>CAJGYO010000007.1:95534645-96130056 GCA_904845875.1 Miscanthus lutarioriparius | reverse complement strand
CTAGAAATTACCCACAAAGATCTCAATGAGATCCGCCCAACTCAATAGTATTGACGGTAGGTGCTCCAGCCACGCCGTGCCGAGTCGGCCAGAACAGCGGGAGATTGCGTAATAATGAAATTATCATCGCTAGCACCACCGGCCCGACATGCAAGCCGATAGTCTTGAGCCAAAGCCCGGGTTTGTTTCGCCGTAATATTTAGGAATGTTCGAGGCGGTCGATACCTTAGAGGGAACGCAGCGTTGAGGATGTGCCGCCAAAGGCCCGAGGGCCTGGCAGACGGGCTCGAGCCGGGTCCTCGTTGTTGCCGTGAAGCGCCCGCCACGCCGGGGATGATAGCCGCGCGATCGCTTTCTCCCTCGCCGCCGCGGCACGTCTCCGAAGCGCCGATGATGCTACGTACGCCGCGCCACGGCCGAGGCGTTGATGCTGTGGACGACGGAGGGCTGCCCGGCCGGGCGGTGTTTGGTGTACTGGATGCGTCCTTGGTGGATGCACCAAGGTGCGCTACCGGTCGGTGTCGGGTTCGCGCTGCCGAGACAACGAACTTTCCGCCGCTGCTGCTGCAAGCGCCGAAAGCAACGGCGAATCTCCCGATAAGCGCGATCGATCCTCGGACGTCGTGGCCTCCGGAGACCATGCGCAAGGCGGTCGCCGCAGTGATGTTCGGGGTGGCTCGAGCAAAGTGAGGAAAGGCCCCATCGCTCGGTGAGGATCCTTTGATGTACGGCAGTGCGGGCGTGCTGCCGCGCTCCGCCTTTTTGCGGGCGTTCAATCTCGCGATTGATGTTCGCAGATTCCCGCGCGAGCCCTTGCCCGGCCTCATTGATCTCTTGCTGACGAGCCCTTAGCTGCTCCATCCTCAGGCGAGATGGGGCTGTCCCTTCTTCCCCGGATCTGCTGTCAGGATTGTTCGTAGGGGTGGCCTCTTCCCTGGAGGCGCTTTCGACGTGACCCTCAGGGGTCTGCGTCATGTAGCATTCTCGGGAAGGGTGGTGGCTCCCCCTGCTGGAATCCGAGCTGGAGAGCGATACAGGCTCCTCGTTGAGGAGCTCGTAGAGGGTCTCCGTATCCCGCTCAATCGCCCCCACGAACTCGATGTCCGTGGGTGGTTGAACCACACGTAGCGTCAGAAGGCGGCCAGCGGTTGCCGCAACGTTGCGGAGACCGAACGGAAACGCTGTCGGGACGCTCCATACGGACCCTTCCAGACACATGGTGGCGTTGTCAGAGGCTTCTTTGGGTGACGGGACTCCCCGGGAGTTGCCCGGTGGACCCTCAAGCCTGAGACGGCTGAGGTTGATGGAAGGGGGAGATGGGGCGGCTGAGTGAGTCAGTGCCAGCTCTCCTTCTAGTGTGATGATGAAATCCAGGTCGCCGAAACGCACGTGTGCGCCCGGGGCCCAGGTGATTGCGTGGGTGGTCATCCGAGACCTGGTTTGGAACGCGCAAAGCCCCTACCTGGCGCGCCAACTGTCGGTGTTTCGTACAAGCACCGGCAAGTGAATTTATAGTAATGCGCGTTAGGCTCGGATGGTGCGCTAAAGGACACATGATTTATCTTTGGTTGGGCGAAACGTCCCTACGCCCGGCTTTGTTGTCGCTGTGTTATTAGCACCGTAATGATCGTAGTAAGGAATACAAGCTGCGAGAGAGGGACTGGTCCCAAGTCTCGATCGAAGGATTGAAAGGTGGTCAAGAGCTTCGCCGCTTGAATGTGTGTGAGTGCGTTCTATTGTTTTGTCCTCCTTTTCTTCCGTCCCCTTTGATGGAAGAAGCGCATCCCTTTATAGACGAAGGGCCGGCTTTACAAGGGTAAGAGCTCCGGGACGCGTACTCTACTTAGTCTTGTGGCTCACGTCTCACTGGTCAGGTCCTCCACTGATGAGTGCGAAGGAAGATAAGTGTTTACAATGTTGTCGATGTCTCTCAGAGGATGTCGAGTTAGTCACGTAACGCTGCCTACCGCGCAGGTATGGGCGCAGAGATGTTGGTTTTGACTTATGAGCCTCCCCGGCCCTTGCTCCGCACGCCTTGAGTTCTCATGAGTCCTCATTGGGAGAATGCGGGGTCGGGGTCCGTGTAACGCCGTGGTCAAGGCCTTTCGACCGGGAGGACACGAGGGGTCTGGAAGCGGGCGCCGCTCCCTCGGGTCCACCGTGTGGTGACGGAATACCCATCGTTCGTGGAGATAGCAAATCCTTTCTCGGAGCGTAGCGGTTGTCGATATCTTCATCGGGTTCCGTGTCCTAGAGCCAAGGCGGCGCCTACAACTCTCTGAGGTGAGGTGCACGCACTGTAATACCTTTTGGGCTCTGCGGGCGCTGGAAGGGTCTAAAGCTTGATCCTGCTGTTCCTCGGCAGTCCTTTTCTCGCCAGGCGCAGGTATGGTCGTTGGAGCCATGGTTGACCCAAACGTCTTGTCTCGTCCTGCACTCCATTATTATGAGGATAGATATCGATCAGGCGAGGCCTGCTCTGGGCCGTCGGGTGAGGTGACCCGCCCCTCCCGGGTCGGGCGAGACGGAATCCATCCTCGGCCCTCGGCGAGACCGAGCCCGCCCTCAAGGCGCCAGGCGAGGCGGAGTTTATCCTCGGCCTCGGGCGAGACCGAGCCCGCCCCTATAGGCGTCGGGCGAGACGGAGATTAGCCTTGAGCTTTTGGGGGGCGAGGCGGGGTTATCCTACAAAGGTGTCGGGTAGGGTGACTTCGCCCTCTCGGGGTCAGGCGAGACGGAATTCATCCTCGGCCCTTTCTAAGAGGATCGAGCCCGCCCTCAAGGCGTCGAGGCGTGAACCGAACTCCTGTTACTCGAACAAGGGATGACATGGAGCCCTTATGCATCTAGAAGTTTTTCACGTTCGGTGGTCATCGGTTCCACCTTCTGGGGTACCCTGGTATTAGATCCCCGACACCAAGGGAGAACCCAAAAGATCCACATTTTTCCTAAGGATCCAATAATGAGAACGAGTTACAATGCTTGTCCATTTCATACATCAGAAGTTCTTAAAAATTACATTATTACATTACCAAATGTCAGAGTGCGGAATAATAAACAGCGGAATTTAAAAATAAACATCTAGCGATAAGGGACGAGGATCCGTCTGAGCCCACCAGAAGAATCCTCCACACAAAGGTACTTCTCATGCATTACCTGTAATAGGGGTAAATAAACCCTGAGTACACAATGTACTCGCAAGACTTATCCGACTAGTGAGAATAATTTCCCGACTTCAAGGAATATGATAAGCTTTGTGGTTTGCTGGTTTCCTTTTTGGCAGAAAGCAATACTATTAGTGAGTCCTTACTTGTGATATTATTAATAGCCGTATTAATTTATTATCTATCCATTCTATGTAAGCACATGTTCTACTTTTAAGCAAGAGTTGAGCAATCAGTTCCATTTCATCACCTTCCATCTTTCAGTTCTTACTACGGTGCTAGAGTTAAGACAAGTCGTACCGACTCGGCGGCGATTTACGAATCAATGTCCCCAGCTGGGTACCCCAAAAACACATGCCCCCGCTTGTACCCCAGGCACAAGTAGGACTAACCCATCACCCTCCTGTCCTGGGTGTCCAGATCCCCGTCCAAACTTGGACTCCAAGCCCCTACTCCTGAGTCCCAAACTCAGTGCGGTGCAAGGACCTCTACCATCCCCGCCTCCAATCAGTCGGTCTGAAAAGAGCCGAATCCACGACAAGAGAGCAACGAGTCTTCTAGTGGGAGTATGGCCCCCGGTATCCTCAAGACAAGACATGGGCCGCACCATCAGAGGTGGCCCGGCCCATAAGATCGAGGCGTGCACGGCAAGATTACAAGTTGTACTAGATATTGTAATAGTACCAAATAGGATACTTTACTTGTAACCCTCCTCCTCCAGACTATATAAGGAGAGGCAGGGGTCCCCCTCTAGGGACAATCCATCTAGATCATCTAGATCATACAGATCTCACCCTAGATCAATACAAATAACAGAGCACAGGACGTAGGGTTTTACGCCACACTGGCGGCCTGAACCTGTATAAATCTTGTGTCTTGTGTCTCTGTAACCATCCGGTTCCTGATTACACGAATCCTACCGATAATCTACCACCACGGGCACCCCCTCGGTGGATTGCCGACCATATTTATTTTCACGATGGTGCGCGCGGTAGGGGCCCCCTTTTAGGGGTTGTATGCGTGTTGATCTTACCGCAAATCAGATGGGATCCTCTTTATCAACACCACCCGTGGTGACTTTTGCCGCAGATGATGCATCCCGATCAAGATCGATTCCGACGTTCGGCCTCTGTCAACGCCGACCAAGATGCAAGACCAAATTCTCCATGCCGGATCTTCACGACGCCGCATAGCGTGTGGTCAAGGAAAGCTCTAGGCAATTAAAAAAGGAAGGTGTACGATCTAGTACATGACAAGCAAGAACCACCATATGGACTACGGATGCATGACGCACAGATTAGTCGTGCGGGGCATGCGGCGGTAATTGGTCATGTGTTTGTGTTTATTTGGCCAAAGATCCAATAATGCCAAACCAAGAACCGAGACGTACATGCAATCTACAGAGCCATGCCATGCACAACCATGCCATGCACGGGGCCGATCGCGAGCTATGCAAAGTTAATTAGAATATGAAGCTTGCATGCATCTACGCATATACACACATCTACACGGAAGGAAGCCAACTTTAGATAAGATTGGTTTGCATATCTCCGTACATCGTGCAGGAAAAACACACATGCTCGGCATATGAGAAGCAAGCTAAGTCATGTTTCCTATTTTAATTAATTATTCTATGAAATATATGTCAGATATATCTACATCTACGCGATTGCTTTTGGCAGGAGCTGCGTAGCCGTCATGGCGTCACTAGAGCTCCGACAACCTCGACCACCAGACCACGTCTCGAGTGGCTCCGTCGAGCTCCGACCACCTCGACCACCAGACCACGTCGCAATGATGATCGCCGCGAAGAACGGCGCTATGACAACCGCGACCATCGTCGTGACGACAAGTCAGAAAGCTCAAGGACCGGACAACTTCATCACCACCGACCAGATTTCTATCCAAAGATAAGTACACTTCTAATATTTATATTTAACACAATTTTCATTACGATGTTTCTCCACAGCGTCCTCATCATGATTATTCTTCAAATAACGTTTGTCCATGTATACCATCTTAAAGATAACATACAGCTATACTTAATGCAAATCCTCGACCAATCATATTGATGCTCGATGTCTCCAGAAAAGGCCTTGTCTTGGCTCCCTCACACGCACACAGCCGCCGCCCTCCGTGTTATGGGTGGTCGGCGGCTCCTTAGCGACGCTTTGTTCTTCCCTACATGCACGGGCTCCGCGCCCGCGTTATGGTTAACGGGCTAGTTAGGGTGGAGACTCGGCTACATACTAGCTGGTCGGGCGGTTTATATATTAAGTATAAACACAAACTTCACTTTAACATCGATGTTTACAAAGCACCAATCGCTTTATCACATCATGCTCATTTGCAAATGATCTTTGAGCGTCATTTTCTCCATAATTTATTACTTTGTACATCATGTACTACCATTCTACATATTTATATTGCAGTAATTTCGAGCTATGCTCGGGGACTTCGTTGCTCGCTCCTCGACCTATGCTCGGGGACTGCCTCGACCACTCTCTGACCATGGCTCGGGGACTTCGTCGCTCGCTCCTCGACCTATGCTCGGGGATCGCCTCGACCACTCTCCCGACCACGGCTCGGGGACTTCTGTCGCCGCTCCTCGACCTATGCTCGGGACTCGCCTCGACCACTCTCCGACCACGGCTGGGGACTTCGTCGCCGCTTCTCGACCTACACGCCGGGATCTGCCTCGATCACTCTCCGACCACGGCTTGGGGACTTCGTCGCTCGCTTCTCACGCACGGGGATTGCCTCGATCACTCTCCGACCATAGCTCGGGGACTTCGTCGCTCGCTCCTCGACTTGTGCTCAGGGACTGCCTCGACCACTCTCCGACCACGGCTCGGGGACTTCGTCGCTCGCTTCTCGACCTACGCTCGGGGACTGCTGAAAGGGTCGAGATGGCGGACTAGAGGGGGGGTGAATAGTCTTTTCTAAAATTAATCGTGTCGGCTAACCGATATAAATGCGGAATTAAAACAATCGGTCTAGCCAAGACTACACCCCTCTATATATGTTCACTAGCACCTTGCAAAGATACTAATAAAGCAACTAAGGTGCCGGGCTAGCTAGAGCTCTCCTAAACAATTCTAGGAGCAAGGTCACACAAACCTATGCCACTAGTACTTTAAGTAACAAGGGAGCTCCTACACATGCTAGTAAGCAAAAGCACAAAGCTAACTAAGCTCACTAGCAATGCTCAATAACAAGGCAACCAATGCCTAATTAGAGAGCGCAAATACTTAGCTACACAAACTAAGCAATGTGACTAACAAGGTTACTAAAACCAAATTAGCCATGCAAGGGAGCTACTTCTATGCTACACAAGCAAGAAGGTAATTAGCTAGCTACACAAGCTATCTAATTACAAGAGCAACTACACAAGCTTAAGATATATATATAAGTAATTGCAAGCTTGTGTAATGGGGATGCAAACCAACGGGAAGAACAAGGTTGACACGATGATTTTTCTCCCGAGGTTCACGTGTTTGCCAACACGCTAGTCCCCGTTGTGTCGACCACTCACATGGTGGTTCGGCGGCTAATTAGCATCACCCGCTAAGCCCGCACGTCGGGCACCGCAAGAACCTACCCATTGAGTGAGGGTAGCTCAATGACACGCTTTACTAAAGTTGCTCTTCGCGACTCCCGCGGGGCGAGCACAATGCCCCTCACAAGCACTTCTCCGGAGCGCCGCACAAGCTTCTTGCGGTCTTCGACGGAGACCACCACCAAGCCGTCTAGGAGGTGGCAACCTCCAAGAGTAACAAGCACCACCGGCTTGCAACTCGATCACCTAGTGCCACTCGATGCAACCTCACGATGCAATCGCACTAGAATCGCTCACTCACACAATCGGATGATCGCTATCAAGTATGTGTGTGTGATGGGGCTCCCAAGCACTCACAAGCATGGACACTAAGTCCCTTGAGGTGCTCTCGCTTGCCCAGCCATGGCCGAGGGCCACTTCTATTTATAGCCCCAAGGGCTAAACTAGCCGTTACCCCTTCACTGGGCAATGGTCGGGCCGACCGGACGCTCCGGTCCGATCGACCGGACGCTGGACCTCAGCGTCCGGCCGTATGCGATGCACGCCACGTGTCCCCTCCTTCAAACGCTGTTCTTTGGATCTCAACGGTCATCATCTGTCGATCGGACGCGCTCAAAGAAGAAGCCCGGCAGACGCAGCAACCCGGCGTCCCGGCCGTTTCCAAGAACGTGACCGACCTCGGCCGGACGCGTCCGGTCACACTTGATCGGACGCAGCCAGCGTCCGGTCACACTCCAGCTTCTGCGTCATCGTACGTCAGCCTGACCGGACGCAGCCTGCCAGCGTCCGGTGCATTCAGATCCAGCGTCCGGTCAGTTGACCGACGCCAGCATCTTCGCGACTAACTCGTTTTCACTTCTAACTTCATCAACCTTGCTCCAATGTGCTAACCACAAGAACTTGCAACCGCCGCAATAGAAAATAGGCATTCTATTTTCCCAAAAGCGTCGAATGGGACCCAAACCCATCTCACCCCTGCAAACACCACCTCCTTTGTAAATGTGCCAACACCACCAAGTGTACACCACCATGTGTATGTGTGTTAGCATTTTCACAATCATTTCCCAAAGGATGTTAGCCACTCAACTTGCCACGCCACTCGATCCTAGCGACAATGCAAAGTTAGATCACTCGAGTGGCACTAGATGACCGATATGCAAACAAGTTTGCCCCTCTTGATAGTACGGCCATCTATCCTAAATCCAGTCATAAACTTCTCTACACACCTATGACCGGTGAAATGAAATGCCCTAGGTTATACCTTTGCCTTGCGCATTCCATTCCATCTCCTCTAATGTCGATGCAACACATGCACCAACACTATCAACAATGATATGATCCACTTCATATCATCACGTGATCATATTGGTTCATCGATCTTGACTTCACTTGCCCTTCACCGTTGCCATCGTCCATCGGCGCCAAGTCTTGCTCAAGCTTCACCGCCACGCGGTCCATCACTCCAAAGCCTTCGACTTGCCCTTCACGCTTGCAACCGGTCCATCAAGCCAAGTCTTGTCTTGATCTTCTCCACCTTGATCACATGACTCAATGTCATGTCTCATGTGCAATAAGCTCCTTCATCATCACATGTGTGAGCTTTGCAACATCTGTAAGCCATTTTCACCTTCATGGCATATGTTGCTCATACACATGTACCTATGGACTAATCACCTGTGTATCTCACATAAACACAATTAGTCCACCTAGGTTGTCACTCAATTACCAAAACCAACAAGGACCTTTCAACTGCCTCGATCACTCTCCGACCACAGCTCGGGGACTTCGTCACTCGCTTCTCACACACGGGGATTGCCTCGATCACTCTCCAACCACAGCTCGGGGACTTCGTCGCTCGCTCCTCGACTTGTGCTTAGGGACTGCCTCGACCACTCTCCGACCACAGCTCGGGGACTTCGTCGCTCGCTCCTCGATGTGTGCTCGGGGACTGCCTCGACCACTCTCCGACCACAGCTCGGGGACTTCATCGCTCGCTCCTCGATGTGTGCTCGGGGACTGCCTCGACCACTCTCTGACCACAGTTCGGGGACTTCGTCGCTCGCTCCTCGACCTGTGCTCGGGGATTGCCTCGACCACTCTCCGACCACGGCTCGGGGACTTCATCGCTCACTCCTCGACCTGTGCTCGGGGACTGCCTCGACCACTCTCCGACCACGGCTCGGGGACTTTGCGTCTCGACTACATGCGACTGGCGACTCGCATACAGTTGGGATATTTTTTCTCACTTAGACCTTGCTACAAGGCTCATACCTCGCCTTCCAGCAAGCTCGGGGACTACATCAGTACGATGCACCTGTCGGTGCATCTTGTATCGCCTGTACGACGATTCGTTTCTTAACTTAACTGGGAATTCTTTTTAGACCCTGGCACCACGTGCCTACGTCACCTACTATCAGGCTCGGGGACTAAGTGGGCACACTTCACCTTGCGGTGAATGTGCTCGCTCTGATGGTTCAAACACCTCCGATTCTATAGGGACGACGGTGTCTCTTTTTGACTCAGAGTCAAAGTGGGCACACTTCGAGGGAAATATTTTTCAAATTTTATCTTAAGCCCCTTACATCCTTCTGGCAAGCTCAAGACAACGCTACTCGAAGGATACAAGGCGCTCGAGGACTAGCTGTGGGGGTATGGCCCCCGGTATCCTCAAGACAAGACATGGGCCGCACCATCAGAGGTGGCCCGGCCCATAAGATCGAGGCGTGCACGGTAAGATTACAAGTTGTACTAGATATTGTAATAGTACCAAATAGGATACTTTATTTGTAACCCTCCTCCTCCAGACTATATACGGAGAGGCAGGGGTCCCCCTCAGGGGACAATCCATCTAGATTATCCAGATCATACAGATCTCACCCCAGATCAATACAAATAACAGAGCACAGGACGTAGGGTTTTACGCCACACTGGCGGCCTGAACCTGTATAAATCTTGTGTCTTGTGTCTCTGTAACCATCCGGTTCCTGATTACGCGCATCCTACCAATAATCTACCACCACGGGCACCCCCCTTGGTGGACTGCCGACCATATTTCATCGACACTTCCCTACGCCCATACCCAAGTATGTGCTCGGGGTAATAGATCTGTGACTTGCCTAGCGTCCATTGCAACGATCAGTCCTTAACCGACATAGACAGGAAAAAAGTGTAACCGAGCTATGCCCTGTTGGCCACAGGACACAACCCCTTACACTCACCAGTACCCAAACCATATCCCTACCCGGTCACCATTTTTCCTTTCTACCATTTTATCAGGAGTGATCATAATTATTACCTATTGTGAGTAACGGCAGGTCACTCACGCTACCGACATCCTGAGCATAGCAAGTACTCGACTTATACTAGTAGGACTCATAGGTAGTTATATTTATGCATGTAGTTTCCATAAAATACCTGAAACATAAATGCACATCATATATATTCAGTGCTTAGTAAAATAGGGGTTATGCACCGGGGCTTACCTTGGGCAGGCGATGGGTCAGCAAAGTCAACACCAAAAGGCTTCGGGGCTCCCTCCTGCACGAGGATCTCCTCCTCATACTCCTTAATGACCTCGTCATAATCTTGTTGGTCCACGGGCACGAACTCTACCAACTCGTGATCTACATGCATGAAATGATGATGCAATACTTAGTAATACGGCAACAACAACTCTTAAAATAAAAATACATCTATCTAACTACTAAGCTAGTGCTACCGACCAAGGTACTAAGTTACCTATTGTTACTAATAACAAGTATGAAGCATGACATACATTATCATAGCAACTACAGGTATTTTTACTCCTAATGCTAATTTACTCTATATATGATAAAACGAGGATAATAGCTACTCTATTTATCAATCTACTCTAGGGCTACAAAATTTACGACAAGTACAGAATAATCTAGTGAGCCTACTATAAAATTTTCATAGCTATAGCTATCACCAATTTACCACAAAAATTCCTACAAATATTAATCCATATAATACTAAGCTCTCTAGTTTTGATTTATGACCCCATCACTATCATAGCTAACTATAATCTAACTACACTAACAGATAGAGGACATTTTTGTGAACCTAACAAACTTGGTTTCACTATTTATGGACATCTACAAGATTTACTACAATTTATCAAAGTGCAGCTAAAAACTATATTGAATAAACATTTGTAATTCACTGGAAAATTAGAAAACGTATTCTACTGCGCGGCCCAACTCACGACGCGGCTCGATCCACTACCATGACCCGCGCGCGCACACCAGCGCGGCCCACGTAGTGGCTCGCTCCTGTGACAGCGGCCCAACGTGGGGAGACCCACGCACGGCTGGAGCTTTTGCTAAAGAATCCCTGTTTTCTTTTCTATTTACGAAGCTTACTCGAACACTATTTAGTTGAGTCATTGTTTTCGCATCTACCACCCTCCCCTCTTTCTTCTTTACCACTGGCCGAGCCCCCGGTGCCGTGCAAGACACCGCACAAGACGGTGGCGGCTGGCACCGGTGACTACGCCTGGTGAAGCACATCCCTTCCCCGCCCTAACTATGGGACCGACACTAACCTAGGAGTGAACATGAAGCGCTGGGCGAAGGAAGCATGAGCTAGGACGCTGCAGCAAGGTCGGACCATGGTGGCAGAGACCCTGCAGCCATGGCGGTGGCGTTCTGGTGAGTGATAGCAAAGCCGGGGCAAAAGGGGTAGCTAGTGAGCTCAAGGGACTCACCATGAAACCAATCGAGGCGGTGGTTCGATCGGAGATGGCCCAAGCCGAGCTGGCCGCATGCGCACAAACGGTGTGGCGGCGCACGGCGATGGCACGGCCGTGTTAGGGAAGGCTAGGCGGCGGTAGAGCTTCGACAGAGGTGCGCAGGGTGATTAGCAGAAGGAGGTAGGGCTAGCGATGCAAGGAATTGCCATGAGCTGCTCTGGATAAGTGGCTTGCCGACGGCGCATGCCAACCCGGTCTTATTGACTCGGCGGAGCGGCAGCTCCAAATTGGGGCACGGTGCGGTGATACTTGCAGCAAGGTGGGGTCGGGTGGGTGACTGGCTACTTAGCGGAGCCGAGGATGTGGCTACTTTGATTACGGTGCCGCCACCACGGCGAATCGAAGGGAGCGGGCCCGTTGGCCATGGTGACAGTGGAGACAGGGGAGGATAGGTGAGGCTTGTCTCGTTGCTACCGTGGCGTGACACGGCCGTCCACACTGTGATCAATCACGCATGGGCTATAGGGCAATGGGGAACCACGAGGCGTGCTCTAGACGGCTGGCCGCATGGCCTAACACGCAAGCCAACGGATGCTCGGTCCTTTGCGTCACAGTGGACGACGCCGGCCAGGGACAGCTTCCGCGTAGCGTCGCATCAAGCACGGGCATGCTGGCAAAGGTAGGCGGGCAAGCTCACGCGTGCAGCTTTGAAAGTCAACCGCAGCAGTAGCCGCGCGGCAGCGGTGGCTGGGGCGCAGCGTGACCGGACCGCAGCGCGACGCGACGGTTTCGGAGGGACTAGGCCAGCCAGGCGCGACGTGCACGTGCGGCGTGTGCGTGTGTGTGCGTGGCGTGCCAGGCGGAGTAACGACAGCGTGGCCTGCAACGCGGGGCCAGTGGCAAGACCGGCCAGTGCGGTGGCAGGCACGCGGGCGGGCGGCCAGGACGCGACAACGGCAGAAGCGGCGGTGCGAGCTGCGTGCTAGAGCGTGGTGGCAGGAGGCCGTGGCCAGTAGCGCAGGGGCCACGCGCGCGGGCGTGCGTGCATAGGCGTGGCAGTGGCGACGCGGCCGGCGCGTCAACGCGCGCTGGGCAGGCCAGGGCAGCGGTGCCATGCCGAACCGAGGCGGTGACCGCGCCCGGAGGTAGAAACCGTGTCGTGCACGCTTTTTAAAGTTGCTACAAAAACCAACTCGATGATCCAGTAACTACACCACCAATTTTACGCTCTAGCTGGTATACCAGGCTACTAGAGGAAAGCCTAAAACCATGCCACTACCTAATCCGATCGTTCTACAAAAATTTCTGAAGTTTGCTTCGTTGATTCGTTTCTCGACTTAGGAACTTCAACAAAAACACGATCGGATTCGAGTCGAATTTGATTTCCAAGCCATTCGATACACTAGCTAGCGAATCCCGTTCTCGGCCGCGAGTATTTCACCGTCACCTACAAAGTTTATACTATGAACTTTATCAAAGTTTCGCATAAGCGTTCTATAGCATTTTCGTTTAATAAAAATTTACTTAGAACCCTAAACGATATAAAGCGACATGAAATGTAACATTTGTTTCGTGTTGTGGACGAACGTTTCAAGTTATGTACATCACTTTATACTCTATACTTCACTCATTTTCACACAAGTATGATGCTTATACAGTATTTAGCAAAAAACTATACAGTATAACCACGAGAGTGTTATATATGGCTACCATGTTTTAGAAGAGGAAGGACAACAGTAGCCGTGCAGCAATGCTCAGAATACCAGTCGACCATTTATTGATACAGTGTTTTGTACGAGGATGAAGATTTAAGAAAAATGAAAAAATGTATAGACATCGGACAAGGCTACTAAGTGCGTGCTAGGTCGAGTTATCTAGCTATAAGTATAAACAAATAAAAATACAAGAAAGGATTCTCTAAATTAAAGAAACGTCTAAAAAAACAAATACTAGCGTCATGTTCGTTTAGCTTATAAGTCATACTTTTTCAGTCAACCAATAATATTTTTCTCTCACAACAAATCAGCCAACAATACTTTCAGTCATGGTTTATCAGCCAAGCGAATATGTCATAGATGTTTAAGTGAAGGACCACGAAGATGTTCTTTATTTTACTTTTCATTCACGTTTTGACTAAAATGTTTGTTTAAATGCTTATCAAAAAATACTTTGAACTCGTTATATATATATATATATATATATATATATATATATATATATATATATATATATATATATATATATATATTTGGCTTATTATCCAGGTATTCAAATAAAAGACAAACATCAGTAAAGTCAAAATTACTGAGTATCGTGAAATAGAGGTTGGTGGTATAGTATGACTATAGAGTAGAATAGAAGTGGATAGAGTCAGTCAACTATCATTGCATGGCACATGGACATCAAACCTTAAATATCTTGAAGATATGAAGTCGTTTTAGAAGAGAGTGTGTATGTGTGTGTGTATATATATATATATATATAAATAAAATTTTCTACTCCAGGGAGTAGTTACTCCCATGTATATATCTCTAGATTTATGGTGTATATGGCCCGATAAAGTGTATGTAGATGGAATATATCATCATACTAGACCATCTAGAGTACTATATATAACAAGTATGTATGTATCTATATCTAGAGTATATGGTTATACTTATTTTATAGGTTACTATCATAGTATTATATAATATATTAAAAATATGTGCTCTTTTAAAAAAAATCACATAGTAAAGATATGGAGTATCTTAATATTAGTATGTCAACATACTCAAACTGATAAATGAGTATGTACATATACGCAACATGATTTATTGATTACGAGAGTAACTATTCCCGGGATATATATATATACTTCCGGACAGATCCACATTTGATTGCTGCCTTACTTTGGCACAGCTCCACAAAGTGTAATTGGTGCATACTCTAGCTATGTATGTATGGACGTAATTGCGTAAGGTCCCATCCAAATCTACAATTTAATTCCTTAGTTGCCAGCAAGCACTAACCTCTCGATCTTTGATGCTGCTTCTGTTGACACCTTGGTTCGTAGTTGTAGCTCAATTCTGTGGTTTGCTATCAGCCGATTGCCGATCACGACTTCCGCATGCTTGATTAGAACTCCAATCCCAATCCAACAGCAGGTGCACAGCAGCACTGGCCGTTTCGCCTCCGGTAGCCACCGGGCGCCTCGTGCCGTCGTGCGCGGGCCGCGGTTCCTCTCGCGGTTTCCTGGGGCAGTTTCTCACTTTCATTCTCTGCTGTCTCTCCCTGCACTGCACCGCGCGCACCACCACCGGCAAGGCAAACGCGACACGGGGCCACAAGTGACAAGACCACCACACGCACACGCGAGACGGCCTGCGCGCACCGGGCCGCCACAGCAGGCAGGCGGCGCGTTGGGTCAGGTGGACCGTGGAGGAAAGAGCTGAGCGAGCGCGGCGCCGAATGAGAACTGCCGCGGAGACGCGCTTGGGCCCGTGGCCGGGGCGGGGAGCACGAGCGTCAGCGTCAGCCAGAAGCAGCAGACCACGCTAGGGCGGCGCGGCGTGCAGGCCAGGCGGGGATCATTGGCGCTGCCGGGCACTTGTGGCGAGGCGAGTAAACAAAACTGAAGCGAAACTGATCCGGTTCAGTGGCATGTGTTTGGTTGCCTTCGCGTGCCCTGCGCCCCCTGCCCTGCCTGCGTTCCATTTCCATCCATCGATGCCCCACCGAAGGGCCGCCCTGGAACACGGCTGTGGCTAGGAGCACACGCGGTTTTGCGCCAAGTCGGTGTGCACCGCCCGCTGACCTGTGGGCTCCGCCTGTTTTGGAGAAATTTAACCCTTCTCTTTCCTATATTGGCACACGAAGGCAGTATAAGCTTTGTTTACATGGAGGTTCTACTAGCCAAGGCAAGATGTATCTAACTCGAGGCGGTCAAAGCTAGACGGTTAAGATTGATATTTGTCAGGATCAAACAAGATTTTCAAACATGTATCCAAACAACCCCTATGTACATAGAGTCATTCCCTACGGGTGAGGCATGCTGGGATCTGAGAGTGTTTTCCTTTTTTTAAAAAAAAATAATAATCATTGCCAATGGTTTGAAACTACGAAATACGCAACGGCGGGTAAATAAAGCCACCTATAGATCTGGGATGCCCAACATTCAAGTTAAAGGTCTCATGCATAACAATATGGTTTGCGGCTAAAAACATAATGAACTCTTCTCAGCATTTACTAAGCTCGAGCTTCCGCGTTTCATGGCTGATGACAGAGAACATGGTATGACGTGTTCAATAAACGACAAAGCAGTTGTTTGAGAATCTAATTAAGTTGGACGCCAGTGCCGTTTCGAATAGAAACCCTCCTGCAGTTGTAGGGAGTAAGAGTTGTGCCGTTCCAACTAGGACCACCCATCGTGGAGGGAGGGTCCAATAGGTTCTATATATGCTTGTTTGGTAAGAGACAATAGATTTTAAAGGACGTAACGTATTCTATAACGCTGGCACTATAACGGTAAGCATCGCCGACATGGTAACACTTGTCGTCCATTGATAAACATGATAACAATGTGATTTGATGCTAAAAACATAATGAACTCTTCTCAGCATTCACTGAGCTTGAGCTTCCGCGTTTCATGGCAAACGACAGAGAACATGGCATGACGTGTTCAATAAACGACAAGGTAGCAACTTGAGAATATAATTAATTTCGACGCCGGTGCCGTTTCGAACAGAAACCCCTTCTGCAGGGAGTAAGAGATGTGCCGTTCCAACTACGAGGGAGAGTCCAATAGGCTCTACATATGCTTGTTTGGTAAGCGACAATACATTTTAAAGGATGTCACGTATTCTATACCACTGGCACTATAACGATAAAACATCACCGATATGGTAACACTTGTCGTCCATCAACAAACACGATAACGCGGAGAGCCCACCATGCTCGGATCCCTCAGACTAAAACCCTCCTCTGATTCAAGACAACTCAAGCGAGGGCACAGTTCATTCCCCTGTTACAGATCACGTATGGGGGGCAAAAATCTCCAGAGATCACAGGCATTCATGAACCATGATTCACCACAGCGCGCGTGAGGGAGGCCCCACCTGTCAGAGACACGCCAGGCGGCCACGGGGGGCGTTTCTCCACGGCGTCCTGGTACGGCAAGCGTTTCTGCCGGCCCAGGCTGCTTGATGACGAAGCGAAAAAAATGCGCCGCAGACAGAATCCCAATGCCCGGCTCCGTCTCCGTCTCCGTTTCCATCTCCATCTCCTCCACCTCACCGCCCCCCTTGTGCTGTGCGGAGCCCTCCTCCGGCCTCGTCCCCTTTTAAACCTTGCGATTCTCTCTCGCCTTTGATTTGATTCGTCGAGAAGACAATCTCTGCGCCGCGCATAAACAACGCGAGAGGAGTCGTCGCCCTGTCCCCGTCTCCTTCCTCCACCCACCCACCCACCAGGGCCACCATAAACCCCGAGAAAACCCCCCGCACGCGCGGCGCGCGGCGGCCATGGCGCAGGCGCAGCCGCCCGGCAAGGGCCGGGAGCGGCGGGTGTCCATCGAGGAGGTGGCGAAGAAGCTGTCGCTGTGGCACACGCCCACGTTCCGGCCCATCCTGACCCACGCCGAGCTGGAGCCCATCCTGTGCGCGGCCGGCTTCGTGGCGCTGCCGCCGGCCCCGGCGCCCAAGCAGCAGCAGGACGACCGCGAGCGCGAGCGGCCCGGGGTGGCGTGGCGCGAGTACGCGTTCCTGGGCGGCAGCAATGCGAGCCCGGCGGCGGCGGCCCCGCGGCGGTGGCTGGGCCCGCGCCCGCGCCTCCCGTACCCGCGCGTCGACGGCCTCCACCTCAAGACGTACGAGGCCTTCCTCGGCGCCGTCGAGGCCTACCTCGGCGCCCACCGCGTCTCCAACCTCTTCCACGTCAGGTGCGTGCGTCGCCCGTCTCGCTGCCTCCCCGGCCCTACCCACCTCCCCCCACCCTGGTTGCGTTTGACTTTTCTCGCCGCCGCCGCCGCCGCCGCCTCTGCTCCCGTGCTTTGTTTGTTGCCTACTCCTACTTGCTGTCCGGATAGGAACACGCCTAGCCTCAGCTGTGAGAGAATCGTAACGATTGAAAAAACAAGCTGAAAATACGGATTAAAGGCCGAAGGAGATACGACCGCTCGGCACCTAGCTTTTGTTGCACGTACGCTCTCTTGCACTGCACACACATCGCCGGCGTGCCGGTCTCTAGTAGAGATACGATTTCTTCCGAGGCCCCGTTTGGCAGGGCGGCCCCGTTTAGCAGGGCTTCACTTTACTTAGTGAAGTTTTTTTTTTTAACAAAAGCCCACGCGAGCAATTTCACCGGTGGATCAAAGTTTTTGTAAACCGTTAAGAAAAATTTCCTGTGAGAAAGCGTGTTTTAGGGCTCAGAGAGGAGAGCCGGAGAAGCCACTATTTTTGGCTCCTTCCCACCCCAGCTTCATCGGTGAAACCGTTTCATTTTACCCCGTTTGGCAGAAAACGGCTCCAAACAGCTCCTGAAGCCGCTGGAGAAGCCCTGCCAAACGGGGCCTAAATCACATACGAATTTCGCTGATAGCGGCCGCTAGGAAATCCCGCGAAATCCTCGAGCAACCTAAAAGGAGGACAAAATTGCTTTTTTTTTAGTTGATTGGGATTTGAAAGGATATTAGGTGGCACGCTAATCAGGTTAGGTTTGGCGCTCATGCTTCTGCGTTTGCAAAATGATGACCGAGGCCCGTTGGCCTGAAAAACGGCTGAAGTTGATATTGATACTGATTTATCGTGAAAGAAAAACAATGTTATTTCGTTTAAACGGTACCTGGATCAACTCAACATGGCAGGAGGAAGGGTTTTAAGCAAGTAATTGTTGTTTTTCTTTGACATGAAAGGTGAAGGCCGTTCAGTCCATTAGCGTGATGTGATTAAGATGCATGGTCGTGGTAAATAGTAAAGTTTAGTTTGTCACATCAAACTTGCTGTTTGTTCGTTCTTAATCTAGCCGCCAACGGAGATCGAGTCCGGTGTCTCACTGCTTGCTCTCAGCTCACCCAGCCCTTTGGTATCATCGAGGAGATGGATATATATTGCATGAGCTCTGAAATGTGAAATGTCGCTGTCGTTTTTTTTTCACACCTTTCATCTGCTATGGAATTGGTCTGTCGTTGATTGTACGTACGTACTGCCCTGTTTTACCAGTTCTCAGCGATGCAGCCATGCTACTACGTAATGTACAAGAAGAAACAGGCTTACCCGGTTCTGAGTTTTCGAGTATTTTACAGTTGGTGAAATCGTCCAACAACACAGTTGGTGAAATCGTTCAAAAAGAGGTTAAATAGGCGATTTTTTGTGTGTGGAAACGAATTACAAGTGTTTTATAGGCAATCTTTCTCGTTTACACTTTGAGGGCACTTGGCATCCTCGCGTGGGCTTTCTTTCAGGCCCGATCAGCCCAGCCCTTTAGAAAGGAAGCCCAATCCAAACATGCCAATGAAAGTTACGCAGGCTGACACTTTGCAGTTGGGCCTGAGATCAGAGCCCAGCTCGGCATGGATGGTCTTCGTTTATTTTGTTTTGTTTTTCCTGCGAGGACATGATTTTATTTTCGTTTCACCATTCTTGCGTACGTGTCACGTACTAATCCTCGTCGTCTTCTTTCCCTGGTCAGGCTGATGCCGGTGACGAGCCCGCACGACCGGGTGTTCGACAAGGTGTTCCGGCCGATGCGGAACTGCAGCCCGGAGGAGGACGGGCTCATCGTGTACCGGGAGGGCACCCTGGACGACCTCACCGTGGAGACGTGCGGCCACCACGCCGCCACCGGGGACGACTTCGGCGGCCACGTCATCCCGGGGATCAGCTGCAGCGACCTCGGCTGCCTCCGCAAGGTGGACGGCAACTGCCACGAGGAGGGCTGCCGCCGCGGCGCTGGCGCTGGCAGCCATGACTTCTTCGCCGTCCACCTCAAGGATCTCTTCCCCAGCTACTGAGATTAGCATCGCCATAGGCTTTAGTTGGCCTGTCAGCAGGCTGTCCCTTCGTTTCTTGTCTCTCCAACAAGTGTATAATCTGTCTGCGAGTTGCGTGTATGCAATGTTGAGTGAGTTTTGTCGGCAGAGCATAAAGTTTTGGAAAGGTATCTCTCTATAGCTGGGTTTAATCTGGAGGATGATTATTACATAATCAATTAATGATATGAATATATGGAACCGTGTGTAGCTGCTAGTGACAGGTTGCTTAATCTGTTGGTTATATACTATACCTTGGTGTCATTGCATTTGCATGTGAATGTGGTCACTGTGATGCAATACACCTGCTCCAGTAGCTCACATTTCTTTTTCTTTTCTTTTCTATTTTTGCGAGAGGTAGTTCACCATTTTCATATATACTAGTGTATATCCTGTTTCTTTTTCTTTTTCTCTTGAGTGATTGAGTCAACTGAAAGCAAACTAAAAAAAAGAGGTTAACAGGCACTAGCAGTTAGACTGCAACTGCGTACATACATAATGAGTTGCGTCATGGTGTTCTTGAAGGGAAGGGAAGATTCATCTGACCCCTGTCCCTGTTCATGCGTGTGCCTTGTGGAGACAGACAGGCACAGCAGTAGGGGGCACGCAAGCATACCAAACTTGCGTCACGGTCCATATTGCTGTCTCGTCGCCCTAGCTCTTTTTCTTCTCCATTCAGTCATCACCTCCTCATCGTCGTGGCTCGCTTTAACCTTTTGCGCTTTTGCTCTTTTTGTAAGCTGTAACCACATTTAGCTAGGTCACTCCTGCAGATCTCCAGACATTCCAAACTGTACGTCTGCCCCCTCCGCCCGACACCGCGAAAAGCGAGCTGCTTGGACTCGTCAATGGCATCCGTCCGTCCATCCATGTCATCGCAGGCCATCAGGATCCTCTACGGCCAATCACTCTTAACCATGGAATCAATGCTGACACACATGTGCGGCACCTCGCAGAAGCCGGACGCAACCGATCAGAGGGCTGGAGATCAACCTCTCCTTTCGTGCCATGCATGAGCCATGGACCATTGAGAAGGGAGCTCGGCAAGTAAACTAGTGGCCGGATCAGAAGGATGAGCAAGAACAGAGCCAGGGCCTCGGTGAGACCACCGGTCGCTCTTCTCCATGAAGACCTAGGGTTGCCTTTGAGAAAGCAGAGGAGGTCACTGTGTCATGCACATAACTAGGTAGGGTCGTAGAGGTCTTATAGCTGAGCTTATTAAGACTAGATTGCAATAACAACAGCAGGAACGAATCTCTTGAGCACCGTCTTTAACCTTTTCCCTTCATCACATCCTGCCCCCTGCTCGATCTTTTCGCCTTTTGTTAGGGTTGCTGCTGCTGTTGCTTGCCGCTATAAGAAGGCTGCTCCTGCTCTCGTCTTATTCCTTCTTCTCCTCCTTCCCGTCTCCGATCGATCGAAAGCCGGCCGACGGCAGCATAGCTATAGTATAGCATCATCAACCAGACAGAACAACCGCCGGTTTCTTCCGATCTTCCATGGAGGTATGGGGGGTTGTTTCCATTCTATCTCATTGGAATTCATGGTCTGATAAATGTGCATATATATATGTGTGTTAACATGTTATATAGGTTGGTTGTTCATGTAAAGTTGTGATGATTCAATGATGTTTTATTATGGGTTCAATTATTGACGATCTCAACGGGGGAAAGGAATTTGTTCAGATCTTAATGTTGAACATATAAAGAACTCCAGCTAGTTTCTGATGGGCTTTTCTTTGTTTCTTTCTTTCTTTCTTGGTTTTTGTCTCTGGTCTCTCTCAACATTAAACTTTTTGTCGTTCATCGGTTATTATAGTTAATCCTATCAGAACTGTACATATATAATGCAGCAACATATACTACGCGCGTGATCAAGTTTAGCCGCCTGCATTGCAACAACAAGACGTTAGTTAGACGTACACGCCTACTAGCAGGTAGCAAAAAGTGCAAGCTTCTGCTGAAATAGTGAATCAGTATGATAATAATCATGAGATATATACTAGCACACTTTAATCTGCAGTGTTGTTTTTTTCCTTTGCATGATGAACTCGCAAGCAAGCAATGCAAGCTCTAGCTCTAGGACTGGACATGGACATGCACATGCACATGCATGAAAGGCATAGCAATAACAATCCTGTGTGCGCGTTTCCTGATTGCTGCCGTTCGCAGAGCACGGAGCTGAAAGTGGAGATGGTGGCATTGCATGAGAAGCGGGTACGCAAATGCCTGTCCAAAGTGAAAGGTACGTACGTGATGAGCGCCTTCAGCTAATAAAGCCCATCCCGCAGTCCATTCCGGCCAGCCAGCCAGGGGCCAGGGGCCGGCATATACAGGCAGCTGGCAGATCATTTCGAGTACGATCGGCAGTAGCTGCTGCTGCCGTCGTCGCCCATGTCCATGTAGCTGCTAGATCTGAATTGAACGTCCTTTAATTTAGCTCCATCTTCTTTACCCAAAGCCTGGCCTTCGTTGTGTTTTCCCCCTGATGTAGATCATGGACATGCAGGGATCGAGCGGGTGGAGGTGGAGGCGAGCCTGCAGAAGGTGGTGGTGACGGGGTGCGTGAACCGGAGCAAGATCCTCAAGGCGCTCCGCCGGGTGGGGCTCCGCGCCGAGCCATGGTCGCCGCACAACGAGCTGCTCAGCGCTTACGCCACCACCACCCTCATGTTCAACAACTCCTACGCCTTCTTCTGATCAATTCCAGTATCTGCTCATCCATCATGCAGCAGCTACTTCTAGCATCTCGATCGACGACCTCGTCCATATATCTCGATCGCCCGGCCGGTGGTCTGCAGTACATATGGAGGACGTACGTACACAAAGCTGGGGACTAGCTGTACACCTGTAGTTGGATCCATCTAGCGAGGGAGTAGTAGCTTCTTTTCTCGCGTGCTTGGCTTGCTTGGGTTTGTTGGGAACGTGCATCAAGACGTACGTTCCGCGTGTATGTACACAAAGATGGCATTTTAACTTCGCTCTCTGCTTTCTCTTTCTTTTGGGGCTGCAAGAGCTCTAGATGTAATGTATGGCTGCGTGCAGTGCAGTAGTATCCACAAATGGCGAGGCTGCAACCAAGCAGGTGTAAAATGTTCTGAATCTTGCCAGGAAACTGAGCCGGCCGGTGCCATGATGCATGCATGCATGGTTCGTCGGCCAGGTCCGATGAGAACCACGACCACCATGCTTGAATCTTGGCAAGAAACTCTGCAGTGCACAATTGCAGCGCTGTTGCTGCCGTGTGTGTGCCAGTGCCACACAGCTCGGTTGCCACAGGCGACGGGCCGGGACACGATCAGCTACAGCCAGGTGGGCTGGGGTCGGCGCACGCCGGTTAAAGCCCAAAAGAACCAACCCATCGGGATCCGCGGTCAAAAGCAACGTGCCTGAGCTGTTGACGGAGCGGCGGCATGGCAGTCGGAGAGTGCGGGGTGCACGGTGGCGGCGCCCCGCGATGGTCGCCGGCGCGGCGAGTGCCTTCGCCGGGACCGGGGACCCATCAGTTCCAGGGAACCCCTTGTTTCAGATCGCGATCACCGAATATTCTGAAAAGGTCCTGTAGTTTACAAAATGACCGTTAATATTGTCCAATTGTCCCTAATTTGTTGGGATGATGGACATGACAAATTCCGTTCCGTCCTGTTCTCTATATACTTGTCCCATCCATTTTCATAATTATAAGAAAATATGGAAACAAAATGATGTGCTTTCATTTTTTTCGATATCCTATTTCCCATATTCATCTCGTTTTTTATGAAATTCGGGACAAGTAGAACAAGTAACGTTTGAGCATTAGACTTTTATGATAAATATTAATCAAAGTATTTGAAAACTCCTTCTGGGAGGGCCTCAAGAAGCCCATGAGACACTCTAAGGCCAATCTCAATTGGGCATTAAATATACTGACATGTCACTGTATTGATGAAGAGAGAGATGATGAAAGTTTTATGGGAGTAGAGAAAGTTTCATGAGGATGAAACTCTTCTGCACTGTTTCCCAAATATGAGTATGTTGGAAACCGGGGTGAAACCCCCATCGAGATCTGGGCTCGATAAGACTCCTAATATGTCTGCATATTAGGATGTTATAAGGCATATTGAGCCATATTATAATCTTAGCTTAAGTTTTAGTGGAACAAGAATTAGGGAACAAAATAACAACCACAATTCAAATTGAAGAATTTGTTGCTTTGGGAATTCGGTTGCAAGATGTGCATCTACATCCTAGAGTGTGAGATTCCATCACCTAGAGATGGACGACTGATGGGCAGTAGTATTCCACTCGGTTGGCATACAAGGCGCAATTCAAGGCTCCTACTCTAGGCACAAACCAAACTTAATTTGGAAACCACATGCGAAAACAAATACATGCTCTTCACTTGGATTTTAGTGCAAGATAAAATCCTAACCATAGATAATTTGGTGTTACGGGTTAGCCTCACCATGGTGTATGTGTGCTATCTAATGCCCCCCCTATCGATGTTTGACCACCGATAGCCTACCACGGGGGTCCCCGGGGCAGTATTGTTCGGGCTTCAGCGTATGCGGAACTCGACGGTGAACACAAGAGACAGTCGATTTATCCTGGTTCAGGCCCTCGACTGTGGTCGAGTAATAGCCCTACGTCCAGTCGGCGTTAGCCTTTGCGTTAGATTGATTGTGTGTTGTAGAAATCGTGATCTCTCGTCTCTAGGAACCCTGCCCTCCTTTATATAGTCAGGAGGTCAGAATCCGAGTCGGTTTACAATGAGAGTTCTTAGTAGGATTACAGGATAATACTACTACTAAGATTACATGGGAAGAATCCTAGTTAGACTAGATCTTCTCTCTTCCTTGCGGGATATCCTGTGGGTCTCGCACCGACAAACCTCCGAGCACTTCATGGTTGAGCTCTGGAAGCCTCGTCTTGTTCTTTCAGGCCTTGCCGAGCAGGAACAAGCGTCGTCCGAGTGCTTTCTTGAGCGAAACCGTGTAGCGCTCTGTGAGATCTTCGCGTGGAGTGTACCTTTTTGAAGAAAAAAGTACTCCTCTTTGAGTGTAGCCCCCGAGCCTCTTGCTATTTGGTATAAGGAGCGGGAGGGTCTTATCTTGAAATCGCTCTGATCCTTCGTTGAAATGTTCCCGAGCATGTACCCGGGTTCTTTATCAAAAAGAACTCGGATATAGCTCGGTCCGGCTTCTTTTTGTCATGAGTCCTTGAAGTAGTTTTGTCTTGAAGAAGTCTTTTTGGTGACGTGCGCTTTTTCGAAGAAAAAAGTGCACTCACTGAGTGTAGCCCCCGAGCCTCTTGCTATTTAGAACAAGGAGCTGGAGGGTCTTGAATCTTATGTTGTTTTAAAATTACTGTCTTGAAGAAGTCTTTCGAGTGATGTGCGTTTTTTTGAAGAAAAAGTGCACTCACTGAGTGTAGCCTCCGAGCCTCTTGCTGTTTGGAACAAAGAGTTGGAGGGTCTTGAGTCTGATTTGTTCGAGGAACTAAAATCTTCCCCTGTTGTAGCCTTTGAGCATTTATCCGGGTTCTTTGATTCAAAAAGAACTCGGATGCATTGTTCTTGGCGTATTCTCTGGTAGTCTGCTGTTCGTCAGGTGTAGTTGTATAGTGGTGGTTGAGTGTAAATGTTGCATGTTCACGGGTTGTACAGTGTTGGCATATTCTTCCGAATATGCTCATCTTCGAGTACTGTTCCTTCTCGCATGAGTCTTCCATTATTGAGTCCTGTCTTTTCACTGTGTCATTTGTAAGGCTTGTTTCGTTGATACTCCTAGTCCATGTGCGCCGCTCCTTCGATCTATAAATACTCTCCTGGAGTGCTTATTTTCATCCATTGAAAATTTTGTTGAAACCTTCGTAGTCATGAATATGGTAGTTTGTGAAGTAGAGCAGCCCCCGGACATATTTGTAGTTCCTGTGCATCTTGTCGTAGCTAGAGAAAGTCTTGTGATAGGGATTAGAGGTAGACTAATCCTGCAGCGGCATTGTACTTGGAAGTACGTGGTGGTAGTTGGAGGAAATCTTGTGATGTGGGATGCGTTCCTTCATCCAGCAGTTCTGGGTTGATCTTCCTTGCCCGCCCTGCGACTGTCCGGTGCAGATCAACACCTGATCCAGCATCACATCGGGCTTGGGTAGACAGATGCCTGCCGACTTCCCCTGATCTATGTTGTCCCGACATGCTGCTGATTTCCGCCTTGGATGCACTGCGTCCGTCCTTTGAAGAAAACAGTGTAGCCGAGTGCGATTTGTTCTACCGAGTAGCAATTTGGGACACGTAGTCGTTTCAGAGCCTAGCTGTGTCCGGGTTCCTCTTTGCTACCTTGATTGTCGTAGTACCGAGTTCGTTGGGTCTTGTAAGATGTGTAATCTTCTATTTTTTGAAGCCACTTGTAATGTAAAGAATCTTGTCTTCTGAGTTGTCATTCATTTTTCTGCTGTAATCCTAGTTGTTCATGAGACTCCCGAGTTCTTTCTGTAATAACTGGGTTCTTTTATTCCTTGTGAGATAGCCCTTCATTTCTTCATTGTTGACGGGTTGTTCTTGTAGTAATCTGATAACTCTACCGTGGTGCTGGATGGATAAGTCTGAAATCTGTCCGTTAAACTGTACCGTTGTGTGGATTTGTGCCGTCCATCATTTTAGCTGTGTCAGTAAATGGACCGTTGCGTTCCCACACCGTGTTTTAACGGGCCTGGTGGGCCATTTTTATCGCTGTAAAATCTATTTAAAGACCTTTTATCTTCCTTTTCTTTACTGCCCAACTCTTGCCTTGAAACCCTAGCTTTCAGAAATCCGCCGCCGCCATTGTCGCCGTCACCCGAGCGCCGCCTTCCTAGCTTTGTCTTCCCCAGTGCCTTTTCGCTTCTGCAAGTTCATGGGTAGGAAGAAGGGCACGAACAAGTCCCAGGTAGCCTTCGTGGACGAGGAGTCGTCCCTTTCTTTGATCGAGAACCAAGAGTTCGTGGCCATGAGGGCTGCCCAGAAGGTTTGGCCGACTCCGACAACAACCGAAGACCAGCTCCGTGAGCTTGTCAGCGACGGCTTGATCCAGAGCAAGGACATTGCTGAATGGAGAGCTCCAGGCGAGCATCGGGTCCCTACTCTAGGTCCTGGTGAGATTGTCCTCTTTGTCTCCTTTGTCCGTGCTGGACTCTGTCTTCCCGCTTCTGCCTTCCTCCATCGATTTTTTAATTATTTTGGGGTTACTTTGAACCATTTTACCCCCAATGCTGTCCTTCATCTTTCTGTCTTTGTTCATCTTTGCGAAACTTTCCTTGGAATTCCCCCTTCTCTTTCTCTCTTTCGCTACTTCTTTTGTCTGAAACCCCAGCCCCGCCGCGAAGACACCAGTGTTCTTGGTGGCTGCGGGATTCAGTTTCGCTAGGGTCTTAAGAGCAAGTTCTTTGACTACGACCTGATTGATTCTGTGAGGGATTGGCGTGCCGACTGGTTTTACGCCGCCAATCTGATTCCTTCTCTTGCTGTTCACTCTGGATCTGGTCCCTTGGTTAATGACCGATGGGATAAGAACCCTGTGACGACGGCTGAGGTTCAGGCGATCCAGCCATTTCTTGATAGGATAAGTACTCTGAAACAGTAGGGCTTGACCGGCTTCGGTATTGTCTTGAGCTTTCTTCATCATCGTGTTCAGCCTCTGAAGGAGCGAGAGAACTTTGGCTTCGAGTACTCTGGGGCTGAGGATTCTTCACGTATGGTCCCTGCCCTTGAGTTGACTGACAAGGAGGTACTCGAGCGTCTCTAGAAAATGTTGAAAGGAGCAAACGTTGTCCCGCTTATCGCCTCTCGAAGTTCTCTCGCCAACAACCCGCCTCCAAATTGTAAGTCATTTTCTTCGCTCGCAAGTAGTACTTTCTGTATTTCTTTTGTTGTATCCATTTTTGCTTAATTTTCCTTGTCTTGTTGTTTTATTCTTTTCGTAGGAATTGGGGCGCAACTTTGTTGACCTGACCCCCCTTGATGTCCCCCCTGCCGTGGTGAATACTGGGGAGAACCTTGCTGGGGCTTCTATAATCAGTAAGTTCCAAATCACCACAGTGTTTCCTAGAGTTTCTTCTGGAGTTGTTGATGTATATGAAGAATATGTTCCTCGTCCAGTCCCTCGAGGTCCTCGTAGTGTCTCGAAGAGGGGGCGAGCGAATGGTTCTTCATCTGATTTACCTGCTTTTAAGAAGTCTTGCCAGCCAAGTACTCATCTAGGTACTCCAGTTATAGGTAGTGTGCTCCTAGGTGAGCATATTAATATGTTTGGTCTTTCTGTTATTTATTTGTGCCATTGACCGAGTTCTTTTCTCTCTGTTTTCAGATGGCGCTATAGCTGTCTTGCTGGAGACTGAGGAAGATGAGGTCGATGATGTGCCCCTCATTACGCGTTGGTGAGTTGTTTACTTGTCTTTGTTTTGTTGAGCCTTTTTTCTTGTTCTGACTTTGTCTTGGCTTTTTTGTAGCAAGCGGTCATTGGGCTCGAGTTCCTCCTGGGCTCCGCGCCAAGTTCTTTCGGGCTCCTGCACGGGGTTCTTCTGGGGGCTCCAAGACCAGCCGTGCGCAGCCCTGTCGCAGGGTGGCGGTGATGTTTTTGCTGCCATCGTTCCCCCTGCGAGGTCTTCTTTGTGTTTTACGAAGAAGAAGATAGCCGGGTGAGTGACTTCGGTTTCATCTCTTTGCTTCGCTTTCCTTTTATTTTGTTCTTATTGGCGAAGTTTCTTTATCAACTTTCAGCCTTCGTCTTCTCTCGACCCTCCTCCGACTTCTTGCCAATCTTCCGGTGTGCCACCGAGTAGCGAGCCTCGGGACTCGGGAGCGCACGGTCGGGTAAGTAGTTGTGGAGGTGATTGTGGCCATGGTGTTGGATTCATCTAGGAGGTAGCCGAGACTTCCCATGATGTGTCCCTCGCTCTTACCTTCTCCAAGATCAGCCTGCCTTCCCCCCGCCTCCTCTCTCTCTCATCAAGATGTGGTGCATCAATTTGACGCCACTCATCGGTTGTCGAGTTGACCGCTTCTTGGGGAGATTTTGCAACCTTTGTAACTTCTTTTGAGAAAAACTCTAAGTAAGTTTTCTTCAAGTTCTTTCTTTGGATGTTCATTTTTCTCCTGTTTTATGCCTTTTTTCTTTCTTTCTTTCTTCTTGTTCAGGTCCTTCTCTTAGGACCACACCGGCTTTTTTTTTGTTGGAAACCAAGAAGAAGTTGTCCTCCGAAGTTAAGCGCCTTGAAGACAGATCTTGGTCTCGCCAAGCCGAGCTAGAGGTCGAGCATCAAACGATCGAAGGAGGAAAATCACTGTGCCTGTGTAGTTGAGGCCGAGAGACAGAGGGATGCTGCTATCCAGGAGGCTTTAAAGAACTCGGAGGCCATGAAGAACTTGGAAGCAGCGAAGAAAGAGTGCAATGGTATGGCGGGTTCTTTTCGTTTCCTTCTGTATTCAAACTTTCCTTTCTTCTGACTTGTTGTTTGGTGCCTTGTCCAGCTCTCCGAGTTGAAAAGCAGCTCTCAGAGAGTATCGATGAAATGAAGACTCTTGTCCGTTCTAGTCACAAGAAGGCTGAGGAGGCAATTACTCATGCTGAGGAAGAACTTGCGCTTGCTAAGTTGATTAGGCGTGGAGCCGATAGAGATCTTGTGTAGGCTCAAAAAACTATTGAAGACTTGTCTGGTAAGTTGGCAACGGCTACTGAAAACTAGAAAGCTTTGTGGAAATCCTTTTGTTCAAGAGTCGACGCTCTCCGAACTCCAAATGGATGATGGGCAATCTTGGGCTCATTAATTCCTCAATTCCAACTCGTTTTCAAGAGTTCAGGAAGAGGTGGTGCCTAACCTGTACTACCAAGAATGTCCCCGACCTAGGTCCGGGTTCTTGCTCCAGAGGCGCCTTTGTCCAAGATAGCAGAGGAAGCCGATAGTGAAGAGTACATTGATGCCGTTGAGAGGATGGAGCCTGAGGTCAAGACTTAGCCAAGAGAGTTGTAGATAATCTTAATATTGTTATCTCTTCTCCCGATGATGACGCTTTGACGAATTGACCTTTATATGCTCGTGCCTTGTAATATGACATTATACTTCCTTTTGAATGAAGATTTTTTGTTGATGTCTTTCCTGCCTGGATGCCTTGTTTATTCTTTGGATGAGTTGTCCAAGCGATCAAAGTTATTTGACTTGCCGAGTACTTTGTCTTGCTTTCGTCTTTGCCATGTAAACAACTTTGCATGTTATCTTTGTGTTGACAACCTTTCTTGATCTGTCGAGTGTTTGTCTGGCCTTCGTCTTTGCCATGTAAACAACTCGGTGTAGTCCGTTGTCTTGACGATTTTTCTTGATCTATTGAATGCTTGCTCGGGCCTCTGTCTGCTACTGCATAAACAACTCGGTGTGGACCGTTGTCTTGACTGACTTTGTGATCTCAAGTGTCTTCAGTGTAGCCCCTGAGCCTCTTGCTATTTAGAACAAGGAGCTGGAGGGTCTTGACTTAAATTTTTCCTAATCCATGTCCAGGCTTAGTCGTTTTGTTTTTTGGTTCGGGTGTTAGCTTATTAGCTACCTCATCGCCAGGGCTCAAGCATCTTTTTCACTATTTTGCTCTCTACCGGTAAGCTCAGTGCATATTTTAGTCATTTTGCTCTTTGGTCCGGGTGTTAGCTTGTTAGCTACCCTCATCGGGCGGGCTTAAGCATCTTTTCAAATTATTTTGCTCTCTACCGGTAGGCTCAAGCATGTTTCAAACCATTTTGCTCTTTTGGTTGGGTGTTAGCTTATTAGCTACCCTCATCGGTGGGCTCAAGCATTTTTCAAATTTATTTTGCTCTCTACCGGTAGGCTCGTGCATGTTTCAAACCATTTTGCTCTTTGGTTGGTGTTAGCTTATTAGCTACCCTCATCGGCGGGCTCAAGCATTTTCAGCTATTTTGCTCTCGGCCGATAGGCTCAGGCATGTTTCAGCCATTTTGCTCTTTAGAAACAACTCGGGGTTAGCCATCATAAGACATATGTTGCCGAAAAACCATCTTTATTGATCATGATCGTTTGATAAGCCATAATACATATTTTGTCGAGGAACACCATCTTTATTGGCCGTGAACGTTGATCTCTTGTGGTTTGTACATGTATTCTCCCTTGAGCTGCTTTTCATCGTGAGAATCTTCTTAGTTGGTCGATGTGCCATGTATTGTCGACTTCTTTCTCACCTTCGGTTATTAACTTGTATGCGTGCCTAGTCTAGTGACTTTTGAGACAATAAAGGACCTTTCCATGGACCGAGTAGTTTATGGCGTCAATCAATTTTTTGTATTCTTCTTAGCACTAGGTCTCCGACTTGTAGTGATCGAGGTTTGGGTATTCTTGTTGTAGTGGCGTCTTAATCCTTGGAGGTATCTTCTCGATTGAAGGGTAGCGTTTATTCCCGACTTCTTCTCAGAGTGTCAAGTTCTAATCTTCTCGTGTGTTCTGCTTCTCCTTCGTCATATTGTTCTATCCTTGGTGACGTCCAAATCAAGTCGGCAGGTAGTATGGCTTCTGATCCGTAAACTAGGAAGAAAGACGAGTATCCGGTAGCTCTGCTTATTTGAGTTCGTAGCCCCCATACTACTTTGGGTAATTCTTCAATCCATTTTGATCCATAGTCTGCTAGCTCTTCATACAGTCTTGGTTTCAACCCGGCTAGTATGAGTCCATTGGCCCTTTCTACCTGTCCGTTAGCTTCTGGATGTGCGACTGATGCGTAATCTATGCCGAAGCTACAATCTTGTGCCCAACTTTTGAACTCTGTAGCTGTAAAGGGAGAGCCTAAATCTGTGATGATTCGATTAGGCATGCCGAAGCGGTGCATAATATCTTGGATGAACTCTACTGCTTTGGCTGCGCTGTATTTTATGAGTGGTTTGTATTCGATCCACTTGGTGAACTTGTCAATTGCCACGAAGATGTACTCAAAATTGCCCTTTGCTTTCTTGAGGGGTCCTACTTGATCTAGCCCCCAGCAGGAGAAAGGCCAAGCGGGTGGGATGCAGATGAGGTTGTGAGCTGGCACATGAGCTTGTCTTGCGAACATTTGACAACCTTTGCATTTTCTGATAAGTTCTTCTACGTCTTTCAGAGCTATTGGCCAGTAGAATCTGGTGCGGAAAGCTTTGCCGACTAGTGTTCTTGAAGCGACGTGATTTCCGCAGCAACCTGAGTGTATTTCGTCTATGATTTCTTTGCCTTCTTCAAACGAGACACATTTTATGAGTACTCCTGACGATGCAGCTCTTCTGTACAGCTTGCCCCCCACTAGGACGTAGTTTTTGCTTCTACGAACAACTCGGGTAGCTTCCTCTTTATATGCTGGCAACTTATTCTCTTTGATATAATCAATAAAAGCTTGTGTCCATGAAATGTTGATTACTAGAATCTGGTTGCCTTTGGCTGTGAGTTCTGGGGTTGTCTCACCGGGTTGTTTGATAGAAGGAGCTGATAACTCCTCTATGAATACGCCGGGTGGGACCTTTGCCCTGTCTAATCCGAGCTTGGCGAGGACATCTGCTGCAATGTTGGAATCGCGCAGGACATGATGAATTTCTAATCCTTGGAAATGTTTTTTGAGTTTTCGGATTTCAGCGCAGTAAGCACCCATGTTTTCTTTGGTGCAGTCCCAGTCTTTGTTGACTTGGTTGATGACTACTGCCGAATCGCCGTATACGAGTAATCGCTTGATTCCGAGAGTAATTGCCACTCGTAGCCTATGAATAAGAGCTTCGTACTCTGCTTCATTGTTTATAGCTTGCCATAATATCTGAAGGACATACTTGAGTTGTTTTCCGTCTGGGGAGATTAGGAGAACGCCCGCACTGGCTCCGCCTAGCTTGAGTGATCCATCAAAGTACATCTTCCAGTGGTCAAGGATTGTATTTGACATAGGTTGTTGAATCTCTGTCCACTTGGCAACAAAATCGGCAAGGGCTTAAGATTTGATTGCTTTCCGCGGGGTGAAATCGATGTTGAGAGCACCGAGTTCAACTGCCCACTTTGATATGCGCCCTATTGCATCTCTGTTATGTAAGATGTCTCCGAGTGGGAAATCTGTCACCACGGTAATCTTGTGGCTTTCAAAATAGTGGCGGAGCTTGCGTGAAGTGATCAATAGGGCGTAGAGTAGTTTTTGCACATGCGGGTACCGGATTTTTTATTCTAACAGTACTTCACTGATGTAGTATACGGGTCGTTGTACTTTATATACGCGCGCTTCTTCTTCTCTTTCCACGACTATCACCGTGCTGACCACAGTAGAAGTTGCCGAAATGTATAGCATCATGTCTTCATCTTTCTTTGGAGGTGTGAGAACTGGTGAGGATGTGAGGTATGCCTTAAGTTTCTTGAAAGCTTCATTGGCTTCTTCCGTCCACTCGAACTTGTCTGTCTTCTTTAGTAGTTTAAAGAAAGGTAACCCTTTTTCGCCGAGCGTTGAAATGAAATGATTGAGTGCCGCCATGCAGCCTGTTAGCTTTTGCACATCTTTGATGTTTCGAGGTGGGCCCATCTCTGTTATGGCTCGAATTTGCTTGGCGCTTGCTTCGATTCCGTGATGACTGACCAGGAAACCGAGTAGTTGTCCTGAAGAGACTCCGAATACACACTTGTTTGGGTTCAATTTCCACCTCCATCTTTTCAAGTTCTCGAAAGTTTGTTTTAAATCTTCAATCAGTGTATCTGGGTACTTTGTTGTTACCACCATGTCGTCCACGTATGCTTCTATGTTTTTGCCGATCTGATCACCAAGGCACGTTTGGATAGCTCTTTGGTAAGTGGCTCCAGCATTCTTGAGTCCAAACGACATGGTCTTGTAGCAAAGAGGGCAACTTCGAACGGAGTGATGAAAGATGTCTTGCTCTGGTCTTGCTCTTTTAATGCGATCTGGTGATACCCTAAATAGCAACCGAGAAAGGATAATAGGGCGGATCCTGCAGTTGAATCAACTATCTGATCAATGCGTGGTAGCCCGAACGGATCTTTTGGGCAGTGCTTGTTGAGATCTGTGTAGTCGACACACATGCACCATTCGTCCGTGTTCTTTTTCTCGTATTTAGAACCGGGTTTGCTAGCTAACTGGATGAAGGATTTCTCCGATGAATCCGGCCGCCATTAGCTTTGTGATTTCTTTTTAATCACGCCTTCTTGTCGTGAGAATCGTCAGAGCTGCGTTGCTTTATAGGCTTGGAGCTTTCATTGATATCAATTCTGTGCTCAGCCAACTCTCTTGGGACACTTGTCATGTCGACCGGCTTCCAAGCGAAGATATCTTTGTTGTCCCGAAGAAAGTTGGTGAGCGCGAGTTCCTATTTTGCTGAGAGGTGGGTACCGATGGTTGTTGTCTTGGAGGAATCGCCAAATGCCTGTGTCGATTTGCTTGACGTTGACTTCTTTTGGTGGTGCGAGGATGTTTGGGCTTTTTAGCCAGTATCTCTAGTTCTTCTTGGCTTATTCTGCATGCAATAGTGGCTATTTTTTTTTCTTCTATTGTCGGCTTGTGCTTTGACCGCAATTTGGATTGCTCGAACATCATAGTCAAAGCGCGCGCTTCAAATCACTTCAAAGAGAAAGGACACCGTTAGGTCCCGCATCTTAAGCGAAGAGGTACGGATAATGTGGTATTGCCATGAATTTTGCTATACTGGGCGCCCGAGGATTGCATGGTATGATGAATCAAGTCCATGACCTCAAACTTGATGAACTCTGTACGGTAGCTCGAGGGAGTTCCAAAAGTAACGGGTAGAGTAATTTGTCCAAGTGGCATGGCTGCCTTGCCGGGTACTATGCCATAAAAAGGTGTACTTGTTGGTGTAATCATCCCGATGAGTTGCAGTCCCATCTTCCTTAGCGTTTCTGAAAAGATGATGTTGAGTCCGGCTCCCCCATCGATTAGTACTTTGGTGACAGTCATACCGGCAATAGTTGGATCTAGAACCAGTGGGTAATGGCCTACGTTTCCCACGCTAGTCCATTGGTCTTCTCTGAAAAATTGGAATGGATACTGTGACCAATTAAGATATCTTGGAGTAGCCGGTTCTGCTGCCATGATAGTTCGTAGTGCTAATTTTTCTTGATGTTTGCTTCTAGAATCTGGGGCCCCAGAGAAGATCACTGCTACCGTCCCCCTGGATTTTTGGAATCCCTTGTCTTCGTTGTTGTCCTCATCTTTTTTCTGATTGTCTTCTTTAGTGTTCTCCTTACTATCTTTTCTTGTGTATCGATCATTGAAGGTGTAGCAATTTCCGATGGTGTGCTTCCCATTAGGGTGCAATGGGCAACGTATGTTTTCGATGTCGTCATATCTTCTGGGTTTGGAAAACTTCTTTGATTTGTCAGCCATTGCCATGGTGTTGTCTGGTCTATGTTTTCTTTCCCGATGTCTGCTATTTCGATGATTTTGCTTATCCAGGTTGTCTCTGTTGCTTCTATCCGGGAACCTCTCTCGTGTCTTCTCTTCTGTAGTAATCATCTTTTCTACTGTTCGTCTGAATTCTTCATTGTTTCTCGGATTTTCTTTGCGTAAGTCTTGAAATTGCCACCTAGCCATGATTCCATGAGAGAAAGCTTCAATTACTTCTCGCCTCGTGATGTCATGCACTTGAGCTCGTAGTTCGCCGAATCGTCGATAGTAATCTCGAGACTTTCACCTTCATTCTCGCTTGAGTCCTTTTAACTCTGCGTGGGTGATCGTGTGTAATGATCCCTACGAAATTTTCACTGTAAAGCTCTTTGCAAGCCCTCCCAATTTCGATTGATCCCGGATTCAATTTGTCGAACCATTGGAGAGGCATGGTTTCTAGGGCCATGGAAAAGAAACAGGTCTTGATATCATCGTCTCCTCCGGCTAGTTCAATTGATTGCGAATATATCCCGAGCCACCGCCTTGGTTCGGCTTTTTTGCCATCATACTTAGAGTGGTTGGACGGTTTGAACTTGTGAGGTAGTCGATTGACGCAAGTCTGCTTGCAAAATAGGGAATCTATCGTATGCGTTTGACTTCTTTGAATTCGATTCAGCGCCTCCTTTCCGCCAACTGTTGTTTTGATGAGAGTAATTTCATGAGGCCATCTCCGGCAAAGCGCCCGCGCTCGATCTTTCTTGGTTGTTCAACTCGGTGGCTCTGACTATGGTCCCTTCTACTTTATCTGTTATGACTTCCACTTGGTCCAAGTCTCTCGAAAGCGGACTTTCTTTGATTTTGATCTTCTTGCCTATGGGTCATTGATCTGGCGAGTAGTCTTGAGTGGGTCCTTTCTTCATGCGTCCTCAGGGCTGCTGACCGGAGAAAGTCCCAGAGCTGTTCATGTTTTTCACTTGGATGTGAGGTCGCTCTGAGTTCTTCTAATGCTTCTCGGATCTTATCGTAGGGCGTACTTGCCATGCGTCTTTCTTCGACTTCTCGTTGTGATTTTCTTCTGTCGTACTCGTCCAACTTTGACTCATATCTGATCCAAGCTTCCTTGCGCTGCCTAGCACGATGTTGGCGTCCTTGCTTCAACTTGTTTTTTCTTTCTCTAGCTTGTTTCTGATTCTCGGTCTCACCATCGTAGCCCTGGGCAAAGGGTGATATGTTGGATTCTGATTCATCCGATGACCGACATCGGGCGCTCTGGGGGACCAATGGTGATCGAGGACGTTGAACCATGAGTACTTCCGCGCGTGAACTGTTCTATTATTGGCGTTAGTTTCCACTAATCGTCGGAGGTTGATAACTTTAGTAGAGGCCTCGAGGTCGCAGATCGAATCTCCTTGGTAGGGTAGAATTGCCGTTGTCGTCGTGTCGACCAGTCGGGTACTGCTATCATCAGGAGCAGAGTCCGGCCAGTGGACGATGCAGTCTTGAGATGTTATAGCTAGTATGAGACCTTCCTGAGCTCCCTTCAGTGGCATTCTAAGCACCGGATCGAGGAATCCTCCGGGCCGTGTCTGATAAGATGTTGCCATGTTGTGGAATCCGAGCGAAAAAGGATCCGACTTCTTGAAAAGATTCTGCGTGTACTCCGAGTTGTATTCTTGATAGGTCAGGGCCGTGTTCTTAAGCCCCATTGGAAAAGAACTCGGTTTCCCAAAAGAACTCGGATAAGACTCTATCTCAGATGCGGAGCCTGAATTCGAGTCGGATGCACAAAGCCGTGAAACATGAGTTGAATCGGACATCATGAGCTGCGCGAATCTTCCGGAGATTTGATCTGTCGTAGTCGCCGAAATAGAATAGTCTTCATGGTGATTCGAATCTTCGAGGAGACGGCTTTGGAGCTTGCCATTGTCGTCCGCCTCGCAGATCTATGAGCCGAAGATGAAAGTTGATCTCATCGAGAAGATCATGCTGTCGAGGTCCATCGAGCTCTCGGATGCAAATTCGCCGAAAGCCCCTACCTGGCGCGCTAGCTGTCGATGTTTGACCACCGATAGCCTGCCACGGGGGTCCCCGGGGCAGTATTGTTCGGACTTCAGCATATGCGGAACTCGACGGTGAACGCAAGAGACAGTCGATTTATCCTGGTTCAGGCCCTCGATTGTGGTCGAGTAATAGCCCTACGTCCAGTCGACGTTAGCCTTTGCGTTGGATTGATTGTGTGTTGTAGAAATCGTGATCTCTCGTCTCTAGGAACCCTGCCCTCCTTTATATAGTCAGGAGGTCAGAATCCTAGTCGGTTTACAATGAGAGTTCTTAGTAGGATTACAGGATAATACTACTACTAAGATTACATGGGGAAAATCCTAGTTAGACTAGATCTTCTCTCTTCCTTGTGGGGTATCCTGTGGGTCCCTTTGACCCCCCGAGACCGAAAGACACCTTTGCTTGTAGTGCCCCTTTGCCCATATGATCTGGAACCAGATTCTAACCTGGGATCATCTCAGGGTGAGGTTGATTGTGCTTTTGGATATGAGCATCACAATTAGTGGTTGGTGGGAGAAAACACCAGTGAGATCCCAAAAGACAAGAGGTGCAATTTTAATGGTATGACCATCTATATAATGTGTGATATTTGGAAATAACATAATCGAAACATCTTTGACAGTATGTCCCAAACAAAAGGTAGCCCTAAAAGTGAAGGAAGACATTTCTTAGTGCAAAAGCGGTTTTAATAATCCACCCTAATTTTTGTTTTCTTAGCTTAGTGTATCCTTGTGTTCAGGGGAGGTTTCTCAGCCTTTGGGGTTTTTTTCATGTTTTAGTGTTGTAGTCTAGAAGCTGGCCATTGCCTCTCTATTGTTTTTGGGTTGTTTGTATCTCTCTATCTAATTGAAATGTACAGCTCCTGTCATTTGCGTTAAAAGAAGTTTCCAATTCTTGTCTGTATTTGTTTGTTTTCATATTCCGAAATACTTATCTTGTTTTCATTTCCATTTTTGTTTTCGTAGTCAATTGTGGAAACGAAAATGATTAAGCTTGTTTATCCCTACCAATTTGGTTTGACACTTTTTCTCGGTATACTACAATTTGCACATACCCACTTGATTATATCGGATCGGATACCAGTATCCGACGCGTTTGGGCCGATTTGGATACGGCCCAACTTACCTCCCGGCTCCCAGGCCTCCCGCACAGCCACACCGCACAGCACGCCCGACGCACTCCGCCCGGCGAACAGCGAGCGGCGGCCGGCGGCGACGTAGTCTGGCGGCACCCCTCCCAGATCCCGGCCCCTTGCAGTTGCAGCCTGGTGCCCCTGCTCCGCGCATCGCCAGGCGCCTCACCATCAAATCGGCCAGCGGGAGGCAGCTCCCTTCATCCCAGCAGGATTCAATCATCAGCGAAGTAACTGGTCACTTCAGGAAGGAGGAGCACGAGCGGAGCACAAGGCGGCCATGGCGGACGAGGCGGAGCTCGCCGCGGACCAGCACGTCCGCTACATCGTCACCGTGGAGAAGGTAACGAGCGCGGCCACCCCGCCCTTCCCGCCCCGCGTCCCCTCGACTCCTCCCTCCGCTTTCCAACGCCCGCTGTTGTCGTCGGCGCAGAAGAAGGACTCGTTCGAGTCGCTGGTGATGGAGCACATCCGCCTCAACGGCGCCTACTGGGGCCTCACCACGCTCGACCTCCTCCACAAGCTCCACGCCGTCGACGCCGCCGAGGTCGTCGACTGGATCATGTCCTGCTACCACCCCGAATCTGGTACCTCACCCCTCGCCCAAATCCTCGCTCTGTTTTTTCTCCCCCCGGTGAATTGGACTGTGGAGAATTAGGTTTGATTCGTATGTGTGGTCTGCTTGGGTTGTATGTGGTTGCACAGGCGGATTTGGAGGGAACGTTGGGCATGATCCGCATGTCCTCTACACGCTTAGCGCCGTGCAGGTCCTCTGCCTCTTTGATCGGCTCTATGTACTTGACGTCGACAAGGTTGCTGATTGTATCCTTTTTCCCAGATTTTGAATTGGGTTCTCATGTCCTAGTGAGCAAAGCCAGTTCTGCAACCTTGGTTTTATTATTAAAGCTCACTGAACTTGAAATCCAGTTCGTTTTCCTTATCTAAATCATGCCAGATGTCGCCGGACTGCAAAACAAGGATGGATCGTTTTCTGGCGATATTTGGGGTGAAGTTGACACTAGGTAGGTAAAAACCTTTTATGTGTTGCCACTTTCGAGTTCCTAGCATAACAATCCATGTGAGATAGTAATTAAAGTTTTGAACTTATTGCTTTTTTTTAATTTCTGTATATGTAGGTTCTCATATATTGCCCTATGTACCTTATCATTACTGCACCGTCTGCATAAAATCGATGTGCAAAAAGCTGTAGATTTCGTTGTTAGCTGTAAGAACTTGGATGGTGGATTTGGAGCTATGCCAGGAGGGGAGTCTCATGCTGGACAAAGTATGTCTTACCTTGACTTCACCTGAAAATCTGCTTTGTGGTATTTCTGAGTGCAACTGGAATTTAATCTATTGTTTCTAGAGGATGCTTTATCAAGGAATAAGAATAGGCAAACTGGTTATGGAATGCAGTAGACTTTTTTTTCAAAGGAATATTACTGCATTTTTTTACATGTAATCTGATTACATGTAAAATACCGGGCGTGATCCCTGATCACATGGCCCCGTTCGCTTCGCTGAAAAAACAAGCCGAAACACTGTTCTAGCTGATTTGTTGCGAGAGAAAAACACTGTTCCGGCTGAAAAAACAAGCTGAAAAAGACGGATTATAAGAGAAGCGAACAGGGCCTTTGATTATTGATGAAATTTTAATTGACCTATTCTAGTATCACCATAAGACTAGCTGCCTAGTAGCTTGAAATTAGCTTTGCTGGATGTGATTACTTCCATGCTCAAGTATTTTCTGCAAGCTATTGCTTTAACAGTGGTTCAGTTAACCTGAACACCATATACATTTGCATGCAGTATTTTGTTGTGTCGGCGCACTTGCAATCACTGGGTCCCTGCATCACATTGATAGAGATCTCCTCGGATGGTGGCTCTGTGAGCGCCAGTGTAAAGACGGAGGACTTAATGGGCGGCCTGAGAAACTAGCTGATGTGAGGTTTACTTTGTTATAAGTCATGTATGCTTTGCATTCTTCAATACATGTTGCCACTATGGATTTAATTGAACCATTCCAAATTCTCAAGGTTTGCTACTCATGGTGGGTGTTATCAAGCCTAGTAATGATTGATAGAGTGCATTGGATTGACAAGGAGAAGTTAACAAAATTCATACTAAACTGTCAGGTAACTGTTTATTATTCCCACTACTGCCATGTGGATAACCGTATGTCCCTTGACTTATAAATATTGGTTCCAACTCTTCTCATTCATGTTGATCGGAAGGACAAAGAGAATGGTGGCATTTCAGATAGACCAGATAATGCAGTCGATATCTATCACACATACTTCGGAATTGCAGGTGCTGCTTTTCTTCCCATACTGTGGTACTTTTATCATAAGAATCTTTGTGTGGCACGTAAATGGATTAGAATTATGAACTCTTTGCTGAATCTGTTAAAACCTCTCTTGCAAGCAGGACTTTCATTAATGGAGTACCCTGGTGTGAAGCCTTTGGATCCTGCCTACGCACTGCCATTGGATGTTGTCAATCGGATTTTCTTGAAAAAATAGAACATTCCATCTATTTTGAGATATGCTCAGATAACACTGTCAAATGTGGGCGCTACTTCACGGAATCACAGTAGTTAGCTTTGACGGACAAATAGCTGAGGTGTAGAATCAATTTTACATGGAAACAGGAACATGTTTGAATATCATAATAGCACATCTTGGACTTTTTTTTTTGAGCGTCGACCATACATCGGGTCTGAAGTCGTACCGTTTAACTACCACAAACATTGGCTGTGACCGCTTCCTAAATTTGTGCTTAGCTAATGTTTTTCTAGCATTTGCCACTTGCCCTGTTGAATGTTTCATGTATGTTGTGTTTTGCCAGTTGATCTGATTCTCTTGTTCAAGTCGCAACATTTTGTGTTTGATGACACACTAGTCATGAGCTATATATGTATGAACAGTAGACTTTTGTTTCTAAATGAAAAACAAGGTTAGCCACGCCATCTCAGTGGGCATAGTCTGACACACAACCTTCAATGGCTCGCCATATCATAAGGAAGCAAACGTTTTCAAGGCAGAAGGCTCAAATTTCAGTGAGGACTAAAAATATTTGCACAAAGCCTTTGGCTCCAAAGCAAAAACGGTCAGGCGCAAACAAGGCTCGCCACAAGGGAAAAGGCTCAAATTTCAGAGAGGACTGTTCTAAAAAAAAAAGTGAGGACCAAAAACATTTGCACAAAGCCTTTGCCTCCAAAACAAAAATGGCCAGGCACAAACAACAAACTCATGTAAGAATCTTCTGATTCAGATCGACATGCCTTGGTAGAACATTTAACTAAATAACATTTGATAACGCTCGAAGGATCGTTACAGCTCAATACACAGGAATTCAGGGCGAAACCTACAATAGAGCTACAAATTTACCAGATGCAATTCTCTTCCTACTCAAGCTTCTGATTTATACTACATAAGAGCTACTCAGAGAACGAACGCTACTGAAAGTGCAAATTGCTACATCCTTCCCGGGAGGCAGTTTGCCAATAATGGTATATGCCTGGAATTGGTCAAGAGGATGCAAACTGCAAACTCATTTCCAAGGCATGCTTGACAGGAACGGCGGTTGGTTATTATTGCTAGCAGCCATGCCTTGATGCAGTGGTGGTGGGCTTCCAGCGCCACCAGATGACTCGCTCAATGTACCTCTTGAAGGAGGGCTGTTGGGTCTCATCCCGGTTGTCGGAGTGACTTTCAGTGGCACTGATGTGGGGTCTGAAGGAGCATGCTTTTTTGGCTCTTTTTTGCCTCCAGAATTGAAGCTTCCCAGTACTATCTGCAGAGAATATATGCAGAGATAATCAGCATCTTTGTCTTGAGTACACATGTACAACAGACCAATAAAGTAAGGCAGTAGAAATTACACAGTGATTTCAAACTTTTAGGATATGAAACCCACTTTGGAGCACTACATTTAGAAAACGAGGGAATGCACGAAAATTGCACTGGAGATATACTGTTTCTAATAAACTACTGCAAGGGAGAAAAATAATATACCTGAACTGGTGAAGCTGCTATGAGAAGTCCTGCAACTCCACCACCCAACAGACGACCATCAGGGCCAGCCAGTGACACACTGAGCCCTCCAGTTCGACTACGCTGACCACCATTCTCCACTAGGAGGAATGACCCTGACAGTGATAGTATCTCGAATCGACCCTAAGGAAAAAAAATATCATTTGTTATTCAAATATATACATTGTACAGTGATTACGTCTGCAACTAAACCAGAAGTTTCCACCTCTCATGATAAAATCATAATATCTAGAACCCAATTAAGAGCTTTAGACAATATTTCTATTTCACCGAGAAGAGAAGTATGTTAGCTTCCACTGGCCATAAGCACAAACCTCGTATGTTACAGTTCCACCTGATGTAGCAGTCTGACGAAGCGTCACATTTGATATGGCACCATTTGCTGAAAGAACACAAACTGCACGTGTTCCATGCTGAGAAAACGACATAATCTTTGATGACACGTCCTGAAAAGAAGAGTGTGTTTTGTTATATTTCAGAAAACACTAAAAAGGGCGTACCCAGTGCAGAGAGCTCCCGCTCTGTGCGGGGTTTGGGGAAGGGTGTCAGTGGCAAGCCTTACCCTCGCCTGTGCAATGCGAGGAGACCGCGACTCGAACCCGGGACCTTCCGGTCACTGGCGGTAAGACTACCGCTTACACCAGGCCCGCCCTGAACCTTGAAATTTGCTTTCATTAACAGTCACAGATCCAGAACTCAACACCTTAACACTGAAATAAAAAGAAATGCTATGCAAATACCACTAATTAGCAAAGCTACAGCAACTGAAATTATTTGACATCAAACATCATATTAATGAAAGATACAAACATGAAGGTTAAACAATAATGCTATAAAGTGGCAATAATATGCACAAGCCAAAACTGGGAGGGCAAAACTTGAAATGTTCCAAACAATCAAGAGAAGAATAATCAGTTACCACAGTACAAAATGTCAAGAATTTAGTTTACACTCCCATCAGCACCACATGATGGAAGACATCTAAGCATAATGTGTTAGCTCAGTTGGAATTGCTTAGTGCTTCAAATTAAATGTCTGAATGAACAATTTGGCAATTCAACTTATTGACGGAATAACAAACCATACATTTTTTGTTTTTGTAAAAGAGGTTCCATAGTGGGAACATTATATATAGAAAAGTAGAGTGAAAAGAGAAAGTCCAAAAGAATGTAAACATGTGCAAAGAATCCAGGAAGAATAAAAGCAAGAACATATTCTGACAATAAAACAACAATCAACATGTTCAGATGCAAGATAGCGTGTTATACCTCCCCAGCTTGAACTGTAATAACATGAGGTGTAAATCCAACTCCTGATGACCCTGCAAGATGATTTCATGTTAGGGCTAGTTATGCTGAAATCATCAACAGAAAAATGAGTCAATGTACATCAGCTTTGCAGGACTTAGAATAACTAGCAGCATGCTTCATAAGTCAGCAGAGAAATAACCAACATGCCACCACTCTCAAAACGAACACGTGGTAAATTGTATACTGAAATAACTGAGGACAAATAAGTCCATCCACAATTTATAGTTTTGCGCAGTTAACTAATTAAAGCTAGAAGGGTAGTATAACCAGTACATACTTCAGCTCACCATGAAGCAGATTCAAATTCTAAAAGGACAACGGCACTTGAGCCAGTTCAATCAGCCTGTTCGGCTGGGCTTATACGATCGTATACGATCGTGGATTATAAGCTGGAACAGTATTTTTCTCTCACCAAACCAGTCAAACCAGCCAGCAGTAAATAATCCACGATCGTTTATGACGAAACGAACAGGCTAAGCTCAATAACAACTTTATCCTGATATATCATGCTGAAACTATACCAAAACCAAAACCTTACCAAAACCTTAAAATCAGTGTAAATGATAGGAGTAGAAATTTTACCAGCGGCATTCACACGCGGCTTGTTGGTAGAACCCTTAGGCCGGCCCCGCTTCTTAAATCCATCTGGCGACACCACCAGCAGAGAGCTCGCCGGATTTAACCCAGCCGGTGAAAACGGCCCGTAAGAACCCTGCCCTGTAGCCGTCGACCCCGTAGCCGCCGACGCAGGCACCAATGCCAGCGCCATGGGCCCGTCGGGCCCGTACTTTCTTGGTCGCCCGCGCTTCTTCTTGGCCACCGGCTCCCCCATGCCCGGTGCAGCTGACGCACCATTGCCACCAACGACCGTCGCCGCGGACATGCTAGCCCCGTGGGCTGCGCCCTGCGGCTGGTAAGACGGCGTCGTAGGCGAGGAGTTAACCGGAGCGTACACAGCGGTGCCGTCCGCGGTGTACGCCATGCGCACGCTCTGCATGGCGGCGGACGCCGGCGGCCCAGGCGCCGGCGCCGGCGGGCTCTTTGGCATACCGAATAGATCCCTCCCCGCCATCAGCCCTTGCTCGGACCTCACCTCCATGGCGGACCACCACCCGTTTCTTGACTAGAACTCAAATCTGCAATCTTTAGCCACTGGAAAGAGCTCACAAGCGCTCAAGTGAGGTCAGGACTAGGGATTGCGAACCTGCAAAAAAACCCGTAAAACCCTTCACTCCTTTCACGCGACAAACACACAGTTTTACGGCACAGGCAGATTTCTCGAAGAAATGGAAGATGGGAATAAGTAGAAATGAAAAGAAAAGTAAATTACTGGCGGAAATGGGAGATAAATAAAAAATGGGCAAAGGAAATGGTAAAAGGTCCAAGAAAAGGTAGGTTTAAAGACCAACAAAGCACATAAGCTGCAGATCCCCACTTTTGCCCGGATTTTGCAGGGGGGATACCCAACAAATCACCAGAATTTCTGACCCAACAGTTGGAGAATGAAGAAAAAAAATATGAGTTCAAAAGGATGAGCAAGTTCCAGACCGGAAGATCATGAGCTAGGAGAAGGCATCACACTAGCACCACAGACGCACGCAAGGAGATGAACAGATTAAGATAAGGGAGATTTCAGCTAACCTAGAACTCATGGTTTCTTGCTAAATGGCCTCCAATTTATCTCTCCTTTTTCCTCTTTTCCTCACCTCTCCAGTTCACACGGGCTCTTTCGTTTTCGCAATTAACAAAAAGGTTTTTGTCGCAGAAAACGAAAAATAGGAAGCAGGTAAGTAAAGCACGCCAAAATTGCCTCGGGAGATTTATTGCTGTAGCAGATAAGAAGGGAAGAGGAGGAGATGGATCACGGATGCGGCGGTCTACCTCATTTGACCCCAGCACTTGTGCTATTTACTTTGAGATCCTCCTTTGCATATTGACCAATATGGGCTTGTTTGGCTCTAATAAGTCTCCCCGTCCCAAGGCAACAACATGGTCCTAAGGCCGCCTCTAATGATCAAACATAAAGACAGTTGAATTAATTTTTTAATCATCAAATAATATGAAAAGAAAGAGATTAATTTCGATCAGAGTGATAGTCTTGCACATTTCACGACGCATCTCTCTCATAGCACGATGTTCAAGACTACTTGTTACAGTCGTCCTGTTCTTCGACACTACTTCAGCAGTACTGTGTTTTCCTCTCACAACAATCAGCATAAGCATTATCATAAGCCAAATTTCAGCGAAATGAACAGGGTATCTTTTTCATGTATATTTATTAACTTAGAGCTAGTGCTAGCTCATAAGTGTCTAAAATCGAACGCCTGGGTTGCTTCACATGTTTGGCAAATGTCTTAGTAGAAAGCAAACAAAAACTATCTAGATGATTTATGTGTTGTTTTTCTTTGTTTGGTTTACACAGGTGGTTGTGGCTGATTGACCTAAGCAGCATCTATTTGACCGATCATTACCAAGTAATAAGCTAAGGCCCTATTTAGTCCATGAGAGAGTTAGCCATGCCACACTAGTGCAGTAGGTCAGAGTCTGGTTTAGCCATAGCTTCAGGTAGCCAAATGTGCGGCGATGTTTCATGTCTTGAGGTGATGTCGTTCCTTGCAAAAATGTGGCGCTTGTTATGCTTCCGCGCTTTTGGAGTAGCCGACGCTATGGCGTGTTATGGTTCTGCTTAAACCAAACACGCCCTAAAACAATTGAAATGAAACACTAGATCATTGAAAGAAACATGAGCTTCTTTGCCTTAAGAACACTTTATACCTTGTTTGGATGTAGATATTGGAGCCTAGAATTGGGAATTGGAATCATGTTTCTTGAATTCTGCTGTTTGGATGTTCATGGTATTGAGATTTAGAATTGCAACCCCAATACCTTGGTATTGGACTAGAACTAGGATTGACCTCTCTCAATACAGAGGGGTAAGGCTCTGTATTGGCTGGAATTGTCTGCTCTCTCTCCCCCGACCTGATGCGACATCGCCCTTGCGCCCCTGACCCGACGCGACCGCCCTCGGGCCCCCTTGAAAGGTCCTTGTTTGGTTTTGGTAATTGAGTGATAACCTATGTGGACTAATATGTGTTTATATGAGATACACAGGTGATTAGTCCATAAGTACATGTGTGTGAGCAACATATGCCATGACGGTGAAGATGGTTTGGATATGTTGCAAGGCTCACACATGTGATGAAGGAGCTCATTGCATATGAGACATGATATTAGTCATGTGACTAAGGTGGAGAAGATCAAGACAAGACTTAGCTTGATGGACCAGTTGCAAGCATGAATGGCAAGTTGGAGGCATTAGAGCGATGGACCGTTTGGCGGTGAAGCTTGAGCAAGACTTGGCGCCGATGGACGAAGGCAACGGTGAAAAGCAAGTGAGGTCGAGATCGATGAACCAATATGGTCACGTGATGATATGAAGTGGATCATATCATTTGGTGATTGGTTGGTGCATGTGTTGCATCAATAATGGAGGAGTTGGAATGGAATGCGCAAGGCAAAGGTATAACCTAGGGCATTTTATTTCACCGGTCATAGGTTGTGTAGAGAAGTGCTTGACCGGGTTTAGGATAGATGGCCGTACTATCAAGAGGGACAAACTTGTTTGCATATCAGTCATCCAGTGTCACTTGAGTGATCTAACTTTGCATCATTGCTAGGATCGAGTGGCGCGGCAAGTTATGTGGTTAACTCCTTGAAAAATGTTTGTGAAAAGCTAACACGTGCACAAGGTGTTGTACATTTGGTGGTGTTGGCACATTTGCAAAGAAGAAGTTGGTGAAGAGAAGGAGTTGAATGCGCTGGTCATGGGGTGACCGGACGCGTCCGGTATCTGACCTAGGCGGTAGTATTCCTGACGTGACTGGTCAGACGTGTCCGATATTCTGGCCAGGTGCGGGCAGAGTTGCTGAGGTGATCGGACTCTGGCTCGTAGCAGTGACCGGATGCTGAGCAATCACTGTTTAGCGTCAGGTCGTGGTGACGTGGGGCGCAGGTGTTGGTCCAGAGAGGATCAGACGTAGGGGCACGCTCGGTCGGCCACACCGGACGCGTCTGGTCGTAGTTGAGCGGCTCTGGGAGCTATCTGGACTCGACCGGACACTGCCCCTCCTGCGTTCGATCACTTCACTGTAGTGTGTCCGATGCGTCACGTTAGAGCGTGTCAGAGAGGGTCGTTGGGCGGCAATGGCTACTTCGTTTGAATGGGACACGTGGCGGTCAAGCAGTGATCGGATGCAGCGACCGGACGCGTCCAGTGCACACGACCTACGCATCCGGTCATCCCAAAATCTACCCAGTGAAGGGGTAACGGCTATTTTAGCCCATTGGGCTATAAATTGAAGTGTTGGTCGGCCTTTGGCCGAGAGCTAAGCACCCTTGAGCCTTGGTAGTTTGTGTAGGTGTGCATGGGAGCCCTCTAACTCACTTGAGCTTGATAGTGTTCATTCGATCGAGTGAGTGAGTGATTCTAGTGCGATTGCATCATGAGGTTGCATCGAGTGGCACTAGATGATCGAGTTGCAAGCCGGTGGTGCTTGTTACTCTTGGAGGTTGCCACCTCCTAAATGGCTTGGTGGTGATCTCCATTGAAGCACGTAAATAAGATTGTGTAGTGCTCCGGAGAAGTGATTGTGAGAGGGATTGTGCTCATCCTGCGGGAGCCACGAAGAGCAACTCTAGTAGAGCGAGACGCGAAGGGTGACAAGTGGTCTGGCCGGGTCAAGTGCTAGATCTTATGGTAAGCACTCCACGTGGGAGAGTGTGACTTGCGGGTCACCACTAGCAAGAGGACCGACGGCAACCTTGGAGTTTGTCTCAACGGGGACTAGCGTGTTGGCAAGCACGTGAACCTCAGGATAAAAATCATCGTGTCATCTTTGTATTCTCGTTGTTTTGCATCCTCATTACACAAGCTTGTATTTACTTCATTTACATTGTGCTTGTGTAGTTGCTCTTGTAATTAGTTAGCTTGTGTAGCTTGCTAGTTACCTTCTTGCTTGTGTAGCATAGAAGTAGCTCCCTTGCGTGACTAATTCGGTTTAAGTAACCTTGTTAGTCACATTGCTTAGTTTGTGTAGCTAAGAAATTTACGCTCTATAATTTAGCTTGTGTAGCCTTGTTATTGAGCATTGCTAGTGAGTTTAGGTGGCTTTGTGCTTTTGCTTACTAGCATGTTAGGAGCTCCCTCGTTGCTTGAAGTACTAGTGGCATAGGTTTGTGCGACCTTACTTCTAGAATTGGTTAGGTGAGCTCTAGCTAGCCCGACACCTCTATTGCCTAATTAAGATCTTTATAAGGTGCTTGTGAACTTCGATAGAGGGGTGTAGTCTTGGTTAGATCAATTTTTTTAATTCCGCATTTGTTTCGGTTAGCCGACGCGATTAAATTTAGAAAGGACTATTCACCCCATCTAGTTCGTCATCTCGACCCTACACGTGGTATCAGAGATAGGTCTCTCATTTGTGGTCTTTACCGACCTGAGAGGATGGCGACTTATGGGCTAGATGTTGACTGTCCACATATTTTTTATGGCACACACTTTGCACGGTGAAAACATTGGATGATATGCAATTTCAAGTTTATTTGCCCTCAAATATGGTGGATGGTGGATGTAGGCTTTTCTCATATGTTGGATGAAAATAATCTAACTCAAGCACAAGAGAAATGCCTAGATCTCGACACCCAAGCTATTGACATCATGTATAGATCTTTGGATGATAGCATATTTAGAGAAATCATTGACTTGAAGACCGCCTATGAGATTTGGAGTTATCTCTTTGAGAAATATGGGGACGGTCTTCGATGATGATGATGAGCCCAAGAAAGAGGCACATGAGGATGTTGAGCATTACCACAACTTGGTGATTGTGGAGGATTGCTTCACCTCATGGTCAAGTGATGATGATGATCATACTACCACAAGATCACTTGACAAGGTTGATGATGATGCCACAAGTGTTGCACATGAAGATTCTACCTTAAGCACACTTGGTAGTGATCTTGATGATGTTGATTCATGCTCAAGCTATGATTGTGATGCTACTACAAGCTCTCCAACTACATCACATTGCTTCATGTCATAAGGTGACACCAAGGTATCAAATGATAATGTGGTTGATCATATTGATTCATATGACGAGCTTGTGAGTAGACTTGCTAGCATGACCATGTCTTTAGAAAATGAGAAAGCTAAAACAATGAAATTGGAAAATAAAAACTCATTTCTAAAGAACTCTTGTGAAGAACATAAGAAATTACTTGGTATTCTTAAATCTTCATATTGTGAGCTAAAATTGAATCATGAGACACTACTTACATCTCATAAAGAATTATTAGAACAACATGCTTCTCTTATTAAAGTGTTTACAAAGAAACTTAAAAATAATGAGAACTCATCACATGGATCAAATGATAAATTACAAAATATTGCTAACCCTTGTGATGTAGGCAAGAAACATGTATCCACCTCTTGTGATGATTTATTAGATATGCCATGCTCTTCACATATAGATGTTTGTTCTACTTCTATGTCTTGTGAGACTAACCTTTTGAAGGAGAACAATGAGCTCAAAAATAAAGTGAAGAATTTGAGTAACAAGTTAGAGAGGTGCTACAACACCAAAGTCACCTTTGAGCATATGATGAAGAATCAAAGAAGCTATGGTGACAAGAGTGGCATTAGTTTCAACAAGAGCAACATCAAAGGAAAGAGATGGGAAAAGAAAAGATATGAAAGAGAGATGAAGAAGCAAGAAAAAGAGAAGATATCTCATTTTATGTGCTACCGGTGCCATGAAGTGGGACATCTTGCAAATGCTTGCCCCAACATAGAAAAGCTCAAGTTGAAGAAAGAGGAAGAGAGGCTCAAGCATGTCAAGTGCTTCAAGTGCCGCACTTGGGGTCATTTCACCTCAATGTGCCCAACCAAGCAATTGGTGAAGCAATAAGAAGAGTCTCAACCAAAGCCACAAGTTGAGCAAGAAATCAAACCCCAAGTTTAAATTCAAGTCAATCATGAAAATGGTGGTGACATAGGGAAGAAGATGAAGAAGACAAGAAGAGGAGGAAAAGCAAGGCATCCAATGCTTATTTAAGATATCAAGATAATGAGCAAAGATCAAGAGAAGGGAGATTTGGCTCACATCAAGTGCTATACATGTGAAGATATGGGACACTTTGCCTCGAGGTGTCCTACCAAGCTTGAGAAGAAGATTCAAGCAAAATTGAAGAGGCAAGACAATGAGAAGCAACACATGAGTAAGGAAGAGAAGGCTCAATCAAAAAGAAAGTGCTACTCATGTCGAGAAAGGGGACACATGGCTCATTCATGTCCCCTAGGTAAAAATTCTAAGCCCATTTCAATTGATGATCATGATGTGCTTAGAAAGGATGGCAATGGTACCTCATTGGTTGCAATTGTAAAACATCCCGCTATTCATACTAAGGCTATGCCTAAGTATGTTGCACCTAACTTGAGAGGAACCAAACTAGTTTGGGTACCATCAAAAAATGGATGAATGATTGTAGGTACTATGGTATTGGAGGCTTGATTCAATTGATCTCACATTGTTCATCACATATTGAGTCAAGTTATGAAGCTTAGTGCACATCCAAACCTAATGCCAAGTAAAAATTGAGTGAAGTCCAAGTGCTATCAACATACAAGTGTCATATTCAAGTTGTGGTGATTTATTGGATTATTTGATGGTTTGCAAAAATATTTGAGTTAAAGCTTGCTAGTGGATGATCATGATCTAACCAAGGTATATCTCTTGTTGATCATTTTATTTGGGTGCATATGAGTTGATTGAATTGGATAAATATACAATGTTGCTTGCTATGAGATGTTTGAATGGATAAATAGTTTAGTAATCAAGTTAGGATTGATTTGTGTTGGATAAATTCATGAGCTGACACTTAGTGTGGATTGAATGGATATATGTCTTGTGGAAGTATTTAAACAAGTTAGTTTCAAGTTTGATTCATATTTGATGAAGTATAGCTCAATAGTTGAAATCTGTCCTATATTGCAAAATTTGAGCTAGCTATGATCTTAGCCATTTTTGAGTGAACAAAATTTATTGTATTGACATAAAAATTAGTGTACATTTTCTATACTTATGGGATAAGATGTTGTACAAATTTTATGAGAATTGGATAAGAGATGCTTCGATTTTGAAGTGGATCTTGTCAGCTATAGTGCAGCAGTTTTAGCATGTAAGAGTGGTGGGAGAATTAAAATCTGGTAGCAATCTAGAAGTCAAATGAAGCTCCAATTTTTACAGCTGCTAGATAACTTAGTGAATCACATCTCCACCAAATTTCGTGGTATTTGGATTTGTACTTTGGGAGATATGCAATTTTATTTGAAGAGTACAGAATCTGCCAGAAAAATGACAATTATTGGATTTATTTGAAGTTAATTTGATTGAAAGGTCCTCAAGTTAAAACATATTTATAAGTAATTGAGGCACCTAAGTTTGATTTTGTGATGATCTAGAAGCATGACAAGCAAAGAGTACAAGGACATTTGATTATGGAGTGTACTTTGCACACATTTGGTACTCAAATTGGAAGATCAAGATCAAAACTTAAGATGAAGATGAAGTTTAAGTTATAGTGACTATTGAAAATCATTTGGTAGAAAGAAAATGATTTAAACAAGTAGAAAGAAAAGGACTTAAAGAATGAATCAAGGTTACTCATCAAGTTAAGTCTATCACTTGGATCAATCAATCAAAATATTTTAAGTGAGTGTCAAGAAAGGTTATTTGAGAGAGGTCATTTCTCCCTAGTATAGGGGCTTGCCGCCTATGTGTGTAGGTAAACTAAATGCGGTACTTGGAAGGATAACACGGAAGTGTTGATCCAAGGGACATTTGAGATGCTTAGTTGAAGCAATCAAAAGAGTTGATCAAGAAAAGCAAGCAACACTCAAAAGAGAGCTAGTCATGGCAATTCAAGTGGTATTCCACGTAGTTCTCTCATGCAAGCATTGATCAAAAGATGAAGCAAGCCAATCACAACAAGAAAGTGCACTTGATCCTATTAGTGGTTCTCAAATCAAATGGGTGAAGAATGGACTCTATCTATGATGATTGGTCTTTACCAAGCTTATAATTGGACTTCACATTGCTATTAGAGTAATGAATTGGAATCTATGTGACTATCCTCTAATTCAATATAGCAAAGGTACCATTGTAATGTGCATGATCATTTTATCCCTTACTAGTATGCGATTAGTGCATATAGTACATGCTTTATAGGATTATACATAATAAATGAAATATTTAAATTCATAGCCTACCACTATTACTTGAATGATTAGTTGATATAGTGGTTAGTATATAAATTTGTTCATGAGCTAGTGAACCCAAGTACTTGATTTAATTTAAATTGCCAACAAGTGACAAGTACAACCTCGATAAGGTAACCTCCAAATGAGTGTGAAGAAGCTTAGAGAGGGTTCAAACCAGACTTGAAAGCTTAGGCAAATCAATTTAGTTCAAGTCAACCATAGAAGTTCATGATAGTGATAAGAGTATAAGCACAAGACAACAATACAAATGGATATCTAGTTTATTTGTTTCAAGTGGTATCTAGACTCAAGTATTTCATCAAGAATTCACAAGTGATGTCTAAATCAACTCACAAGTGATATCCTATAAGTGGTACTTATGAAGATAGCAAAGGTTCAAGAAATATTTTTATTGATAAATTCAACAAGTGGTTACATATTAGAAAATTCTTTCAAGTGGTATCATCTCTACACATGATATCAACCATACAAGAAGGTGGTTCCACAAGTGATCCTCAACTTTAAGAGATCATCAAATGAAGAATGCATCCCTCACTACAAAGAGCTCAAGTTTATCAAATGGATGACCCATGAAATGACTTAGGGGGAGGTGTCCCACCAATTGGTATCAAGGTCAAAGATTCTATATGTAGTATCTCAAGAAGCTATACAAGTGGTGTCATTCCAATAATCAAGTGATGTCCATAAAAAATGCAAGATACAAGCCTCAACCATCTATCCAAAAGCAAGCCTTTGCATCAATGAGCACACCTTTTATGGAAATTGATGCGAAAGAGGAGAGATTGTACAAAGATATAAAAGTTTTGGGAAAGATTGAGACAAAGAAGTAGAGGTTGGACATGGACATAAACAATGAAGGGGAGCAACATCGAAGGATGTGAAAGGATCAAAATTCTTGAACAAGAGAAGCACACAAGTAGGGAGAGCAAGCTCATAAACTTTGATTGATTGCATTTGATATGTGCATATTTATGTGCTTGCTTGCATTGCATAAGCTTTTAAATTCAATATGCATGCTTGTGTGGTGTATGCTAGTTGTAGAATTTGATTGATGAAATGAAAACTAGCATGCATAAGATGATAGATAGACACTTGGTATGCTTTTCAAGTAATGCTAGTGCCTTGCTTTTAATGTTGATCTCACGAGGTATCTAGTGCTTTTATTTCCAAGTGATATCTAGCTAACCATGGTGCTAAGGATGAACTTAAAGGTGCAACTCCGATTGGTATCACGCTTCAAAGGTTTACTCTATACACCTTAGCATCATTTAGTAATAATTACTCTCCCACAATTCCAATCTATGCATATGTGCGAGCTTCAAACCAAATACTCTAGCACGTATGTAGGGGGAGTTAATACTACCAATTTAGGTTTGTGGTACTTGTCCAAAATCATTTACACATGATAAAATTGCTTGGGCAAGCAACATGAATCCAAAATAGCTTAATTTCCATATCTTTGTAGAGTTGTCATCAATTATCAAAAAGGGGGAGATTGCAAGCTCCTTGTTTGATTTTGGTAATTGAGTGAAAGCTCTAGTTTGGTTTTGGTGAATTGATGAGACCCTAAGTGCTAACCTAGTTTATCAAAGTGATTATGAGATAGGTGGCACATTTCAAGTGGTGGAGCAAATGAAGATCATGACATGATGATGGTGATGCCATGGTGATGATCAAGTGCTTGGACTTGAAAAGAAGAAAGAGAAAAACAAAAGGCTCAAGACAAAGGTATGAGTGGTAGGAGCCATTTCGTTTCGGTGATCAAGACACTTAGCGAGTGTGATCACATTTAGGTTCGATAGCCGTACTATTAAGAGGGGTGAAACTCGTATCGAAATACGGTTATCAAAGTGCCACTAGATGCTCTAACTCATTGCATATGCATTTAGGATCTAGTGGAGTGCTAACACCCTTGAAAAATGTTTGTGAAAATATGCTAACACACATGCACAAAGGTGATACACATTGTGTTTAGCATTTGAGAGCAAGGGTTCGAAACTTCACCAGCGGAGTGTTGCCGCCATCTAGAAGGCTTGGAGCAGCGAGGATCGTTGAGCGGAGGTTGGTGATTGTTTCTGGCTTCAATCGTGGTGATTGTGAGGGGTTCTTGACCTTTCCCCGGCGGAGAGCCAAAAGATACTCTAGTAAATTGCTCGTGGCTTGTGTGATCCTCATCTTGTATTGTTTGTGCGGCACCCTATTGAGGGTTTGACGTGTGATGCCAATTAGCGCGTGAACCTCCAAGTGAGTGTATCGCCACAACGAGGACTAGCTTACTGGCAAGCAAGTGAACCTCGGTAAAATATCATTGTGTCATTATTTGATTCCGAGGTGATTGGTCTTCATTGGTATTCATTCTTGTGATTGATTGGTTCATTCCTTGACTCGGTGGTATAACCATCTTGCTCTCTCCCTTTACATTACCGTAAACTAGTTGTCAAGCTCTTTAGTGTAGCTAGTCGTGAGAGTTTGTTAATTTGGTTAGTGTGTCTCTTTAGTTAGCCTTTAAGAGCACACTAACTTAGTGTAGTGACATAGCCATTGTGTAGATAGAGACTATCTAAACTAGAATTGTGGTAGGTGGCTTGTATTTTTAGTAGGCTAGCGCAATACTCGTTTTGCCTCATATTTGTCTAATCGGTTTGCTAAGTGTTGTTATAGAAATTTTTATAGGCTATTCACCCCCTTCTAGCCATTAGGACCTTTCATTGAGTGACAACTTAGGTGGACTAATATGTGTTTATATGAGATACACAGGTGATTAGTCTATAAGTATATGTGTATGAGCAACATATGCCATGATAATGAAGATGGCTTGGATATGTTGCAAGGCTCACATATGTGATGAAGGAGCTCATTGCATATGAGATATGACATTGAGTCATGTGACTAAGGTGGAGAAGATTAAGGTAAGACTTGGCTTGATAGACCGGTTGCAAGCGTGAAGGGCAAGTTAGAGGCTTTGGAGCGATGGACCGTTTGGCGGTGAAGCTTAAGCAAGACTTGACACCGATGGATGAAGGCAACGGTGAAAAGCAAGTGAGGTCAAGATCGATGAACAATATGGTCACATGATGATATGAAGTAGATCATATCATTTGGTGATTGGTTGGTGCATGTGTTGCATCAACAATGGAGGAGTTGGAATGGAATGCGCAAGGCAAAGGTATAACCTAGGGCATTTCATTTTACCAGTCATAGGTTGTGTAGAGAAGTGCTTGACCAGGTTTAGAATAGATGACCGTACTATCAAGAGGGACAAACTTGTTTGCATATCGGTCATCCAGTGCCACTCGAGTGATCTAACTTTGCATCGTTGCTAGGATCGAGTGGCGCGGCAAGTTGAGTGGTTAACTCCTTGAAAAATGTTTGTGAAAAGCTAACACACATGCACAAGGTGTTGTACACTTGGTGGTGTTGGCACATTTGCAAAGGAGAAGAAGTTGGTGAAGAAAAGGAGTTGAATGCGCTGGTCACGGGGTGACCGGACGCGTCCGACATGAGGACCGTACGTGTCCTGTATTTGACCCAGGCGGTAGTATTCCCGACATGATTGGACACGTCCGATATCGATACCGGACGTGTCCGGTATTCTGGCCAGGCGCGGGCAGAGTTGCCGAGGTAATCGAACTCTAGCTCGTAGCAGTGACCGGATGCTGAGCAATCACTGTGTTAGCATCAGGTTGTAGTGACGTGGGGCGTGGGTATTGATCTAGAGAGGACCGAACACATGGGCGCGTCTGATCGGCCACACCGGACGCGTCCGGTCACAGTTGAGTGGCTCTAGGAGCTCTCTGGACTTGACCGGACGCTGCCCCTCCTGTGTCCGATCACTTCACTACAGTGCATCTGATGCGTCGCGTCAGAGCATGTCAGAGAGGGCCCTTGGGGAAGTGACTGTGAGGGGGATTGTGCTCACCCCGTGGGAGCCGCAAAGAGCAACTCTAGTAGAGCAAGACACGAAGGGCGACAAGTGGTCTGGCCAGGTCAAGTGCTAGAGCTTGTGGTAAGCACTCCACGTGGGAGAGTGTGACTTGCGGGTCACCACTAGCAAGAGGACCGACGGCAACCTTGAAGCTTGTCTCAATGGGGACTAGCGTATTGGCAAGCATGTGAACCTCAGGATAAAAATCATCGTGTCATCTTTGTATTCTCGTTGGTTTGCATCCTCGTTACACAAGCTTGTATTTACTTTATTTACATTGTGCTTGTGTAGTTGCTCTTGTAATTAGTTAGCTTGTGTAGCTTGCTAGTTACCTTCTTGCTTGTGTAGCATAGAAGTAGCTCCCTTGCGTGACTAATTCGGTTTAAGTAACCTTGTTAGTCACATTGCTTAGTTTGTGTAGCTAAAAAAGTTGCGCTCTATAATTTGGCTTGTGTAGCCTTGTTATTGAGCATTGCTAGTGAGTTTAGGTGGCTTTGTGCTTTTGCTTACTAGCATGTTAGGAGCTCCCTCGTTGTTTGAAGTACTAGTGGCATAAGTTTATGTGACCTTGCTTCTAGAATTGGTTAGGTGAGCTCTAGCTAGCCCAGCACCTCTGTTGCCTAATTAAGATCTTTATAAGGTGCTTGTGAACTTCAATAAAGGGGTGTAGTTTTGGCTAGACCGATTGTTTTAATTCCGCATTTTTTTCGGTTAGCCGGCGCGATTAAATTTAGAAAGGACTATTCACCCTCCCTCTAGTTCATCATCTCGACCCTACACCTTGACCCGACGCACCGTCGTCGCCATTGCTGGTCGCCTCCCCCACCAGTCGCTGCCCCCTCCCTGCCCCGATGTCGCCCCCAGGCCACCGTCTCACCTCCATGACGCCTCCCTCTCCTCCCTAGGCCTTCTTCCCTAGCTTCGACAGTCAAGGTCGCCGCCCCCAATGCCTCCCTCTCCTTCTTCCCAAGGTCCGATAGATGTGGGATCTCGCCTTCTTCCCCAGCTCCGGTAGGTACAACTTCTTCGTCGAGTTCAGACATCGCTGTTGACCACAGCTAGGGATCTAGGATCCCCTTCTTCCTTTCCACCGCCAGCCTAGGAGCCAGGTCTCCTCCACACCACCGGGACACCGGGTTGTGTCCAGGCTAGAGCCAGAGCCATGGGAGCTGTGTGTAGGAAGGATGGGGTGGGGAAGAAGACGAGTCAATTCAATTCAATGAGATATACATCCAAACATTCATTTGGTATTTGTCATGTCCCTAGATTCCAAATTGCAATTTCAACTACATCCAAACATCTGATTTGGTATTATAACCCATTTCCAATACCAGTCTGATTTGGCATTGGTACCCAATTTAATGCCAGCCATCCAATATCTACATCCGAAAGAACCATTATAGATATTGATTATGATGTGTAGAACTTGGTGGTTTATGTTTCAACAGCTTTTACCATAAAAATTGGCATATTAAGTTTTGCATTTACTGTGTTAAGTTTTGAGTACCAAAAACCAGCAATAGGAGTTCATACTTCATACCTTTTCTCCTGATAAGGCATCCCATCTGCCATAGATTTTTGGAAAAGATGGTTTGATGCATCCCTGCCAACCAAGAAACTTACATTTTAGAAGTTACCTCACGAGAACCGTCATGAGTCCTCTTGAAAGCTGGTAAGTTTGCATATGCTTCGTGCTAAGATTTGAGTAATGTAAACTAAAAAGATGCTTCTTAAGAAATTGCTATGATATTACGCCAAAAATAGGTTATAATGGAAGTAAGGCCTCGTTTGGTGATGCCCCATTGGCTTTGACTCCTCTCTATAATGTAGATACACTATAGCAAGGAGCTATTTTTATCACTGTTCTCAAAATAAATTTGAAGCCTATAAAATCATTGTTTGTTGCTTCTGAAAGCATTTAGGCCCCTAGTTCGGTTTTGGTAATTAATGATAATACGAGATTACTATGACTAACATGTATTTTACAGAGACAATTAAGTTAGATCATGGTAATGGCAATTGATTGGGCAATCATGGTTGTCATGCTCCTACGATGGAAATCGTTTTGGTTTTCAAAGGATGGATGACAAGGTTAAGGATGGACTAGTTCTAAGTGTTGTTTGGTGTTGAAGAGACACTTAAAGTAGTTTAGGACTTTGTTTTTTCTTTAGCCATACTATTAAGGGGGGGTATGGACTAGTAGCTTGATCTAGGTGAGTCTAGTGGGTTAGGTGTGGTGCACACGTATCAAATCTAGCACTAGGTAGCTCAGGAGTAGCCCTAAGATCAATTAGAGCAAACTACATTCACATATGATTTCGAGTTAGAAGTGAGTGGACGCTGGTCTAGTTGTGACCGGACGCTGAAGGGCGAGTCCGGTCAGTTCATTTGATCAACGGAAGCCGTCTGGTTGCGACCGGACGCTGAGTGAAATGTGATCGGACACTGGGTGCCAGAGTTCAGTCAACTCCAGAGAGGTTCCAGAGAGGGAATTTCCTGATCGGACGCGTCCGGTCAGTGCCGATTGGACGCTGAACAACGAAGTGACTGGACTCTGGGTGACAGCGTACGGTCAACATCAGTAAGGTTCGAGAGAGCAGTTTTCATGACTGGACGCAGGTCAGAGTCCGGTCACAACTTAACGGCTCTGTGGCGGGGAGAACTGACCGGAGCGTCCGGTCACCCCGTAGAGTGCTGACTCAACCTCCTAACGGTTCGTTTTGAATGAGGGAGTATAAATACTTCCTCTATTCATCCAAGGGAGGTCTCTTGCCCATTTGTTCAGCTGAGAAACACCCTTGAGAGTACTAAGGAGAGCAAGAGCCTAGTGAGGTGATTGAAATTTGAGAATTTAAGATTAAGGCCTTATTAGTGCAAGGAGAGTAGCAAGTGGCATCCACCTTTCTCATTAGGCTTATTGTGGTCAAGTGAGACTTCGTACTTGTTACTCTTGGTAATCGCCACCACCTAGATGTCTTGATGGTGATCGGGAGTTTGGTGATCATCCGACGAAGCTTGTGGATAACCCAACTCAAGTTGTGAGCGGTTGTGGGCGATTCACCGCGACAGAGTGTCGAAGAATCAGCCCGTACAGAGTACTTGATCCTTGCGCAGATCAAGAGGGAGCTACAACCTTACGCGGGTGCTCCAACGATGACTAGTGGGGAGTGGTGACTCTCTGATACCTCGGTAAAATATCGCCGCGTTCATTTTCCTCTCTTTACTTTAAGCATTTATATTTGAGCAATTCATTTCTTGTCTTTACATTCTTAGAATTACCATGCTAAGTAGAATTAGAACTTAGGGTGTTAAACTTTTGTGCGGTAGATTAATAGAATCACATTCTAGGCACAAGGGGTGAGGTGGGTTAAGTGTAGGGTTTAATTATTGTAAATAATTTTAGAATTAGTCCAATTCACCCCCTCTCTTGAACATCTTGATCCTTTCAGCTTCACCGGCTCTGACTCTCCTCAACCAGCATCGTACTAAGGGTCTACAATAAGATGAAGCTATGGAAAACAGATAATAAGCATTTTGGCAATATTATCACCTCATGGTCCAAAGCTTTGTGGTCGATCTTTCGTGGGAAAGTCTTTAGACTTTACTATTTGTTGACTTTTGTGCTATCATTCAGGACTAAGGTCCCTGACTTTACAAGAGGAGTCATCGGCAATCTTCATTTCTCCCTCCACTATCATGGTTTCCTGGGCGTCTTTCATGTCTTGGACGACAGAGTGCTCCCGCCATATGCTTCCCGCTCCTCTTGGTGTTCTATCTCCTAAAGCAAGTGGGCAGAGGCTTCCCGAAGGCCTCCTCCGACTCGATTCTTTAAACCGCCAAGGCCAAAATATTTCCTAAGAGTCTTGTCTCGACCCCTCCTTGTCTTCTGGGGCTTATTCCGCCGGAGACGCTACATCTGAGATGGAGGGCTTCCTCCATGGAGGGGGGCTCTTCACTTATGCCTCTAGATGAACTAGGGGCCAATTTGAAGGCCCTTTCCTTTCGCTAGATTACCCTAAAGGCGATTAGGTCCTCCTAGTATACCGATTTTTCTTTCCCAAATCACATTGTCAAACTTTAGTTCGGTGATCTCGAGAGTAGTACCGGTCGAACACAAACGACATAAATAAAAAGTAATAATAAAAAGGTGGAGTTAGTTAACTTTAAACAATTATTGAAACCTCGAATACCAAATAAAAAAAAGATTTTTTTACTAGTACACTGTATACATATTCCTTCCTCGATGCTGACTGAACCCATTCACCATGATCCACGAAAAGACATGAGCAAAATCCGCACACGAACTTGACACGTCGTGGTCCGGCCGGAACATGCGCCCTGTTTTGCTAGCTCATCACGACGACGCGAATCTAGAACATGCAGCTGACGAACAGCCGTAACAGGTGTATCACAAAAACAATTTGTTATTCCTTGCACTGCATGCCTCCAATTTTTTTATTCTATATGCATATCCTGTCGCCCTGATTTTTTCAGCATGATACTGTTCTATGCTATTAATCCAAGTGGTGCCAAACAGCCTGCCTGCCTGCCTGTCCATCCAGCGAGCTTATCCTAAATGACAGAAACCGGAAAAAAAAAAGAGAAGAAAAGAAAAAAGCTTAAAGGAAATGAAGAGAAAAGAAAAAAAACTGGAGAGTTGTTGGCGGGTAGATACGGCGGCCAGCGACTTCTTTCGCGCCACATCGCTCTCTGTTCTGGAATCTTTCGCTGTTGCCGGGCAGCCGCTCTCGCTCATCTCATTGACGCACGGCGTCAGAACTCTGGACCGCTGCTTCTTTCAATCTTCAGAGAATTGGGCTGCACTGCTAGTGGAGGAAGGTACAGAGCATACTTGTACGTTTTCTTCACGAGCTCAGACATGATCGATCACATGTACGCGCGCGTATTTATAAATACTAGTAATAAATTCGAATTCCGTGGGCTCAACTCAAGAAGATCAGCGCATGAACATGAATGAAGGACATATAAATTCCTGGGAGGATAGATATACGGGATGAATGCAAAAGTCGGCGTGGGGCCGTGTTTTCCCATGGCAGGCACTAGGCAGGGAGAAAAACACGTCCTTGCTGAATGATTGCTCGAGATGGGAGATGCATATAAATAAACCGGCAGAGTGTACGTTAAACAGGCCGCGCCAATTTTCCAACCGAGTTAAATGATGGGATCAGAGACAAATTAGTGCAAAAAGGTTACAAGTGATGCGTGAGATAGTTGACTGTGTGGATATCTCTCTCGTCTCCTTTTTCAAAGGGAAACAACGGCTGCAATCTGGCAGGCAATTATATAGATAAAGAAAATATTTCCTCTGTTCCTAGATAAATAGATTCTTGAAGTTTTGTCTTAAGTTAAACTTTTTAAATTTTAACTGAATTTCTTGAAAAAACGTTAAGACTTATGGTATTAAATCAGGGTCTGTTTGGATCCTTACCTCTAAACTTTAGAGCACTTTAGCTCACTTTTGATGTCTGAAGCTCTGATATGAGGTGGGCTAAAGTTTAGAGCTAATTTTAGACCACTTGTTTGGAGCTTTAGCTCTAAGGTTTAGAGGGAAGGATCCAAACAAGCCCTTAATATTATTGGATTTATCATAAAATATATTTTCATAAATTGCTCATTTTACGATATATATGTTGTTTTTTTTCTCTATAAAATTAGTCAAATTTAAAAGAGTTTAACTGGCACGGATTCTAGAAATTGATTTGACGGAGGGAGTAACGAAGAGCAAGACATGTAATTCAAACCGTCATAAGTATCTACTCGAGTATCAAAAGTAGTAATTGTGAAGGGAAGGAAACAAAAGAGTGATACTGACTAAACAAAATGAAAACAAAAGGGAGGAGAGAGAAAGAGAGAGCCTCCCATGTGCCCCTCGGAATGATCAAATCGGCTTCACCTTTCACACAAAGCCATTCTAGTATCATAGCCGCCTTTGGACCCTTGTGACCTAACAAAAAATGTATCTCTCTGGTGTTGCCATAGCCCATCTCCTCGCCTCATAAGTCACAAAGTCCAGTGAAGATGCAGTGCAGTGCAGGAAGATATTGGCCAGTTCGGCAAAGACTGATAGGTCATCTTATGAAAGACAACCCAACCGTTTCTTCCAATAGCTAGTAGTAGTACAGTACTTCACATATCCCTGGCTGGCTGTTGCGGAAAGATTTTCTTTTTTTTCCAAAAAAAAACAGAGAAGAAAGTGGGCTCTGCTATCCAGAGTCTTGCTGATAATTGGGCTTAATCTATTTATTTTTAATTCAATCAAGAAATCAGCCCATGTTTTTTTTACGCTAATATTTGGATTTTATATGGTCCCCTAAAAAAATGGATTTTATATATGGAAAAAGTGTCAAACCAAAGAACAAGGTGGTCGGGTAGTTCAAAGTCAGCGAGTCAGAGAACGTAACGTGAGCTAGTGGTTTTATGGAGATGTGTTTCGGTTTACCCAGCTAGATGTACATCTCAAATCGTTGTTTTTTCTCAGATATGGATAGTGCCACTGCCTCATCATTTGTGTTGTTGGGACTAGCTTTTCTGCGTTTCCAATTACTCAAGTAGTTTCATTGCTCTTTCCTTGGAAAAGCATGAACTCTATTTCTACTGATCCCAGGTTGTATGACTCGCAACAAGAGACATAAATAGAGTGTTCAAGAGGCCATTAGCTCAAAAACAACCTACGGCGCCTGTAGTTCAGTCTTATGGTGCTATGTGCGATTGCCTTCTTTTCTATTCAGATCATTTTTTTTTGTTTTCTGAAATGAGTTTGTTGCTCAAGCGGTCAAGCCTTCCATAACACACTATATCAAATTTGATCGAACTAGTTGTCTAGTTACCACAGATTTGATGAGCAGAGTCTAGACTCTCATAGCACATGGACCTCCTAGTTTCCTTGGAGCTTATATTATTTTGAAATCCCACGTTGGCCGTCAACCTTGGCAAACAAGTGAACCGCTCTGGCCCATGCAGAGACGTCTACGCTTCTCCTCTTCAAGCAAGGCCCAAAACACACAAGAGCCAGCAAAACAAGACAACACGGTGACCTTTATTACAAATTTATTGAAATCAGCAATTTCCCTGTAAAACAGAAAACATAGATGATGAACTGAATCGACTTTGTAAAGCCCGTTTGCATATTCCCAAGTTGCTAGAATAAAAAGGATATAAGTGGCACTTCTTTTCACAGTTGCAAGAAAAGAATTACAGTGTCTCCAGTAAAATGCATCCATTTCAAAGGAAAATTATGAAACGGTACCCATCTTCTCATTCATTTCGCAAATGAGCTCAAGTCCACTTATAATGCATATTGGTCTATCTAATGTCGCCTTCTTAAGGCAAAACATGAAAACTATAGCAGCTTCCTTTAAAAATCAGAAATTTCATCAATTTTCAAGGAGAAAGGAGAAATTTCAGCAAGGATGAATATATAGTGAAGAAAAATACTAAGAGTTAGTTGGTAAGCCGGATCCATAATGTGAGTATCTACTTCCAATTGAAACTAAAACTCCCCCAAAATTTTCTAGATCAACCGGAATAGTAGCTATGATTGAGACTAATCTCTGTACTTACCGGAACAGTGCTGGCGACAGGAGGAGTAGCAGAAATTGCGTACCTAGCTGCAATACAGACAGAGTACGCTCTGAAGAAGCAAATGGCAGAGACCGAACACGTGTGAACTGAAAATCAACTCAGACGGGGATTTTGACAGTGTCACGAAAGAAGGGGGATGAGGTTTTGTAATCTGAGATGACCTGGGCCGAATTGTGAGAGTCGTGAGAAGTTCCTGTTCGATGCTTTCCACGCTGAACTCTTGGGATTTCAAGCAGGGATGCAGGTAGCAGCCCGGCTGGGGATAACGCGGGTATGTGTGGAGACTGATGCAACACTAGTCAAGGTGGCACTGATGGAGAACTCCTACCGACTTTCTGCAGTCGGTGGAATCATCACGGAGATGAAGCACCTGATGAACAGTGAGTTCGTCTCATGTAAAATTAGTGTGTGCAAACGTGATTGTAATAAGGTAGCTCAAAATTTAGCTGCTTTCGGTTGTACTTTTCCCAATGGACAGATGAACACTTGGGATGATGTACCTCAAGCGATTGAGGTTTTGGTGATCAGCGATTTAGCTGGATCAGATGATGAGTAATGAAAAGCACTCCGAGTTAAAAAATAACTTATGTAACTTGGACGTGATATTTCAACACTTAAAAGTACTCTAGTGCTTTAGGAACAAGTTAAAGTTATTCTAACCCTTTTTCCTAGATTTTTCTTGCCTCTCTTCTCATCACTCTATGTTTGCAAAATCTAGTGGACTAACCTAACTTGGAAATTGATTTTTGAGAATGTCTCAACAATATTAGTAGCATGGGTTAGAAGACAGGACGAATAGACTCTAACCTAAGTGAGGAACACACCAAGTCAGTCTGGATGCCCTATATGCATGTTATGCTATGAGTGACGAAAGTTTCTCTCTCTCACTTATCCCTGTCTCTTTTAGTTGTTAAAGCTCATCACTCTCTACTCTCCTAAGCTATACTAGTTCTCTCTTGGTCTTAGTTGAAACCTATCTCAAATTCTATTAATCTTTCTTTTTGCTGGCAAATTTTGGCAGTCTCCTTTGTTTTTAGAAGTATACATGACATACTTACATATCTCAATTAGATCACACTCTCGTATCATCCACATGTATCATAGAGGATCACAAATATCCATCACATCTCACTAATATCATCACAAAGAAAGCAAGAACCATAGACCATAAACTCCAACCATAATCGTATCAACCAAGAGTATCCAACTGAAGGTCACGCACACAGCTCGTAGATCTTTCCGGCCAAGATTCCTCCAAGCCTGAAAAAACAAAAATTAAAGCTAAATGCCCTGTTCGTTTGGCCGATAAGCCATGACTGAAAGTACTGTTGGCTGATTTAGTGTGAGAGAAAAATACCGTTCGTTGGCTGAAAAAGTACGGCTTATAGGCCAAGCGAACAGGGCGAAGGTACTAGATTTGCAGAATGAACAGCATGACCAAAAAGTTGGAAGTGAATGTATATACCTTATCCTTGAAGCTTGAAAACCCTGTTCTACAGCACTACTTCAGTAGTATTTTTCAGCGAATGAATAATATTTTCTTCTTACAGTAAATCAGTATAAGTATCAGCATAAGCCAAATTTCAGCGAACGAACATATCTCTTTAGTTCTGTGTCCAGTTTCTGCTCCAAGAGGTCCTTTCGAGTCTTCAAGCGTGCAATCCTTGTATTTTGCTAAAGCAATGACAATATTTGTTAAGAAACAGAAAGAAAAAAATCATCAATTGTTGTTTCTGAGAATGCACCTATTTTCTTAAGGGCTAACAATTGTGAAAGGTGCGTACAGATCAAAAGAATACATTGCTGATAAGTTGAGGGGTATTATTGAAGAAGTAGGTGGTCTACATTCTTAGGATTACTACTCCTATTTATGCAATGATATATGTGTATCCGTATATGTGATGCATAGGAAATGTTGTAATGCAAACCTCATTCAATCTCTTTTCAACAGTGGACACAAAGCAGAGTGTTTCCTTGTCAATCTTTTCCTTCACTGGGACATCATAGTAGAGACGTCGCTTCTACAATCAATTTAAATGTAGGTAATTGACCACAAGGAATAGCAGAATTTTAGATTCAATACGAAATTGTATAACAAAATTCCGCCATTGGTTTCTCGATATTAACCAGTACTAGTGTATTAAAATATTTTAGACTAACACTATTCAGCCATTGGTTTCTCTATCTTATGAAAGTTCCATGTCTGAAAAAACAAAGCACATTTTCAGTCCTAAAACCAAATTTCGTTTTATAACACTTTGAGAACCAATCTATTGCCATGATGTAAATAGGGCAAAATTGACCCCAAAAAATCCAGTGATCTGCTCCCAACAAAATAGAAGGAGAAAATGAAAATGCTCAAGAGGTGAGGTTGGTTGGATCAACCGTCCCCTTGTTTATGGGGCTATTACACATGACCAACTTGTCCCTAGATATTTTGAGCCAAACCACTTGACTTGTGAGCGTTGTGGTCCAACTCGAGATAGAAGCATCCGACGGCCACGCGCCCTTCACAACTTAGCTTCGCCTCGACGCAAGCCTCGCGATGATGCCACGTGCCGCCTTCGATCCGCCGGAACCGCAACCGGGTTTTGAGGTCCAAACCCGAGAACCGTCCACTGGTGGTTTTGAGACTCAACCCACCAAACCACCCACGCCTGGTTTTGAGGCCATAACCAGCAAAACCGTCCATCCCCGGTATTAAAGACCAAACCAGCAAACCCTCGTGCACGCCTCGCCAGGCGTGACTAACCGATGTCGACGCGTGTCTGACCTCCACCAAGCTTGACGCCTTCGCCTTCCTTCTTGACTTGACCGACGCCATCTACATCACCCATGCAGATGCGTGTCTGGCCTCCGCCAAGTGCCACGACACCATCGTTCTCCTCCTTGGCTTGGTCGACACCGTCTTCATCACCCATGTACTCTTGCACTTGTCGATGTCCCCAAGTGTCAGCCACCGTCACCCGGCCTCCTGGTCCCTTGGTACAAGCCTCACGTCCATCCTTCATCGCTATCAGTCCATCGGCACGGCACGTCCCTACTTGACCTTCACCTCGCCGTTGACCACCGCCTCCGAGCTCCACACCTGCGCACCAGAAGCCAAGAGACATGTTGCACAACCCAACTCACGCCATGGTTAGTTCACCGACTCAACCCAAGACGCAAGTCACGTTGACAATCACTCATCACAACCGAACCACAAGGACACATAGTTCACAAAATGCGGAGGACTGACGGCGGCGGGAAGAAAATTCTGTGGACGATGGGTCCAAAGCCCGTCCATGCGCCCTAGCTTGGATGGCTGCCACATGGTGCCTCGAGAAAATCAAACGGCTGGGAGAGGAGGCTCATCCATTGAATCTGAACAGCTAGTGCCTTAATCATAGAGGCAGTTGCTGTAACAAGCTGGTGGACGTGAGATTTAATTAAATAGCCACGTGTCAACATCATCAAGGGGCGCACGGACTTGCGGCGGGTCATAAACCCCGCGCCCCATGATGCTATGACGCTAGAGCAACGAGGTAATAAAGCTCGGTGCGGCTACGCAACCTCATCATGGGATGGCAGATGTCCCCTACTTCTGCTTTGCATGACTTGTGGTGTGGATGCCGAAGGCATGGTGGCGCACTGGCGCGCGCTGCTGGTGCTAGGTGAGGAAACTGGAGATGGGCGATTGATGGGCGGGACCCGTGCTAATGGCATTTGGTTCTTTTATACTAGTGTTTTTTTAGGGAGTCTCTTATACTAGTGTTGACATGCAAAAAAACGTTTCAAGAATGTGCCAAAAAATATTTGGAACAACACGATTTGAAGCGTCAAACCAAAAAGGAAGAAAAGGAGAAGGAAACGGTGTTGCTCTAGCCGGTTTCCCTGCTCCTCATCCAAACAGGGCCCTAGCACCAGTGGATTCTCGCTAGTTGTTTGTTTGAAGCAAACTCTAGTTGTGAGAACTGGTTCGATCAAATTTGACATGTTATTACGAAAGGCTTGCCCGCTTGAGCAACAAACTTCTTTCAGAGAAGAATTTTCTTTTCACGAAATAATTCAGAAAAGAAGTTAAGCGCTCATAGCATGAATTTATTGACTATTCGTAGCTCAAACAGCAGGAGAATTCTCGATTGCAATAGTGAATTGTCTTGTCTCACAGTACGATGATCTGGATTTGGATTCCGAAATAGTGTAGCGCAGCGCACTCGGGCTTCACGAACAAAAATTACGGTTGGCGTGCCGCATTGCGGCGAGGGCATGCGCGAATCGTCCGATCAAGATCGGACGTCCCAGGCCGCCCTCGGCCGGTCGCGCTCGCGCCCCTGGCCCACCAGTCCTGGGAGCCGCAGCGGCGACCACAGGCCACAAGCCACAAGCCACAGGCGAGAGTCCCCGGCGAACGGTGCCCCGTTGCCACACATACGGCTGCAACAAAAATATCCCGCTAAAACAACACCGAACCAGCCAGCCAACCACCGCCACCGCCGGCATCCCGTGCGTGCTTCCTTCTCTGTGCCATGGCTGCCGTGACCAGCACCGCCTCCCTCTGCCCGGCCGCAGCCGGCGGCCTCTCTTCGTCGTCGCCGTTCACGCGCAAGCCCAGCAGCAAGAGGCTGCAGCAGGCAGCATCAACGGTCCGCCACTGCCGCCCTGCACGGTACACGCTACACCTCTCAGTTTTGTACACAGTAGCTTCGCACGCACCTCGCTCGTCGGCACAATTCAGCGCCGCCGGCATGCATGGTTGACAGGGTGGAAGGGCTGGACCGGAGGGACGCCTTGCTGGGCATCGTCCTCTCCACCGCGGTGGCGCCGCTGCTCGCCCCTGCCGGTGCTCTAGCGGACGAGGCCACCACCGGTATAGCAGCGCCTACGCCCTCGCCTTGCAACATTCAGTTCTCGTTGGCGTTGCTACCGTGTTCTACTGTTCTAGGTGTTGCAGCTGTATATGCTTATTGCTTCAGTTTGGTCCAATGGTAAGAGTCGCAGGAGGGCTTCACTACCTACGAGGATGAGGCCAACAAGTTCAGCATTCAAGTTCCACAAGGTACGCAATTCTTTTGCTTTCATCAATCATCAGTCGAGGTATCCAGTGCAAAAGAAGGTCCAATTCAGTCTGCAGAATTTGGTGGAAATGGCGACCTGCAAGCAAGCAGTCTGTGTAAGTGTAACTGACCGTAGCTCTGTGCGTGTGTGTGCACAGGCTGGCTGGTCGGCGCCGGCGAGGCCAGCGGCATCAAGTCCGTCACGGCGTTCTACCCCGAGCAGGCCGCCGCCGATTCCAACGGTACGCCTGTTGCTTCTTCTTCTTTTTCCACATCGGCGACACCGTCGTCTCGGTTTCATTCGGGGAATAATTAACTCACGTTGACGGGCCTGTGCATCTTGTTCCACTCTAATCAGTCAGCGTCGCCATCACCGGGATCGGGCCGGACTTCACCAGCCTCAAGTCCTTCGGCGACGTCGACGCCTTCGCCGAGGGCCTGGTACGTGCTCCCTCCAGCATGCTCTGCCTCTGCGGCTCTGCCTGAACGTTCCTGAGTGATCTGGCACCAACCAACGCAAGCCGTTCTCTGAATTCTGATGTCCATCGTCTGGGGGCAGGTGAACGGCCTGGACAGGAGCTGGCAGAGGCCGCCGGGGCTCGCCGCCAAGCTCGTCGACTCCAGGGCAGCAAACGGTACTACTAGCTCACAGCACAACTGAAGGAACGCAGAGCTTCTGAACCTGACCTATATGCACACTGACTGCCCGCCGCAGGCCTGTACTACCTGGAGTACACGCTGCAGAACCCCGGCGAGCGGCGGCGGCACATCGTCTCGGCCATCGGGATGGCGTTCAACGGCTGGTACAACCGCCTCTACACGGTGACAGGCCAGGTGAGCCGCGCTCCTGCTACACCTTGGACCAACGCCTGTTTCCTCAGCTAGATTAACATCTCGAACAAATGTTGTTGTTTGCAGTACATCGACGACGATGATTCGGAGAAGTACAGGCCACAGATAGAGAAGGTGAGACGGTCCCGGCAGTGTCGATTCTGTTCTGTTCTGCCCCCTGTTCTTCTTTTCTGACATTGGTTTATGGTTTCTGTTCTTCTCTTGCCCTACCTTTCTGCAGGCTGTCCGATCGTTCAGGCTCACATGAAAGAGACGATCTGATTCAGCAGCCTACGGTACATATGCAGAGAAGCTCAGGTTTCAGTAACATATATGCCTGTCAATTGCACCTGGCCATTTCGATGAGACAAGACGAGACATGTATTCCAATTCTTGAGAGTGGTGTTTTTCGGTTGTGTATGTTTAGAGGGTCGTGCTGAAGGAGCAACTATGTGGCCTCTAGTCAAAGTTCCTGTCACTTGGCTTGAAAACAGGCAAATGATTTTGTTTCTTGAGTTGGATAACAAGCAAACTTTGAGCATCCCCAACATATCGCTTATAATGTACTTATGTCCTATAATAAGTTGGTTTATAGTGTCTTAAAAACCAATTTAGAATACAAGAGAACATTGTTGTAGCGGGTTATATATAGTGTCTTAAAATCAATTTAGAATACAAGAGAACACATTTGTAGCAGATTACCTAAATTTTGACTCCTATATTTCTTTATAAACTGAGGAGTGCGGGTTGTCTTCTTTATCTAAGAGAAAGGATGCTTCTTTTTGGGAGATCTCTTAAAGTTATAGGTATAAAAGATGAGATAAAAGATCTGATGCTGCATATGTATCTCTTAAATGCTGCTTTTTAGATATAGGCGATTGGGTATGGAGATGCTCTTAGTACTCCCTTTGTTGACAAATATATAAAGATTTTCTGAGTTTTTTGTAAGTCAAATTGTTATAAGTTTGGCTAAGGTAAAAAAAGATCAAAATAAGTAGCATCAAATACATTACTTACTTTTCTGTATTTTTTAGGGAATTGTTGTCGCCCGGACGCCCGATGGGATATGATTCCATCGAACGATACCGAACAGCCCAGCAGAAACGCGCCGCACTCCCAACGTATCGCTACAGTCCTTCCTCGTCTACCTCATCCCGCCACGCACACGTACCCCACCCCCCTCCGTATCGCCCCGCCCCGCGCCCGCCGCTCCTTCCCCCCTGACCCCCATCTCTCTTTGCGTGGGTGGGATCCAGGAGCCAGGATGAGGACGAGCCATGCCCCGTCCGCTGGACCCCAGGCGCGCCGCGCGCCCCATCCGCCGGTCCCCGGCTCACCGCGCCTCTTCCCCCAATGCGTGCCCCCATGACTCTATGAACATACCTCTGAAAGACGAAACACTTGCAACATGAAAAACTTGAATGCAACATACGTCTAATGCAAATGAAATATTTGGAACATATACTTGCAACATGTTTATGAAACATATGCAACATCCAGATAAAACACTCGCAACTTGCAACATAAAACACTTATTGCAACATAAGATTGAAATAGCTGAAATATTTCGAACATATTCTTGCAACATATGTGTGAAACATATGCAACATCCAAATAAGCACACTTGCAACATATGCCTTAAAAAGAAGATGTAATATTTGGAACGGACGCTTGCAAGATACGTGTACAACCATTGCAACATGTGCAACATCACGGTCTATTTTTGCAACATCCATATGAAACACTTGCAACATGAAACAATTGGAACATACCCTTGCAACATGTGCTTTCAACGCAACATCTTCTTGCTGTTTAGCAGAATGGGGGCTTGTTGGTGTGTGGTGTTCACCAGAGGCAGCGACCCGGTGGCGCTTGTAGGCAACGGGCCGGCGGTAGTGGCTGCACGTCGCGGAAGGGAGGCATCGGCCGCACGAGCGGCGGGGAGGCCGCGGCCGCGCGACTTGGAGAGGGCAGCAGCGCGCTGTGCCTGGCAGGGCTGGCAGCTGAGCGCCGTGACTCGAAGGCGGCCGCGCACCGTGCCTGGCAAGGCCAACGCCCGAGCGGTGCGCCTCGGAGGCGGTTGCGTGCTGCGCCTCAGAGGGCCAGCGGTTGTGCGCTCGAAGGCGCAAGGCGACCGGATAAGAGCAATTCGAAGTGGAACGAGTGAATAGGAATAAGTAGCTCAGCAGTTTTTTTAGAGACAAAGGAGCGTGGGTTATTGAGCTAACGTCGTGGCCAAAGCAATGGAGCGTGCGGGCGGACGGACGCCGATTCACAGCATTACCGTTTTTTCAAACTTCGATAGTACATGACGGGGGAATAGGCAATACTGTTATATATGTCATCGCTCCTTTCACGAACCTTTTTATAGCAGTATAGAAAGAAAAAAAAGGGATAAACCGTGTCATTCTGGGCTCTATATGATCTGGGCCTAACTCGTATGAAAGCAGACAACGGCACATAACTCGTATGAAAGCAAATAAACGGCCCATAATAACTCGCATGAAAGCAAGCGACGATACGTGCGCCTCCACCAAAATCGTGGGCGATTACAAATTCGTAATCCCCGAAAGGAAACCGTTAGAGTGCCACCCCTCAATCAAACAGTGAAAAGGCACTCTTCAGCCCGTTCGCGTGCTCTTAAACCCGGCTTGATCCGCTTCTTTTTTTATCCGGAATAGTGTTTTTCTCTCACAAATTTCTCCAGCATTCCTCCAAACCATCCAAATTCCTCCAGATTTCCTCGAAGCGAACAGGCCCTTCGTCTCTTCCCCTCCGCCCCCTCTCGCATATAAATCCTCCCACCATCCCATGATCCCAATCCCTACCCCAACTCCACCCACCGACGAGCAACCCAAAGCCGCCGCGAGCAAGAGAGCGAGCTAGGGCCGGATCCGACCGAGGAAGGCAACTTTCCAGCAGCAGCCGAGTCCGGCGCCGGCGCCGGCGCCGATCATGAAGATGGGCGGCGGGCGGCGCGCACTGGACCTGTACGAGAAGCTGGAGAAGGTCCGGGAGGCAGGTCCGGGAAGGTGTACAGGGCGCGGGAGAAGGCAACGGGCCAGATCGTGGCGCTGAAGAAGACGCGGCTCCCCGAGGACGGCGAGGGCGTGCCCCCGACCGCGATGCGGGAGGTCTCCCTGCTGCGGATGCTGTCGCAGGACCCACACGTGGTGCGCCTGCTGCACCTCAAGCAGGGCTTCAACAAGGAGGGGCAGACCATCTTCTACCTCGTCTTCGAGTACATGGACACCGACCTAAAGAAGTTCATTCGCGGACACCGCAGCAACCGCGAGAAGATCCCCGCGGCCACCGTGAAGGTACGTGGTTTCCTGCCCCCCTCTTCCTCCTTCTCCAGCCCAACGCCGTGCAAGCCAGGTGTTTGTGCGAGTGCCTTACCCATGTCATGTTTGTGCTCGCAGATCCTCATGTACCAGCTTTGCAAGGGCGTGGCCTTCGTCCACGGCCGCGGGGTGCTGCACCGGGATCTCAAGCCGCGCAACCTGCTCATGGACTGCAAGACCATGGCACTCAAGATCGCCGACCTTAGCCTCAGCCGCGCCATCATCTTCCGCTTGCCGGGCCAGACGTGCACCCACGAGGTCGGTCTCGAGCCGCATGGATGGTACAGGACCCCCGAGATTCTCCTGGGCGCCACGCACTACTACATGCCGGCTGACATATGGTCTGTTGGCTGCATTTTTGGTACGATTTCGATGAACTCAGAGATCACTTTTCGATGCAAACTGCTTCAGAATTCACACCGACACATATGGATCGGATATTATTCGAACCTGCATGGTGTAAACTGTAGCTGAACTGGTCACTAGCCAGCCACTTTTCGCTGGTGGCTCGGCCTTCCAGCAGCTGCTACACATCTTCAAGTAATATCCCCAGTGTCTTTAATTAGTTCATTGTTTGATACTGTCTGATACTGACAATGATACATCTTGTTTTCTCCAATGCCAGGTTGCTGGGCACCCCAAATGAGCAGGTGTGGCCAGGCGTTGGCAAGCTGCCCAATTGGCACGAGTACCCTCAGTGGAAACCGACAAAGCTGCCCACTCTTGTGCCTGGTCTCAACGATGATGGCTACGATCTGCTTGAGGTCAGTACTAAGTACTCAGTAAGTAGTGAATCATGCAGAGGCTGCGATACTCTTAATTTTGTACAATGTAGCATCTAGCCTATAAGAGAAAATTGCATGCAGTGGTGGCTGAGAAGAACTTGTGTTATAGTATATTTGTAGGGGGATTTCATGTTCTTACTTGTGTTGGTCTGTTGCAAAAAATGCTGGAATACGAGCCGGAGAAGCGGATCACTACACATAAGGCCCTGGAGCACCCCTACTTCAACGATGTGATCAGTGGCGGAGCTCACACAGTCAATCCACGGTGGGACCAATTGCTAGACTATACGAGCAGTTAGCTTGCGGTTACCGTGCTGTGGCGGCGCTGGTGAGCAACAGAGCATAAGGGCGGGGCAGGTTGGCCGATGGGTAGCTCCGCCGGTGGATGTGATTATGTGAACAAGGTGCTGCACTGAAGCGATTCAATAAGGGCGTGATTGGTTGCCCCGCTCACGCCGTCCAAAGGCCCATCCGGTATCACTCGGTGCAGTGCGTCCATGTTTGGTTCCCCTGCTCGTACATTTCGCCTGCATCCTTTCGTTTATCTGCCCTCCTCCATCCCGCACGTCTCCGTCTTCTCAATTTTCACTTCCCTCTCCATGCAGGACGGCTTGATTCACGCATGGTGCAGAGGCCCATGTGTCAGACACTTCAAAACTTTGATGCATGCATGCAACCAAACATGATCTCATCTCGTACTGAACCAACAACAAAGACAACCAAACACGACCACTTACACGAGCTCAACCCGCTTCTTTGGTCCTGCACAGCCTAACCATCCTGGCTCGAGGCTTGCTCTGCAACCAATCACGCCCTAATCCACCGAGGAGGCCCATCACGAGTCGACATGAAGGCATAGCTTGTTTAACTTGTTAGACTGGCTGGGGTGTGTTGAGCATGGTTGCCCTGAAGCAGTGTTTTTGCTACCAGGGCACACTGGCACAGACGCACAGTTGCGGAGTAGCCTGCTACCTTAGTCTTTTCTAGCCGATTTTCCTGTGTGCTGAACCATTGGCTTTGGTTGTGAACTCGTGATGGATAAAATTAAGTGAACTCGTTGGCGAGTGAAATGATGTTTCTTGCACCTGTAGTAGCTGGAAAGCCTGGTTGGTCATCTTCTAGTGGCCGGATTATGGAGTTTGCCTCTGGGCTCTGGCTATCTGGAAATTGTCATCGTTGTAGTTGTAGCTCGATGGCCACCGGCAGTGTTGGTTTATGGTTCCTGTTCTTCTTCTCCCCTTACCCTTTTGCAGGCTGTTCGATCGTTCAGGCTGTCTTGAAAGATGCGATGTCATCCAGCAGCAGCCCACGGTACATATGCAGAGAGAGGTTCAGTAACATGTTGTGCCTGAAAATTGACACCTTGCCATTTCCATGACATAACATGTATTCCGATTCTTGAGCACTGTAACATTGCCAAAATGCTAATGTATTTTCTCCTTTTTGAGGCGGACACAAATATCTCCTGTGTAACGGCGCTGTGGTGTTTTTTCGGTTGTGTATGTAATGTTTAGAGGGTCGGGCTGAAGCCTGAAGGAGCAACTATGTGACCTTTATTCTCTTCAGATCATGTCAAGCAGAAGCGGTGTAATAGATGATTTCAATGTTTTGCTAAGCATCACTGATACGCAAGTGGGATTTGTCACATGCATTTAGTTTTCAAAAAAAATAGCAACTTGCAACAATAACCATGGCCATTTACCACAATTGCAGCTACAGAAACAGGCACTAACAGCGACTACCACAATGACAGATAGACCTATGAAAAAGAGAGATTAACTTATCAGGCAGAAATTATTAAATGACCAGAGCTCAACTTAAAAAGTTAAGTTGACAGCCCGATTGTAATAATGTTGAACTAGATACAACAATGGTTCAACAGCTGCAAGCGTGACAATGGTCAAAAGGTAAACCAAGACCTGGATGGCGTTACCAGCATTCAGCCTGTCAAAAAAGGATTTCATTCATGAGGAGTCAACAATAATGCGAACTGCTAGTGTTATACCTTCTGTAAGCTGACTAATAGGACCCCGGCTACGGAGTTCGTAGCCGCGACCCGTGGTAGCTGGGCGAGGTTTTGCCCCTCAGCTCCAGTTAGTTTAGAGGAAGAAGAAGAGAAATTATGTAATAATTCTTGCTTGATTCTTATTCATCCCGAGGATTCTCATATATAGGCCATTTGGCACTACAAATTAGAGCTAATTGCTCCTAATTCTAAGACATTGATCGGCTGTTATTTTCTTCTAGCCACTTGCCATTTCTTCCTGATCTGCGCGCCTGGTGACCACACCCATATCTTCAGCTGGCACACCTGCCTGCATGGTGACCACGCCCAGATCCTCAGTGGCTCTGCGGACATCCCGGCGCGTCGTTTCCTTGTATAGGCGTGGCCCCACATGACATCTCTCCCCCCCCTCGACTAGCAACTCGTCCTCGAGCTGGAACACAGGTTACTTGTGGAGGAAGGAGTCCACATCTTCCCAGGTTGCAGAGGCCGCGGTTTCTCCCTTCCATTGGATGAGCACTGCCGAACGCCATGAGCAAAGCGGATCGCGCGATTGCCGTTCGGGCTCGGAACAAGCAGCAGCACCGTTGTGGATGACCGGGAGAGGTGGCGGTGTAGCCGGCGGATCACCGATGAACTTCTTGAGGAGGCCGATGTGGAAGACGTCGTGCAGCCTAGTGTGCGGAGGCAAGGCGAGGCACATGGCAACCTCATTGATGAGCTCGGTGACGCGGTATGGCCCGAAGAAGCGAGGCTTTAGCTTCCCTGTGGTCGCCTGGGGCAGTGAGGCGGTTGGGCGATGGCGTAGACGGAGTAGAACCCAGTCGCCCACCACGTAGGAGACTTGTCGGTGCATCTTGTCATAGTGCAGCTTCTGGACCGCCTGGGCTTGTTCAAGCCGGTAGCGGACGTCCTCTAGAAACTCGTCGTAGTCTGCCATGCTCTTGGCGACGACAGCGACACGAGTCTCGCCCGGCTCATAGGACCGAATGGTAGGCGGGTCTCGGCCGTAGACCACCCTAATGGCGTGTCGCGGAGCGAAGTTTGATAGGTCGTGTTGTAGATGTATTCCGCCCACGGCAGCCAGAGAAGCCACTGACGGGGCCGGTCGCCGGTGAAGCAGCGTAGGTACATGACAATGACGCGGTTGGCTGCCTCTGTCTGGCCATCCGATTGCGGATGAAAAGCCGTTGTCATGTGCAGCTTGGCGCCCATGAGGCGCATCAGCTCCCTCCAGAACTTGGAAGTGAACACCGGATCGCGGTCGGACACCATGGACTGAGGCATGCCGTGGAGTCGAACAATGTCGGTGAAGAAAGCCTGGGCCACGGACTCTGCAGAATACGGGTGAGCCAGGGGAATGAAGTGGCAATACTTGCTGAAGTGATCCACCACTATCAGTATGACAGATTTTCCCCCGACGTGCGGCAGCGCCTCCACGAAGTCTAGACCGATGTCGATCTAGACCGCCTTCGGGACCGGCAGCGGCATGAGCAGGCCAGCCGGATGAAGATGTTCCGATTTGTATCGCTGGCAGGTGGAGCAAGCTCGGATGTAGTCCTAGACCATGCGACGCATGTTGGGGAAGTGGAAGTCGTGGCGGAGGCAGTGCACGGTGCGCTACACACCCTCGTGGCCGTCCTCGTGCACGACGGTCATGATTTCCGGCAGTAGTGGTGACGCCGGCAGAACATAGAGGCGGGAAACATAGGCCACCATGTCGTCGATGAGGGACCACGGCGCCACCCGAGTGCCTCTAGTGATCTCGTCCCGGATGGCGACGAGGGCTGGATCGGTGTCCTGAGCTTGGCGGAGGCACTCGATGTAGTCGAACCGCGGCGCGGAGATGGCGAGGACAGCGCCCTCTTTAGTGTCATGGCGCGAGAGGGCATTGGCCACCGTGTTCATAGCGCCGGGCTTGTACTCAACGGTGAAGTCGAACTCGAGGAGCTTGCCGACCTAATGATGCTGTGGGATCATGGCGAGGCGCTGGTCGAGAAGAAATTTGAGGCTGTAGTGGTCCGTGCGCACTAGGAAGCGGCGTCCCCAGAGATACCAACGCCAATGACGGATGGCGTGGACGAGGCCGATCAGTTCCCGTTCATAGGCGGCGAGGGAGCGGTGTCGCGGTGCGACGGGCCGGCTGAAGTAGGCGATCAGATGTTTCTCCTAGATGAGCACTGCCCCGAAACCGTGGGTCAACGCATCGCACTCGACGACGAACGGTTTGTCGAAGTCTGGTAGGGACAGAACTGGAGCCGAGGTGACCGCGGCTTTGAGGGCCTAGAATGTCGTGGTGGCGTCGGGGGTCCAGCGGAACCCTTCCTTCTTTAACAGCGCCGTGAGGGGAGCCGCAATGGAGCCGTAGTCGTGGACGAACTTGTGGTAGTACCCCGCCAAGCTAAGGAAGCCCCGTACTGCACGCGCCGAGCGGGGCTAGGGCCAGTCACGGACCGCCTGCACCTTGGCGGGATCCATGGCGACGCCGGCCTCGGTGATGATGTGCCCCAGGTAGGAGATGAAGGCAACCCCAAAAGCGCACTTAGAATGCTTGACGAAGAGCCGGTGCTGCTGCAGCACGGTAAGGATGGCACGGAGGTGCCGGAGATGATCCACCCAAGAGGAGCTGTAGATGAGGATGTCATAAAAAAACACGAGCACAAACGGGCGAAGGAAAGGGCGCATGACGTCGTTCATCAGCGCTTGGAACATGGCCGGAGCGTTGCACAGCCCGAACGGCATCACCAGGAACTCGTACAGCCCATCTTGTGTGTGGAACGCCATCTTGGCGATGTCAGTGGGGGACATGCGGACCTGGTGGTAACCCGAGCGAAGGTCTAGCTTGGTGAAGAACTTGGCGCCGTGGAGTTCGTCCAGCAACTCATCAACCACCGGGATAGGAAAAGCATCCTTGACGGTGATCGCGTTCAAGGCGCGGTAATCGACGCAGAAACACCACGACCCATCGGCCTTCTTGATGAGGAGGACCGGGGAAGAGAAGGCCGAGGAGCTCCGGCGTATGAGCCCCTGGTCCAGCATGGCGGCGCATTGCCGCTCCATCTCGTCCTTGTGTGTCACCGGGTACCGGTAGAGGCAGACCGCCATGGGCTACGATCCTGGCAGGAGGATGATGTTGTGGTCTTAGCTACGAGCAGGAGGCAGTCCATGGGGCTCGGTGAAGACGTCGGAGAAGGAGTCGAGGAGCTCGTCCAGCAGGGTGGTGCTGGTAGTAGTTGCGCGGAGGCTGGGTGCGGCAGGACCTGCCATCCCGTGCCAGCAGACGTCATGCGCGTTCCGCTTGAATGTCATCGTCCGGGCATGAAAATCCTAGAGGATTGGCCCCAACAACGCGAGCCACTATGTGCCAAGGAACACGTCGTAGCCGGCGAGAGGCATGACGAACAGGTCTGCGGTGAAGGTGTCACCGTTGATGGTGAGCGCGGACTGGCGGATGATGCCCAGGTAGGAGACGCGCTCACCGTTGGCCACCGTGGCCGTCAAGTGAGGACGGCGCTGCAGAGGAAGTCATGTGCGCTGTGCGGTTGCCTCGGAGATGAAATTGTGGGTCGATCCGGAGTCGAGGAGGGCGATGAGGGATGTGTCGCCCAGCGCGACATGGATTTGCATCATGTCGCTGAAGTGGATGCCGGCGATGGCGTGGAGCGAGAAGTGGGGGCTTGTCTCGATGGCGCCCTCTTCAACGTCCTCGTCGTCCTCCACCACGCCATCCAGCAAGAAAAGACACTTGCAGACCCGGTTGTGCCCCCGGCCAAACTTTTTCGTCGCAATTATAGCAGAGGCCCAAGAGATGGCATTCCTCCTGCTCGGCCTGGGTGAGGCGCTTGACCTACCGGCCCTCCACGGTGACTGTGGCTGGGGCGGTCGAGGTGTTCACGGGTGGCGCCGGCAGAGCAAGCCGTGGTGTGGAGTGCCGGTAAGACTGGGCGCGCGCGCGAGGTGGAGGCGCCGCGTACTGCTCCCGTAGTTCGAGCTTGTGCGCCAAGCTCATAGCTCGACGAGGGACTGTGGATTATGCACCTCGACGTCGAAGCTGAGTGGCGGTTGGAGGCTCACGGTGAAGAGCTGGACCCGTTGTTCCTCGTCCAGGCGGCCGACGCGAGGGAGGAGCGCTTGGAAGCGATCCTGGTACTCCGCGACGGTGCCCGTGCGCTTGCACGCCGCTAATTCGCCAAGCGAGTTCGAGCGCAAAGGAGGTCCGTAGCGTAGGTGCAGCAAGTCCTTGAAGCGGCGCCATGATGGAATTCCCTCGTCCTGCTGTATCTGGATGTACCACATCTGGGCACCTTCCTCCAAATTGTAGGAGGCCATCCAAACCTTCTCCTCCTCCATGATGCGCTACTGGTGGAAGTAGGATTCGCAGCGGTTAATGAAGATGAGCGGATCGGATTTGCTGTCATACCGCGGAAAATCCAACTTTCTGGAACCGTGGCGGCCGGTCCTGGTGGTGCTCCCCTGTGGCGGACTTGTTGCCGGAGGAAGAAGACGTCGGCTGGGCGGCGTTCAGGCGTTGGATCGCCTAAGAGTTGGCATCGACTGATGCTTGCAGAGACTTGAGGGTGGTGGCCAGGGCGTTCAGAGTAGCCTATAGGGCGGCCTCCCAGTCTCCCATGACAGCGGCTTGGGGAGGGGTGGGCGGGGCAGAAGGAGCTCGGAGCGGCGGCGGAGGCGAGGATGATCGGCTAGGCGAGGAAGGCCTGGATCGTGATACTAGGTTGTCAAGGACGTCTGGTCCGAGACTACCAGGACCCCAACTATGGAGTTCGTAGCCGCGCCCCGTGGTAGCTGGGCGAGGTTTTGCCCCTCAGCCCCCGTCAGTTTAGAGGAAGAAGAAGAGAGATTAGGTAATAATTCTTGCTTGATTCTTATTCATCCTGAGGATTCTCATATATAGGCCATTCGACACTATAAATTGGAGCTAATTGCTCCTAATTCTAAGGTCTTAATCGGCTGTTATTTCCTTCTAGCCACTTGTCATTTCTTCCTGATCTGCATGCCTGGTGACCACGCCCATATCTTCAGCTGGCGCGCCTGCCTGCATGGTGACCGCGCCCAGATCCTCAATGACAGGTGCTGCGCATCCTGCAATCTTGAAGAGCAGAACCGTGGCAAGTCTCAACTGGAAGGAAGTTGTGCCGACAAAAACAAACACACTCTGTAGTGATGATGGTAGTTCATCGTACACTTTGTTTGAAAAATAACAGTTTAGATCAATTTCAACAATGGCTAATTTAAAATATTGAAATCAAAATTGCCTAATTATTTTGATAAGCCGCAGCTGACAATTTTAACAATGGCTAATTTAAATAAAACAGTGAAAACTAACAATGTAACACAATAATAACAAGAAAATCATGCCACCAGCATGTACAGAAGTTCCTGCAACGTGAGGCGGGCCAGCGACGAGCTTACAAGGTCTTCTTGGACAACAAGCCAGAGCCGTCGTGTCTAAAGATGGCAACGGATACAGAATACCCGCGTACGAACGGATATCAAACCCGGCGGGCGCGGATACGGGCGACAGAGTGCATCCGCGGGCACGGGTGCGGGCAGAGTTTTAAACCCAACGGGCATTTGTTAACGGGTAAGAAAATAGTCTATCCGTACCCGCAAACCCGCCTTACCTATCTAACATGTGGGGTCACGGCCAACCAAGCATATATTGGAAGACAGAAACCCTAGAATCCCCACCCGGCCACCCCAGAGCCGCAACCAGGGTTCGCCTGCGACGCATCCCTTCGCGGAATCGCACTGCGCGACTGCGCCGCGGCCAGTCCGCTCGCGCTCCTGCCCTTTGCGACCGTCGTGGCGCCGTAGCCCGCCACCCCGCGCCCGCCCCGTGCCAGAATGTTGATGGCCGCTGGCCTCCAACCCCCTCCCACTCGCCACTCATCCAGGGGCTCGGCACGACCGCGTAGGCAGCGTAGCGCGCTCGGCCACCGCCCGCTCTAGGCTGGGGCTCGAGCCAGGCCCAAGCCAGCCTTGCTCCAGTCCCTCTCACCGCCTCCTCGTCGTTCCCCGTCCTCCTCACCCGCCGGTACTCCTCATCCTTCCTCGCCGGTGGTCCTTCTCCCCACCGGTTCTCCTCCTCCCCCCACCGGCTCTCCTTCTCCACCCACCGGTGGTCCTCCTCCCCGCCGGTTCCAGGAGCTCGCGGATCTGGAGGCGGGGTCGCCGAGGAGCTCGCGGATGAAGCTCGGTCGCACCATCTCCCCGCGCCCTCTCTCTGGCGGCCCTCTGCATCTCCATGCTCAGCATGGCAGAGCGACGCACGATGGCGGGAGTGGCGTGCGGTCACAGGATGGCGCGTCGGTGAGCTTGCCGTAGCTCGAAGGGTCGCGCAAGGAAGGCCCGTGCTGCCCACACGTCTCCCGGGCAACGACTGCTGGACTGCTGGCCCCACATGCCGCCATCTCCGCCCCACATGCCGCCATCTCCACCCCGACACCGCCGTCCCGACCGCGCTAGACGCCATCTCTGCCCTGCAGGCCACCATTGTCTTCCCCATCTGGCGGGTATGCGGGCATGCCCGCGGGCGAGCCTTGCCCGCGGATAGCGGGCACGGGCACAAGTTGCTGCCCGTGGCGGGTGGCGGGCACAAGATTTTGCCCGTGGGCGTGGGCGTGCGAAGCCACTATCCACGCTGATATTGCCTGTTGCCATCTTTAGTTGTGTCTCGAGGCGATCGCCGAGCGCAACCTTTCGTGTTTCGCAGCGTGTTGTACATGTGAATTCTGCCATCATGGAAGTGGGATTCGCTGTTTACCATTCCGCAATGGAGTTTCGCTGGTTTGCCATTATTAAACCCGACTACACGCTATAATGCCATTTGATGAGTTTAGGACTCAAAAATAATGAAAAATGAATTTATCTTCCACATTTGCCCTACCCATTCTTTCTATCTTGGGGGAATTCCTTATGTGCCATTAAAAAAGATCGTAATGTCATGTGTGTCTCTAGAAAAGTTCAGCGATCTTCAACGCCACTGCTCCAACTTTTTTGTGCCCTCCATGTCACTGCCGTCAGTTTGGGCTCTAACGCCGTCAAACTGCAGGTGTGAAAAATCAAAAATACTCTTAAGTTTAAATATGTCATTAATTTTTTTGAGCATCTTAACGACTTCAAATGAAAAAATTTAAAACTAGAAAGTTGTAGATCTCGTTGAGATCTATAATTTTGATATAAAAATTATCATCATTTAATTCAAAAAAAATGATTTGATATGATTAATATATCTTAGAAAAATCATATCTTTTTTGGAATTAAATGAAGATAATTTTTATATGAAAATTATAAATCTCGATGAAATCTACTACTTTCTAGTTTTGAGTTTTTTCATTTGAAGTCGTTAAGATGCTCAAAAAAAATTAATGATATATTTAGATTTAAGGGTATTTTCGATTTTTCACACCTACAGTTTGACGGCGTTAGAGCCTAAACTGATGGCAGTGACATGGAGGACATAAAAAATTGAGTAGTAACGCTGAAGACCGCTGAACTTTTCCATACAGGGCATTACGATTTTCTTTAATGGCACGCAAGACTTTCCCCTTCTATCTTTCCCGCGAGCGGAGGGATGGACAGAACGGAGGCCACCGAAATGGATCAAGCGTCGCTCCCCACGCCGTCCTCTTTAACAACGCCGAGGGAGAGCACGTGTGCGCAGCGCCCTGGCGGGGTGCGGTCACCGGAGCGCAGCCCGCCGAGGGCTCACGCGGCCGGCGGGAAGGGCCTACGCGGTCGCTGTTAGATAAATTGATGCACGTTATTCATGTAATCTTAGTCAATTAAGAGTCTATAATAGTTAGGTAAGGGAGAGCGTGATCGTAGGCGTGCGGGATCATGACTCACTCGGTTGTGTTCGGTAGACTCACGCCATGCCGTTCAGAGCGCGCGTAGCGCACGTCGCGGTGAAACGGCGTTGCGATCTTTGTGCGTTATGGCGTGGGGGGTTTGGAGTCTGTAAACCTCGAGCAAGTCTATAAATACAAGGAACACAAGGCCGAATAAGCCGCGGTTGGTTGCAGCGTCATAATCCAACGTGATCTTGAGTTTTCCATCTCTGAGGTTTTATCTCGTCGCGATCACCATCGGGTCCAGCGTTGAGAACGGCGTTCTGGAGCTCGTCTAGCTCCAACAACTGGTATCAGAGCCGGTTAGGAGGCGTTCGACGGCAGAGAGAAGACGAGGAGGGTGCTGGGTGGTTGAATCCATCAAGTCCAAGATCGAGAAGACGTGACCCCGAGAAGCCGTCGCCATGGGCAGCAGTGGTGAGAAGGAGAAGGAGACGATGGAGCGCGCTTGGAATCAAGCGTCGGGAAATCTGGTTTGGCCGATGCTTTCTCGCACAAACTATCAAGAGTGGTCCGCACATGTGCAATGTAATCTCGAAGCAATGTATCTGTGGGATGCGATCGAGAGCGACAAGGTCGAACGACGACGTGATCGGCTTGCGCTCGGCGCCATGATCCGTGGCGTGCCCCCTGAGATGCACTCTATGTTGCTAAACAAGAAGTCGGCGAAGGAGGCTATAAAATCGATGGGTCTAGGTGCAGAGCGAGTAAAGGAGGTGAATGCACAGAAGCTGCTGGCGGAGTTTGAATCGATCTCGTTTAAACCAGGAGAATCGATCGAGGACTTCGCCGTTCGGATCGGGAAGCTTGCAACCGATCTTAAGGGCCTTGGTGAAACAAGCGTGGATGACACGCGAGTCGTGAAGAAATTTCTAAGAGTTGTGCCGGCACACTACAATCAGGTGGCGGTGACAATTGAGATGTTTTGCGACTTGAAGACTCTAACTGTCGAAGAGCTTGTCGGACGTCTCAGGGCGGCGGAGGACAGGTTTGAGCCTTCGGCAGATCAAGTCACCGACAAGGCAAAGCCCTCTCTTCTCCTTATAGAGGAAGAATGGATGGCGAGGAACAAAAGTCACATGGTGCACACCGAGTCGTCATCCTCTGGCGGCAAAGGTGGAAGCTACTATGTGAAGAAGGACAAGTCCGGAGCGCAGAGTGGTGGCAGCAAGATTGACCGTGACAAGCGTGACTCCGGTTGTCAACCATCGTCGGGGACGCCTCGACGGAAGGGAAGGTGTAAGAAGTGTGGTGTCTATGGGCACTGAGCGAAAGAATGCCTGAACAAGAAATCGGTGAAAGAAGATCATGAAGATGCAGCTCATCATGTCAGTGGAGACACGGACAAGAACCCAGCACTGCTGGTTGCTCAGGTGTGCAACGTGTTGCGTGCGCCGGGCACCGATGGTCTAGGCTTGTTCCTAAAACAGGAACGAGTATTCCCTGCGAAGTACGACGAGGGAGCGTGGGTGCTAGATGCAGGTGCCACCAATCATATGACAGGTTGCCAAGCTTCGTTGGCAGACCTGGATGAGTCCGTGCGAGGAGCAGTGAGATTTGGAGATGGTTCTACCGTGGAGATCTGCGGTATCGGCACGGTGACGATGGCCGGCAAGAACCAGAAGCATCACGTACTCACTGAGGTTTATTTTATCCCTTCTTTAAGATGCAATATTGTTAGTCTTGGTCAATTAGAGGAGGCAGGGTGCCGGGTGGAGATTGACAAAGGTGTACTAGAAGTGTTCGAGCAGGAACAGATTGGGGTTACTCGCTCAGCTGTGATCCATGCAGAACGAAGGAATCGCTTGTATGTCATGAAAGTCAATCTGACCTCACCAGTGTGTCTGTTGACCAAGATGGAGGAAGAAGCATGGAGATGGCATGCTCATTTTGGGCATCTAAACTTCAGGGCGCTTCGTGACCTTGGAGCCAAGCATATGGTGGAGGGATTACCTCTGATTAGGAGAGTGGAGCAGGTGTGTGACGGCTGTGCGCTCGGGAAACAACACCGAACTCCTTTTCCTTAGGCCTCGGCGTGGCGTGCGTCACAAGAGCTCGAGCTGGTACACACAGATCTCTGTGGGCAAATTACACCACCCACACCAGGAGGCAAATCTTACTTCATGCTTATCGTGGATGATCATACACGGTACATGTGGGTTGAGCTGCTGGGTGTCAAAAGTGAAGCTCTTGCCTGTTTCAAGAAGTTCAGAGCAGCAGCAAAACTAGAGTTAGGCCATCGCCTGAAGGCACTCATGACAGATCGTGGAGGAGAGTTCAATTCGGGAGCATTTGTGGTATTCTGCAGTGAGAATGGGATCAAACACAATACCACCACCCCATATACTCCGCAACAAAACGGGGTTGTGGAAAGGATAAACCAAACAGTGGTCGAGATGGCACGTTGTCTGCTAAAGAGTATGAATGTGCTGTCTCGGTTCTGGGGTGAGGCCGTCAGAACGGCTGTACATATTCTGAATCGATCTCCAACGAAAAGTCTGAGAGGGCAGACTCCTTTTGAAGCATGGTTTGGGAGGAAACCAGGGGTCAAACCCCTGAGGACATTTGGGTGTGTTGTTTATGCTAAGCTGGTTGGCCCCGGGGTAAGCAAGCTGACTGACAGAGTTGTTCCAGGAGTTTTTCTCGGGTATGAACCAGGGACAAAGGGTTATCGTATTTACGATCCAGTGAAAGACAAGCTTATGGTGACGCGGGATGTCGTGTTTGATGAATCAACGTCATGGAATTGGGAAGGGAATGACAGTAGAGCAAATGGAGGAACGACTGAAATGCCTGATATGTTTCAGGTTCATTGGGAGGATACTGTTCCTCGTCCGACAACAGCTGTTGAAGCATCTGAAAATGTTGTACCTGACGCTGTTGAACTGGGGTTGCCTGCTGCGTCCATTCCATCGTTCGAGGGTGCGTCCAACTCACCTCCACACACACTCCCAGTTCCATCCCTGGTGCACCGATGGTGCAATGGGCGACTCCGCCCACCGGTCAGTCTATTGACTCTGACGGCGCTCCACTGCGATATCGGACTATACCGAATTTGCTGGAAACTACAGAAGAGTTACATGATTTCGAGTATAGTGGCATCTGTCTTGTTGCAGCTGAGGAACCGAGATCAGTTGAAGAAGCATTGGCCGAGCAGTGTTGGAGACAAGCCATGCAAGCAGAGATGCAGACGATAGAAGCTAATCAAACCTGGGATGTCAGTGTGTTGCCACCCAAACACAAGGTAATTGGCCTTAAATGGGTTTTCAAGATCAAGAAAGACCCTGATGGGAATATAGTCAAATACAAAGCTCGTTTGGTTGCCAAAGGGTATGCTCAACATTTTGGTGTTGATTTTGAGGAGGTGTTTGCTCCGGTTGCCAGAATTGAGACTGTACGAGTACTGTTGGCACTAGCAGCGCAAGGGGGTTGGGAAGTTCACCATATGGATGTCAAATCTGCATTCTTGAATGGTGAACTGTCTGAAACCATGTATGTGCAACAACCTCTAGGTTTTGTAGTCGGCAATGGAGACAAGGTCCTCAAGTTAAGAAAATCACTTTATGGGTTGAAGCAGGCGCCGAGGGCGTGGAATGCAAAACTGGACAGAGAATTGTTGGCTCTGGGTTTTGTCAGAAGCAAGATGGATCATGCTGTCTACAGGAGGAAAAAATAGGAACTCTTTCTTGCTTGTAGGAGTTTATGTCGATGATTTGATCATCTCTGGACCAGATGTGAAGGGCATCAAAGTTTTCAAGTCAGAGATGAAGGAAAAATTCAGCATGAGTGACTTGGGGCTCTTGAGCTATTATCTAGGAATTGAAGTGAAACAGGATGCAAATGGCATCACATTGTGTCAGAGTTCCTATGCTGCCAAGATTCTAGAATCTGCAGGGATGAGCAACTGCAACTCATGTGAGACTCCCATGGAGTGTCGACTGAAACTCAGAAAGCTTAAGAAAGGAGAACCTGTGAATCCTACAGAATACAGGAGTATAATTGGGAGCCTGAGGTACATCATCAACACTAGGCCTGACCTAGCTTATGCCGTAGGTGTTGTGAGTAGGTACATGGAGATTTTAAGATACTTGAAGGGTGCTCTTGGATATGGCTGCAAGTATGATAAAGGTGCTGAACTGAAACCAATTCTAGTTGGATACAGTGATAGTGACTTCGCAGGAGATGTCGAAGATAGGAAGAGCACGACAGGCATTGGCTATTTCCTTGGGAGTAGTCTTGTTACCTGGGCATCACAGAAGCAAATGATTGTTGCCTTATCTTCATGTGAAGCCAAGTATATATGGTAAGTTGAGCAACAACAGTGTGTCAAGGCATTTGGTGAACCAAGCTGATTGCGAGACATGTTGGGGACTAAGGAGATGACAGTGAAGCTACTCATGGATAATATGTCCGCGATAGCACTCAGCAAAAATCCCGTGCATCACGACCGCAGTAAACACATTGATACGAGGTATCATTTTCTACGTGAATGCATAGAAGAAGGCAAGGTGGAAGTTGATCATGTTGGCACTGAAGAACAGCTCGCCGATCTCTTCACTAAAGCTTTGGGACGAGTCAAGTTCGTGGAGCAACGGAGTGCTCTAGGTGTCGTCGAGGTGTATCAAGTTTAGGAGGTGTTTGTTAGATAAATTGATGCACGTTATTCATGTAATCTTAGTCAATTAAGAGTCTGTAATAGTTAGGTAAGGGAGAGCATGATCGTAGGCGTGCAGGATCATGACTCGCCCGGTTGTGTCCGGTAGACTCACGCCATGCCGTTCAGAGCGCGCGTAGCGCATGTCGCGGTGAAACGGCGTTGCGATCTTTGTGCGATATGGCTTTGGAGGATTTGGAGTCTGTAAACCTCAAGCAAGTCTATATAAATACTAGGAACACAAGACCGAATAAGCTGCGGTTGGTTGCAGCGTCATAATCCAACGCGATCTTGAGTTTTCCATCTCTGAGGTTTTATCTCGCCGCGATCACCATCGGTTCCAGCGTCGAGAACGGCATTCTAGAGCTCGTCTAGCTCCAACAGTCGCAAGGGGCGGTCACGGCCATGACCGGAAGGGCGCCAGCCCGTGGGATCGGGCCACCGGGGGAGGGAGCGCGCGTGCGCTGGCCTGCGGGGGCGCGGCCCGCCGGTCCAGCGAGCGGAGGTACGCCTGTCGTCGTAAAACGGGATGAGTTGGGAGATGTCGTCCAGCATGTCGATTCTCTCGCAGCCCTCAGGCAGGCCCAGCGCTGGCTCCGGGAACGCGAGCTCGGCGAAGGCGAAGTCGATGGCGAGCCCCAACCGTGCGGCATGGTCCAGCCCAGGATGGCCGCCTTGCGCGCGGCGTTGACGGGCGTCAGCACCACCATGGCATGCGCGCCGTCACCACGTGGGGATGCGGGCGAGGTGGCTCCGACGAGCACAACACGCAGAGGCTGGACGCCTGGAGTCGCTCGATCCGTTTCATCTTCCTCTGTTCTGTCCGTCCGTGTGCTCTCATGTGAAACAAGAAGGAAAGGGCACGGGCAAATGTGAATTTTTTTTTGTTTTTTTATTTTTTCTGAGATCCAAAGCTCGCAAATGGCATACTAGCGGGTTGCACATGTTTAGTAATGACAATCCGTGAAGCCCCGTTATAGGATGGCAAAACAGCAAACCCCAACTCCCAGGATCACATGGCGAGTCGTTCGTTCCTCCAGTTCCCACGCCTCCCACGTCTCCGCTCCCGTCCCCAAATCATCTCCGCTCCTACGCCTCTGGTGGAGTGGATCGAGCGCCGACGGGCCCCCATGCGCTAACAAAGAGGAGGCGGCGGCGGCGCGGCGGAAGGCGGCATCCGGAGAAGGCGGCCTCCGTCTGCCCCGCGAAGCCACCTTCCCGGCGGCGTAGGCGGAGCGGCTCATACGTGCGCTCAACCTCCTGCCCAACGAGGAGGCAAGGGCCAGGCGCGGGTGACGGACCCAATGTGGCGCCATGGGAGCTCGTGCAGCGGCGCGTGAGGCTGCCCGGCGCGCCCGACGGGGTCGCGCACCAATGTACCATATCCTCCGCCTGCCTCTTCTACTGGTCCGGGTGAGTTCGATTCGCTCATGTTCCTCCCTCCCCCTTCCTCCTCGCTCGCCTTAGGGCCTGTTTGGGACTGCTCTGCTCCATCTTTTGTAGCTCTGCTCCTAAACTTTTCTGTCAAACAGGTTTAACTCTACAAACTCTGCTCCCAAAAAAAGATGGAGTTTTGGTCCAACTCCATGTTTTTTCCGGAGCTCCTCAGAGGGTACTCCACGAACCAGCGTTTCGTATGTCCTCGTGGAGTTGGAGGTAATTACCCGCAATTGCCACTCGTTATGCAGAGATACCGTTTTGTTCATTCTGTTTCCTTCCGTGCGCCCCGCAGCCCGACGCCCTCATCCTCTACTCCCGTCGCCGGGGGTTCCGTCCTCCGCCGCCATCACCACCTCGCTCTCCCGCGTCCTCCCCAACTCCACCTTCCTCGTCCCCGACGATTTCGCTCCTTCCCACCGGCGAGGACTTCAACTCCTCCGCCGTCCGGCCCCGCCCTGCAGGATGACGGCGACATGCGCGTGGCGGCGGCTCGTCGCGTCGCCTTTCCGCCGCAGAAGCAGCAGGACACAGGACCCAGCGTCCTCGCCGCCGTCAAAGGCGTTCAACGCCAGGCCTTCTTCCGCAAGTCCATCGTGTTTCTACTACGGCGCGGTGCCCGGCCCAAGTCGCCAAGGCGACGTCGCTGGAGGTTCCGGAACCGCACGGGAGAAGTCGTGGCGCCGCTTCTGAGGACTACGCGGTTCAGCCTCACCTCGGGCGATGGCTACGCTCTTGACATCCCAAGTTCGGTCGGGACGAATGCTTCGCCGACCGTATCCTAACTCGTTCATTTGGAGCTTCTGTGTGGGCTCGGTGAAGCCAAGTTCCTCAACCGGACGCTCGTGATGGATCGAATATCCGTTTGCGGGGCACACACGGTGGATGGGAAGGATGTGGATGGAAAAGCGTACCATTTTGATTTTTGAGCACTTGAAGGAGAGGCGGTGGTGGAGGAAGGGCGCGAAGGATTGGAAGCGGTGGGATAAGAAGAAGGTCGGGGCGGATCCGGAGAAGGTTCCATCGCACAAGGTAACACCGATCTGCCGAAGAGGGACAAGAGCAACATCATTTGGAGGCAGTTCAATGGTCGAGGGCGGCGAGTTTGTGAAGGGCGAGCCGCCAAAGTCATCCAAAGGCCCTGGTATGCTATTTGGAAGTCAAAGAGGCGATGAACATTGTGACTGAGATTGCAGGTAGGATGGATTGGGATTACGATGGTTTGCATGTTGTCCGAGGGTGGAAGGCGCAGCGAGTGCAAATGTATCCAAACCTGGATTCTGACACATCGCCTGATGCACTCGTTGATAAGGTGACCAAGCTTGTTAAGACATGGAGAAATCTCTACATTGCAACTATTCTCCAGTTATCTATGGACAACTATTTCTATTTCTATTAGAATGATGGACTTTGTTATCTTATCTATCATTAGTCATGTATGGATAATTATTTGTATCCGAAATATGAACTTTGTCAATTATCCATCAAGCGCTTTGAAATTTACGTGACAAAAATATGGAATTATTTGACCAAAATATTTGTTTTTTACTTTTCTCTAATAAATTAAATGAGATTATAATATTTACACCATATTTGAATTGGTAAAAAAAATTCAATTACACATGCTCCAAACATCGATCAGGGGCACAGTAGACCTTTCCTAGAAACCTCATATTTCCATAGCTGGAGCTAAACTGTGTGCCAAACAGGTCCACTTGCTCCAGAAACTTCAGAAACCTCATGTTTCCAGAGCTGGAGCTAAACTGCATGCCAAACAGGTCCACTTGCTCCAGAAACTCCACAGTGAAGCTGCTCTATGATAAAGTTGATGGAGCAAAGCTAAAAAAGATGAAACAGAGTAGTCCCAAGCAAGCCCTTAGCTTTGCAAATGCGGGTCTGCGCCACCTGGTACCGAACCAACCGTAGGACTAGTTGCGCTGCCGCCCCCGCGAGTGGAGTAGCTGAGATTCTATTGATTATTCGTTTGGGTGCTGCGGACCCAAACCCTGGGCATCAATTTGGGTGCTGTGTGCCATGACCCTGCGCATCAATTTTACAAGCTATCTCCCCTTATTTCTTCGTTTTTCTTCTACAAGTATCTTATTAATATCTTGTATTAACACTATGGATTCTATTGATTCTTTGCATCAGTCTAACGAAATAATGTTGGTCCAGGCATATATGACTTCGGGCTTGCTTTTGACTCTATAAGGGCGTGATTGGTAGGCCGAATCGGGTCGTTCCCGCACCATTTTGATGTTTGACCTCATTCATGCGGCGTGTTTGGTTGTCCTCCTCGCACCTTTCGCCTGTATCCTTTCATTCATCTGCCCTCCTCCATCCCGCACGACTTCATCTTCTCAATTTCCACTTCCCTCTCCATACAGGATGGCTTGATTCAGGCATGGCGCAGGGACCCATGTGTCATACACTCAAAACTCTCATCCATGCATGCAACCAAACAAGATCTTATCTCATACTGGACCAACAATAAAGACAACCAAACACAACTGAGTGCACGGTTTGAGCATGCATCTCACCATCCTGGACCGGCTCTCCATCCCGGCTCTCCCTCACCAAAGCAACCAATCACGCCCTAAGTGACAAAAAAAACTTTTTGATGATTATGACATCGGAAATATATATCTCCATTTTTTATTTAGTTGATTAAAAGTAAAAAAAAATCTAAGTGTACTTGAAGACCCTGAGTATCTCCAAGTATACCTTAATTTGATATTCCCTGAACCTCAGCTAATTTGATGAATTTGCCACAGGAAGAGCCCTCGCCAAAATTCTGTTCATTGAACTTCTGCAGGGCTGGAACTTTTCTGTATAGTTAGACTGGAAGGTAACAACAAACTTAGAATTGAAAGCTCGGCAAACAGAGAACTGAACTTTTTTACAGGATGTATTTCAGTCCATAGTGTAATTCTGGACTATTATGGCACAGGCTATTCATATTACCCCTTCAGTCCGTAGTGTTATTCTTGACTATTCCACAGGCTATTCAGAATAGAAAGCTTCAATAACAGACCCCTGGAGTAAAAAAACATTGATGGTGCTGCGTAGCCTGTGAAATGGTTTTGAGCTGTGTTACTGCTATCTAGACTGAAAAGTAACCCACATGCAGATTGAAGCTATTACTCCCTAGATTAAAAACAATGTAGCACAATTATTAGGATATGTACCCATTTAAAAATAGACAAAAGAGGAAAGGTTTCCTTTCTGAATGATTAAGACTGATATGTCCTCTACGTGAACCTGTATACCTGTTACAAGACTGAAAAGGTTCCTGCGAGATTAAGAACAGGGACGAGCAGGGAGGGGTACTGCCGGCAAGGGGCGAGCCATGGCGGCTTGTGTGCATGTCGATCGAATGAGCTGCCGAGAATAGAATATTTTATTCTCTTTTTTGATACATGGGACACAAAAAATGTGAATTAGACTCTGCTATACTCTTAATTGAATCAAACTCTCTATGTGTCATCTATGGATGTCCACTGACAAATCTTTCGAGGAATTGTGCAGTTTTTATTTTTATACAGTTTCTGCAGTTAGACCTACAATTTTTTTTTATTTCTATAAGAATTTATGATGTGCTACAAGTGTAAAAAAAAAGAACACTGAAATTTCCGATGGCAACTCAATATAATTTAATTAATATCGTGGCTGCCAGTGACGGACGGGAGGCGTGGACCGGGCAGTTGCCGCTGCCAGTGACAGATGGGAGCAACCTGTTCGTGCGCAGGCTGCTAGGTGATTATCAACTTCTTCCGTCCATCATGCCCCACACATGTTTACTTTTTTTTGCTCAAGTCAACTTTTAGTGCTTCTTTCCCATACTCTACTTTCCTGCTGTGATACAAACTAGCTTGCAATTTGCGTTAGTGCTTCTTTTAGTAATTTGGCACATGTGAAGTAAGGCGGGATAGCGCTTGTGTTATTGTTGTTAGTGACTAGCTTGTTTAACCATGCATCTGTCACTAGCTTGGTGGTTGTTGACATGATCACGTGCCATAGGACTGCGCGTATTTGTTCTGCAGTTTGTGTTTGGTTTTAGCTATTATTCTTATTTGCTGCCTTTTACTGTCAAAACACTTAACATAATTAGAGAGGCCTACTACCACCAGTGAACTATAACAAGATATTTTCTAACTTGATGGTCTAGGATTGTCCTTAAGTCAAACTATCATAGGTTTGACTAAATTTACATAGAAAAATATCAAATAAGTACCATTTAGAGAGCTCTATAAATATGTCATGAGTTGTGAAACAGTAAATGTCTTTAAAATTCAATGGTACTTTTGCTGATTTGAGCCCCAAGCTATACATCTTTTTTAAGATATTTTATTATTTGAATCTGTCAACCGCAGAATGAACTGTTATTGAAACTTAATGATGTATGAGAATATTGTTTCCACTAAAATGATGCATTACAACTTTTGTATATGCGAGAAGAAAGGAACCAAGGGGGTGTTTGGTTTGAGGAATGAAGTGGTCCATCATCATCTCACTCTTTAGTTTTTTGTTTGGTTTGTGGAATAGAATGAGTTGATCAATCACCACCTCATCCCTCACAAGCTAATAATTAGTACTAGTATGAGGAATGAGATCATTCCACTAAATTTGAGGAATGGACTCATCATGTATCACGCCATCTAGAATGGGTTGATTTCCCGAACCAAACACTCCACAAAGTCACCAGTACAAAACTGGTAACTATATCAAGAGCCATACCTATGTGGACTCATGTATATTGCAATCTTCCCTAATAAGGGACTAATGTTTCTTTAGTCACCACTTGTTATTAGAAATGATGATGAAAGAACAACTAAAGCAAATCTCTACTACTATGAAGAGCGAAAGGACGATGTTCACACCCCTTGCTACACCGTGCCTTCATCTATCGCCCCTCACGAAAAAAAACAGAAACCCCTGCCTTGCCTGGCCCATGACTTCTGTTATGTGGCTGCTAGGATTGAGAGGGAGAGGCGAGGGGAGCGACGGCGGCTGGTGCGCTACAGTACAGCGGGTACTGTTCACAGGTATGGCTGCGAGGGTGAGAGAGAGCCGGCCGCGGGGCGTTTGCCCACGGCCGGGCAAGAGGGAAGGGTTTTCCTTCTTAATTCTTGCTTGATTAGATCGATACATCTCCTCTCCTTATATAGAGAGGTTTACTTGACTCCCAAGCAAGGCTTATTTGACCCTTAAGTAAGCGACCCTTATCTCTAATTAACCCTAACACTAATGGGCTATACAGCCAACCCAGGTCCAATAGGCCCCTGACGTACTCTAACACTACACCCCACCTGGACATGTAGCTCGTTCTCGAGCTGCAACCTAACGAACTTAGAACGCTGACTCGACTCCTAACACCTAAAAAACAAGCCTTTTACATCTTGGCTTATTTTATTATTCTCAACTTGAAATCGACTGGAACTCTTTATTTTTGACTCCTGAACATAAGGTGGACACCATCCGCACGCCAAAGCTGCATGTGTACAGCCTCCTGGATCCCATGGACACCATCTAGACGAAAGAGGTGCATGTGTATGGCCACCTGGAAGTGGTCGCAACAACGACTATGTGACGGCGCTTACGCTGTGCGCGCTCTCGGCTGGTGACCCCACACCTCTCTCCCCGCCAGACGGGCTTGAGCCGCACTGCACCGCATGAGAAGAGCGGAGGGCTTCGATGGAGAACGAGGTGGAGGGATGCGCCTCCAACCGCCGCCGCAGGGAAAATAGCATGCCCGCCGCCTTGTGGGGGAAACCGCATGCCCAAGATCCCCGACGCAGCGGACGAGATCGAGGTCCTCCGCAGACTAAGCGCAATCGGGCGGCGGGGTCTGTCGGCGGAGGCCGAGGGCGCGCGCCCGTCTTGCCCAATGAGGGCGACGTGGCGGAGAGCGTCGGCATCATCCGCCGCCACCACCCCGCCAGAGGACGCCGGCCGGGGCGCCGCCACGCGCCATGATGCCCGGTGGTCGGGAGCGGTGGTAGGTGCGGGCTGGTATTGGGCGCCGTGTACATGGGTTTTGACAAACCGCGATCAAGCCGGAAGTGGTGGCGGCGACGGCGGAAGCTGGATCTCGCTGGATGGGGACATACAGGACGGCGCGCAATGGGTGGGAACGAGGTCGTCGCAGTCCCGTCGTAGGGCACCCCATACTGGTACGAGATGACCGGCGCTGTGGTCGCGGCGAGGAAGGCCCTGATGCCCGCCACGGCCTGCCGTAATTCCAGGATTGTGGCCGTCATCTTCTCCGGGGTGAGGACGAGGGTGGCGGGAGACGACGGCGCCGGGGCAGAGGGCGCGATCGCCCCTGAGGACGCCAGCGTGCCCAATGCCGGCGCGCTGATATGTGACAGCAGCGCCGACGAAGACGCTGGTGGCAGCGGGTGGACATGATCGAACCACATGATCGAACCAGAGATCTCTGATACCAGATTGTTACGTGACCAGTTAGGATGGAGATGAGAGGGCGTGCTACAGTGCCGTGGAGCTACAGTGTCTGCGGGTACTGTTCACATCGGCGGCGGCTAGGGTTGCTTTGACATCTCGGAGGGTAGGTGCTCCTCTCTTCACAGATCTCGACCGGTGCTCTCGATTTCCTACGCCACCAACCAAGGTTGCTTTGACATCACGGAGGGTAGGTGCTCCTCTCTTCGCAGATCTCGACCGGTGCTCTCGATTTCTCACCGGGGGTTTTTATTGTCGTGGTGACCAGAGGGATCAGCAGCAGGCTCGTCGGTCCCTGTGAAAGTGGTGTGCCATTTAGACCTACTGACGGAGGTGACGGTGGCAGCTCGTCGCCACCGGCAGCATTCCATGCGAAGGGGCGCTAACCAAAGGGGCGCCGTGCGGCATAGGGTCGCACCCCTTGAGCTCTTCTTTGCTGCTATCTTGCTGCCACGACCGCCACTGCCCTCTGGACTTGCGCTGCTGAGGAGGTGGGTTCCAGGGAGAAAGGCCATGGCATGGTTGTGGTATGTGAGAGTGAAGCAGTGAGCAGTGATGGTCCAAGCGACCAAGACAGGCTGCAAGTGGAAGAAATCGAAGAGGTTTCCTGAAGAAAATGGGTGATGCGTGTTCCAGTAATAATATTTCATTAGTTCTTAATTTTTGTCCTGAGTATGTGCCATATGACACCAACACACAAAATGGGTCCCGGGTTCGAGTCGCGGTCTCCTTGCATTGCACAAGAGAGGGTAAGGCTTGCATTGACACCCTTCCCCAGACCCCGCGTACAGAGCGGGAGATCTCTGCACTTGGTACGCCCTTTAGTATGTGCCATATGACAAACATCATATGACACTATATCAAAAGGACCATCATCAATTTGAATGATGGGTTATTTTATGCAGAGCGGAATTGTATTTGGTTGAGTTGATTCTTCACATTTGTTGTGCATATATGATTGTGGCCCTATTGAACACACAGGCACTCACCTGGATTTTTTTAGTAGTATAGTAAGAGTAGCGAAAGCGAAGGGCCTAACCGCCTAACGCGCTGCACTGCACTACAAACTCTTCACCAACACACAAAAAAAAACCCACCATTATCTCTTTCCAAAGAAAAAGTAACCTCGTCTTCCACTCCATGATAAATGAACCCTGTTAATTTCCTCAGCATGTAATGATTTTGGTTTTACTACTAGCAGCAGATCAAAGAGAGAACACCAGCAAGCCCCACACACACCTGGTTTAACTTTAACCTAACCTCTCACCTGCAATTAATCGCTGTTACTGCATCACTCTGTACCACGGTCCATGGGCCTCTCGTCGGACACCAGCGGCCCATTGCCCTTCCCTCATTCAGACTCGGGCTTTTGTGATTTGGCTTAGGTTTTGTTTTCATTTGATTGCCGTATTTACTAAGATGGAACCAAGTGCTTACTTAGCTGTTGATTTTCTGTGGTGATGCTGCAATTGTTACCTGTCAGATTTTGTGATCTTGGAGCGTTTAGTAGCGTGTTTAATTGGATGATTTGATCAGCACCCACGGTCTCAAGGTGTGGCGGTTATCTTGATTCAAATTGTCAATCTCTTTGTTCTGGAATGCCATGGATCCAAAGTCCTCTCACATGCTATGTGCTTTCGGTTCAACTTTTCCAGATATTAGTAAAGGATCAAAGATTCTGCTTCTCAAGTTGAAAGTGAACAAGATTGCTTCACTTTGTGAGCAGGCATGTGGTAGGAATGGCCACTTATTGATAAAGGCCACACAAAATGACCTTTCCCCATAACATTTGTGTTGCTACACGATTTTTACTAGCAAGTTGGCAGCTTGTAAGGTAGACTTGATACTATTTATTTTTGGCAGCTGAAAAAATAGTAAATAGTCGAAATGAGATGCATATAATCAATTCTTTTTTTTTCATTGCTGGTAGCTTACGTTTAGTTGAAAAAGTTGCTTGTTAGTAAGTGTAAGGATATACTGTACCTCTAACTTCACCTTTCCTGAAACAGGTTTACTTTTTGTATGGATGGTTCCTAGGGACTCGTCGATTTTAAAGTGACGAACATTTTATGTTACAGGACACCAATAAAAGGATGAGGCTTGGAAGTATAAATGGTTTGCGGTTCAAGCAGCTTAAACTTGTCATTCTTGCATTTTTCATGTTGTTTCTTCTTTGGAAATGGGAGAAGGGCACATACTATGATTCTGAAATCCTCCAACCAGATCCATTGGTTTTGACTCATCCAGGTCATCTTAAGCACACAGAGACATTCTCAATTTCTTTCAAACTTTTGCAGCTAACTTGAAGTTTGCAGATCAGCATACATCCTCAGAAGAAGACTTTCCAAGTGCAGATCAATTACCTCAGTCAGTAGGTAAAGTAGAAAAGCCAATTACTAGTGCACCACCACCATTGTCTACGATAGGCTATTTTGTTGATGTTGCAGATGGAAATGAAGTGCCACTTCCTGAGAAGAAAGGTATACTCATCTTGTGTGACTGCTAGAGAAACCATGGATTTATTTCTTATGTGAGCATACAAATGTGCTTGTTTTCTCAATTGACATATTCCTCATATTGTCTTTGTACACAATACATAATATTATTTCCTGTTCAGTTTACTTGTGCATTAGCTGGTGCGCAGGCTATCTGGCTTTAATTTGTATCTGATGCTTGCTTTATCTATCTTACAGAATGTGACTATAGGAATGGAAAGTGGGTTTCTGACAATCGTAGACCACTATACTCAGGGTTTGGTTGTAAACAGTGGCTTTCAGAGAGTTGGTCCTGCAGATTAACCCAATGAACAGATTTTGCATATGAAAAATTTAGATGGCAGCCTGAAGCTTGTGAAATGCCAGAGTTTGAGGCCTCTCAGTTCTTGAGAAGGTACATGACCATAGCCAATATCTGATGAATTTGGAGATGGTTTGTGCTGCACTGTTTGGCCTACATCTGAGTCAATATGGAAATACTAATTTGGATATATTTCAGAATGCAGGATAAAACCATTGCTTATGTGGGTGATTCTTTAGGGAGGAAGATGTTTCAATCAATGATGTGTATGGTCACTGGTGGAAAGCAGTGGGCAGATGTGGAAGATGTTGGCGCAGAGTATGGCTTTGTGCTAGAACCAGGTGCAAAAAGACCAGATGGCTGGGCCTATCGGTTCCCAAGCACCAATACAACAATTCTATACCATTGGTCATCAACACTGTGTGATTTGGAGCCTCTGAATCCTTCAGATAGAGCAACCAGTTATGCCATGCACCTTGACCAACCACCTGCTTTTCTGTTGTCAAAAAAAAAAAACCACCTTCTTTTCTGAAGAACAACCTTCACAGATTCCATGTTCTGGTTCTTAACACTGGTCACCACTGTAACCGAGGGAAGCTAAAGGCGAACAAGTGAGAGATGTATCTTGGTGGAGCACCAAACAACAACAGGAACATTGCTATCATCTGGAAGGCCAATAATTTCACCATCCACAGTACTGTCAAGTGGATGGATGCCCAGCTCCCTCACCGCCCCCAGCTGAAGGTGTTCTATAGGACAATATCGCCTCGGCACTTCTTTAATGGGGATTGGAACACCGGAGACAGCTGTGATAACACAAACCCTTTGGCCAAGGGAAGTGTCATTCACCTCAACCATTCTGAGGATGGTGACGCCGAGGGTGCAGTGAGGGGAACCAATATCAAAGCTTCTGGATGTCACTGCGCTGTCACATTTGAGGGACGAAGGACATATATCACGGTATAGTAACAAGGCCACGCCGGGCGTTCAGGATTGCTTGCACTGGTGCCTTCCTGGCGTACCCGATACATGGAATGAGATCCTTGCAGCCCAGGTATAGCCTGTAGTTGAGTGTACAAGTTTGGGCAACAACTCTTATATATAGTAACTACCACGGAGTACTACTTTGTTAGGCTTTACTGCAGAGGTTTTATGCTGCTGTTAGGAAACACCGGGCAGCAGTAGATTCTTTCGGGAGCGTGCTGTGTTGTAGAAAATAATGGATCTTTTTGTTTGAGTGTAAGTAACCGTTGTATTTGCTTACTGTTACCTGTGTACTGGATTGACAGTTTGGACGTCTTGCCTGAGGTGGACTGACGCTTTTTGCCACATCCAGTCCTTTGGGTATTTGCTTACTTAGCTGATTCATATGATGCTTACTTATACCAACAAAAAACAGAGCATTATGCATTGCTGATTCATGTGATGTGGTTGTAAGTAACTTTTGTATTTGCTTACTTAGCTGTTGATGTTCTGTGGTGATGCTGCAACTGTTACCTGTCAGATTTTGTGATCTTGGAGTGGTTTAGTAGCGTGTTTAATTGGATGATTTGATCTGCACCCACGGTCTCAAGACGTGGGTTGATTCAAATTGTTAATCTATTTGTTCTGGAATGCCATGGATCCAAAGTCCTCTCACATGCTATGTACTTTCGGCTCAACTTTTCCAGATATAAAGGATCAAAGCTTCTGCTTCTCAAGTTGAAAGTGAACTAGGTTGCTTCACTTTGTGAGCAGGCATGTGGTAGGAAGAGCCACTTTGATAAAGTCCACACAAAATGGCCTTTCCCCATAATATAATATTTGTGTTGCTACATGATTTCTACTAGTGAGTTGGCAGCTTGCAGGGGAGACTCGATCCTATTTATTTTTGGCAGCTGAAAAATTAGTAAATAGTCAAAATGAGATTCATATAATCAGTTCTTTTTTTTCACTGCGGGTAGCTTACATTTCTATCAACTAACTCGTACGATAGCAAACAACGGCCCATAACATATCAGCTGTCGACGACGGTCCGGCGGTCGGCGGTTGTTACTTACTACCTCCGTGCCAGAAAGAATGCAAACGTGTCACTAAAGTGGTTCATAATTGACCAAGTTTCTTCTAAATAGTATTCACATTTATGACTCTAAATTAATTTATTATAAATATATATTTCGTAATTAATCTAATAATATTTATTTGATATTATAAATATTTATATTTTTTATATATAATTGATCAAATATACTAACACGTGACGCTGTTGAGTAAGTTGCCTAATTAAGTTGAAAACACAAGAACAGAAGATTCATTATGTTGAAAACTGACTATGGAATAAAATGTATTTTGTACCATGGACAGTCTTAAGTTTCTAAACTCTCATGTGTTCATTTTATAGGTTGTAACATTTAGGTACAGTGTTAGTCAGTCTTCAGTCCCACTGTAACTGTAGAAAACCGATAGCCATAATTATCATGAAATTTCGTGTAACTGATAGCATATACTGAACAAAACTGATAGCATGTACTGAACAAAACTGCATAAGTTGCTGGCTTTTTTTTTGCCTAATTTTGGATAGTATTATTGCTTAATGGGTTTGACTAAGTTGCCTAATTTCATATAACTTACTGTTTTGTATGTAGTTCTCGAATATGGATCTTAACAAGCTACCACTAGATTTGGATGAAGATTTCCTGGATGCATTTGGTTTGGATTATGTGACCGGCAACCCTACCTTCTGCACTCAAGTGCCTGTAATTCCTGAAATTCCTTAGCCTAATGATGAGCATGTGACCAGCATATTTTGCCTAGTTTTTGTCGCACCCAATTTTGCATAGCAAAACCGAGTACTCATATATGTGTGCCCAGGATGTCTAAACACATACATATGTCATAAATTGCAATAGTATCAAAGTAAAGTGCTTATTGCATCGCATATCTCATCATAAAGTTAATACAAAGTTCGCTCAATGGTAATATTATTACAATCACAGCGGAATAACTAGCCTAAACTGCCACAGGGACTCCAACTGGTGAACGTCTCCCTAGTAGTCCTGGACATCCTCCGGAAACTCTTCATATCCATTATCTGTTACCCATCCGGGATTTTCATTGGATGTAAAGCAAGTGTAAGCTCACCATGCTTAGCAAGTATATCAAAGAGATCTATGAGGCTCAGAAGGCTTGACACTGTTTGACTGCGGTTCGCAATTTTAGTTGATCAAATTTTAGCATCCTAAATCACTACTTTAATGAACAGTCCCAATTCCCAAGTGATATTAAAGTATAGTTATGTTTATCTCAATTCCCAACCATCCAACATCCACAGTAACCACTAATCTTAAAGGATCCAGACCGCTCGTATCCGTGAGCACGGCTGTTATAACAGGTCAAATATTTCTACAGAAATTATACATCTTTACCCACCGAGCCATGATTCCCAATGCCGGGGTTTGCAAGGCCCACTACACCTCTACCTAGGAAGTGTGGCAGGGTTTCACTATGAAACCCTTAGCTAGTCGCACTAACAAGTCGTAGCTACTAAGGAGTGGTACACGTGGGCAACGCAGCACGGTGCACACATCCTAGAAAAAAAAGGAAAGATACCCTCTTACCCTTACTGGAAGCTACATACGAGCTAGTACAATCTAGTTAACAGGTTAAAGTTAGAGCCATATGACACTCGGGGTTGTACGGAACCTCCTGGGTTGCCGCTTCAGGATTAAGTCCTTATGGAGAGGCACTAGAGTACTCAACCCCATACTCTAGCCCCCTATCTGTTGCTACAAAGCTTCATGTTATCATATTGCATAATGTCTTTAGTCATGTTTAGCTATTATTCTATGTTCAGCGCTGCAGCATCTATCCAAAATGCATACCCAAACCATAAGTAACAAGGATACGTGGTACAAGAATTCATCTAGGTAAAGTCCTTAAGGGTATATCAAATTAGACACATGCATGAATATGAATAGTAATTGTTCATAGGTACAAGGGGCCTTTGGTACACTTGCCTTCTTCAAAGTTGTCCTGGAAGTACTGCTTATCCTGCTGTGGGTCCTCTGTCACCTCAAATGGCTCACCCTCTAATCGTGTTCCAAATCACCAATCAAGCATCATTCCAATCATTACATGCATACAAGATAGACTTCTATTAGAACAATACACCAAACAGTAAAAAACATAAGTTGAAAAGCTTACAAATCTATTCTACGTATTGCTATGAACACGTAAGCGAAAGAATCACTCAAATCAGACTTAAAACGCGAAAGTTATGCATGAAATAAGATGTAATGGCATTCTTGTAAATAAACTCAACTTATTTTTGAATTAAAACAATAAAAAAACTGAATATACACGGTTATAGGACTTCGGGTACTAATTCTGGAAAATACAGGGGCATAAAGGAATAAAAACAGGACTGATATGCATTTACTTTGAATTAATCCGGACTGCGGGTTGATTCTACGAAAACAGAAAGGCTTTAATGCAAAAAGGACGTGGCTTGACTGGATGTTGACCTTGGGTGCTGACTGGTTGACGTGTGGCACACTGGGATAAGTGCGGTGCACCACGTGGCTCGGTGGACCTACTGACGCGGCACTGTGGCTGGGTGCATGGGTCCACGGTGGACCGGTAAGTACCAAACCGGTACGTTCTAATCCAGGCCATCCAGAACAGATTCGACGGCACTGGATGCTAATGAGGACCTCCACCGTCTGTACCGCACCGCCGGTGAGCCTTCCATGGCCGCCGGCAAGGCAGACACGGCGGTGAACGCTAGGATGACGTTCTGGACCTCCTCGATCGAAGCTGAACACACCAAACCTACATACAGTCGCTAGCGAACCCGATGGAAGCACTACCGAGGTGGGGGAACACGGCGGGGTGCCGAGCCCACGGCAGCGCCATGGCCGACAGGTCTGGAGGTTGCCGGTACGGCATTCCAGAGCACAAAGCGATGAACAAATGGCACGATAAGAACGGGGATCTCACCGTGAGTTGATTGGAAGCAAACGCGGCGTTCGGGATGGGCTCTAGAGGTGGGTCATCGACGGTGGCGGTGGCTGGAGAAATGGCGATGGCGCGGGTTAGGTGAGAACCGAGCATTAGTGACAAAAACGGTGAAATCGGCGTTACCTAGGGCTGCGGAAGATCTCGGTGGAGCTCGGGAAGTCGGCGGCGTCGAGGTCCGAGGCGTGGGTGAGGGAGGATTGCGGCGGCGGCGGAACTGGAGTGCGAGCGGAGGATGGGAGAGGGGAGAGGTGCGGCGCGGAGCTTTATAGGTCAGGCGATGCATGGAAAAAGGAAGGGGAGCGAGGAGATCAGGCGGGATTGGTCGCCTGCCTTGCATGCGGGGCGGAGGTGGCTTTCCATGCCGAGCAGCGCCATCGGCGGCGATGGAGAAAGGAAGGTGCCGGGGAAGAGGAAAGGAAAGGGAAGGGGAGGCGCTGACACGCGGGGCAGTGGCGTAGTGAGAGAAGAAAACAGGCAGCGCGTGCGGTCGAGCTGGGTAGGCCGAGCTGGGCCGCACGGTGCGGTGCGGTGCGCGCGGGGGAGAAAGAGGGAGGCGCGCGGAGCGGGCTGGTGACTGGGCTGGAGCGAAGCAGGCCGACGACAGGAGAAAATGGGAAGGAGAAAGGAAGAGAAGGGAAGGGCTGCTGGGCCGCATGGCAGGCCGAGCCGGGAAGGGGAAGGATGTGAAGGCTGGGCTAGATTTTAGGGCTGGGCTGAAAATGAAGGAAGGAAGGATTTTTCAAAAACAAAACATTTTCCAAATCTATTTTTTTCAATTCTAAGCCAAATTCAAATGGAATTTGAATTCAACTTCAAATCAACTAGCCATACACTCAACCAAAAACCATATGCTTCGGCATGAATGCAACAACCATGTTTCTAAACCTTATAGTTACTTTTATTAACCAATGTTTATTATTTGGCCTAAGTTAAAAAAATACCTAGAAAATTTAATAAATGCTAAGAATTAATTGCTAATTTGTAGCAATTTTTTTGGGTGTTACAGTTTTCCTGAAGTTGGTCGTGCTGGTTTAGTAGAGGCGGCTCCTACAGTTTCAGAAGAGGTTCTTCCTACCATTTCTGAGATCAGATTGTCATTTGAACAGGCAAGGATTGAGGACAGGAATGAAGGTTCTTTTGCTAATCCTGTAGTTGCGGATAATGAATTGAATGGTGCTAGAAATGAAGTAGCAGAAGAGGAGGAAGAGGTGTGGTCTACTCCTCAATTGCCACACAATGGGCTATCTTTTGCATCCTTGGACGAAGCAAAAGAGTACTACAACTCTTATGCAAAGAGAACTGGCTTCTCGATTAGAACAAACACGTCACGCCGATCCGCAATCACAAGAGAAATGCAGAAGGTCCAGTTCGTGTACAATAAGGAAGGCTTTGGCAAGAAAAGGAGAGTTGCTGCTCAGCTTGTTGATGCTATCACTTGCTACTCTGACAATGATGAAGCCAAAGAGGAGGATAGCGCACAAGAGGAAGAGGATGATCAAGGGGAGAAGAGGAAGAAGCTTGACGGATGTAAGAAAAGGAAGAGGGAGAAAATGTTATATACAAACCGCAAGGCGAGGATGGTGGTCAAAATGATTGGCTCTAGGTGGCAAGTCATCTATTTTCTGGCCAAGCACAACCACGATCTTGTGGTAAAGCCCTTGCTCAAGAAGTTCCTAAGGTCCCACAGAGGGATACCGAAGCCGGAAAAGGATTTCATCGTTTTGCTACATGGATGCAACTTGAGCATGGGTAGAATCATGCAATTGATGAGCGAGTTCTATGGCTCTACACAGCTAGTGCCATACGAGGGCAAACAAGTTTTGAACTTTCGCTCCACCATCCACAAGACGGAAAAATTCAAAGATATGCAGGAAACTTTGAATTACTTCAGAGCTTTGAAAGAAGAAGACCCTGATTTCTTCTACAAGATTAAGCTCAATGACAACCATAGGGTTGAGAACCTATTTTGGGTTGATTCAACTGCAAGACAAGCTTACAAAGAGGCATATAGTGACTGCGTCTCATTTGATGCAACCTATATGACCAACATATATGAGATGCCTTGTACACCATTCATAGGAATCAACAGACACTGCCAAACTTTTTTGCTAGGATGTTCCTTTATAAGGAATGAGAAGGCAACTACCTATGAATGGTTGTTTGTAACATTTCTCTAGGCAATAGATGAAAAGGTACCCCTCAACATAATCACCGATCAGGCCGCTGCGATGAGAGTCGCCATTTGCACCGTTTTTCCAAACACGACCCACAGGAATTGCAGGTGGCATATCATGGACAAGATTTTGGGCACAATTGGACCGATCCTTGCTAAAAATGAAGAACTAAATGAGGAGTTTGTGGATTACTTGAACCACACCGTAAGTCCTGAAGATTTTGAGTCAAAGTGGGCCGCTATGGTCCAGAAACATGATTTGGAGGGCAATGGGCATTTTTAGCACCTATACCACATAAGGCAGAGCTTCATTCCAGCCTACTACATGCATAGCTTCTTCCCATTCCTCCAGTTGACTCAAAGGAGCGAGGGGTTGAATGCTTTGCTCAAGAAGTATGTGAACCCAAACTTGTCCATGCTACAGTTGTGAGACAGTACCAGAAAATACAAGAGAAGTGTCTGGTAGCACAGGATGGGCAAGACTTCAGGACTGATGAGAATGAGCAAAGATGATGGTCAAGGCATCCGCTTGAGAAGCATGCTTCCACTGTATACACAAAGAATATGTTCTACAAGTTCTCCAAAGAGTTTGAGAAAACTATAGAATATGATGTGAAGCCTGTAGGGCAATTCCAATATTGGGTGGAGCCTAATAATAGCTTTGTTTATGGGTATGGAAAAAGGAACTACCTTGTTACAACAATAGAAGAAGAGGAAAGCTACTGCTGTGAGTGCAGCAAGTTTGACAAGAATGGAATCATTTGCTGCCACATTATGAGGGTTATGGTTAGGATGAGGGTGAAATTGATACCAGAAAGTTACATCCTTAAAAGGTGGACGCAGCAAGCAATTACTAGTGATACAGATCAGGTCCAAAATGTGCAGGCAATGGTGGAACTTGTAGCCCATGGGATGCCATTGACCGGCCAAAAAACTCTAAGATTCACCAACGCATCCACTGCATTTGCAGCACTAGCAGTTGAGGGCTGTACAAGTGATGAAAACTATGTTGTTTTGGAGAAGCACATCAAGCAGATGCGATCTGAATTTGAAGAAATCAAGAAAAGGAAGATGGCGAATAGGCAGAACACTGGTGCTACAGAACATTGGTCCAGGTGCCTCTACTCCAACTGGACCTTCACTACGAACTGCAGGCTTAAAAACTAGACCTTGTGTTCTACTTTACTTCATCCTAGTACACCTGTACTTGATTACTCAGTTGCTGATATTGCATTTCACCCTGTAGGTGTAGTGGCTGGTCCAAGCTCATCAAATGTAGGGAACCCCCCAAAGTCAAAAGCCAAAGGGCGTAGGAAGGAGAAGGCACGCAAAAAGGGGATGAATGGTCAAGCGAAGAGGAAGAATAGGTGCATCGTTTGTAGATCATATGATCACAATGCACAGAGATGTCCAGACAAGCCCAGAAGAGAAGTTCAAAATCAAGAAACAGTTTAAATTAAGAAATAGTGTTACTGAAATGTACTTGAATGTGTTTGTGTGAAAATTTGTGTTGGCAGACCCGTTGTACATCTTATATGCTAAGACTCAAATGTTAATGTGCATTGCCTTTCCTATTTACAAAGTTTAGAGTTTAGCCCATTGCTTGATTGTTTTTTAAACAAAAAATAAATAAATTACAAAATTTTGATTCATCTTATACTTCATCCTTTTTTCGGTGTAGTTTCTTCTGCGTCTACTTTTGACTTTTGTAGTAGTATGCTGATTCATCCTTTTTCCCAGAGTTCAGCTTAGCTTTTCATGAATCCCGTGTTCTTAGCATCCCTATTTTATCATCTTCGCATTTTCTTAGGCAATTTAAGTGTCATTCGTTAGGCAACAATGTCTTCCTAAATAGGCAATTTAGCCTATTCTTACTAGTCAGAAAGGCCATCCTTTTGTTGCTTATATGGTTGCTCAACTCTACTTGTCCCCCCCTTCGTGGGCCTGCACAACAAAAGCTTGTATGAATCTTGTGGAGGCCCATTCCACTTGTTCACTTTCACTCTTTTTTTGGGGTTTTGTCCAAAATTTGTGTGCGTGGTTTCATTCCATTACTTACACCTATCTTTTCCTCTTCTTTTGTCCTTTGCAGAAAAAAGTATGCTCAACACTGCTGTTAGCCAATTTTGCTCTGGTTTCATAGAGGTTGTAGGCACATTTTTTGTGTTGGGCACACATAATTGCTACCAGAATACTAATAACTTGCCTGGCTAATGACATTAAATTTCTTACTGGACTACTAATAAATTGCCTCACACACATAATAAGTAGTGCCTGATCTCAGCCTGGTAATGACCAGCTATAGCTAGTAGTGGCTATAGTAGTAGCAGGTGTACTAGATGTAGTTAGGTATAGTTGTCTAGAGTTGTAATATTAGGCGTTACAATTTTTTTTGGAAACATTGCAACATAGGCATTAATTATAGGAAACTGTAAGGAAAATGGACCCTTGGCCCATTTACTTTGGATTTTGGTGTTTGATGACCAATACAACCAAATTGGACTAATGAATTTGCAAGTGTTTATTTTGTAGTTCAATAGGATGCAAGACGTGACTTGGACGAAGACGACGTGGTGATCCGATGATCAACACTTTAAGAAAGACCTTAGTAGCATAAAAGAAGACCCAAGATATCAAGCAAAGTCCAAGCACGAAGATTGGAACCAAGCCGTACGCAAGATCGTGAAGAAATGAGCTCACTGTGGTGACCGGATGCAGGACTGGACGCTGGACAAGCAACTGGACGCTGCGACCGGACGCTGGGTAAGTGGCTCGGTAGACAGGCGACCAGATCCCAGACCGGACGCTGGCGGCAACCGACCGGACGCAGGATAGCAGCGTTCGATCGATTCCAGTAAGGTTCCAGAGCGGCAAATCTGCGACTAGACACGTCCGGTGGCAGGCGATCGAACGCTGGCCAGCGTTCAATCAATATATTGCCGGCTCAACGGTTGGGACGACCGGACGCGTCCGGTCAGGATGATTCAGCGTCCGGTCAGTAGCAGAATTGCGGGAGTTCGACCCCAACGGCTACTTTCTCAGTAGGGCTTATAAATACAACCCCCAACCGGCCATTTGAGTACAGTGGAGCTGAGGAAACATACCAAGGGTGTTGATACACCATTTTAGTGATCTCCACATGCATAGTGCTTAGTGTTTTATTAGGTGATTAGCATAAGTGCTTTGCGAAGTGCTTAGGTTGATTAGACCACCGCTTATGCGCTTGCTCTAGGTTTATGCCTAGTGTTTAGTGAGGTTTGCAAACCTCTTGCCACCCCGTGCTTGCGAGCACAAGTGTTGTACATCGGAGGGGCTTGAAGTCTTGCGAGATCACACCAACCGCGTTTGTGGTGTGGCTGTCACCGTGTACCGGAGGGAACAAGGCCCATGGCATTTCGGCTGGAAGCTTGATAGTGAAGACGACGGGGAGCTTCCGGGAGAGGCTTGCCGGAAGGCACGTCGGAGACCCACTTCCGCGTGGGGAAGGCCCGAGGCTATCCACGGAGTTACCCGATCGGGAGCTTGGCCCTTGCGAGGGGCTCCAACGAGGACTAGGGGGAAGCTTGCGCGCTTCTCGATACCTCGGTAAAAATACCAGAGTCGTCGACGGGAGTTTGCATATCTCTACCTTGCTCTTTAGCTTCCACATTTACATTGATTACTTTACTACGTTTGCGGTAGAGATAGCAACACACTAGCAAAACCGTAGTTGCACATTTAGATAGTTTATCTTTTGCATAGGTTTTGCTAAGGTTAGAAAAAGAGGCCATAGTTTAGAGTTAGAAATCTTAAGTTGCCTAATTCACCCCCCCCTCTTAGGCGTCACGGTCCCTTCAATTGGTATCAGAGCCGGTTGGCTCAATTTGGACCTTTGTCTTAATCGCCGTTGAGCCGACGCTATTTAGAGTGATTGGGATGGATACCGCTAGGCCTCCGCACTTTGACGGCACTAACTTCCCATACTATAAAGCTAGAATGGCTTGCGACCTTGAGGCGGTTGATTTGGGTGTATAGAGAATCACTCGTGACGGGATGAAACCCATCAAGAATCCTGAAAAACCCACAAAGAGTGATGAAAAAGAAATGCACTTCAATGCTAGAGCTAAAAATTGCTTGTTCGAATCACTTAGTATGGATGTTTTTAACCAAGTATTCACTTTAAATACGGCACATGAAATTTGGTTAAAACTCCAAGAGCTCCATGACGGCACAAGCAATGTCCGTGAGCAAAAACATTGTCTAGCAAAGCAAAACTATGATTCCTTTACTATGAATGATGATGAGCTTGTTCGTGATATGTATTCTCGTTTGAATCTAATTATCAATGAGCTCCATTCTATAGGATTATTAAAGCTAGATGATGCGGACATCGTGAGGAAGATCATCTCCGTGCTACCACAAAAGAAATATGCAAGCATCATCACCATCCTTCACAACATGGAGGACTTGAGCAACATGACCCCGGGCATAGTCATTGGCAAGTTAGTGGCATTTGAAATGTCACGTAAGATGGGTCAAGAAGAAGCTTCCTCATCAAGCAAAGGCAAAGCTCTCGCTTGTAGCGAGAAAAAGAAGATGAAGGGCAAGCTAATTGAGACAAGCTCAAGCTCAAGCTCCTCAAGTGAAGATGAAGAAGAAGATGAGGACGACGACGATGATGATGAAGATTCAAGTGATGATCAATCTTCCTCCTCTACCTCTGATCTTGATGAAGAATCAATCAAAGTGATCAACAAGGTGGAGAAGATGATCCAAAGGCTCAATGTCAAGGGTGTGCCCATCCAAATTCAAGATTTTATTTTCACAAATCAAAGAAAAGAGCAAAGAAAGAGATGATGCTATGGATACGGCGAGTTAGGGCACTTTGTGGAAGTTTGTCTAAACAAGCCCACACCCAATACAAAGAAGAAGGCATGCAAGAACCAAGCCATCACATCAATAAGATCATGGGATGATTCTTCAAGTGAAGAAGAACCCCATCACAAGAGACGAGGCCGCAAGCAATCATCATCAAGCTCTTCACGTGTGTGCCTTATGGCACGAGGTAATGAAAGCTCTTTCTCTAGTGAGAGTGATAGTGATGATGATACGCCTTCGTATAATGAAATTGTGCAAGAAAATCTTAAATATGCTAAAGCTATCACTAGTCAACAAAAGAAGCTCAACTATTTAAAAGAAAAGCTAGATAGTTCACAAAAAGCATACAAAACCTTGCTTGAACAATATGAGAACTTTGCTAATCTCAATGTTGAACTATCTACTAAAATTGAGAAGCTTGAGGCTAGTGCAACAACAAATGCATGCACAATAAATGATGAGCAACTTGTAAAGAAAAATAAAAAATTAAAAGAAAAGTTAGCTAGCTCACAAGAAGCATATAATAGTTTGCTTGCTAAAATGGAAACCATGTGCAAACATTGTGATGAGCTAACTAATAAAGTTGCTAATCTTGAAGCCATGAGCACAACCCCCACCAAGGCATCTAAAAAGAAAAGTTCTATCTTTAACTTGTCTAAAAAGGATGCATCTACTTCTTGTAATGATTTATGTTTAGACTCACCTTTGTGCAACCAAGTTTGTGTTGAGAAAGTTGTTGTAGATACATGCACACAAGAGGTTACAAAGGAGAATGAGCAACTCAAGCAAGAAGTAGCCCGCCTCACCAATGACTTGACTCAAGTGAAAGGCAAGGCGAAGCAAACCCAACTTTATCAAGATAACACCATCAAGGGAGTGAAGAAGCTTGATGAAGGACAAACCGTGGTTTGTTACGTGTGCCACAAGGAAGGTCACAAGTCCTATGAGTGCAAGGTGAAGAATGGGGGAGGAGCAAAGAAGGAGAAAAAGCAAACAAGCAAGCTCTCCAACACCTACACCAACACGGTGGACAAGAAGGCCTCCACACCTTATCTCTTGAAGAAGAAGAAAAATGAAGTGGTGGCCATCAAGGTGAACAAGCAAGCCAACAATGGGGTCAAATGCTTTTGGGTGCCAAAGGAAATCATTTCCAACATGAAAAGCACCAAGAAGGTTTGAATCCCGAAAGGGAAGTGAGAAGTCCATCGGACTTTGAGGAATTTGGAGACTTGGCAAAGTATGGGTGCATTTCATGGGGTGCATCATGAGGGACAAAGTTATTGCCAAGTGGGTTAGTGAATACTATGGACCCAAATCCCCCTTCCCATGTTAGGTAAACTAGATGTTATTGCTTTTAATTAGTATTTTCTTCAAATAGTATTGCTTTCAATTGATATTATTTTTCAATTGGTATCTTTTTAAGCATCTAGTTACTTCTAATGCCTATGTTTGCATTTGAATTCTTAAATCTGTTGTCATGCATACAATAGGTATATCTTATGGTAGGATTGCTCGGTTTCATTTTTAACCCTTGGAGCAAACCTACATGGTTCAAAATTATTTAGGAGCAAGGCACATAGCTTGTCTTACAATTGTTCATTTAATATGTGCCAAAGTCCAAATTGTAGATAATTTCTCCCAAATATCATATTTCAAGTGGTATTTTGATTCCAAAATCAAATGTGCATGAGTACTACAAGTATTCCACGCTTGCATGCACAAATTTAGGGGGAGGATCATCTACAAGATGGATGCTTTGAGACTAACCACTTTTCAAGCTTATCATGTAGTAGTCTCATTGCAAGGAAAATGGAGTCCCCGGAGATAAGCATCATTCTTCATTTGGTATCACCATGTTAACTTCATTTTCATATTTACATGCTTTCTCCATGCATTATATAGATTAAACTCCTTCGTGCAACAATTTGCCAATTATGCATATGCTTTGTGTTCCATCATATGTATGCTTATATTTAGGGGGAGCTTAGTCTATATAATGTGAGAGTCAAATTTTGTGATCTATTCAATTCTACATACAAAGGATCACAAAGTTTGACCCTCCCTTGTGCTACTAATGTCTTCCTTTTCGGTGTTTGATGCCAAAGGGGGAGAATTTGGAGGACCAAAGGCAAGCATTAATTTGGTGTCTACAAATGGTAATGGTCCAAGAAAGGGAGGATAGTGGGTTATGGATTAGTCTAAGTAATGGGGAGAATTAATAAAGAACAAGGCTTAAATCCATAATATCACATGGGGACATTTGCAAGGGCAAGACAAGCTTTTATGTAAAGTTTTAATTGGTATCTATCAATTAGTGTCATATAACCTTGCCCTTTGCATTACATCCTAGCAAGTAGGTAGTTTTTTACTTCCAAATTCTTATTATTTGCATGCTTTGGTCATGTTGGCATCAATCACCAAAAAGGGGGAGATTGTAAGGAAAATGAACCCTTGGCCCATTTACTTTGGATTTTGGTGTTTGATGACCAACACAACCAAATTGGACTAATAAATTTGCAAGTGTTTATTTTGTAGTTCAATAGGATGCAAGATGTGACTTGGAGGAAGGCGACATGGTGATCCGATGATCAACACTTTAAGAAAGACCTTAGTAGCATAAGAGAAGACCCAAGATATCAAGCAAAGTCCAAGCACGAAGATTGGAACCAAGCCGTACGTAAGATCATGAAGAAATGAGCTCACTGTGGCGACCGGATGCAGGACCGGACGCTGGACAAGAAACCGGACGCTGCGATCGGATCCTAGACCGGACGCTGGCGGCAACTGACCGGACGCAAGACAACAACGTTCGATCGATTACAGTAAGGTTCCAGAGCGGCAAATCTGCGACCGGATGCGTCCGGTGGCAGGCGACCGGACGCTGGCCAGCGTTCGATCAGTATATTGCCGGCTCAACGGTCGGGACGACCAGATGCGTCCGGTCAGGACGATTCAGCGTCCGGTTAGTAGCAGAATTGCGGGAGTTCGACCCCAACGGCTACTTTCTCGGTGGGGCTTATAAATACAACCCCCAACCGGCCATTTGAGTACAGTGGAGCTGAGGAAACATACCAAGGGTGTTGATACACCATTTTAGTGATCTCCACATGCATAGTGCTTAGTATTTTATTAGGTGATTAGCATAAGTGCTTTACGAAGTGCTTAGGTTGATTAGACCACCGCTTATGCGCTTGCTCTAGGTTTATGCCTAGTGTTTAGTGAGGTTTGCATACCTCTTGCCACCCCGTGCTTGCGAGCACAAGTGTTGTACATCGGAGGGGCTTGAAGTCTTGCGAGATCACACCAACCGTGTTTGTGGTGTGGCCGCCACCGTGTACCGGAGGGAACAAGGTCCGTGGCGTTTTGGTCGGAAGCTTGATAGTGAAGACGGCGGGGAGCTTCCGGGAGAGGCTTGCCGGAAGGCATGTCGGAGACCCACTTACACGTGGGGAAGGCCCGAGGCTATCCATGGAGTTACCCGACCGGGAGCTTGGCCCTTGCGAGGGATTCCTTGCGAGGGGCTCCAACGAGGACTAGGGGGAAGCTTGCGCGCTTCTCGATACCTCGGTAAAAATACCGGAGTCGTTGACGGGAGTTTGTATATCTCTACCTTGCTCTTTAGCTTCCGCATTTACATTGATTACTTTACTACGTTTGCGGTAGAGATAGCAACACACTAGCAAAACCGTAGTTGCACATTTAGATAGTTTATATTTTGCATATGTTTTGCTAAGGTTAGAAAAAGAGGCCATAGTTTAGAGTTAGAAATCTTAAGTTGCCTAATTCAGCCCCCCCTCTTAGGCGTCACGGTCCCTTCAGAAACCATTACAAAACTATTTACAAGCTTTACCTCTTATAAATGTAGCCTGTCTTTCCAATTCTGCACAACATTATCTTTGCGAGTTAGCCACTTATGCAGTAGAAACTTGCGTATATTAGGGATGTCACTCTCCTTGAAATATTGCATTGAACGTCCATCCCAATGTTCAGCACGCATCAACATATGAAAACCACAATCATGACTGCAGAGACAAAACAGACAATATAGAACTCAGTGCAGATAACAAATCTGACTGTATGCAGAAAGGTAACATTAGTTAGACCAGAAAAACTATTTACTTGTTGGACTGGATTGGAACACCAATATCAACAAGTTCATAATTGCATATGGGCTTCTTTGCCTCATAACCATGTTTGGTCCAAAGTTCTTTGATTGCCCCTATCAAGGTGTTGCAGCACTTGAAGAGAGCTTCATCTTTCAGAGTTCTCATTGAGTCTAACACCTCAAACCTTTGGTTTCGTAGGTTCAGGACAAGCAAAAAGGTGTGTCCTACTTGTGTTGTAGATTTTCCATCTCCAAGTGATTGAAGCACAGGGAACATCACCTATGTTGGGTTGGTTATTATCAATGAATGTCATTGAGGAAGAAAAAATCATGTATGATGAAACCTAAATACATGTGAAGATATGAACTTACCATTTGATGATGGTCTAAATGGTTATCTGGAAGCTAGAATACATGTGAGACCTGTGTCATAGTTAGGTTGCCCTCCTGCATGAAAGTATACGAAAAAAGCAGCAAAACTACCTTAACAAATTAAGAAAATTGCTAACAAAAACTTGAAAAATTACTTGATACTAAAAGAAGAATTGCTTCTGTATAGATTTACAGTACAAGAATAATAGAAGAAACTACAACTGACTGAGGCCAGCAGTTGGCCATATATATGAACTATTCATGCATGACCTTCTAACACATCAGAAGAACATACTTGATTTTTTTATTTAGGATGCAGAATAATCCAATCAAATGCTATCAGGAGTGTTGCCTGAATTCCCAAGTGCCTAAGTCCAGAGCTAACAAACACTGATCAGGATGAAGGATAACAAAGCAGGGGAATCAAATGTCGCCCTGCTAATTAATTTTTCCCCATGGACAACAAACTGAGAATGCGTCATGTGAACATACAGCAGCTAAGAGAGAACTACATGCTACAACAATGTCATAGTGCCAAACATTGATACATGATCAGCCCATGGAAAGAGAGGCAAAATGGCCATGTGTCAATTGCCCACACTGGTGGGTTCCTGCCAATGCTGCTCGTGATGATAAAACAGTGGCACTAAACTTGTACACCAGTGAAGAAACAAAAATTGTAATTGTTCAAATAGCCCATGGCCGGATTACAGAGCTACCTAATGTTAATATTTGATCAAACAAGCCATGTGTTATAGGGTAGTAGATGTAGTTCTGTAGTCACATATTAATTAGAGAGCAATATCATGAGAAGTGAGGAGGTTACATTCATCTATCACGTCTGTTTTGGCATTACAATGGCTATTTGCATTCAGCATGTAGAGCAATACCGTAGTCCGAGGTTACATGTGGTAGTAGGAGTTCTGTGGTCTTAGCTTGGTGTGGATCTACTCCTACTAGACAGTGGGAGGCCTGCAACAAGTGTAGGGGCTTGGGCCTCTAAATTTTGCCCTAGCTATAGTAGTGGGAGCTACCCAAGTGCAGGGACATGGGCCTCTAAATATGTCCTCGATGAAAGTGCAAAAAAGAAGAAGCAAAACTGCCTTAACAAATTAAGAAAATTGCTAATACGGACATGAAAAATTACTTGATACTAAAAGAAGAATTGCTTCGGTACAGATTTATAGTAGAAGAATAATGGATGAAAAATATGAACTAACCGAGACTCGTAAAGGTAGAACACGTTTGATAGTCTTTCTACTGGTGTCGTCTATTGTGTAGATTGCAATTTCAGCAACTGGGCTCATTAGCTTCCCACCAGGCTTAATAGATAGAGCAAGATGATCTAGCATCACATAAAAGCTCCAGAAACTGATTATGGCCACGCTGCTCACATAAAAGAAGCAAGAAAGTGAGCATAAATCATTGATAACATGATGATCAACATTTTAAAAATAATGAAGACATGGTTATGGGCATACACACTCTTGAGCTTTTTTAGATATAGTAGACCTTGCATTTCCATGTGAACACACAGCAGCATATAAATCACAAACATCCTTGCTGCAATGGAAAGTCCTCTTTGTAGCAAAGCCAATATAAGGCGAGCGGAGAGCAGCTGGCCTTTTTTGAATCCTTCTTGGGTGAGTCTCATAGGTAGATGTAACTAAAGAATTGCCACTAGCAGGCTCCTTAGATGTGGATGGAGGAGGTATAGGATCAGATGCCTAAAACACAACTGCTGGTTTCACCTTTTTCTTCTCAAACTCAATAAGAGCATCATTTTCTAACTTAGCAAGTTCCTCTTCTGGTATATTTGACAATGAGAATTGAGAACCAGCTGGTGTGGAAGTTGTTTGAACTTCAATAAGTGCTGTTGAAGTAGCACCTACAGAGTTGCTGGGTCCACCCTATGAATCTACAAATTTCATGATGTTGATATCTAGGGGTGTAAAATCCAAAGGACAGCTTTGAAAGGTCCTAATGGCTAGAGGGGGGGGGGTGAATAGCCTAATAAAAATTTCTACAACAACACTTAACAAACCGGTTAGACAATTATGAGGCGAAGCAAGTGTTGCGCTAGCCTACTAAAATGCAAGCCACCTACCACAATTCTAGTTTAGATAGTATCTATTCACACAATAGCTATGACACTACCCTATGTTAATGTACTCTCAAAGGCTAACTAAAGAGCCACACCAACCAAGCAAGCAAGCTCTCACAACTAGCTACACTAAAGAGCTTGACAACTAGTTTACGGTAATGTAAAGATTGTGATTAAGAAAGTTATACCACAGTGTAGATGAAGGAACCAATCAATCACACGGATGGATAACAATGAAGACCAATCACCTCGGAATCAATGATGAACACAATGATTTTTACCGAGGTTCACTTGCTTGCCGACAAGCTAGTCCTCATTGTGGCGATTCACTCACTTGGAGGTTCACATGCTAATTGGCTTCACACGCCAAACCCTCAATAGGGTGCTGCACAACCAACACAAGATAAGGATCATACAAGCCACGAGCAATCAACTAAAGTACCTTTTGGCGCTCCACCGGGGAAAGGTCAAGAACCCCTCACAATCACCACGATCAGAACTGGAGAATATCACCACCCTCCGCTCGACGATCCTCGCTGCTCCAAGCCATCTAGGTGGCGGCAACCACCAAGAGTAACAAACGAATTCCACGGCGAAACACTAACACCAAGTGCCTCTAGATGCAAACACTCAAGCAATGCACTTGGATTCTCTCCCAATCTCACAAAGATGATGAATCAATGATGGAGATGAGTGGGAGGGCTTTGGCTAAGCTCAGAAGGTTGCTATGTCAATGCAAATGGCCAAGAGTGTGAGCTTGAACCGGCCATAGGGCTTAAATAGAAGCCCCCACAAAATAGAGCCGTTGTACCCCTTCACTGGGTAAAACGCGGGGTGACTGGACGCTCCGGTCCGATCGACCGGACGCTGGCCTCCAGCGTCCGGTCACGGGATTCACGCCATGTGTCCCCTGCTTCAAATGCTATTCGTCAGATTTCAACGGTCATCTGTTGACCGGACACAGCGCACAAACTGATCGAATGCTTAGCCTCCAGCGTCCGGTCGTTTCCAGTAAGGTTCCAGAAACGAATTTCTTCGACCGGACGCGTCCGGTCATGCTTGACCGGACATAGCCAGTGTCTGATCACTTGTTGACTTCATACTGCGCTGTTGGTCAACACGACCGGACATAGCCTTCTAGCGTCCGGTCGTTTGACCGACGCCAGCGTCTTCGCTGTTACAATTGACCAGACACGCTGGTTCCTCAGAGATCAGCATCCAGTCACTTTGAGACCAGCGAGACCAACTCCTTTTCACTTCTATCTTTTTCACCCTTGCTCAAATGTGCCAACCACCAAGTGTATCACCTTGTGCACATGTGTTAGCATATTTTCACAAACATTTTCAAGGGTGTTAGCACTCCACTAGATCCTAAATGCACATGCAATGAGTTAGAGCATCTAGTGGCACTTTGATAACCGCATTCCGATATGAGTTTCACCCCTCTTAATAGTATGGCTATCAAACCTAAATGTGATCACACTCTCTAAGTGTCTTGATCACCAAACAAAATAGCTCCTACAAAATATACCTTTGCCTTGAGCTTTTTGTTTTTCTCTTTCTTCTTTCCAAGTCGAAGCACTTGATCATCACCATGCCATCATCATCATCATGCTATGATCTTCATTTGCTTCACCACTTGGAGTGTGCTACCTATCTCATGATCACTTGATAAACTAGGTTAGCACTTAGGGTTTCATCAATTCACCAAAACCAAACTAGAGCTTTCAAGCTTCTGGTACAACGTGAGTCACCTGTGTTGGGTTCGTTATCAGTCTAAGCAATAAAGCAAATAACATGTATGATGATTAAACATATCCCATTGTCAAGATGTGAAGTCACCACTTGGGGGGAGCCTAAGCTTTTCCTTCATTCTTTGTGCATTGGGTTTGGGCTTGATGGTAGGTTCTGAGGAATAATCTCCAGTGGTTGAGGTTCACTAGAAGTTGATGTATCCTTCTTATATTTAACTTTCAAAGCTTGCAACCTTTCCAAATGGACCTTCAGTGGGACAAGATCTTCACTATCATCAACTTGAGCTTCAACACAGGTGGATGAATCTACAGGTTGCTGCACATTACATTGCTTGTCAACTCTAGTTGCATCCAACTTAGGTTCTTCCAAAGAAGCAGTATCATCCTCATCTTGCTTTTCAATGCCTTCATCTTCCTTCTTCAGTACATAGGATATATTTCCATTGCCATCATCATCAAACACAGTCTCATGATCAGAATCAGAATCTTCATCCTCTTCATCTTGGTTAGTGTCACCATCTCCATTTTCATCACTCAGCAAATCCTCTTCAAATTCTTCGCACAAAGATTCATCTTCAACAACATGTCCTATTCTACTCATTGCCCTAGTCTACCTTTGTGCACAGGAAGGTATGTGGCAGAACTGCCCGATATAACTCACTTACGGAGGCGCTCGTCTTCCACCAGACACTAAGCACCTTGAAAGCAAGCTACAGCGAGCGGGTTCCATCAGGCACACCCCAAGGGAGAGCCCAAAAGGTCCACATTTTTCTCCAAGGATCCAATAATGAGAACGAGTTACAATACTTAGTACATTTCATACATCCAACGTTCTTAGAAATTCATTATTACATTGCCAAATTTAGAGTGCGGAATATTAAATAACGGAATGATAATAAACATCTATCGATAAAGAACAAGGATCCGTTTGTGCCCACCAAAAGAATCCTTCACACAACGGTACTCCTCAAGAATTACCTGCAATAGGGGTAAATAAACCCTGAGTACACAATGTACTCGCAAGACTTATCCGACTAGTGGGAATAATTTCCTGACTCTAAGGAATATGATAAGATTTATGGTTTGCTGGTTTCCTTTTTGCAGAAAGCAATACTAATAGTGAGTCCTTATTTATGTTATTATTAGCAGCCATGATTAATTCATTATCTAGCCATTCTAAGTAAGCACCTGTTCTACTTTCAAGCAAAAGTTGAGCAATCAGTTCCATTTCTTCACCTTTCATCTTTCAGTTCTTACTACGGTGCTGGACCGTAGACAAGCCGTACCAGATTGCTCGGCGATTCGTGAATCAATGCCCCTAGCTGGGTACCCTGAAAACACACGCCCCACTTGTACCCCAGGCACAAGCAGGACCAACCCATCACCCTCCTGTCACAGGGTCTAGGTCCCCGTCCAAACTTGGACTCCAAGCCCCCGCTACTAAGTCCCAGACTTAGTGCGGTGCAAGGACCTCCACTATGCCCACCTCCAATCAGTCGGTCCGGAAAGAGCCAGAACCCATGACAAGAGAGCAACAAGTCTTCCCTGAGCCCATTCCCAAATATGTGCTTAGGATAATAAATCTGTGACTTGAATAGAGACCTATGCAATGACTGGTCCTTAACCGACACAGATTGGGAAAAAGTGTAACCAAGCTATGACCTGTTGGCCGCAGGACACAACCTCTTACATCCATCAATTCCCAAAACATATCCCTGCCCGGTCTCCATTTTCCTTTCCACCATTTTATCATAAGTGATCATAATTTTCACCTATTGTGAGTAACGATAGGTTACTCACGCTCTGATACCCTGAGCATAGCAGCTACTCGATCTATACTAGTAGGACTCATAGGTAAGTATATCTATACATGTAGTTTTCATAAAATGTCTATAACATAAATGCACATCATATATATATTCAGTAATCATTCAAAAATAGGGGTTATGCATCGGGGCTTGCCTTGGGTAGGCGGTGGGTCAACAAAGTCAGCAACGAATGGCTCCGGGGCTCCCTCCTGTACGAGAACCTCCTCCTCGTAATCCTGTTTGTCCGCAGGCACTAACTCTACCAACTCATGATCTACATGCATGAAATGAAGATGCAACACTTAGTAACACGGCAACAACAACTCTTAAAATAAAAATACATCTATCAAGCTACTAAGCTAGTTCTTCCGACTAAGGTGCTAAGTTATGTACTGTTACCACTAACAAATATGAAGCATGACATATATTATCTTAACAACTAAAGGTATTCTTACTCTTAATACCGATTTACTCTATATATGATAAAACAAGGAGTACTAGCTACTCTATTTATCAACCTACTCTAGGGCTACAAAAATTACAGTAAGCACATAATAATCTAATGAGCCTACTATAAGAATTTCATGGCCAAAGCTATCACCAATTTGCCACAAAAATTGTACAAATATTAAGCTAGATAATACTAAGCTTTCTAAAGTGAATTTATGAGTCTATCATCTTGCGAAAACACCCTCATCCTACCCAGTAATCATGCGAGCACTAAGAGCACTATTCTGCCAGTCTGCTATCTTACAACTACGCCCCTCCCCCTTTCCATCTTTACCACGACCATACCCTCGGGCCCCCCGCGCACGCACCGGCGCGGCGGCGCTGGCACCGGGCAGTTATGCCGGCCAAACCAGTTCCTCCCCACCCCCAAATGCGAGCCGATATCTACCTAGGCACGAGTGCGAGACGCTGGGCGAAGAAAGCATGAGCTGGGGCACCGCAGTAAGGCTGGACCACGGTGGCGGAGCTCCAGCAATAAGGCGGTGGCGTTCCAGTGAGTTACAAGAGCGCCGGTGTAAATAGGGTAGCGAGTGAGCTCCAGGCACTCACCACAGACCCAATCAAGGTTTTAGTTCGGTTGAAGGCGGCCCGAGTCAAGCTAGCCGCGTGCACACGGATGGTGCAGTGGTGCACGGCGATGGCAAGGCTACGTTAGGGGTGGCTAGGTGGATTTCATGTGCCTAGTGTGGAAAGGATAAGCAACTGGGCCACACTGCGCCAAACCCCCTAAAACAAAATCTCGACCCGAGATTTCATGTGCCTAGTGTGGAAAGAAGATAGGAAATACATTTCGACATAGCAACTATCTATCAGAACCAGAGAGAAGGTGGGGGCAATGCTTCAATATATAGCTCTCTTGTTCCCATGTGGCTTCATCCTCTGAGTGGTTCTGCCACTGCACCTTGTAGAACTTCACCACATTGTTCCTTGTCACTCTTTCCTTTTCGTCCAGGATTTTGACAGGATGCTCAATATAAGTCAAATCAGGCTAGAGTGGAAGTGCTTCAATTTCTACAGCTTCATCAGGGATCTACAAACATTTCTTCAACTGTGAGATGTGAAACACATCGTGTACCGTCGATAAAATATCGGGAAGCTAGAGACGATAAGCAACTGGGCCACACTGTGCCAAAACCTTGTAAGGACCCACATATCGAGGGGCTAGCTTGCCACGGATACCAAACCGATGCACCCCTCTCATAGGATACACCTTGACATACACATAATCCCTGACTGCAAACTGCAAGGGTCTTCTTCGCTTGTCTATATAAGCTTTCTATCAGCTCTGAGCTGCCTTCAAGTGATTCTGAATAATGCTCACTTGCTCTCGAGCCTCTTTGATGAAATTCAGCCCAAAGTGTCCACGATCTCCCACTTCAACCCAGTTAAGTGGTGTCCTACATTTCTTTCCATATAGAGCTTCAAATGGTGCCATGCGGATGCTTTCTTGGTAGCTATTATTGTAAGAAAATTCAGCTAACTTCAAGCATCCATCCCACTTCTCAGGAAAAGAAATGGCACAAGCTCTCGACATATCCTCGAGAACCTGGTTCACCCTTTCTGTTTGGCCATCAGTTTGTGGATGATATGCTGAGCTTCTAAGGAGACGAGTACTAAGACATTGCTGTAGTTGCTCCCAGAAATGAGAGACAAAAACTGACCCTCTATCAGAGATGATAGTAAAGGGGACTCTGTGTAGGGTCACAATCCGATCAAAATATATCTCAGCATACTTCTTGGTTGTATATCTAGTGTCCACCGGAAGAAAATGAGCAGACTTAGTGAGACGGTCCACAATGACCCAGATAGAGTCATAGCCCTTGGATGTGCGGGGCAACCCCACCACAAAGTCCATGGAGATATCTTCCCATTTCCAAACAAGAATGGGCAAGGGCTGCAAATATCCCAGAGTACGCATATGATCTACTTTAACTCTCCCATAAGTGTCACACTCCGTGATGTACTGGATGATATCCTGCTTCATGTTGGACCACCAGTATAAGTGGCGCAAATCATGGTATATCTTGTTGCTGCCAAGATGGATAGACAGCTTTGAATGATGGGCTTCATTCAAAATCTTCCTTCTCAGCTCCTCATTTGATGGAACCACCAATCTATCTTTGTATCTCACTACTCCTTGCTCATCAATACTAAACTGAGGACCACACCCTTTGGCAATTAATTTCTTGATGGGAGGAATTTCTAGAGGGTCTTGCCTTTGCTCCATAATAATCTGCTCCAGCATTTCTAAGGTCAAGGCAATGTGAGCCAGCACCTCTGCATGGTTGAGAGACAAAGATGTTTCTTCAACCTGATATGACTTTTGGCCCAAGTCATCAGCTACCACATTGGCCTTTCCTGGGTGGTAATGTACCTCCAAGTTATAATCCTTGATCAATTCCAACCATCTCCTTTGCCTCATATTTAACTCAGACTGAGTAAAAATATACTTGAGGCTCTTATGATCTGTAAAAATATGTACTTTGTTGCCCAACAAATAATGCCTCTAAATTTTTAGAGTGTGGACCACAGCAGCCAGCTCTAAATGATGGGCGGGGTAATTCACTTCGTGCTTTTTCAATTGGCACGAAGCATAAGCTATCACACGCCCATCCTGTATAAGCACACACCCCAACCCTGTCTTCGAGGCATCACAATATACATGAAAAGGTCTGTCAATATCTGGTTGGGCCAACATAGGAGCAGTGGTTAGAAATGTCTTCAAAGCTTGGAAGGCTTCTTCATAGGCCGGGCTCTAATCAAACTTGGCTTCTTTTTGGAGTAGCTTGGTCATCAGTTGAGCTATCTTGGAGAAATCCAGAATGAAACGCCGATAGTACCCAGCTAGACCAAGGAACTGACGAATCTGGTGCACTGACTTGGGAGACTTCCAATTTAGCACATCTTGCACCTTGCTAGGGTCAACGAAGATACCATCAGGTGTCAAAACATGCCCCAAAAACCGCACTCGATCCAACCAAAATTCACACTTGCTAAATTTAGCATACAGCTTGTGTTCCCTCAATCGAGCCAATACTATACGAAGGTGTTGGGCATGCTCTTCCTTGTTCTTGGAATATATTAGGATATCATCAATGAATACCACTATAAACTTGAACACGGCAGCTCTGCAGAGGGGGCTTGCCATCGACACATACCGACATGGTCTTAATGACCCGGCGGGAAGGAAGCTCCAAATTGGAGCATGGCATGGCAAGGCTCACTACAAGCTAGGGTCAGGTGGTTGGCTGACTACATGATAGAGCCATGGGCAAAGTTAATTGGACCGAGGTGCCTCCATTGACCCGAATTGAAAGCGCGGGTCCAGGGACCATGGCGACAGAGGAACAGGGGACGGGAGGCATGGCTTGGCCCATCGCTGCCGTGGTGGGACGCGGCTGTCAATCGATGCACAAACACGCACGTGCTACAAGCCACAGTGGAAATAGCCAAATGCGCTCAGGACGGTGGGCCGCACGGCCATAAATCATAAACCAACGACGGCGGCTCGGCCCTGCGCGCTGCAGTGGATGGCGCTGGTCTGAGGAGGCAGTAGCGCAGCGTCAATGAGCACCGATGTGATGGGAAGGCAGGTGGGGCAAGCCCACGCGCATGCAGTCATGAGGGTCGATGAGCAGCGATGGGCGCTTGGCGGCAAGAAGAATGAAGTCGCAAGGCGGCCGGAGGTGCAAAGACGACGCGACGGCGAGCATTAGCGGCTCTACACGACAGTAGCCTAGACTAGCCAAGCCACAGGCTAGCCGAGGACGGCCACGCGCGCACGGTCCCATGTAGGCGAGCACGAGGCGGTAGAGCGGCAAGGCAAACACAATGGTGGTCGTAGAGCGGCCATGCGGACGCGACAGCGGTGGCAGAGCGGGCGTGGCGTGCCCGTGTGTGCGTGTGCATGCGTGGAGTGCCAGGGTACGGCAATGGTGGTGCGTCCTATGTTGTGGCACGCTTGGGCGCACCTAGGCATGCCAGTGGAGCGGCACCGAGCCAACCAGAGGCATGGTGACCACGTCCAAACGCTGAATCCGGTCGGGAACGTGCCTTGCACGCTTTTTAAAGTGGCCCAAAAATCCAACTCGATGATCCAGCTACTAAACCACCTATTTCACACTCGAGATGGTATGTCAAGCTACTAGAACACACCCTAAGACCATACCACTACTTAGCCCGATTCTTCTACGAAAATTGCCAAACTTAGCTTCGTCAAAGCGTTGTTCGACTTTGGAATTTTAGCTAAGTCTCAAACGGTTTCGTGTCGAATGCGATTTACAAGCTATTAAGTAAGCTAGCTAGCGAATCCTGTTCTCGACCGCAAGTATTTCACCGCCACCTACGAAGCTTACACTACAAACTTTATTAAAGTGCCGGATATGCATTCTATAGTATTTTTGTTCAATAAAAATTCATTTAGAACTCTAAGCGATATAACGTGACATGAAATATAACATTCGTTTCGCGTTTCCGATGAACGTTTCGAGTCACAAAAATTGATTTACACACTATAATCCATACACTCACACATAAATATGATGCTCATGTAGTGTTTTAGCAAAAGACTGTACAATGTAACACTGAGGGTGTTACAAATTTACCCCCCTAAAACAAAATCTCGACCCGAGATTTCATGTGCCTAGTGTGGAAAGGAGATAGGAAATACATTTCAACATAGCAACTATCTATCAGAACCAGAGAGAAGGTGGGGGCAATGCTTCAATATATAGCTCTCTTGTTCCCACGTAGCTTCATCCTCTGAGTGGTTCTGCCACTGCACCTTGTAGAACTTCACCACATTGTTCCTTGTCACTCTTTCCTTTTCGTCCAGGATTTTGACAGGGTGCTCAATATAAGTCAAATCAGGCTAGAGTGAAAGTGCTTCAATTTCTATAGCTTCATCAGGGATCTGCAAACATTTCTTCAACTGTGAGATGTGAAACACATCGTGTACCAATGATAAAATATTGGGAAGCTGGAGATGATAAGCAACTGGGCCACACTGTGCCAAAACCTTGTAAGGACCCACATATCGAGGGGCTAGCTTGCCACGGATACCAAACCGATGCACCCCTCTCATAGGATACACCTTGAGATACACATAATCCCAGACTGCAAATTGCAAGGGCCTTCTTCGCTTGTCTATATAAGCTTTCTGTCGGCTCTGAGCTGCCTTCAAGTGACTCTGAATAATGCTCACTTGCTCTCGAGCCTCTTTGATGAAATTCGGCCCAAAGTGTCCACGATCTCCCACTTCAACCCAGTTAAGTGGTGTCCTACATTTCTTTCCATATAGAGCTTCAAATGGTGCCATGCGGATGCTTTCTTGGTAGCTATTATTGTAAGAAAATTTAGCTAACTTCAGGCATCCATCCCACTTCTTAGGAAAAGAAATGGCACAAGCTCTCAACATATCCTCGAGCACCTAGTTCACCCTTTCTGTTTGGCCATCAGTTTGTGGATGATATGCTGAGCTTCTGAGGAGACGAGTACCAAGACATTGCTGCAGTTGCTCCTAGAAACAAGAGAAAAATCTGACCCTCTATCAGAGATGATAGTAAAGGGGACTCCGTGCAGGGTCACAATCCGATCAAAATATATCTTAGCATACTTCTTGGTTGTATATCTAGTGTCCACCGAAAGAAAATGAGCAGACTTAGTGAGACGGTCCACAATGACCCAGATAGAGTCATAGCCCTTGGATGTGTGGGGCAAACCCACCACAAAGTCCATGGAGATATCTTCCCATTTCCAAACAGGAATGGGCAAGGGCTGCAAATATCCTAGAGTACGCATATGATCTGATTTAACTCTCCCATAAGTGTCACACTCCATGATGTACTAGGTGATATCCTGCTTCATGTTGGACCACCAGTACAAGTGGCACAAATCATGGTATATCTTGTTGCTGCCAAGATGGATAGACAGCTTTGAATGATGGGCTTCATTCAAAATCTTCCTTCTCAGCTCCTCATTTGATGGAACCACCAATCTATCTTTGTATCTCACTACTCCTTGCTCATCAATACTAAACTGAGGACCACGCCCTTCGGTAATTAATTTCTTGATGGGAGGAATTTCTAGAGGGTCTTGCCTTTGCTCCATAATAATCTGCTCCAGCAATTCTAAGGTCAAGGCAATGTGAGCCAGCACCTCTGCATGGTTGAGAGATAAAGATGTTTCTTCAACCTGATATGACTTTTGGCCCAAGTCATCAGCTACCACATTGGCCTTTCCTGGGTGGTAATGTACCTCCAAGTTATAATCCTTGATCAATTCCAACCATAACCTTTGCCTCATATTTAACTCAGACTGAGTAAAAATATACTTGAGGCTCTTATGATCTATAAAAAAATGTACTTTGTTGCCCAACAAATAATGCCTCCAAATTTTTAGAGTGTGGACCACAGCAGCCAGCTCTAAATGATGGGTGGGGTAATTCACTTCGTGCTTTTTCAGTTGGCGTGAAGCATAAGCTATCACATGCCCATCCTACATAAGCACACAACCCAACCCCATCTTTGAGGCATCACAATATACATCAAAAGGTCTGTCAACATCTGGTTGGGCCAACATAGGAGCAGTGGTCAGAAGTGTCTTCAAAGCTTGGAAGGCTTCTTCATAGGCCGGGCTCCAATCAAACTTGGCTTCTTTTTGGAGCAACTTAGTCATCGGCTGAGCTATCTTGGAGAAATCTGGAATGAAACGTCGATAGTACCCAGTTAGACCAAGGAACTGATGAATCTGGTGCACTGACTTGGGAGACTTCCAATTTAGCACATCTTGCACCTTGCTGAGGTTAATGGAGATACCATCAGGTGTCAAAACATGCCCCAAAAACTACACTCAATCCAACCAAAATTCACACTTGCTGAATTTAGCATACAGCTTATGTTCCCTCAATCGAGCCAGTACTATACGAAGGTGTTGGGCATGCTCTTCCTTGTTCTTGGAATATATTAGGATATCATCAATGAATACCACTACAAACTTGTCCAGCTCCAGCATAAAAACTGAATTCATCAGGTAAATGAAGAATGTAGGAGTGTTGGTGAGACCAAAAGATATGACTAGGTATTCATACTGTCCATACCTAGTAGAAAAAGCTATCTTTGGTATATCTTGTGGTCTAATCTTGATTTGATGATAGCTCGAACGAAGATTGATCTTGGAGAATACCTTGGCACTAGCTAGCTGATCGAATAAAGTATCTATACGAGGTAAAGGATACTTGTTCTTAATGGTTACCGCATTAAGAGGGCGGTAATCCACACACATCCGAAGAGTGCCATCCTTCTTCTTCACAAAAATGACTGGGCAACCCCATGGTGAAGAGCTAGGACGGATGAAGCCTTTTTCCAACAACTCTTCCAACTGCTTCTTCATTTCAGTCAATTCCTTCGTGGCCATGCGGTATGGGCGTCAGGAGATAGGAGCAGTACCAAGCTCTAGCTCAATGGAGAACTCCACCTCTCTGTCTAGTAGTAACCCAGGTAGATCTTCAGGAAAAACATCTAGGAACTCACATACTACCAGAATAGAGACAAGATCAGGAGAAGCTTCAGCATGAGCAGCAATAGGTAATACTGGATCTAAGGGTACAAGAAGAGATATCCTATCCTTAGAAGAATGAAGCCGTAACTCGACAATTCTCTGCTTCAAATCCAAGACTACCCCATATACACGTAACCAGTTCAATCCTAGAATTGCATCAATGCCTTGCCTAGGCAATATCATGAACTGAAGACGGTAAGTGTGAGTGGCTAATACTAAGCTCACTGTGTTTGTCCCAGTATTAACGCACATCTGCGCACCCGGAGTACTGATTCTATAGGAAAATGGTATAGCCATAAGAGGTATATTATGCCAATGTGCAAATCCCATGCTCATGAATAAATGTGATACACCAGAATCAAATAACACATAAGCTAGATGGGAATCAATGGTGAACATACCAGCCATCACCGGTTCATTTTGCAATATCTGCTCAGCCTCCGTGAAATTAACCTATCTAGATCGGTTGACTGGCACTTTCTTCTTGATGACTGTCCGCTTGACTAGCCTAGAGTTAGCCGATGGCTGAGCAAACTGGGCTGGCTGGTTTTGCGGACACTCTCGGGCATAGTGACCTTCCTTGCCACATTTGAAACAAGCATTTGGCTTGTTTCCCTATCCTAGATGAGGTGGGACCTGCTGTCCTTGGGGATGCTGATGTTGCACCTGCTGAGTAGGTGCATGGTACTGCGTGGAAGGAGCCTGAAAAGTCTGCTAAGGCTGTCGAAACGAATGCCCGCCTAAAGATTGATAGGGCACCCGCCTGACAACCTATACTTTTCGAGCATGGGGTGACTAGAAGACCCCGTAGCCACCCGCTTGCGCTTCCATTCTACCTGCGAGTCACGCTGCAAGCCCTCCATGGCGATGGTAGCATTCATCATCGCCCCAAAGGTCTGATAGTTCCCAGTATATAACTCCTTCTGTAAGCTGCAAGAGAGGTCGCGATAGAAGCGGTCCCTCTTCTTCTCATCTGTGTCAACATGAGTTCCAGCATACTGCGACAAGTGATTGAACTTATTGATGTAGTCCATCACGGTCATACTCCCTTGTTGAAGGTCCAAAAACTCTATCAACTTTCGGTTGAGAATACCAGCAGGAATATAATATTCTCTGAAGGCCACCGTGAACTCCTGCTAGGTCACTCGATGATCTGGCTGTTGCATGGCATTGAATGTATCCCACCATGCACTCGTGGACCCCAACAACTGTTGCACTGCAAAGCGCACCTTCTGCTCATCAGTCATGGTGAGCAACAGAAACTTTTGCTCTAGAATGCGAAGCCAATGCTCCGCATCCAGGGGCTCAACCGTCGATGTGAACATGGGTGGGTGCGTCTTTAAGAAATCCTGATAAGAGCAGGGTCCCTCAGGACCACAGGCACCACCCCCGTTCCCACCATTGCCCCCGTGGCCTGCACGGGCGAAGCCACCGATAGCCTATGCTAGTAGCTCCATGGCACGGACTGACTCAAGGTGAGCAGCCATCATTTCCGCCATCATCTCTGCATGAGTCATCGGAGGTGGCGGTGGCGGAGGAGGAGGAGCCAAAAGTGGAGCCTCATGGCTCTCCCCGTTGCCGTGCTCATTGGTTCGGCCACTTTCACCTTGGCCTTTGCCAAGATCGTGGCCCGCTCCGGCACTGGTGCTCCCACATCCAGACCTCAGATTCATCTGTAAGAGATAGGAACCAACCACTTAGGACAACCTTCCAGATCATAAGCAAGGGATTAGAGAAACGACAAGACATTTATTAATGCATTCTTTTTGTTATCCTATCAATTCACTAATCCAAATTATATGTGTAGGGGGACTTTAGTTTAAGCAAGATTCTATTATCATGATGCATGTATCGGCCTGTATGCTCACTCAAGCCGGAATAGAGCGGCATTTGCAAAATTTTGGCACATCGCACACTCACTTTCCGTGTGATAAGCGATTTCTTATGCAACGTAAATCAGTGTACCTGTAGAAAACTGATTAGATAAAACCAGTGCCGCTATCTTAGATAGACCATATTGCTAGGGCTCATACTTATTTAGATAATTTTATCACATCCTACTTTTCACAAAACTTTTGTTGACCAAGTTTTAGGCTTTGGAAAAGAGTGATGAAACTCGTAAACTCATTATTGGCTCTGGTACCAACTGTGGCAGAACCACCCAAAATAACACACTTACGGAGGCGCTCGTCTTCTACCAGACACTAAGCACCTCGAAATCAAGCTACAGCGAGTGGGTTCCATGGGGCACACCCCAAGGGAGAGCCTGAAAGGTCCACATTTTCCCCCAAGGATCCAATAATGAGATCGAGTTACAATACTTAGTACATTTCATACATCTAGAGTTCTTAGAAATTCATTATTACATTGCCAAATTTAGAGTGCGGAATATTAAACAGCGGAATGATAATAGACATCTATCAATAAAGAACAAGGATCCATCTGTGCCCACCAGAAGAATCCTTCACACAATGTTACTCCTCAAGCATTACTTGCAACAGGGGTAAATAAGCCCTGAGTACACAATGTACTCGCAAGACTTATTCGACTAGTGGGAATAATTTCCTAACTCCAAGGAATATGATAAGCTTTATGGTTTGCTGGTTTCCTTTTTGCAGAAAGCAATACTAATAGTGAGTCCTTATTTATGTTATTATTAGCAGCCATGATTAATTCATTATCTAGCTATTCTAAGTAAGCACTTATTCTACTTTCAAGCAAGAGTTGAGCAATCAGTTCTATTTCTTCACTTTTCATCTTGTAGTTCTTACTACGGTGCTAGACCGTAGACAAGTCGTACCAGATTGCCCGATGATTTACGAATCAATGCCCCCAGCTGGGTACCCCAAAAACACATGCCCCGCTTGTACCACAGGCACAAGCAGGACCAACCTATCACCCTCCTATCATGGGGGCCAGGTCACTGTCCAAACATGGACTCCAAGCCCCCGCTACTAAGTCCTGGACTTAGTGTGGTGAAAGGACCTCCACCATCCTCGCCTCCAATCAGTCGGTCCAGAAAGAGCCAGAACCCACGATAAGAGAGCAACAAGTCTTTCCTGTGCCCATACCCAAGTATGTGCTCGGGATAATAAATCTGTGACTTGCCTAGAGACCTATGCAACGGCCGGTCCTTAACCAACATAGATAGGGGAAAAGTGTAACCAAGCTATGCCTTGTTGGCTGTAGGACACAACCTCTTACACCCACCAATTCCCAAACCATATCCCTACACGATCTTCATTTTCCTTTCCACCATTTTATCATAAGTGATCATAATTTTCACCTATTGTGTGTAACGGCAGGTTACTCACGATACCCTGAGCATAGCAGCTACTCGACCTATACTAGTAGGACTCATAGGTAAGTATATCTATGCATGTAGTTTTCATAAAATGCCTGTAACATAAATGAACATCATATATATATTCAGTAATCATTCAAAAATAGGGGTTATGCACCGGGGCTGGCGTTGGGCAGGCTCGTGGGTCAACAAAGTCTACAACGAATGGCTCTAGGGCTCCCTCCTATACGAGAACCTCCTCCTCGTACTCCTGTTCGTCCGCAGGCATGAACTCTACCAACTCATGATCTACATGCATGAAATGATGATGCAACACTTAGTAACACGGCAACAACAACTCTTAAAATAAAAATACATCTATCAGGCTACTAAGCTAGTTCTACCGACTAAGGTGCTAAGTTACCTACTGTTACCACTAACAAATATGAAGCATGACATATATTATCTTAACAATTAAAGGTATTCTTACTCTTAATACCGACTTACTCTATATATGATAAAAACAAGGGGTACTAGCTACTCTATTTATCAACCTACTCTAGGGATACCAAAATTACAGTAAGGACATAATAATCTAATGAGCCTACTGTAAGAATTTCATGGCCAAAGCTATCACCAATTTGCCACAAAAATTCTTACAAATATTAAGGTAGATAATACTAAGCTTTTTAAAGTGAATTTACGAGTCTATCATTACCATAGTCAACTGTAAACTAACTACACCAACAGCTAGATAGTATTTTTGTGAACCTAATAATTTTTGGTTCAGTATTTTTAGGCACCTACATAATTTACTATAATTTTACAAAGATCAGTTCAAAACTAAATTGAATAAACCTTTACTAATTCACTAGAAAGTGAAAACCTAAATCTACCACGTGGCCCAAAGCGTGAGTGGCTCGGCCCACTCTGGCGCAATGCGCGTGCACGCGACGCACGGCGCGGCCCAATCCACGCGACGACGGCCCGTGACGGGGAGGACCCGCGCGCACCGTTCATCTTGCGAAAACGCCCTCGTCCTACCCGATAATCACGCGAGCACTAAGAGCACTATTCCACCATTCTGCTATCTTACAACTACGCCCCTCCCCCTTTCCATCTTTACCACAGCCATACCCTCGGCCCCCGCGTGCGCACCAGTGTGGCGGCGCTGGCACCGGGCAGTTACGCCGGCCAGACCAGTCCCTCCCCGCCCCCAAATGCGAGCCAATATTTACCTAGGCACGAGCGTGAGACACTGGGCGAAGAAAGCGTGAGCTGGGACACCGCAGTAAGGCCGGACCATAGTGGCGGAGCTCCTGCAACAAGGCGGTGGTGTTCCGGTGAGTTACAATAGCACCAAAGTAAATAGGGTTGCGAGTGAGCTCTAGGCACTCACCATGAACCCAGTTAAGGTGGTAGTTTGGTCGGAGGCGGCCTGAGCCACGCAGGCGAGCATGAGGTGGCAGAGCGGCCAGGCGGATGCGACGGCGGTGTCAGAGCGGCTAGGCGGCCGCGATGGTAGTGGAAGAGCGGCCGGACTCACCAGGTGCGACGTGCGTGTGCGTGCGTGGTGTGCCAGGGTGTAGCAATGGCGGTGCGGCCTACGTGGCGGCGCGCTTGTGCGCACCTGGGCATGCCAGTGCCGCGGTGCCGAGCCGACCAGAGGCATGGTGACTGCGTCCAAACGCTGAAGCCGGTCGAAACGTGCCTTGCACGAAATCCAACTCGATGGTCCAATTGCTAAACCACCTATTTCACACTTGAGATGGTATGTCAAGCTACTAGAACACACCCTAAGACCATACCACTACTTAGCCCAATTCTTCTACGAAAATTGCCGAACTTAGCTTCGTCAAAGCATTGTTCGACTTAGGAATTTCGGCTAAGTCTCAAACGGTTTCGCGTCGAATGCGATTTCCAAGCTATTAAGTAAGCTAGCTAGCGAATCCCATTCTCGACCGCAAGTATTTCACTGACACTTACAAAGCTTACACTACAAACTTTATTAAAGTGCTGGATATGCGTTCTATAGTATTTTTGTTCAATAAAAATTCATTTAGAACTCTAAGCGATATAATGCGACATGAAATATAACATTCGTTTCATGTTTTTGATGAACGTTTCGAGTCACAGAAATTGATTTACACACTATAATCCATACACTCACACATAAATATGATGATCATGCAATGTTTTAGCAAAAGACTGTACAGTGTAACATCGAGGGTCTTACAAGGTACAGCTTGTTCCAATTTGGAACGCTTTGGTCTGCTGTGTCTCTGTGTAGAGGAAGGTTCACCTTCAGAATGATTTGCCCTTGGACGCTTAGAACTGCCCACATGCTGTGATGCAGGAGCTTCAACTTCATAAACTTTTTCCAAAAATGTGTCGAGAAGCTCTGTGAAACCAGAGCAGAACTGACTAACAATAGTGTTGAGCGTACTTTTTTTCTGCAAAGGACAAAAGAAGAGGGAAAACAGGTGTAAGTAATGGAATGATACCACGCACACAAATTTTGGACAAGTGGAATGGGCCTCCACAAGATTCATACAAGCTTGTGTTGTGCATGCCCACGAATAGGGGGGGAACAAGTAGAGTTAAGCAACCATATAAGCAACAAAAGGGATGGCCTTTTTAACTAGTAAGAATAGGCTAAATTGCCTATTTAGGAAGACATTGTTGCCTAACGAATGACACTTAAATTGCCTAAGAAAATGCGAAGATGCTAAAATGGGGATGCTAAGAACACGGGATTCATGAAAAGGCAAAGCCATCACGGGATTCATGAAAAGCTAAGCTAAACTCTAGGAAAAAGAATGAATCAGCATACTACTACACAAGTCAAAAGTAGGTGTGGAAGAAACTACACAGAAAAAAGAATGAAGTATAGGATGAATCAAAATTTTATAATTTATTTATTTATTTGTTTAAAAAAACAATCAAGCAATGGGCTAATCTTTGAACTTAGTAAATAAGAAAGGCAATGCATATTAACATTTGAGTCTTAGCATATAAGATGTACAATGGATCTGCCAACACAAATTTTCACACAAATACATTCAAGTACATTTAACAAAAATTAGTAGTTGTGAGAACATCATTAGAGAAGAGACCATGTACAAACCTGATCTGAAATGCCATTGGGAACCTTCGAGGAGACAAATCTTCTTATATCATCCATGTGGAACAATGAAGGTTGTGGAGTAGAATAGCTTGATCCTTTCAACTGGACACATAAACATGTATAGGCAAAGTTATAATATGGACATGGGGATACTTTAGCGACAAAAGGGAAGCCACATTGACCTATTGATACATACCTTGAGCTTCCCAAATGAGCCATCACGGTTGGTGTCTAACTTGATGACCTAATCCAACAATTTCCTTGACCATGGTGCAACTCTAGGCATGGTGGAAGGGATTTGTACATTGTCAACCAGAAGCGAGTCTACATATAGAATCTGCAAACATGAAAAATCAATGAGGGCATCAAAACATAAGAAGAAAGAATGAAGAAGTAGAAACATATATGACTGAGATTGGTAGTACTTGCTGCAGCGGCGTTGTGGCTGCTGCTGCAGTAGCACTCACCAAACACTGTAGCATAGAACAAGACGCGAAGCAACTTACCACAAGGACAAGAAGACAACCCTTAAAAGATCTTCTTTTGCCCATTTTGGTTGCTGCGTCTTTAAGCTGGTCAACAACAAACTAGCACCAATTCAACTTCTTGACACAAGAAAGATCCACAATGGCTGGATAGCACCTTGGGCTAATAGCTAAGCCAGTTGGAGGACACAAGAATGTTGAATTTGCTATCATCAGCCATGACCTTAGGAAATCATCATTGCTTGTCTTATTCTCCTTCAACCTTTCCAATATAGAGTCAATAGTAGGTGATGTCCCTTCATCAATACCATACTCACCATTGATGAAGTTGATCGCACCAACATCAAGCTCATACTTAACTTCATCACCATTGTTTGGAAGACCAAAAGCACGACACACTGAATCAGCATTGACTGAAATCCTTCCCCTACCAGGAAACACTAGCTCCAATGAATCAGCATCATAGCACTCAGCCATCAACCAATCTGCAAAAACCTTTAGGAAGGGTTTTAGAAGCAATCTTTAGGAGACCACCAAAACCTATCGTCCGTATTCTTTTCTTCTGAGATTGAGTCAAATCATTGTAGAGTTTCATGAGCCTCGATGGGGAAGCCCGCTGTCTTTGAGGCGGAGAATAGGAGATGGAGTGCAAAAGGTTAGAAAATAGTGGCAACTAAAAATTAAGTGCACAAAATAGGTGAATACAAAAAACAGAGCTAACGGATTGGGTGCACATACCTTAGTAACCGTTGAAGACAATGAAGTAGTGGGTTGGCTTTGTTGTCCTCTACCCATTGCCTAACACAAGCAGCACCTAAGAGACCATGTTGGATGAAGGGATCAGCTCATTTGGCATAAATATAGGTAAAATCAAAAAGATAAACATGAAGTAAAGTTTAATACATGTTAGGATTCACTAATTACAAAAAGCAGTTTAATGCATTCACTGTAGCAGTTCAATAATTTTAGAAAAGAAGTTCAATACATGAAGAGCCGTTCAATACATGAAGTTTAATACTTTCACTGTAATATAAGACACACATCAGCACCCTCGCGTTACTCCATTCCAAACCTCCTGGCTCCTGTAGAAACGCTACACTATGGAGCAGCAAGATTCTAATTTACATCTGGGATGAGAGCACAAGTGAAAGCTAGAGCATAAATGAATACATGCATGATAGGTACTCCTAAACACTAGCAATAGCATGATGATCACTGAATGAACAGCATAGCAGATTGTTGGGAGCCAAGACGCTTGGGACAGAGTGAGCCTTCCTACTGCATGCCTATTCCATAAAGCATATATTGAAAGATTTAGGAAACATTGTGCTGATCTAATATGTAGCACATTCACAAGAACTAAAAGTGCATACATAAAGCAAGATTGGTAAAGTAAATTAGATAAGGTATAGCCATTGTCCTCTTGGTATAGAACTATTTTGTAGTTCTTGCAAAATAAAAAGAAACCAGAGAGCGTGGCCAGGTGTAAGTGCATCTAGCCCTTTAGTGGGTTTTGGTGAATTGAATGAAAACACCATTAAAGGTCTAACAAGTTTGCTAAGTGCTGAACAGAAAATTGAGTCTGATGCATACACTTGTGGATTGTGGAATGAGAAGTGTATATAGGTTCAACAAGAAGGCAAACTTGATGATATTCCACGTAATGTTCAAATCAAGGCTAAAATTGTGTATTGTTGTGTTGGAAGATCATGGAAACAATATAGTTCAAGAAAAAGACAACAATGCAAATGAAGTTGATGAAAAGGCTTCTATGTTATGGGATATCATAGTATCATGAGAAAGAAAGCATATTTGACAAATGGTAAATGAGACATGAGTTGATGATCTTGGATTGGTCTCAATAGTGGCCTGCTTTGCATGAACAGGAAGAGTTTCATAGTGGATTAGCTTTGATCAAGGATTGAAGAATGAGTCAAGAATGCATAAGTGAAGAAATATTAAGCAAAGGTTAAATGACAAAGGACACAACTCATATTGGATATAAGTCGGTCTCTATGTTGGTTTGCTTGTATGGATAAAGATTTGGAAAATCACTTTGCATTGATTTGATCAAGCTAGAAGTACAAAGATAGATACTGAAGTGAGTGTTAGGAGTGTCAAGCCAAAATGAATAGGATATAAGGAATCGTGAATTGGCTTGACCATATTGATGTTAATTCATATATCTCAATCTATGTGAATCCAACTGAAGCTTGATTGATCTCAGCATTCATATCTAGCTAGAAGATATTCAAGCAAGGATCATAATATTGAAGAAATAGTTTTTCAATGGATGCTTAGTATGATGTGACTTAAATATGGCTTGATATGGTGAAGATAGCAAGGAAAGAGCTTCGAGGGACTAAGCAGAGGTGGAGGGCAAGCGATGGCTTGAGGACCGAGGTACCATGGCTAAGGTGAAGAAGAGAGTATTTGCATTAAGTTGAGGAACTAATCAAGCTATAAGGAGTCATATTGTGTTGAGGATCAAATCATTAGTGAAAGAGACTTGAAGCCATGAGGTGAATACATATATATGGAAATGGTTCAAGACACATGCTCAAGGTGTGTTTGCTCGAAGAGATAAGACAAAGATGATTGCAACCCCTTATGAAGTGATATTGAGAAGAAATGGCATATGAAGACATTGAAGACTCAAGTAGTTGAAATGGTTATATTCTCTTGATCTTGAGTATAGGTATGTCGTACTATCAAGGGGGATGCAATACTAATCATAGACAAGTCTCAAGTGCTCAAACTAACTGAACCCAAGTGCTAACATGAGAGAAAACACTTAGCACTATACCTGCACTTATTTCTCTTTGGGCTTGTTCTCTACAGGGTTGGATAGCCCTTGAAGCAAGCTTTCCAAAAAGTCCAAGACCACTGAAAACGGAGTTCGGAGTAAAAAGTTATAGCATTTTCTGTGAGGTGACCTGTGTTGTTTCTGGGAGCTGCGGCAGTGCCATGAGTTTTTACAGTAGTGCCACGGGTTGGAACGGCAGTGCTGCACCTATACAGGTCATAATGGCTAGTTTTTGAACTGCAATGACTAGTTTATTTGATGTGGGTATAAATACCTATCCCACGCCTCCTGGTGAGGCAGCTGACCTCCAGACCACTTCTAACCTTTCCAAAGCCATTTGAGAGCTCTCCCCAACCCTCTCTTTGTGATAGTGAAGTTCTTAGTGAGTGATTAAGTGTTGGGGTGAGAGATTAAGCAATTTAGAGCAAGCCAAACCTTGATCACTTGTCGAGCTTCGTCAATCTTCGTTGCGCATTTGTTACTCTTGGAGGTGAAGCCTCCCAGACGGCTAGGCGTCGCCCGGTGAGCTCCTGTGCTTGTGGTGAGCCGCGGGAAAGTTTGTGATCACCCCATTGATCTAGTGGAAATCCCTCATCTCAAGAGTTCACTCTCTTGACTTGAGAATGAGGACAAGGGTTGCAAAGCCCAAGCCTTAGTGGCTTCCTCAACAACGTGGACATAGGCAAGCCTTGGTAGCGAGCTAAACCACAGGATAAATCTTGTGTTTTGTCCCTTTATGTTTTGAGTTGCATTATCAGTGTTCCACTTGATCTACTTGGTTGTGCGAGTTTGTGAGTGTAGGTACTTTGTGGATTTGCCACTGGACATCTCCATGCACATCTCCAAGTTTGGGTTCTAGGCATAGCTACTGTTGAAGCTCTCTACGCAGGCGGGGTAGTGCCACATTCTCAATGAGGCAGTGCTGCAGTGCGGCAGTGTCGCGCAACGAAGCAGCAGTGTCGCGCACTCTACTAATCCGCTGCAAGTTTTATTTGTTGTTAATTTTAAGTAGCGCCTATTCACTATAACACCCTCAGTGTTACACTGTAAATCATTTGCTAAAACATGTCATGAGCATCATGTTTATGTGTTAATGCATGTAATAAAGAGTGTAGATCAATTTCCGTAACTCAAAATGATCAACAGAAATGCGAAATGAAAGTTAATTCCATAGTCATGTTATATCACTTAGGGTTTAAAACCAATTTTTATTAAGCAAAAATGCTATAGAACATGTATGTGATACTTGAATAAAGTTTGAAGTACAAACTTTGTAGATGACGATGAAATACCTGCGGTTGAAAAATGATATTACTGGCCAAGATTTCCAATAGCTTAGAAATGCAATTTGAAATAGAGTTCAACTCAGAAAATTTCTTGAACTTTGGAAAGGGTAGACATTGCTTTGTTCATCAATTTTTGTAGAAAATTTTAGTTAAGAAGAAGAGTAGTGTCATGGCCTATTTTGGTAGCCTAATGTACCCTCTTAAGTATGGTGAAGGTGGTTTGGGTGTTTGGCAACCGATTAGTTGTTTTGGACGCTTTAAAAAGCATGCATGGCACGTCCTTGGTTGGTTTCCTCGCGTAGGCACGGTCACCACACCCTTGAGCCATGACGTTGATGCGCTGACCGCCCGCGCACGTGCCTGCCCACGCTTGGCTGGCCGCTGTGGCCGATAGCCCTGGCGTGCGGCTACCCCACCTCACTGTCGAGCTACTACCCCGTCGCTAGCTTCCAGCCATGCGCCGTCACGCCATCGTTGTCCTGCCCTGTCCCACGCTATGCTACCATCACGTCCGCCTCTGTTTCCTTGCGTCACAATGTTGCCGCTACCATCGTGTTGCTCCTGTACGTGTGCTGCATCGCATTGCCCCTCCCTGGCCCAGTTGGGTGTCGTCCGCACATGGTCGTGCACGTCGCCGTTGCTTTGCCATTTATGGCACCGCGGCCATGCGCCCCACGCCGGTCGAGTGCGCACGCCCGTCAGCTAGCGCCGGCGCATGGGCCTCTCGGTCCCACCGCTCGTGTCCCACCAAGGCGTGGATGAGCCAAACCCACTGCTGCGCCCGTCTCTCCCTCCCTCTATTTTCACTGTCGTCATGTCACGTCGTGGCGAAGCCAGAGAGCGAGCACCTCTCATCAATTTCTCGTGCTCACGTCTCCGCCTTCATGCCCCCTCTCCATCCAACCCCACCCTGCCTTAACTCGCTCCATGCCAAGCTCCAATTTTTGAATCTTGCCGCCGCCATGCTGTTAAGGCTCGTCGCCGCCCATGTCGTGGCCAGTCTCCACCACTTTACCCCGCGCCAATTCCCTTGCACCGTTAGCTCGCCTGGGCTTCCTCTTCGTCGTGCACATGCTAGTCATAGCTTTTGTGCCACCTCCTCACCGCTAATGCGGCCATGCCTTAGCAGTTTGCTGTTCGCCTCGCCACGAGCACGCGGCCAGCCTCGCTCGGGTCATCTTTGGCTGAGATGGCTTCTTGGTAAGGTCACCGGTGAGTTATCGTTGCTCACCCGCTGCTCTACTGCCTTGATTATTGTTGTGGCTCACCTAAACGTCGTCGCTAATGCCATAGGGTGTCCGTCGTCGTGGAGAGGTCCTTCTACGGCGTCCTGGCCCACTCAACCGCCGCCCATCGTCTCGCGTCGAACCCTAGGTGAGCGTCAGCCTCGTAGCTAGGTCAGCGGGGGTCCTGTGTGGCCGGCGTAGGCGCCTGTGCCACTGCTTGCCACGCTGGAGCACACGGGGATAGCCGAGGGCCTCACCATTGTAAAGAGGAGAAAGGTCCAAGGGTTCTTTACCAAAAGTGCTGTCTCTAGGAATAGTAACGTGGACTGCGGGTTGTTTTGCTCATAGTCTAGGGGCGTTTTTGCATATATGCCAGCGCGTGTAGGCCTCCTCACCGTAGGCCACCTCCGTGTGTGGGCCTCGCCTCGCCTATTGTGCGCCGTGTGGGCCGCGTGGGCCGAAATTGGTTTAGATTTTTCGTGGAAAATAGAAATAGCTTTTCATTTGTAATTCTAAGCTGAACTTTGGTAAATCATATAAAATCATGTAGATGTCCAAAAATTGTGAAACTAATTTTGTTAGGTTCCTAAAATTGTGCTCTATCTGTTAGTGTATTTAGTTCATATATATATTTGTTGATGGCAGCGGCTATTAAATCATTTGTGAGTGTTTAGTATTATTTAGATTAGTATTTGTAGGAATTTTTGTGGCAAATTGGTAATAGCTTTGACCATGAAATTTTTACAGTAGATTCATTATATTATTATGTGCTCACTATAATTTTGTAGCCTTAGAAGAGGTTGAGAAATATGGTAGCTAAGTACTCCTTGTTGTAGTGTATAGGAAATCATTAATAAGAGTAAGAATATATTTTAGTTGCTAAGTAGCACTTGTAGGTGAAACCCTACGGGTTTGATAGGAGTGATGATTAGCTTAGTATCTTAGTCATTAGAGCTAGCTTAGTGGCTTAGTAGATGTATTCTTATTTTAAGAACTGTTGTTGCCTTAATATTGAGCGTTGCATCGTCATTGCATGCATGTAGAAAATGAGTTGGTGGAATTCATGATCGAGGGCGAGCAGGAGTATGAAGAGGTGATTGAAGAGTATGAGGAGGAGGTCCTAGAGCCACCACGGACTGACTAAGCTGACACCCTTATTTTGATTAAGCACTATATATATATGTGTGTGTGTGTGTGTTGTGCATTTACGTTATAGGCATTCTATGAAAACCACCTGCATAAATATATCTGCCCTATGAAGTCCTACTAGCATAGGTCGAGTAGCTGCTATGCTTAGGCTATCGGTAGCATGAGTAACCTACCGTTACTCACAATAGGAGGTTATTATTATCACTCATGATAAAATGGTGAAAGGAAATGTAGACCGGACAGAGATATGGTATGGGTATTGGTGGGTGTAAGAGGTTGTGTCCTGTGGCCAAAGGGGCATAGCTTGGTTACACTGTTTTCCCTGTCTATGTCGGTTAAGGACCGGCCGTTGCATTGGATTCTAGTCAGGTCATAGACTTATTATCCTAAGCACATACTTGTTTATGGGAGCAGGGAAGGCTCGTTGCTCTCTTGTCGTGGGTTCTGGCTCTTTTTGGACCGACTGATTGGAGGCGGGAATGGTGGAGGTCTAAGCACCACACTGAGTCTAGGACTCAGGTGTGGGGACTTGGAGTCCAAGTTTGAATGAGGACCTAGACCCCTTGATAGGAGAGTGGTGGGTTCATCCTGCTTATGCCTGGGGTACAAGTCGGGCGTGTGTTTCGGGGTACCCAGCTGGGCACATTGATTCACGAATCGTCGAGCAATCCAGTACGACTTGTCTACAGTCTAGCACCGTAGTAAAAACTAAAAGATGAAAGATGGTGAAATGGATCTATTTGCTCAACTGTTGTTTGAAAGTAGAACATGTGCTTACATAGAAGGGCTAGATAATGAACTAATCATGACTGCTAATAAGAAACATACATAAGAATCCACTACTAGTAATGTTTTTTTGCGAAAAGTAAACCCAGCAACCCATAAAGCTTATCATATCCTTTGGAGTTAGGAAATTATTCCCACTAGTTAGGTAAGTCTTACGAGTACATCGTGTACTCAGGGTTTATTTACCCCTGTTGTAGGTGCAGTTTGAAGAGTAGCTGTTGTGTGGAGGATTCTTCTGGTGGGCGCAGATGGATCCTTGTATTCTGTCGTTAGATGTTTATTATAATTCCGCTGTTTAAATTCCGCACTCTAAACTTGGTACTGTAATAAGGTATTTCTAAGAACTCTGGTTGTATGAAATGGACTAAGTGTTGTAAACTCATTCTCATTATTGGATCCTAGAGGAAAAACATGGATTATTCGAGTTCTCCCTAGGGGTGTGCTCGACGGAATCTGCCCGATGTAGCTTGCTTTCAGGGTGCTTAGTGCCTGGTGGAAGACGAGCGCCTCTGAAGGTGTGTTATTTTGGGTGGTTCTGCCACATTCACCCCCCTCTAGGTGACATCAAAGTCCTTTCAATTGGTATCAGAGCAAGGTGTTTACACCAGAATTTGGAAGAAGGATTTTAGAGGCTCGAAAGCTCCCAAAACCATGTCAGCAAGGGATCAATTGCGTGTAGATCGAAAACAGCTGATTTAGATGCAGCACTAGAGTTGGCTTTCTTCAGATAGCGCCAGCGGATAATGACAGAAGCTATGATCGACGCTGGGACGAGACATGTTGGACTCTATAAAAAGGGAAAGATTAGAGTCCAAGTTATCTTAAATTAGGAATGTTTTCATTTTTATGCCAAAAATTGTAACAAATCGTGATCGAGTAGTATTCATGTCTAGACTCTGGGTATACATATCAAACCCCGGCTATTGTAAAAGATCAACCAATCAAATACAAGTCAATTTACTTTTTTTGGCTCCGGCCACCCTTAGGAGTAGGAGTAGAGTAGATCTCGGTGAGTTCTTCAGCGAGTATGGCTACATCGATTCGGTCGACCTCCACGGCTTATCTGTAAGTATCGTCATAGTTTATACCTCTATTCATATGGCTACATCGATCCGGTCGACCCCCACTGTGACTCTGGTATAGGCTAGTTATCGACTCTTGTCTAATTCAAGTATGGCCTATGTGATTCTGCCTCACACCCCACTGCTTGAATTAGATCAAGGTCAAGTTATCAGCTCTACCTTAAAATGGCAGTCTTTGGTAGATTCATTAAGTTACCGATATTGCTTGTTGCTTTCATTGTTTATCTAATTACAGCAATATCACTCTGCCCGATTGAGATTGATCTAGATCGGCCTTATATCTTATTTAACCCATCGTTTGCTAATTTAAAACTTATTTAATCTACCCTTAAACGATGAGTTATGTTTTATCGGCTGTTTTATATCAATCTTAATTGTGCATAGCGTGCGGTTAAGGCATGTTCAATCTTGAGTAGATCTATTGGTCTGCGAGAATCGTTTCATGGCCCGTTATCACGGCCTATGGGATTCTACCTCTCACCCCACTATTAGCACCGTGGAGTGGGGATCGTTGGTTGATAGATCTGTTCCTGAGAAGGCATGACCTTAACTGTGCGCTATGACTGAATCGGCTGTTTAGCCGATATCGAGTGCTTTCACGAATAGTTCACATTACAAGACCGTTGAAGTAGAGATAAGTTGAAAGATATGTTAGCCTCATGATCTTGTTATTGTATTATGGCCTACATGATTCTGCCTCATGCCCCACTGATATTAGTAATGAGTTAGGGTCGTCGAGTCTATTATTGTTTCTACAGCCTGCATGATTCTACCTCATGCTCCACTGGTCATGGCGATATATAAGATCTAACATGTTCACTAGATTTATCTTTATTAAATGGTTAAGTGGTGCTAAATTGTTTCTTTATATAAAGAGGGGTTCGGTTGCTTGTAATCATTGGCTCAGTTTAAACCGATCATCATTGATATCTTATTGCCATTGATTAATTTTTTCTTGAATTATATTTATCCTAGATGATAACTGATTCTTCTTACACAACCCCATGAGCTTTAATCGATTTATTCTTATGAATATGCTGGAATCGACTATTTAGTCGATCTCCTCTCATATCAGCTCCCAGAGCCACACATTTGGGACTGTCTGGTAGCACCGGCACGTTTCGCCCTTAATTACTGATAAGCTTTCTCTCCTTGTCAATTGCAGGGTCAAATTGACTGGCACATCTCAGGAGGATTGCGCAGGATCGACCACCCTTGCGCTGAAGCTAGGCGGATCTGCTCCATCGAGCGGACCCTTCCGGCTTACTACGTGTGTCCTCGGCACGGAGATGGAAATTCTATGTCGACACACATTTCTAGCACGCCCGGTGGGACCCCACAATCGCCATGGCGGTTCACAACAATGACAACATCCTTATGGTACATTATGAGGACCTACCTGATGAAGATAAGGATACCATCAACAAAGCTACAGAAGAATTTTAGAAGAAGTGTTTGTTGTCCTACACCAAAACACGTGACAGCACAATTATTCGGAAATTTCCACTACCAAGAGTTCTACTACACGGGCAGACGGATACAGTCGAAGCTGAAGACAAGCGTTTCTTTACTGAAGCCATAGAAAAATCTGTTTGTGATGCCATATCAAGCAGCAATGAAGCTTTCATTGACGCATTTCACAACGCCATGAAAGAAGCGATTCATGGAATTCTAGTTGGTCAGGTTGGATCGACTAGTTACAATATTCCAGATCCATCGACCCAAGGGACTAATCAAGTCGGTACCAGCCATCAAGAAGTAGCACTAGCTGGTAATGGTGACGTTCAGGCGCTTCAGGGTTCGTCTAAACAAACTCCAGGTACTACTATGAATCAGATACAGTACAATCCTGGACCGTCGATACAGCATGTGCAACAGCCGACGGGGCAAAGTCAGAACCAGATGATCAATTTTGGTACATCAGGCCACATACCATCGTTGGCTCAAAAAGTAGTACCATCAATTCAAAGAATCCATAGAGATATAGATCCTCACGTCTATAATCAGAGACTTCAAGCAGCAAGCCAGCAGAGGACCTAGCAGATTGAGATTCCACAAGGGTATCACTATGGCACAGATTATAACACTCTCCATATGATACCGAATCTAGGATATCAAGGCACTCTGGATTTCAATCCATAGATGGGTCAGCAAATACCGAGGAATCCAAATCCGCAAGCTGATGAGTTGTTGCTGAAGGTGACCGAGATGATGAAAAATCAGTTCGACCTGAAGCCAAAAGGGCTAACCTTTTCGTACAAACACCCATATCTAGAGTGGTATGATTTGGTCGCTCTTCCTACAAATTACAGGCTCCCAGAGTTCGCCAAGTTCACTGGTCAAGATAGTACAAGCACAATAGAACATGTCAGTCGGTATCTTACACAATTAGGTGAAGCATCAGTTGAGGATGCCCAACGAGTTCATTTCTTCCCCTTATCCCTATCAGGACCAGCCTTCACTTGGTTTTCGTCGCTGCCAGTCAACTCCATTGCCAATTAGGCTGACCTAGAGAAGAAGTTTCATACATATTTTTACACTAGGACTAGAGAAAAGAAGATAACCGATTTGACAACTATGAGACAGAGGACTAATGAATCGGGTACTGAGTTCCTTCAGAGATTTCAAGAGACTAGGAACTTGTGCTTCTCATTGAGCTTGGCCGATGATCAGCTAGCTGCTTTAGCTATCCAAGGAATACTGCCAATGTGGAAAGAAAAGTTGCTAGGGCAAGAGTTTGACAACCTGGGTTAGTTGGCTCAAAGAGTGACAGCGCTCAATAGCAAATTCCAGAGTATGCGCAGGGATACCCGATTCTAGAAAAGTACCACAGTAGCTGAAGCTTATAATCCATATTCGATTGATGATGACTATGAAGATGAAGAGGAAGATGTTGCTGTGACTAAATGGAATTGGGCAAGAAGACAGTGATGGTGTCAAATCCTTGGGGAAGAGGAGTCGAGGAGAGCTATGACTTTGATGTCACAAAATCAGACAAGCTCTTCCAGATCAAATTGCCGGACAATCATGTTATGTTGCCCCCTGAACAATTGAAGAATAAGTTCTACAAGTTTCGTAATGCTACTTCTCATTCCACTAATGAATGCAGAATTTTCTGGCAGCACATACAGAGAGCTATTCAGCAAGGGAGGCTCAAGTTCGATACGCCTCGGAAGATGAAAGTTAATGATAATCCTTTCCCAGGAGATCAAAATATGGTTGATGTTGGGGTATTCAAAGGAAAGACTAAGGTCCTAACATCGGCCAGATCGAAAGAAGCTAGAACAGTTGATCCCAAAATGCAAATATCGGCTGATCAATATAGAGAGGTTAGAAAACGTCGTGATCAACAGAAGAGCCGATATGAGCAGGGGGAGCGTCAAAGGATGGAGCAACAAAGCCGTGAGTTATATCTCGAATCTTGTTGAATAAGTGGCAGCGGCAGAAGGAAAAGGATTATCAGCGATGGTTAGAGGATCAAGAATACCAGCGTCAACTAGAAGAAGAGAGGTATGAAAGGAGGCAAGCCGAATCGCACTGGAATTGTCCTTTCTTTAGATACTGCTGGAATGAAGGTTTGAAGTTGCCTATCAGACATGACTGTCTAGAATGCAGCAATCAATATTGGGAGTTTAGGCAATCTCAGATCAACCGCCGGTCTATCCATGCCTAGGATGCATATCATCATAATAACATGGATCGGCGCTTAAAAAATAAAAGTATTCATGATCGGCTGGGAAAATGAGTTGTTGACCAAGACTGGGCTGATCATGAAGAAGGAAGCAACCAAAGGGAGCATGTCTGGCAGGAAGGCCAATGGTGCCCTAGAGGATTGACAAGAAGCTAGAAGAGAAGGGTGCAGCGCCTAAGGAATAAAGAGTTGGAACATGCTCAGGTATCCGGTAAACCTCAAGTATGGCGTGTCAAGCAGATAGCCGATAGAAAGCAACCATCGGCTAATATTCAAATAGCTTTTCTATTGCCGTCAGAGTTCAGAGCTCCGGCAGATCAAGAGATTTATTTAGATTTTGATGAACTGGAGTATGAAGAAATAGTTGCCAAGTTGACGGTTGTACAGCAAGCAATATTTGATAAGCCAGTCAAACATCGGCACTTGAAGGCTTTATACATGAAAGGTTTTGTTGATGGGAAGCCGATGAACAGGATGTTGGTGGACGGAGGTGCTTCTGTCAATCTTATGCCATACACCACTTTCCGTAAGCTTGGCAACGGACCAGGAGATTTGCTTGAAACCGACATGATGCTTAGAGACTTTGGAGGTAATACATCCAAGACCCAGAGGGCAATGAACGTTGAACTAACAATTGGGAGTAAAACTCTGCTCACCACATTCTTTGTCATTGATGGAAAGGGGTCGTACAGTTTGCTCCTCGATCGCGATTGGATTCATGCGACTTGCTGTATACCGTCGACCATGCATCAGTATTTAATTCAGTGGCATGGAGATGATGTCGAACTGATTCATGCTGATGAGTCCATAAGCATCGCAACATCCGATCCAGTCTTTTGGGAGCTGGGAGATTTTGAATGTTTCTCTGGCAAGACATGGGAAGGAGGCTTCATTAAAATCAGCAATGAAAGCCAACAGCCGATGCAAGCAATCGGCTCTGAGAGTTTGTTTTAGTAGAAAAGTCACAGCTGTTACGTCGGCTGTTGGATCGAAGGAAAAATGAGCATTAAGTCTTGGAGATGGGTTTAGGCCGACGTATGAGAATGCTGAGTTAAAGTGTAAGTGCGATTCAAAGTTAATGGATTTCTTAAGAAAAGTTCGGTTTCGCTTAATAGGATGCTTGACTTCGGTTGATCGATCGTTTTATCTTTGGAATGAAAAATGCTGGAAGAGATGTTATCCTAAGATCTGAATTTGATAGCCGATTCGTTCTCGGCTCTAATAGCCGGTACCATGAGGGTATCGCCTCTAGTTCAAAAAATGAAAATCTTCAAAGACAATAAAAGTCGATATGATATGTATCGCCTATAGAGCAAAAACAAAAGCAAAAAGAATCATACACAAGGACGCTACATTGAAACATGTTCATGGAGGAACAAGAGTCTTTGTTCATCAGGATCACCCTAAGTATAAATTAATCAAAGACCTTGTTCACCACATCCTGAGCGGATGTGATGTCTACTATGGCCTCCGTTGCCATGATGAATTCTTCAAGCAGGTCTTCGTGCTCATCAGGACCATCACCAATCGGGAAACCAACCTCCATGGTGTGAAGATTGTGCCCGGTCTGGACCTGCGCTGCAGTTAGCGCCACTGATGCACCGTGGCGAACGCCATGAAGAGCGACCTCCTAGACATGGGCCGGGATGTCCTGGAGACAAGCATCGATGGAGGAACCCCGGGCATTGACGGCATCCACAGCCGCGTTTGCCGCCAGTTGGAAGGATTCCAACTGCGCTGTCAGGGCTGACAATCACAAAACAAAAAAGAATATCAAGATAAGAATAATGGAGCTCAGAGTAAAAGGCCTTCATGGGGTCCATCTTACTCGCCACCATGGTGTTTGATTCGGCCAGCCGTGCTCGGACGGCGATGGCCTCCTCCTCAACTGCGCGAAGGGCGGCCTGAGAAACCCCGGGGCGAATCTCTAGTTGGCCATTCTCCCAAGTCACCTCGAAATAATGATTCTAGGCCATCCTCCACTCATGAAGGTAGCATCGGGCGGCGTCTCCATTATAGAAGTTGGAAGAATCCAACGATGAAGCTGGGACGGAAGATGCGACGTCAGAAGGCCCGTCGGCCCTCGGGAGAGGACGAAGACTGTCATTCACAACAAACTTGTAGGCGAGTTAGAACTATTCATCATCATGAACAAGAAATATCGATCTCACCTCATGCATCAGAGACGCTGGTTCATCAGCATATTCTCCTCCGGGATTTCCTCCGCCGCGCTCTTGCCTCGGTTATCTTCGTCGGCCATGGAGGACGATTGGATCTACAAAAGGGAGAAAGAGAACCGCTATAGGGTTTCAACAGGCGGAGAAGAGCGGAGAAACAATTGCGAGTAGGGGTGTATTCGAGGCCGAAACCACCAGCCGGTATTGGAAGACCTGAAGCGAAGGGACGGACATCTCAGGATGTGTAAAAGGCAACAACAATTAATGGAAGGCGAAGCACCGCTTCACTAATGCCGATGGGAATACGGCGCTGAGCAACTGAAAGGTAGGAAATCGAAGGGTTCTCTTAATAAAAGTCGTGTTTTCAGACTTAATTAAACTAAGGACCTGGATCGGTCGTATCAAATCAGCTCTTTAGCCGAAGAATGAAGCATGAGTAAACAATGGAGAATATGATCGGTTCTACACAAGATCCGTGATGACATGTAGATTTCAAGTTTGGGACACCATGGGTCGCTCTCGGTATTTGTAGTCAAATGGCATCAGCTCCCACAGGCTGTTGACTTCTCCAGCTGATCTAGAAATGCTCTCAAAGACACACTTAAGATGACCAAAAGGCGAGACAGCCGGTATGGTCGCCTAATCAGGGGAAACCTTATTGGCTCAGGCATTGCACGCTTGGTACATTTTGGAGACATTGGGAGGAGAAGAAGGATTCAGCAGATCAATGGGAAATATTTGAATGAATATTACCCTAACGTTTGGATTAATACTCAATGACCAATTCGCTCGACTGACAGCTCTAATAGCCGATACCAGAAAGGTATCGCTGCTGATGCAAAAATAGACCCAGAAGAGTAAAAGCCGGTACAATGCGTATCATCCGTGGGGGCAAAGCAAGCATAAACAAAGTAATGTGCATAGTGCCAAGACAGGAAAAATATCTGCTAAATGTCGCCTATTACAAACTACGGGCCAAGGAAAACCTTGCCTACTATATCATCGGCCAAGGTATTAAAAGCTACATAATTGGCGACACTCATGAAATCCTCAACCAAGCGCTCCTGCTCCCCAGGGTATGCTACGTCTGAAAAACCATGGGGAAGAAGCTGATGATTTTGGCCCAAATGGGCTTGGGCGGCAGCCAATGCCGTGGCAGCGCCATGACGAACGCCATGGAGGGCAACCTCCCTGACACGATTCGGGATGTCATGCAAACGAACCATCGGAACAGCACCCCTGGCATTGACAAATCCTGCCGCATGATCCGTAGCTGATCGAAGGCTCTCTAGTTGGGCAGATAGATCTAAAAGATTCAAAGGGCAGGTGATCAGAGTCTTGGAGACAAAATTGAAAAGAAGTAGAGGTTACGATAGGTATCTCACCCACAATTCTGGCCTCAGCCTTGGCCAACCTATCCTCCACCGAATTGACTGCAGGAGGTGACCGGCATCGAACCATGGCTAGGGTCGATTCTGCGAGGGATATACACTCAGCGAGACTCTAGCCATGTCGATCAATGGAGGCAAGTAGATCATCATTATCAATCCGCCTCATCTGATGGCAAGGGGGCTGACAGCAAGCCATCGATGAGGAAGGCCCTGAAGGCCAAATAGAGTCAGCCTTGTTCCCCAAGGCAGCGGAGGCATCACGAGATACACCGTCCTAACGACGAAGGCACTGATGCGATGATGCAGATCCGATGAAGACCTTCTCAGGAGACCTCTTACTGTTCTCCATGATCTCTGACCTACAAAAAAGTAGGAACTATGCTAAGGGTGCAGAAGGTTTGAGGCAAAGTGAGTTATACTTGGATCCACTGCCAAGGCCCGTTTATATAGCCTAGGAAGGCGAGAAGATAGATTTCGCCAGAAGATATGAAATTGAAATAAGAAACGGAAACGGATTGGCACTCCAGGAATTCAGGGGACGGATAACGGAAGGATAACAAATTTGAACTTATCGTTTCCCAAAATTACGAAGCATCGTGAGACGGATACAAAGAATGTACATTGACTAGAGATCTACCCACCAAGGCTTCTTTGGATTGAAGGGAGTCTGGATCCCCATCAGGCCGAGGGTCATCGTAAACCAAGTCACATCGACCCATTGATAAGATTGTGCAAGAGAAAGGGAAAAGCCGCCAGCCTAATAGATACCTAGCTAATTCCTCGGTGACTGGGAGACCGCTGGAAAGAAGCTTGTGGCTTTCCCGATAGGCATTTGATGGAACAAACAAGGGAAATGTGTCCATATATTCTAGCCTTCACAAAACACTAAAACAGCTTTGTGAGCATGGAGAGAAGACTCAGGTGATATCACAAGAATTCTTCTAACCGTGATGGCTGGTCTTCTTGCTCAACGAAGTGCTAGAATAAGTGACACAATCACCCCATACACAAGAATTCTTCTAACCGCTCGAGATCATCATAACAAAAGGATAGACCATGGAGGGTCCAGCGGAGTTGGGAGCACTCAGAAAGATGGATGGAAGAGAAACATGGTTGAAGTAGTGAGTTGCTCTCGCCAGGGTCGGATAAGCGTTTTATAGCTGGCTCGGGAAGATGAATCCAAATGCCCGTGAAACAGTGGTGCTCTTGCAAAAGTTTTGAGGCATAGGCTCATGAATGGACGCAAGCGGCGACGAACGGTGGACCCTAGATCAAGGTTCTCTACCCGTGACTGTGGACCAATCAGGGATGCAGACAGGATAATTTTGAAATAAAATTACTTTTATCCCAAAACTAGGGGGCATGTGTTTACACCAGAATTTGGAAGAAGGATTTCAGAGGCTCGAAAGCTCCCAAAACCAAGTCAACAAGGGATCAATTGCGTGTAGATCGAAAACAGCTGATTCGGATGCAGCACTAGAGTCGGCTTTCTTCAGATAGCACCAGCGGATAACGACAGAAGCTATGATCGGCGCTGGGACGAGACATGCTGGACTCTACAAAAAGGGAAAGATTAGAGTCCAAGTTATCTTAAATTAGGAATGTTTTCATTTTTATTGCAAAGATTGTAACAAATCGTGCTCGAGTAGGATTCATGTCTAGACTCTGGGTATAAATATCAAACCCCGACTATTGTAAAAGATCAACCAATCAAATACAAGTCAATTTACTTTTTCGGCTCCGGCCACCCCTTAGGAGTAGGAGTAGAATAGATCTCGGCGAGTTCTTCATCGAGTATGGCTGTATCGATTTGGTCGACCTTCACTGCTTGTCTTTAAGTACCGTCATAGTTTATACCTCTGTTCTTATGGCTGCATCGATCCGATCGACCCCCACTGCGACTCTGGTATAGGCTAGTTATCGACTCTTGTCTAATTCAAGTATGGCCTGTGTGATTCTACCTCACACCCCACTGCTTGAATTAGATCAAGGTCAAGTTATCGGCTCTACCTTAGAATGGCAGTCTTTGGTAGATTCATTAAGTTACCGATATTGCTTGTTGCTTTCATTGTTTATCTAATTACAGCAATATCACTCTGCCCGATTGAGATTGATCTGGATCGGCCTTATATCTTATTTAACCCATCGTTTGCTAATTTAAAACTGATTTAATCTACACCTTAAACGATGAGTTATGTTTTATCGGCTGTTTTATATCAATCTTAATCGTGCATAGCGTGCGGTTAAGGTATGTTCGATCTTGAGTAGATCTATTGGTCAGCGAGAACCGTTTCATGGCCCGTTATCACAGCCTGTGGGATTCTGCCTCTCACCCCACTGTTAGCATCGTGGAGTGGGGATCGTTGATTGATAGATCTGTTCCTGAGAAGACATGACCTTAACTGTGCGCTATGCCTAAATTGGTTGTTTAGCCGATATCGAGTGCTTTCACGAACAGTTCACATTACAAGACCGTTGAAGTAGAGATAAGTTGAAAGATATGTTAGCCCTGTGATCTTGTTATTGTATTATGGTCTACATGATTCTGCCTCATGCCCCACTGATATTAGTAATGAGTTAGGGCCATCAAGTCTATTGTTGTTTCTATGGCCTGCATGATTCTGCCTCATGCCCCACTGGTCATGGCGATAGATAAGATCTAACATGTTCATTAGATTTATCTTTATTAAATGGTTAAGTGGTGTTGAATTGTTTCTTTATATAAAGAGGGGTTCGGTTGCTTATAATCATTGGCTCAGTTTAAACCGATCATCATTGATATCTTATTGCCATTGATTAATTTTTGCTCGAATTATATTTATCCTAGATGATAACCGATTCTTCTTACACAACCCCATGAGCTTTAACTGATTTATTCTTATGAATATGTTGGAATCGACTATTTAGTCGATCTCCTCTCATATCAGCTCTCAGAGCCGCACATTCGAGACTATCTAGCAACACCGGCATATTCCGCCCTTAATTACTAATAAGCTTTCTCTCCTTGTCAATTGCAGGGTCAAATTGACTGGCATGTCTCGGGATGATTGCGCAGGATCGACCACCCTTGCGCTGAAGCTAGGTGGATCTTCTCCATCGAGCGGACCCTTCCAGCTTGTTGCGTGTGTCCTTGACACGGAGACAGAAATTCTGTGTCGACACAAGGCTCTCAAATTCGGGCTTAACCGCCTTGAGAGACGATGTTGACAAGTGACGAGGTATCTCTAGAACTTCTACTTTTAGATGGCTCAAATTATGCATCTTGGTTCGCTAGTGTGCTTACTGTTTTTAAGGACATGGGTCCTCATATCAAGCGGATTGTAGATGTGAGTATTTCACCTCCTAGTGATGATTTGGTCTATCTATCTAAATAGGAAGTGAAATGCTTATAACACAATGCTCAAGATACTAATGTTTTATTTAGTGCTTTGAGTGAAGATGTTTTTGATGCCATCATATTTGGAGATGGTGAACCACTTGAGGATGCTCATATCATTTGGACCATACTCAAAGAAAAATATTACAAGTCCAAATGTGATGAGAAGTTGCTCTCGTTGGAGGAGCCACTTGAGGAGTGCTCAACTTTACCAACAAATGAAGAGCCTCAAGTGATTCTCCCAAAAGGCCTAAGAGATCATGCCACATCCACTTCCTCACCAACATATGACTTGATGGAAGGTAATGAAATGGTTGGTGAGGACAATGCTTTTACATGTGGTACTTCTACTTCCTCTTGTTCTTGTGAGACTAACATTTTGAAGGAAGAAGATGCTTGTGATCGGTGGAGGCCAAATGATGAATCCACCTCACCAAGAAGCTCAACTCTCTATGCCACTTCTCATGTGGGTCTCATGGCAAAGAAAGAGAAGAATGTGGCAAGTGAGAGTAAGAGTGATGATGATGAGTTCAATCAACACTTGGCACGTCTAAGCAAGAAAGACAAGTTGATGGTGCTCAAGCTCATAGAGAAAATTCAAGAGCAAGAAAAAACACTTCACGAGCAAGAAGAGTTTCTCATCAATAAGATCAAATGCTTGGAGAAGTTGACCAAAAAGCATGAAAAGCTTAAGTGCTCTCATGCTAGTTTGGTCAAAAGGTATGAGAACTTGTTAATCGAGCAAACTCGTACTATTAACTCTCTATCTTGTGTTGCCAAATTAGAAGATGAGAATTATGTGCTCAAGGACAAGGTGGAAAGGCTCACTAGCAAGAATGAGATCTTACAAGAAGATCATGATAAGCTTTTGTGCTCTCATGAGAAGCTTATGGATTCTCATCTCATGCTAGAAATTGCTCATGAGGTTGTGGTAACAACGGTAAAATCATACCAACCTCACACTCACAAGTGCACATGTACACAAGTTCCATATATTTTATCATGTGCTAACAATTGTTGCTCTCAAGCAAGACAACCTTCTGTTGAGCATGTAATTATAGAAATTTGTGATGATTCCATTACAAAAGAAAATGAAGAGCTCAAGGAAGAAGTTGAGAGGGTAAAAAGGGACTTGATTCAATTAAAGGGAAAGTGCAATGCTCAACCTTCTTCAGATAACCGTGAAGACATGGTGAAGAAGCTTGAGAAGGGATCAACCGAAGAATGCATCAAGCCCCATCACGAAGGACACAAGCCCAACAGTGCCAAAGTCAAGGGGAAATTTGAAGAAGTGCAATCTGTCCAAAATGCAGCAGTTCAGCTCAAGGCTACAGAGGTTCCAGGATGCGGCAATGCCGCATCCTAGTGCGGTAGTGCCGCACCCGGGCAGAACAGCAAAGCCCCTAAGGCCACCAAGGTGCAACTTCAACCAAAGAAGACTCTCATCACTTGCTTTAGGTGCAAGAAGGAGGGTCACCATGTAAGAGATTGCTCCTTGAAGAAAGAAAACAAAGGCATGAGCAAGATTCAAGAGAAGAAGAAGATGGCTCATGTCAAGTGCCTCAAGTGTTCCAACATGGGACACAATGCCTCTATGTGTTCGAACAAGGTTGATGACCAAGCCACACTTCCAAAGAAGATAAGAAGAAACAAGAGGAAGTGTTATGGCTGCAATGAGAAGGGACATGAAATTGGCTCATGTTCTAACAAGAAAAGTGAAGGCCTTGTGTCATCAAGAAAGAGGCTCATTAGCAAGGTAGCAAACAAGAAGCAAGATAAAAAGATGTCTTACAAGATCAAGCGCCGCATTTGCTACACTTGTCGAGGAAAAAGACATCTAAGTATGGATTGTCCCATGGGTAACACTCCTAAGTTTAACTCATCAATTGATTCAAATTTGCTTAGAAGGCCTAAAAATGACACTTGTGCTAGAAAGGTGATTTGTTCACCACGTGCTAGCACAAAGGCCATTTGGGTGCCTAAGTCTCTTGTGACTAACTTTGGTGGACCCAACATAGTTTGGGTACCAAGTTGTGCTTGATGAGTGTTGTAGGTACTTGAAGGTGATATGAAGCTTTGGGGTGCTTGAGCAAGCTAATTGAAAAATATCATCTCAAGCTATCAATCTTATTCATATTGCCTATTCTTTCAAGATTAACCCAAGCATAAATTGATGGATATATTTATAACTTCATACTCACCTCGATAACTAGTACATATCCCTTGCTAGCTAGCCACTTAACTTGTGTAGTCTCTAGTAGTTCATAAATATGTGTGTGTTTGTGAATTGTTAAGAGTGACTAGAGTATTTCAAGTTTAATGAATCTCTTGCCATATGATGCTTTTAATAGCTCTCTAGTAGACCAAGATCTTATTCATGTTGTAGGTATGAGGAACCATCTTGTGAGGCAATCAAGCAAATGGCCATCGGTGATATAAGACCACAAGAAGTACATGCTATAGAGGTGGAGGCTCCTCATGTCATAGCTGATCTGCAAACCTACTGTTGAAATATGAGCAGAAGAGTGCCACTCTCACACAAGCAAAGAAGCTTTGGGAAGCAAAGAAGTTGCCAGAGAGGAGTAGCATGCCACACCCATGCAGACAGCAGCAGCTGACATCAGTCCAATTCATGGACAAAACCTACAACCCATCTTTGAGCAAGAAGAAGATGAAACTCAAATGGAAGGTCAACTCAAGACCAATCTCTAGTGCCACAACCAAGAGCTCACTAAAACATTCAAAAGGAGTGGTAATCTCTAAAATCACAAGTGCATGATATTTTCAAATTTTACTCCTTTGTGTCTTGTGTAGCCACTTAGGAAAATAAACACTTGAGGATATACATTGGTTGTTGGTCATTCTAGAAGAAAAGTATGATTAGAATTGAATTGATCATCCACACCAAGCAACATACATGACTTGGGTTTTCTTTGTGGACTTCAAACCAAGAATTTCAAGAAAGCCAAGAATAAAGAATCAAGCTCAAGTAGAGGCACTTATCACTCACATTTCAAGAACTCTCTACTTGATGGAATCTTGTCTTATGGTAGATTGTCAAAATCTCATTCTTATCTTATGGCCATCTACATGTTCTAATGGTTGTAAGTATTTCTTGGCATGTTTCAATTCAAATATTCTATTGTTTCCATGACCTAGACGTAGAGTGAAATCCCAAGTTCTTAAGTGAATAAAGTGCTATATGAGAAATTCAAATACTTAGAGCACTTATCAAAAGGGAATTTACTATATGACTAGTGTTGTGAGACTAATCTTTCTCTCTAAGTGATTTGTGTAGTCTCACTAAATGAGAATGTGTTTATCAAATGGAGTGTGATATCATAGGAAGATCATCAATCCAAAACTATGTGATGTGCTCTCTCTAGTTAATTTGGAATTGATTCATCTATTTTAGCCACTCACCATAATATGGCTTAAATCTACCCTTTTGGACTTAATTGACCAACCATGCACATTTACATTTCAATTCCACTCAAAAGAATGTGCATGAGGGTTTAAGGGAGATTTAGTCCATGTTATGAGGTTTCTCTATTTTAGTAACCCATTTGTCTTCCACATATAAAATGTTACTAAATGAGAAACTAGTGTTTGTGTTACTAATGTCCTCTTATGTTGAGCTTATTTATAGAAAATCAAGAAGAGGTTGTGCTTGTTTAACTAAATAAATTATAAGCCCATTGGTTACTCTTCACCTGAAGAAAGATGAGGTTGCTAGAGGCCAAAGAGACTAAATTCTCAGTTTGGATAAAATCAAGTTTGAGGTTGAGTTGGATAAGCTATATTGGAAGAATACACAAGACTACAAGTATCAATAAGAGAACTGAATGGAAATAACATCTTGTGAGTATTCTCAACCAAATTCACCTCAAGATTAGACAAGAAGAAGAGAAGAATTGGGAATTATCAAATATGTCCAAAAATTGAAATTCTGAATTGGCTGCCTTCAAGCATGGATTTGGAAGTTCAAATACTGATGAATTGGTCTAAAACTTTGTGAGCATGCTATACACATCTAGTACTTATTGATGTATAGTTGGCATGAAGATTGGTGTAGAAGAAAGTCAGTTTTGACTTGAATTCTATCAGCTTCAGCACTGTAGTTTAATACCTTAGCAATTTTGGTAGAAAATTGATTTGACTGACCAAATGGAGTCCAAATGAGCTGAAATTTTCACAACAGTTAGAGGATTCATGGGTGCACATATAAGCCAAATTTCATGCATATTGGACAAGTAGTCTGGGAGATATTTTTTTTGTCCAAGGAAGATAGAATCTAAAAACTCACTATTTGGAATTGGATTGCATTGAAACAACAAGATTATGTTGGCTTTCAAGTTGGTCATGAAGAATCAATAAAAATGAGAAGCATCAATTTGGTCTAAAGGACTTGCAATGAAAGAGAAAGACTCACACAAGGGTCCAAAAGAGTTGCAATCAAAATTACAAGCAACATCAAGTAGCTGCAACTAGTTGGAACTAGAAGAAATCAATTGCAGGAACTGTCAGCTGAAATCAATTAGAAGAAATCAGTTGCAGGCTTCCAAAAATAGTAGCTAAAATCAATTGAAACTAGATAAAGCTAGTTGACTTTAGCAGTTACAAGTAGCAGCAATGAGTTACAATCAATTGGAACTTTTTGAAATCAATTGGAAGCAACTGAACCAGTTAAAACTAATTGAACTACAAGCAGCTTGAAGAAGTTTGAATCACTTGGAATATAGTACTATAAACTTCTCCCATGACCTCATGTTATTGATATGCATGATAATACTTTGTGTACTCTTGCATGCACAAATTGAGGGGGGTTTAGCTTATATCTTGTGAGATTAATGGGTTCTTTCAAGTTCATACTGAATAGTCTCACACATTGGAGAAAGAAGAACATCAAAGGAGGATGGATGGTTCTAGTGGAGTCTTTGGGTATTCCAAAGGTTATTCTAGGAGGTCTTGGTCTTTATAAACCAAGTGCTCCCGGTTTATTATCGAATGCCCCAATCCTTTAGTGGAACTAGATTTGAATGAGTTGGAAAAAGAATTGAAGAGTGAGATTTCATTGCTATTTCTCCTCTCTGGTGCTCATCAAATGCACATGATCCATCCCACTGATCACCAAGGATCTTGTCAACAAAGAGTGGTAACTCCTAGTTCACAAAATGCAAATTTCATGAATTTTACCCTTTGCCCTCTATGTGAGTTGCTTTAGGTAAAGAAAGAACTAGGAACCTAATATGGATCTTGAATGATCACAAGAGCTCAATTTCACCACCTTTCATCAAGTGATAATTATGGTCATCCAAATCATTGAAGTCTCACTTATGATGGTCATATCGATGAAAATTTGTGTGGTGATCTATCTACATTGGTGGTGGTATGTTTCCTTGGCCCAATTTCAATTGTTGCAAATTTATCATGCCTTGACCAAGGTATAGGATGAACTCCTCTTGACTCTTAAACCGATTTAAGTGCACTTCACAAGTAATTCGAGTACTTGATGCACATATTAAGGGAGAACCCATTCTATGTCTTGTGTCTTTTGAGACTAATCTTTTCTTCTAGTGAATTTATGTAGTCTCTTGGTGAGAATGAGTTTCTCATGGGTATGCTACATTGACTCAATCCAAATTGGTAAAGTTATCTCTCATATTCATTTGGATTGCAATATTATCTCTTGTGTAGCTACTCTTCATAATATAGCTTAAATTCTCTTATTTGGACTTAATTGACAAAAAGTGCATATGTTCTTGCCTTCAACATATATATGTATGCACTATCAAAAAGGGAGAATTTAGTCTATGTTATGAGGTTTTGCAATTAGTGATCTACATGCCTTCCACATCCAAAATGATCACTAGTTGTGAGACTCTAGCTTGTGCAATTTAATGTTATCTCTTGTCTTTATGAACATTCCCTAGGTGACATTATGAGATACAAGAATCCATTCCAATTGGCATCAACTTGTGAAGACTCTCCTTCAAGTGGTGTCAAAACTATAAAGATCATATTTCAATTGGTATTAGTGGATAATCTTTCAATTCGGTATATCAAGAAATATGTCTTCAGTTGGTATCTTAAAATGACAAGAAGAGCTAGCAATGGACTTTCAAACGAGATCAAGCACAAGTTTGTGAAATCTTCATGAAGGTCATGATTAAAAGAGATGGGCACAAATGAAATCTTTTTGTATTATGCCAAGCCCATCAAAGCACTAAATTCAAAATATCATGATCACGGTGGAGATTATGAGGCTTAGAACAAAGGTATATCGCTCCATGAACTCTTATACTACCTTTGTGCATCTAGGACCTTACATGTTAATGTGTGCATGTGTATGCAATATTTTGAGTCACACCATGAGTTTGTTCTTGTGGTGACGATTAGAGAATTATTTAGATATTTGGTTGATATCTCTTGTGGTATGGCATGAGTCAGTCTCATGTTAAAAATGTCATTTAAGTGAGGTATGAGCCAAATATGTTGACTTCTCAAGAATCTTGACTTAACATGTTGCATACTTTGTTTGGTAGAAAACTCAGGAGAGAAATCCTATATGCTGAACTTTTACCTACCTCTTACCCTCACTTGTCTACCATTATTTCCTCCTTTTGGTGGAAAGATCCTTTTTAGAGATTAATGTCAAAGGGGGAGAAATATTGGAAGAGAGTGTAAGGGAAAGAGATTGATATGAGAATTTAAAGGGGTAAAAGGGAGGCATATAAGATTTTTCAATTTTTATTTTGTGGTGTGTGCAAGGATAGTTTAAATTAATGCTCTTGATAAGGACCATATATGCTAGTGAGTGATGTTCATGCCTTGAATGATGTGTTGTTTATTTTCTCTGACTGCCACTATGCGACAGTGCCGCGCTCACTCACGGAAGTGCTGCACATGATAGCTTCAAAAACTTCTTGAGTGCATGAACTGCCATGAGCATCACGTTTATCATGATGACACCTTGCACCCCACGGATGCTAAGATATAGGAGAGTTTCCACACTTTATCTTAAATATGTACATTTGGCATTTGAGGCCAAAATTTGAATTCCTTTCAATGCACACATTTAGGGGAAGCTCACTATATTATAGGATTCAAAATCTTATTATTTATCAATCTCTTATAAGCTTTAATTGTGTTGTCATCAATCACCAAAAAGGGGAGATTGTAGGTGCATCAAGCTCTTTAGTGGGTTTTGGTGAATTGAATGACAACACCATTAAAGGTCTAACAAGTTTGCTAAGTGGTGAATAGAAAATTGAGTCTATTGTATACACTTGTGGATTGTGGAATGAGAAGTGTATATAGGTTCAACAAGAAGGCAAACTTGATGATATTCCACATAATGTTCAAATCAAGGCCAAAATTATGTATTGTTGTGTTGGAAGATCATGGAAACAATATAGTTCAAGAAAAAGACAACAATGCAAATGGAGTTGATAAAATGGCTTCTATGTTATGGGATATCATAGTATCATGAGAAAGCAAGCATATTTGACAAATGGTAAATAAGACATGAGTTGATGATCTTGGATTGGTCTCAATAATGGCCTGCTTTGCATGAACAAGAAGAGTTTGATAGTGGATTAGCTTTGATCAAGGATTGAAGAATGAGTCAAGAATGCATAAGTGAAGAAATACCAAGCAAAGGTTAATGACAAAGGACACAACTCATATTGGATATAAGTCGGTCTCTATGTTGGTTTGCTTGTATGGATAAAGATTTGGAAAATCACTTTGCATTGATTTGATCAAGCTAGAAGTACAAAGATAGATACTGAAGTGAGTGCTAGGAGTGTCAAGCCAAAATGAATAGGATATAAGGAATCATGAATTGGCTTGACCATATTGATGTTAATTCATATATCTCAATCTATGTGAATCCAACTGAAGCTTGATTGATCTCAACATTCATATCTAGCTAGAAGACATTCAAGCAAGGATCATAATATTGAAGAAATGGTTTTTCAATGGATGCTTAGTATGATGTAACTTGAGTATGGCTTGATAAGGTGAAGATAGCAAGGAAAGGGCTTTGAGGGACTAAGCGGAGGTGAAGGGCAAGCGATGGCTTGAGGACCGAGGTACCATGGCTAAGGTGAAGAAGAGAGTACTTGCATTGAGTCGAGGAACTAATCAAGCTATGAGGAGTCATATTATGTTGAGGATCAAATCATTAGTGAAAGTGACTTGAAGTCATGAGGTGAACACATATGTATGGAAATGGTTCAAGACACATGCTCAAGGTGTGTTTGCTCGAAGAGATGAGACAAAAATGATTGCAACCCCATATGAAGTGATATTGAGAAGAAATGGCATATGAAGACATTGAAGACTCAAGTAGTTGAAATAGTTATATTCTCTTGATTTTGAGTATAGGTTTATCAGTAATTACATGGACTAGATTTATCATATAATGCACCCTGAGAGAAAACACTTAGTTGACTTAAGAGCAACAACTTGATTCAAAAATCCAAGATGAAATCATCAAGATGTGGAGTAATGGTCTATGTTGTTTCCGGGAGTTGGAAGTGGCATGATTTTTAGCAAGCGCGCGCCAGTAGTGCCATGTGCCGGAGTGGCGGTGTCACACCTATATGCATAACCACCAAGAGTTTGTTTGGGGTGGGTATAAAAAAAACAAGTTCCATCTTTATGGGTTGAGAGCTCTCCCCAACCCTCTCTTTGTGAGAGTGAAGTTCTTAGTAAGCTTAGTATGTGCCAAAGCCAATAAGGATGTGGGGCTTCGTCAATCTTTGTTGCGCATTTGTTTGAAGGCTCTTAGATGGCTAGGCATCACTGCATGCTCTCATGCTTGTGGTGAGCCATAGGAAAGCTAGATCACCCCACAACTATCTCATCTCAAAGTTCACGTGGACACTACACCTAGAATTTAGTGACATAGGCAAGCCAAACCAAGGGATATTATCCAGAGATATTCACTTGGTTTTGTGTGTTTGTCCGAGGTTACATATTTCATGCACATTTCTAAGTTTGGGTTCTAGGTGTGTTTCATCCAGTGTAATGGCCTGGTGCTTATGGAATGTTTTTCCTTCAGAGAACCTATTATTTGACTAAAATTAAACATGGCCTAGTGAGCATGTAAAGTCAACATTCTATAAATAAAACAAATTATAGGCATTGATTTTTAAACAGAGAAGAATCTCAAGGCTCAGAAAAATCCTAGATGACGCATACTAATGAATAAATAGCCAATGCTTGAATTAAGCAATGTCATAATCTATCTATCTATCTGGAACTATGCGGGAGAGAAAGGGCAAGCAAGCAACAATGGTGAGAGTGCTTAGAAACATGAGACGCCGAGGGAGGCAAAAGTCGAGGAGAAGGCGGCATCGGGGGGGGTGGGGCAAGCAAGTTGCTAAAGAACAATATCTGAATTCTCAACGTTATGGAGTGCATGTGGCTTCTCGGCGATGAATGTGAGATGAGCAAACAAAGCATTGGTTTGGGCAAAAGGAGATGGCGTATCATGCACATGACGTCGGGTTTATCGGTAATTGCATGGACTAGATTTATCATATAATGCACCCTAAAAGGTGAAAGAGCAACGACATGGCCATCGATGTGGAGTAAGAAGCATTAGCAAGCAGTGAAACAAAATCAACCAAAAAAACAAGATATGCCTCATCCGAATCGGTCCTCTCGCCATGCAAAAAGAGAATGGCGTCCACCAGACCTAGCCTACGGCTATCTCAGCAGACGTGGATGGCTACACCTAGAAAAACCATGGAATCGTAAGAGATTGGAGTTAGATGAGGAACAAATCCAAATCGAATCCGTGAGGTGGAAGCGTCGGACGGGATCCAACTTACTAAAATTAAACATTGGTGAGCATGACCTATGCTCGCCTAGATCCGGGTCGGCGGAAAAGTGCCAAGGCTAAAAAAAATCATGGATCACGCTACTAGTAAATAATCGGGTTGAATGGGGGATTCTTCTCAACGGACACGAGTGCTTAGAGCCAAAGTCAAAGGAGGAGGAGATGAAGTGGGCAAGTGAGCAGCTGAGGCAGCTTCGAGGCGTCATTGTCGGGAGGAGAGAGGAAGCACGAGTCCCAAGATTTGAAACAAAATCAACCAAATCCGTCATTACTCCTTCCTCTCTATGACTAGTGGGCCAAAGGCACCATGGCTTGGGTAGCCTATTTAAAAAAACGCTAGATGCACGCCGAGCCTTGGATGATCCATCGATGGCAAGAGGAGTTGCAATGATCTATTTGCACATAATCGCCAAAAGCACGCAAGAGCAGATAAAAAACAAAGTCATTACCATATAAGTAACTACAACGATATAGTTATTTATAGTGTGTGTATATATATACATGTCTATAGAAATGATTTTTCAAACAAAAACTCAGATATATATACCTTATTATATATTATTATAAAACAAAAAATTAGATGAGCCTTTAAACAAATGGCAATGAACATATTTTAAAATTCATCCTTTGGTATCTTTAGTCAACAACTAGTCTACTCGTATAAAAAAACTACTATGACAATTATGTTTAATTTATCTATTTTTAAATGAATCAAATTTTGTTGTTATAAATTATATATGAGGAGAAATGGATGGTTAAAATGTGACATTGATATGATGACTGCAGCAAGTCAAATTGCTGGTTATGTTTTGAAATTGTTGAGTGTCCTCTGTGTGCCCGTTTGGTAGTGTCATGGTGGAGCATCTAGGTGCATAGGTTATGGATAGCCCACTAACGGCCCGTGTGAATTGCCATTCCAAGGTTATTCGAAGAAGCAGGCATGTTAACGCTTTAGGCTTCTATATAGCCGAAATGAAGAAATTTTAAGCGAATCACAAAGTAATTATATAGAAATCAGTCCATTTTAACACGAAAATAGGAAAAATTCCGCATTCAAAGAGTCTTAATCTGAACATATGTAAATAACATATACTCCCTCCGTCCTGTAATATAGTGCATTCTAGCGTTTAAAATTTATCCTCAAATATAATACATTCTAGAGAACAAAACCCAGTTTTGCATTAAATATTTTTCATTTATCAACCAACCACCATTAACTACGTTGATAATAGCATCTGATTAGGAAATAAAACAAGGTACATGAGTCTTTATGTTCTCTCTTAATTTATCTTAAAATTCTTAAAATGCACTATATTACATGATAGATGGAGTATATATTTATCATGAACAAAACTTTTAACTTGTCATGCTCTTTTTTGAAGAAAAATCTCATGCTTACTAGATATTATAGTGGTGATACGATAAGAGAAAATGGCGGTTAAAGATAAAGACTCGAAGACAAGACATGTCGGTTGTATGATTGTGTCGAACAGTGTGACCAGAGGGATTACTTTGGTATCTCACTAAATGCCAACACACACAAAGTTAGGTTTGTCAAACGCCGTGTTGTGTCCATATGACCATATGTCCATATCCCATGGCCATATATATGCATGTGTGTCGCTGGCCTTTGTGCTGGGAGATACAGATCCCTTCTAGACTCGTGATAATACACACATAGATATAGGCAATGATTTTTTTTTGTGTAACAATAAGAGCAAGTATAACAAGGATTACTCAGCCGGCTAAATAGAGTCCACATCAGAAAAGTAGCGTGATTTGGCAGAGAGAGAAAAGGAGAGAGGCAAGAGCCGGCGCTTAACTCTCAGCCCGGCTGAATCCCACCATGCAGCCTGTTCTCAGCCAGCTGCAGGCTGCAGGTCGACGGTTGGCTCCCCATCTTCCTCGCTTTGGATGCCGTGATACGTCCACACATACGTAAGTATTAAATGCTTGTGATCATTGTTGCAGCAAACATATAAGGCCCACGTTGATGAAATTTTTGGCGAGGGTATATGAGTTTTATGTTCTCTCTTAATTTGTCTTGTAGCATTTCATTGTACATATTTATTTGAACAAAAAATTGTTTAATTATGCTTACTAGATATTTAGGCTTAAAAGATGGGGGTTAAAGATAAAGACTCGAAGTCAATTCTGTTGTATGATTGTGTCAACTGTGCAGAATTACTTTGTTATTCTTGCCAACACACACAAACATTTCAAAATGCTCCATACATATATATGCATGATTTGATGCTGGGAGAAGGAATCTTGAAAATGTTTTGGATTTTAGACTTGTGATCTAAACAGACTAATATGAGTTGGCTATATAACTAGCTATATATATGACATGGCATGGTGTTACAGTTTTCAGCTGGCTAAATTATTTGCCTGTTCCCAGCCAGCTGCAGGCTATCGACGTTTGGCTCCCCATCTTCCTCGCTTTGGATGCCGTGATACGTCCACACATAACGTAAGTATTAAATGCTTGTGATCATTGTTGCAGCTATGAGTTGAAAATATAATTATTCTATATATGAAAAAGCACGTGTTATAAGCCAAGCTAGTCAAATTGATTAGCCTTGCTCTAGAGGGGATGAGTTGAACCAGATTCATGGCTAGCTAGCCATGTGCTCTTCTCACGAGGCTGCTCTCTAGCTCCATGATCATCTGCCCCCTCTGAATCTTCTCGCCAAGGCTGTCAGACAGACCAATCGCCCTACAAATAAATTGGGACACATCATCAGAAGCTCAGTACGTGGTTGCAAAATTGCCAAGCGCGTATCCATCAACACAGCTAGCGTGCAATGGGCGCCGCCAGGACGCCGCTCCTCGCGCTCGCCGTCGTTCTGCTCCTTGCCGCCGCCATGACCGTCGGCGGCCACGAGCACGCGCTCGCGCGCCTGGCTGATGGTCATCCCACCGCTGAGCGGCACAAAAGCATTGGTGAGTGACAACATGACCTCCTTCAGTTCTCTGCCACCTGATGAGCTATCACATCGATCTGTTTGTCTCGCCGTGGGCTGCTAACACGTACGCGCGTGCCATGGCAGTTACCGGAGCCCGGAGCCGGAGGCTCCGCCGCCGCCGCCGCCGTGGAAGAGGACAAGGCGTACATCGTCGGGCGGCCTCTGTTCAAGGTTCCACCCAGCAGCCCGTGCCGCCGTGCCAAGTCCGCGCGCTGCTGAAAAGATTTCGAGCTCCTGTCTGTTACTCAGCATCGTTTCCTCTTTCCTGGACTGCACGCCGATGAGAATTTATTAGTTCTCTCAATTAATATAGGCTTGTTGTTACCGGTCAATTGCTAAGCTAAGCTTCTTGTCTGAATGGAGTGAGTGACTGAGTGTATGCCTGATGGCCTTGAGACTTGGTTATTGGATTTAAATAAAAAAAAATAACTTGGGATGGTTGCCGAGACACCTTTTGGAGCAAGAGCCACATTTTCATAATAGAAAAAGGGGCGTCCAATAGCCTCTTTGGGAAGCAATCCGTCCATTGACACCCTGTCACCTGGCAAGTAAGTAAGTATTTGCTTACTGTTACCTGTGTACTGGATTGGCAGTTTGGAAGTCTTGCCTGAGGTGGATGACGCTTTTTGCCGCATCCAGTCCTTTGGGAACTCACTTATACCAAACAAAACAGAGCATTAGGCACTGCTGATTCATGTGATGTGGTTGTAAGTAACTGTTGTATTTGCTTTCTTAGCTGCTGATGTTCTGTGGTGATGCTGCAACTGTTACCTGTCAGAATTTGTGATCTTGGAGTTGTTTAGTAGCGTGTTATATTGATTCAAATTGTTAATCTCTTTGTTCTGGAATGCCATGGATCCAAAGTCCTCTCACATGCTATGTGCTTTCGGATCAAAGCTTCTGCTTCTCAACTGGTAGTAAGAGCCACTTTGACAAAGGCCACACAAAACGGCCTTTCCCCATAATATTTGTGTTGCAGACTCGATCCTATTTATTTTTGGCAGCTTGCAGGGCAGACTCGATCCTATTTATTTTTGGCAGCTGAAAAAATAGCAAATAGTCAAAATGAGATTCATATAATCAATTCTTTTTTTTCATTGCTGGTAGCTTACATTTCTGTCGAAAACGCTGCGCTTTTTGTAACTAACTCGTACGATAGCAAATAACGGCCCATAACTTGTATGAAAGCAAAGAAACGGCCCACGAAGGCCAACAACGGCCCATAGCTCGTATGAAAGCAAAGCAACGGCCCATCCCACGCGTGCGCCTCCAGTCCCTCCACCGAAAGCGTGGGCGATTCCAAATTCGTAATCCCCAAAAGGAGCCGTTCCGTTGGAGCGCCTCCCCTCAAACGGCTTCTCTTCCGTTCCGTCTTCCCCTCCTCCGCTCCCTCCCGCATACAAATCCTCCCCCAATCCCAAACCCTACTCCATCCACCACGCGCCCCGCTCCAGTTCCACGCACCCACCCATCGACGCCATCTCCGACGAGCAACCCAAATCCGCCGCGCGCGCGAGAGAGCGAGGGCCGGATCCGACCGATGGCGACGATCCAGCACCAGGCGGCTGCGGCGGCGGCGCCGAGCACGACGACTGGCGGCGGGCAGCGCGCGATGGACCTGTACGAGAAGCTGGAGAAGGTCGGGGAGGGGACGTACGGGAAGGTGTACAGGGCGCGGGAGAAGGCGACGGGCCGGATCGTGGCGCTGAAGAAGACGCGGCTCCCCGAGGACGACGAGGGCGTGCCCCCGACCGCGATGCGGGAGGTCTCCCTGCTGCGGATGCTGTCGCAGGACCCGCACGTGGTGCGCCTGCTGGACCTCAAGCAGGGCGTCAACAAGGAGGGGCAGACCATTCTCTACCTCGTCTTCGAGTACATGGACACCGACCTGAAGAAGTTCATCCGCGGACACCGCAGCAACCGCGAGAAGATCCCCTCGGCCACCGTGAAGGTACGTTCTCGGTTTCCTGCCCGCTCTTCCTTCTCTCCAACCCAATGCCGTGCCCTCCAGGTGTTTGTGCGAATGCGTTACCCCATGTTTGATGTTTGTACTCGCAGATCCTCATGTACCAGTTGTGCAAGGGCGTAGCCTTCGTCCACGGCCGCGGGGTGCTGCACCGGGACCTCAAACCGCATAACCTGCTCATGGACCGCAAGACCATGGCACTCAAGATCGCTGATCTCGGCCTCAGCCGCGCCATCACCGTCCCTGTCAAGAAGTACACCCACGAGGTTGGTTTCCATCAGCCGTGCATTAATGTTTCCTCTTGGTCCCTCTTATTGGATCTGATTAACATTGGAATTAACCTGAAACGTCTGTGCAGATTCTTACCCTCTGGTACAGGGCCCCTGAGATTCTCCTTGGCGCCACACACTACTCCACGCCTGTTGACATATGGTCTGTTGGGTGCATTTTCGGTATGATTTCGACGATGAACTCAGAGATCACTTCTGAATGCAAACTGTTTCAGAATTCTAACCTGGTGTAAATTGCAGCTGAGTTGGTTACCAACCAGCCACTTTTCCCTGGTGACTCCGAGTTGCAGCAGCTGCTCCACATCTTCAAGTAATGTCCCCCAGTGCCATAGTTCATTGTTTTATACTGTCTGAGTGGTGACTGTCTGATACTGACGGTGATCCATCCTGTTTCCTCGAATGCCAGGTTGCTGGGCACCCCGAATGAGGAGCTGTGGCCAGGCGTTGGCAAGCTGCCCAATTGGCACGTGTACCCCCAGTGGAGGCCGACGAAGCTGTCCACTCTTGTGCCCGGTCTTGACGCTGATGGTTATGATCTTCTTGAGGTCAGTACTCTGTCAGTAGTGAAAATGGCAGTACTCTTAATTTTGTGCAATATATGCATCTACTAGCCTATAAGAGAAAATGGCAGTGGTGGCTGAGAAGAACTGTGTGTTATATCTGCGGGGGATTACATACTCATATTCTTATTTGTGTTGCAGAAAATGCTGGAGTACGAGCCGGCGAAGCGGATCCCGGCGAAGAAGGCCCTGGAACATCCCTACTTCAACGACGTGAGGAAGGAGATGCACTGACTAAAGCGATTCAATAATCCACCGAGGGTGTGTTGAGCATGATTGCCCTGAAGCAGTTCTTTTGCTACCAGGGCACAGTAGCCTACCTTAGTTTCTGTTTTCTACTAGCTGCCTTAGTTTCTGTTTTCTACTAGCTGATTTTCCTGTGTGCTGTCTGCTGTGAACCATTCGCTTTGGTGGTTGTGATGGATGAAAACACTAGGGATAGGTAAGTTGAACATAAGCCAGCCAAATCGTGTTGGCGAGTGAAATGATGTTTATTGCATCTGTGTTGCCTTGCTCGATCATGTTCTCGTGGCCGGATTATGCAGGGTAATCATTCGTTGTAGCTTGATCTTGATGGCCATCGGCAGCTGTCCAGTACAGGGGAGGCGATGTGTCAGAGTGCTAAGTGTTGGTTATTCATCCCTGCCTCACATCGTCATCGTTTTGGTTATATACATAACGATGTGAGGCGATGTGAGCCATCTTCCATGGAAAGAGGGGCACTGAAATTTGAAAGGACCCGGAAAAGGAATGAAAACGAGATACGGGCTCCACGGAGGGCGTGACAGCAGCTCCTGCGTCCTGTTTGCCAAACTCCTACACAACAACTGGAGCTGTTGTCTTGCCCGTGTTTGCAAGTTCAAACATACAAATTATATTTTTCTTCAATGGTTTTCTACTTTCTCCATCCTTGAATAAATCAATTCTTAGAGTTGTTTTAAGTCAAAAACTTCCTTTAAGTTTGACTTAAATTATATAAAAAGGAAGAGTAAAATGCACTGTAGGTCCTCAAACTATTGGCTCCTTCCCATCTACGTCCTCAAACTATTAAACCAACTATTTATGTCCCTGATCTATTTCCGCGGCGCACGCACGGTCCAGATGCAGCCACGCCAGCCACATAATCCGACGTGGCCATGCCAGAGTGGAAGACGAAGGGTGAGGTCATGCCAATTTAGCAGAAAAGCCCCCCAACAATCTCGGCTGACAGAGATTGGGGGAGAGGGTGGCTGCAGTTGAAAGTGAGGAAGACAACGTTCGCGGGGGGCTTTTTGATAAAATGCGATACCTCGCCCTTCATCTGCCACTCTGGCACGGCCACGTCGGATTATGTGGCTGGCGTGGCTACATCTGGACCGTGCGTGCGCCGCGGAAATAGATCAGGGACCTAGATAGTTGGTTTAATAGTTTGAGGACGTAGATGGGAAGGAGCCAATAGTTTGAGGACCTACAGTGCATTTTACTCAAAAAAGAATGCTAAGGATCATTGACACCAAATTAGTATCACTACATTAGATACGTTTGATGTCATAAATATTATTGTTTCTTTCAGCAATTTAATCAGACATAAAATGATTTATTTAACTTATGATAATAGAGAGATTGATTTATCCGGACTATGAAGAAATGAAGAAGTAAAAGATTATTCTGTGAGCCGTGTTGGGTTGACAGACAAACGGACCAGCGTGTCATATACCGTGCTTGTGCCAAAGCCCAAAGCAGCCCGGCAGGCCAGGACCGTGAAGTCCCGCGTCTGCAGGCGGTAAGGAAGGAGTAGGCGAGTAGCACCAGCACGTCTCTGCTCAAGATCATCCTGATGTATCAAAGGAATTATGGGAAGGAAGATGGAAAGAGAGCGGGAGAAAGGACGGAACGCCTCGTCGTCGTCGTAACAGTGCGCGTGAGTGAGTCTGATTCCTGATCTCGTGGCAAACCATTACTATAGTTACTAGTACCAAAAATGGAAGGCGACGTGTTTAGCGGCTCGATTCACGATATAGATACCACCAGGCTCAGTCAGGGACACCCTGTTCCTTACGAGGTGTTTGGTTCCGCCCCTAAAATTTATGGGAACATATCTAGTATAAACCAACCTCTTCGTGCAAACCGTGCAAACCAACTGTGGAGAAGAGGTGGGAGGGGGGATTTGCAAAAGTGTAATTACGCCGCTCGTAATTACACTTTTGTAAATCCCCCCTCCCACCTCTCCCCCGCAGTTGGTTTGCACGGTTTGCACGGAGAGGTTGGTTTGCACTTGATACATTGCCAAAATTTAGTCCCAGTAAACATGTGTGGACACTATTTGAAATGTTAAACATAGATTAATTGTAAAACTAATTACATAGATTGAGACTAATTTGTAAGACGAATCTATTAAATCTAATTAATTCATGATTTGATAATGTAGTGCTACAGTAAACATGTGCTAATGATGGATTAATTAGGCTTAATAGATTCGTCTCGCGAATTAGTCACGGTTTCTATAATTAGTTTTATTATTAATATCCGAACACCCGATGTGATAATAGATATGATATCTGATGTGACACATCTTAAACTTTAGTCAAGAGGACAGCCGGGATGAGCCAAACGCTCGAGGTCACGAGGCGCGCGGCACCTGCCGGCTGGAGAGAACCAAACCAACCGTGTGTACCACTATCACCGCGCCGCATGGAATCGGTGCGAAAACGACCAGCTGGACTGGACTGCACGGCCGCCGCACGCCGTGAGCCGGTGGCGGGCCCGGCATGGGCTCTTCGATCGTCGGCCGCGTGGTGCGCTGGTTCGGTGCCAAGTACCAACCGCGTTCGTGTCAGCTGAAGCAGCGCGCCAGTGCACACGGCGTAAGAGCGAGGCTAATAATATAGGGTCTGTTCGACTGGTATTAAAACTGACTGAAGCTAATTTATTGTGAGAGAAAAATACTGTAGGTTCTAGCTGATAAGCCGGCTGATAAGTTCAAGCGAACAGGCCCATAGTCAGTCGCTGGCTATACGGAAACTTACAACCAATCTATCAGCCCACTTGTATAATAGTTAAACGGCTTACAGCTCACTTGTCTGTCTCATATAACTTTTTAGTTCTTGTGCATAAGCTGATTGTAAGCTTACAGCCTGTTCTTTTCGCTTTTCTTCCCTCTCTCTCCTCCATGTCACCCTACTTAAAGCCCTTTCTTATACTTGCTCTAAGCGGGACGGTGAGACACAGTAGCCTACCTTAGAACAGTGCCAACAGGTGCTAGTATAGCACCAGCCCTCTAATATGTTGCACCTGTTGGCACCTGTGGCGAATTTAAGCACCCGGTGCAATCGATAAAAAAAAAACGGAAAAGTGAAAGAGATGTGGCAGAGTGAGTCCGAGGAGAAGATGAGGTTTTGGAAAAGTTCTGCTATCTTTATTTGTTGTGGGCTCGTTCAGTAGGTGCTAACCGGTTTTACACGTTAGAGACTTTTTGGATAACTACCTTGCTAAAGGAACATACGTTACAGTTGCCCTTAGGCCTTCCCCAACACTACAAGGTGGCGTGCTGCTTCAAGATACTCATCCGCATCCATCCTCCATGTCACAGCGAAGTGTAGCTTGAAGTGGTTTCTGAGCTGATAAATCCGACTGATGTTGATTTGTTGTGAGATTAATGGGCTGATAAGCTCTGGTTAAAACAAAAGGTGAACAAGCTGAATAGCTTCATCTGACGAAAAGGCAAAAAGCTATTGAGACGCGCATTGTGGAGATGGGGCATCCAGCATGCAGGATAGCAACGGAGAGAGAAATGAAATAAAAGTGATTTCAAGTACAGAGAGAATGGTGGGGGCCAAGGGGAACGAAGATGTCAGTGTTGCTTGCGTTTAGGAACTATTAGCTTTTATACATGTAGCTCAAACTTTTTTGCGGGCTATTGGATGTTGTATGCCTGCTTTGCTGCCGTTTGTCTGTGCACGATTGCCCTGACCGAAGCAGCGCTTTTGCTACCAGGGCATAGTAGCCTACCTTAATTTCTGTTTTCTACGTAGTAGCTTCTTTTCCTGTGTGCTGAACCATTCGTTTTGGCTGTGATGGATAAAAAACACTGGTGATGAGACGCTGAACATAAAGTCAGTCAACTCGTGTTGGCGAGTGAAATGATGTTTGTTGCACGTGTAGGCTGGGAAGTCTGGTTGGGTCATCTTCTCGTGGCCGTGTGTAGCTAGTTTGCCTCTGATCTGGCTATCTGGAGGTAATTGTAATCGTTGTACTTATCACGATAGCCACCAGCAGTTGGTACAGTACGGGGGCCGGGGTAGGAGAAGGTGATGTGTATGGCTGCTACGTTTTGGATGTACCCGGAAAAGGAATGAAAATGAGAGACGGGCTACCGAGGCCTTGGCAGCAGCACACACCAAACACACACGGTTAGCTACTACCTTGGTCCTATAACGAGTGCACTTCTAGAGTTTAATATTTTTCCCAAAATAAATGTACTTCTATGTATAAAAGAAACTAACTTCACTTGTTTTTTTTCTACTTTTTCTCTTTCTAGGGTGCAATGATTACATGTATATATGTAATTTCTCACTAACATTGATCTTTTCACTTAAACTCTAGAATCGCACTTATTTTAGGACGGAGAGAGTAGCTCCGTGTATGATGCAAGAAGTGGCGCCAAACACGTGCAGGAGATGGAAAGACCGAGAGAAAGGACACATATCCTCTGTGCTGTGCGCACCAACCTGACGCCATAAAGTTGCGCGTGGCATGAGTGAGGTGGTGTTTAAATCCGGGGGATAATATTTAGATGTGTCACATCGGGTGTTATGTGGGAGTGTTCGGATAATAATAATAAAATAAATTATACAAATCCTCAGTAATCCGCGAGATAAATTTATTAAGCTTAATTAATCCGTCATTAGCATATGTTTAATGTAGCACCACATTGTCAAATCATGAACTAATTAGGCTTAAAAAATTCGTCTCGAAAAGTAGTCACAATCTGTATAATTAGTTATTTTTTTAGTTTACATTTAATACTCTATACATGTGTTCAAACCTACAACATAAAAAGAACTAAATTTTATAGGGAGAAACTAAACAAGACCTAGCCTGATTCTTGATCTCGTGGCATCAGCCAGTACCGAAAGTGGGAGGCGACGTGTACTCCGTACGCGTTTAGCCGCTCCGCTCATCTGATGGCAAAAGTTGAAAGACACTTGCGCAGCCTTACATGCATCCACACTACGAGAAAGGGCCTTCAGAAACGCTTGCTGGTGCATGGTGCGTGCATCAACGAATCGTCAGTAAAGTTTATTAGTCATGCACAAATCTGCTAATTCGATTCGATACGGTGGACGGTGGATTGACCGGGTGATACGTGTCGCGGTCGCACCCTGTCCCCTGAGTGGCTGAGTCACGGCAAGCCGGGAGCCAAACGCTAGTCTCGTATCGTATCCCGGCATGGGCTCTTCCATCGTATCGTATGCCGCGCTGCGTCGCTGTCTCGCTGATTCGGTGCCAAGTACCAACCGCGTGTCAGCTCGATTTGAATACGCACGCACTTCGCCCCTTGGGCCGGCCAGTAGCTTTTTTCATCAACACGAGCTGAGTAGCTGATGGGACCTACTAGTGAATGTGAGTCGATGCGGCGGCCCGTATGCACAAAAACAGAATGACTGTTCTGGCAAGCAGCGTATGTGTACGTCGTAGACATGACTTATCAGTTAATCATCCGTACGTCGCTACGATTTCTTGTTGTACGCGTTGGCACGGAGGCCTATTATTCGTATCGTACCGGTCTCAAATTTGACCCGATACATACGAATGAGCCAACTAGCTAGTATTACCTAGCTGCTGGTCTATGCCGACATGAAGTAGGACGAGCGAGGCGGCTGGGTAAGACGACGCGGACGTCGTGCTGTACGTCGTCGCCCGCCACACCCATCCTCCATCGTCGCGATCGAGGTGATGCGTCCTGTGCCCTGTTGGCTTGGTTGACGTTAGAAATTCACGGATTTTCATGATCAGTTTAATTCACAAATATAACATCAACAGCTTTGTGACAGTATATATATATGTGCATATGTATATTTTTTATAAACACTACAACATGCATAGATGACATACTGATTAATACAGTAAAAATACAAAATACAATAATCATAGAGATTAGACTGTACCTAGCGGAGGGTCCCATGCCAAGAGCATCGGAGGCTCTATTCGCACTAGTCGACATAGTGTGCTGCTTGAAGTCGCGGACCACAGTCGATGTAGGAAGATGTTCGCAGAGCAGCCCCACGAACGGATCACCAGGAAGAAGACGGATGCAAGAGAAATCTCTAGCAGGAAGAAGATGGACGAGCAGTCGCGGATCGCTCCCAAAAACCTAATCGCCGCTCACCCCGTGCAGGATTCTCAGGCGACCGAGGGTTCCGGAGGCATCTGCTCTCCCGCTCCTCCGTGCGCGCAGAGGTAATTTGTGGTTCTCTCAGGAGTGGTTACTAAAGAATATAGACGAAGGAAGCAAAGAATCGCAGGAGACGGGAAGCGGAAGCGGAAGGGACGGTAACTGACGCAGTCAGTTTTCCTCCACAATCAAAGGGAGTAACTCCCGTGATTATATGGATTAAGTGGCAAAAGACTGGCCACACCCGCCCGCTCACCGCCCGCCTGCCTCGCCCCGCCCCGCCCACGGCTTCGGCCTGGCCCAGCCGACGGCGGTGGCACGTGCGCGTGTGGCACGCCTTTATCCTTTTCTCAGCTTCTCAATTTAGATGAATAATTTTCAACCATATAAGCTGAGTCAGCGTTCAATCAAAATCCCGTATGGTATTAAGCCATGCAACACTTAATGTTAAGTACCATAGAGTTTTATATGATTTATTAAATATTATATGGGCCAGGCCCATATTATATCCAACAATTCTCACCAAACTCTATGGTTTGTAACAAAGTAGTTTTAGAACCATATTTCTTTTATATACCAGTGTTTCGATGGAGACTGTTAAGTTGAACATCCATCTAGAACAATAGTTTCACTCAGTTACAACTGAACAATGAACTAAGGCTTGAATTGACAGTTTTGTGTGAGGTGAATGTCACTAAAGTCCTTAGCTGATACTGGGTAGCAAAAAACATCCCCTCTATTTGAAGCATATAAGTCATACTTCAGTGCCTTTCATGAGTATTTAGAGATCATCCAAATCTCATAGACTGTGACCAGCAGTCTAACTCATATAGGTGTGTTTCTCAAAAGATGTTCTGTAGAACATCATCTTTGCTTTGACAAGCCACTTGGAGCACATTAAGACAAAAGCCAGCCTGCCTTACAGAAAGAAAAGATATGTATCAAAAATGAGTCTTACTTAGGATCTTTTCTCACAATTTACTACTAGCTTGTTTCACCGTTCTACTTCACGGGATCTCCGATCACATAGAACAGGTTACCACTATAGTAAATTTCAAGTGGATCTCAAACTCATCTCTCTCGATGCACTTTCTATCACATTACGTGACAGACCCTTAGTGAACTGATCTGTCAGATTGTTAGATGTGTGGACATAGTTCAACGCTATTACTCCGGAGTTTCTCAATTTTCTGACAAATTTTAGTCATCTCTTAACATGCCTTGTGGACTTCATGTTATCCTTAGAATTGTTAACCTTTGTAATCACAGTCTGGTTATCGCAGTTCATAGAAATAGCCGGTATGGGTTTTTCAACAACCGGTAAATCCATAAGGAGATCATGAAGCCACTCAGTCTCAGATCCAGCAGTGTCTAATGCTGTGAGTTCTGCTTCCATTGTAGACTTCGTTAAGATAGTCTGCTTGCAAGACTTTCAGGAAACAATGCCACCTCCAAGCAAAAACGCATATCCACTTGTGACATAAAGCTCTCCAGCATCAGAAATCCAGTTGGCATCACAATAGCCTTCTAGCACTTTTGGATGTCCGGTATAACAAATACTATAACTCATGGTCCCTTTTAGGTAGCGCATTACTCTCTCAAGAGCACGCCAGTGATCATCTCCCGGGTTTGACACAAACCGACCCAGCTTGCACACAGCAAATGAGATGTCAGGCCTTGTTGCACTAGCAAGATACATGAGCGAACCAATGATCTGGGAATATCTCAACTGATACCTTACTATTCTTTGATTTTTCCTTAATAGCACACTAGGGTCATAAGGTGTGGAGCAGGTGTACAGTTACTAAACCCAAAGCGACTCAGCATCTTTTCCACATAGTGAGATTGTAACAGAGTTACCCCACCATCACCTTTTCTTTAAAGCTTGATATGAATAATAACATCAGCCTCTCCCAAATTTTTCATCTCAAAAAAATTTAGATAGAAATTCCTTCACCTTCTCGATCACTTTGAGGCTGGATCCAAAGATCAGTATGTCATCAACATATAAGCACAAAATGACTCCTTCACCCTCACCATACCGATAGTACACACATTTGTCAGCTTTGTTCACAACAAAGCCAACAGATGTTAAAGTTCTGTCGAACTTCTCATGCCACTGCTTAGGAGCTTGTTTGAAGCCGTATAATGACTTTAATAATTTACACACCTTGTCTTCTTGACCATTTGCTACAAACCCATCAGGTTGATCCATATAGATCTCCTCCTCCAACTCTCAGTTTAGGAAAGCTGTCTTAACGTCCATTTGATGAACGATAAGACCATAAGAGGCTGCCAGGGAAAGCAAAACTCGAATTGTGGTCAATCGGGCAACCGGTGAATAAGTATCAAAGAAATCTTCACCTTCCTTTTGAGTATAACCCTTGGCCACAAGCCTTGTCTTGTACCTCTTAATAGTACCATCAGGCCTAAGCTTTTTCTTGAACACCCATTTGCACCCTATAGGTTTGCAACCATAGGGACGATCAACAATTTCCCAAGTTCCATTAGACATAACATAATCCATCTCACTCCGTACTGCTTCCTTTCATAAGTCAGCATCAGGAGAGGAATATGCCTCTTCAATGGTTGTTGGTGTGTCATCCACAAGGTACACAATATAGTCATCACCAAAAGACTTTGCAATCCTCTGTCTCTTACTTTTCCTGGTGACTATAGTGTCATCCTCCTCAGGATTTTGCACATAGGGTTCCTCATATTGTTCTATCAGAATAAAGTTTTCATGCTTATGGGGACTTATAAATTCATGACCAATTGTGCTAGGTGCATTTTTCATGGGAAACTCATTCTTAAAAAATGTAGTGTCTCTAGATTCCATGATTGTATCAACAGCCATTTCAGGAACACTAGAGTTTATAATTAAAAATCTATAACCCACGCTGTGCATAGCATAACCAAGAAAGACACCATCAATAGTCTTTGGTCCAAGCTTTCGCTTTTTGTTTATTGGCACATTCACCTTTGCCAAACAACCCTAAGTTCGTAGGTAAGGGAGATTTAATCTCTTCATCTCCCATTCCTCGAATGGTGTAATTTCTTTGTTCTTTGTGGGCACTCTATTCAGGACATGACATGCTGTCAAAATAGCCTTACCCTACCATTCCTTAGATAGTCTCATAGTCTCCAACATAGCATTAACCAAATCAGTTAGAGTGCGGTTCTTTCTCTCTGCAATCCTATTGGGCTGTGGTGAGTATGGTGGCGTCCTCTCATGAATAATTCCATGCACCATGCAAAACTCAAAAAATTCATTTGAGAAATATTCTCCCCCACGATCGGACCGTAAACGCTTGAATTTCTTCTCAAGTTGATTTTCTACCTCAGCTTTATAGACCTTAAAATAATGCAATGCTTCATCTTTTGTTCTCAGCAAATACACGTAGCAAAATCTAGTGCAATCATCTATAAATGTCATGAAGTATCGTCTACCGCCTTTTGTCAATTCGCCATTCATTTCGCATAAATCAGAATGAACGAGTTCTAATGGTGCCAAGTTCCTCGCCTTAGCAGCCTTGTGAGGCTTGCGCGGTTGCTTCGATTGCACACACACCTAACACTTAGAATCTTTGACTAAGTTAAATTTCGGGATTAAATTCAGATTTACAAGCCGCGTGAGACAGCCAAAATTAATGTGACAAAGTCATGGATGCCATATATTCGACTCATCCGAAACAATAACATTGTTCACTACTTTATTACACACATCATCAAGCAAAGATAAGCGAAACAAGTATCCGCAATCATAACCTTTTCCAACAAATGTTCCATGTCTCGACACAACACATTTATTGGACTCAAGCACAATTTTAAAGCCATCGCGACACATCTGAGAAGCGCTAACAAGATTCTTTTTGATGGAGGGGACATGTTGCACGTTCTTTAATAGCACTGTCTTTCCCGAAGTAAACTTCAGAACGGCCGTACCAACACCAAGAACATGCGCATGCGAACCGTTTCCCATCAGTAAGGGTCCACTCCTGCCGGCCTGATAGGAAATAAACAAAGAAATATCAGCACACACATGAATATTAGCACCACTGTCCATCCACCACTCAGGTGAAAGACAAACTGAAAAAACAAAGGGTAAAGAATTACCATACCCAGATGTTCCTCCTCCAATCTCGCTAATTACCACATTTGCTGATTTTTTTCTTGCTTATATTTGCGGTCTGGGCACGCACTTGCCCAATGCTCATCACTCCCACGAACAAAGCATCCTCCACCTTTCTTGCTGTTTTCCTTCTTAAACTGTGCAGTCTGCTTAGGCTTTGCATTGTTGTTCTCTTGCGTGTTCTTCTTCTTTTTATTACGAGATGCAAATAAGTTTTTTCTTCCGCACTATATTGGCAACGGAAGACTCGACTCCTTTTCCACGGTTGTCTTTTGCTCTCGCCCTCTCCTCAACACCAAGAGATCCAATAAGCTCAGCCACGTTAAACTCTTGTCTCTTGTGTTTTAGAGAAGTAGCAAAATCCCTCCAAGAAGGTGGCAGCTTAGCGATTATACCGCCGACCACAAACTTGTCGGGCAACAGACATGGGAAATGTTCTAGTTCCTTCGCTAGCGCCTGTATCTCATGAGCCTGTTCGACCACAGAACGATTTTCAACCATTTTGTAGTCATACAGCTGCTCCATGAGGTACAGCTCACTGCCAGCATCATAAACCCCAAACTTTGCCTCAAGAACACCCCATAACTCTTTGCCTGATGTGCAAGATATGTAGTTTTTTTTATACTTGGGATGAAGTGCACTAATCACGGCGCCTCAAAACAGGTTATCGGTAGCCAAGAACTTTTGCTCCTCCTCAGGAGTGAACTGTTTAGGCTTCCCCTGTGCGGCGTGATAGTAGTTCATCGCAGTCAACCACAATATCATCTTTGCACGCCATATCATAAAATTCTTGCCATCAAAATTATTCAGCTTCAAAGCAGCAGCAAATCCACTGATAGAAAATTACCTATTATTAAGTTTTTGGATTGTTAGAAATTTAGGCATTTTCATTATCAGTTTAATTCAGAAATATAACATCAGCAGGTTTGTGACAGCATATATGTGCATGTGTATATTTTCTTATGAATGCTACATCATGCATAGATGACATACTGATTGATACAGTAAGAATACAAAATACAGTAATCACCGATATTAGACTGTACCTAGCGGAGGGTCCTATGCCGAGGGCATCGGAGGCTCCATTCGCACTAATCGACATAGTGCGTTGCTCGAAGTCGCGGATCACAGTCGATACAGAAGATGTTCACAGTGCAGCCCCACGAACGGATCACCAGGAAGAAGACGCCTTGACGTTCCAGGAAGAAGACGGATGCAAGAGCGATCTCCAGCAGGAAGAAGATGGACGAGCAGTCGCGGATCGCTCCCAAAAACCTAATCGCCGCTGACCCCGTGTAGGATTCTCAGGCGGCCGAGGGTTCCGGAGGCACCTGCTCTCCCGCTCCTCCGTGCGCGCAGAGGTACGGGACGGGGAAGTCAGAAGGGTGCTGATCTGTGGTTCTCTCAGGAGTGGTTACTGAAGACAGGATCTGGACTGACAGAAGACGGGATATATAGCTGCGACAGGGGAAGGAGACGAAGGAAGCAGAGAATCACATGAGACGGGAAGCGGAAGCCTCGGCCTCGGCCCAGCCCGCGCCCACGGCCCTGCCCGGCCGACGGCGGCGGCGGCGCGCGCGCGTGTGGCACGCTTTTATCCTTTTCTCAGCTTCTCAATTTAGATGAATAATTTCCAACCATATAAGCTGAGTCAGCGTTCAGTCAAAATCCCGTATGGTATTATGTCATACAACACTTAATGTTACGTACCATAGAGTTTTATATAATTTATTAAATATTATATAGGCCAGACCCATATTATATCTAACAGTTGATAAGTTATGACTGAAAGTAATGTTGATTGGTTTGTTGTGAGAGAAATATATTGTTTGTTAGCTGAAAAAATACGGTTTATAAGTAAGTGAATAGGACGTTGGATTCGTTCCAGCTGGCTGTCGTCACTTGCAGTGGAACCACCTAATGGCCTACGTAAGATTTCTACAAATTAATAACGAACTCTGGGATGAGGGGTTACGATCCAGCACTAAGGCAAACTAGATTTGTACAAACGGTCAACCGCTATTGGTAGAGGGCTGGCTCCCCGGCTCCGAAATGATACTTGTATGAGAAAATATAGTACGTACTGTTATTGATATGCATAAGGGGTTGATATGCATGAGAACAGGGCGTTATTGATATGCATAAGGGGTTCCAGCCGGCTTGAAGCAGTTTGAATCACTTGGAATATACTACTGTAAACTTCTCTTTTGACCTCATGTTATTGATATGCATAAGAATACTTCGTGTACTCTTGCATGCACAAATTGAGGGGGAGTTTAGCTTATATCTTGTGAGACTAATGGCTTCTCTCAAGTTCATACTGAATAGTCTCACGTATTGGAGAAAGAAGAACATCAAAGGAGGATGGATGGTTCCAATGGAGTCTTTGGGTATTCCAAAGTTTATTTTAGGAGGTCTTGGTCTTTATAAACGAAGTTCTTCCGATTTATTATCAAATGCCCCAATTCTTTAGTGAAATTAGATTTGAACGAGTTGGAGAAAAGAATGGAAGAGTGTGCTTTCATTGCTATTTCTCCTCTCTGGTTCTCATCAAATGCACATGATACATATCGTATCGGTTCAAATTTGACCCGATACATACGAATGAGCCAACTAGCTAGTATTTACCTAGCTGCTGGTCTATGCCGACATGAGGTAGAACGAGCGAGGCGGCTGGGTAAGACGACGCGGACGTCATGCTGTACGTCGTCGCCCGCCACAGCCGCGCTTAAAACGATGACGCGGATGGACCACCCATCCACCATCGTCGCGATCGAGGTGATGCGTCTTGGATTCGTTCCAGCCGGCTGTCGTCACTTGCAGTGGAACCACCTAATGGCCTACGTAAGATTTTTACAAATTAACAACGAACTCTGGGATGAGGGGTCACGATCCAGCACTAAGGCAACTAGATTTGTACAAACGGTCAACCGCTATTGGTAGAGGGCTGGCTCCCCGGCTCTGAAATGATCCTTGTATGAGAAAATAAAATTTCGGAGATAGCTATGTTATGCCAACAGCCTCTAAAAATGAATTAAGAAAACGCATCTGCCACTACCACCTCAGCCCACATATGGTGCTTGGCACCACCGACACCACTAGCTTGCACTTTCGTGGAGGTGCAAAAGAAGCATGTCTTTTCCGTGCCTGCTTTAGCCAAGCTCGATAGGTCCATCTGCTCCCGTTGCTTGCACACAAGAAACCCTAGAGATGGGAGATGGGTAAGCATGCCTTGACAAGGTCGTTACTAAGACATTAGGCCGTATGGACCGTCGAGAGCGTGCGTGTGGGCGCAGTAGAAGGGCCAGCAGCATGCAGCAGTGCACCGATGCCATGCGCCCTAGAAGCGCTGGAACTGAACGCGTATCAAATTGAATTGATCGAGAGCCGAGTCAAATCAAGGAGGTTACAATCAAGCTGATCATGTACCAAGACTAACATGTGCTTCTCCACCATTTGCGACAGCAAGAACCCAAGCCGTGCTTCACCCTCTCCCCAAATTCTTCACCACCTGGTTCCCCATCCCTCTCCTTGGATCAGCGACAGAGGAGATGCGGAGAGGTTGACGGCTTAAGGCATCGTTACATTGACCATGCTCACCCCTCCTCGTTAGATCCGGTCAAGCTCACCAGACCTGTCTTATCCTCTCCATCGTCAGAGCTCCACCATAGCACCTCCATTATCGGCACTCCACCAATATTATCGATGCTCCACCACTACTGCATCTCTGGTTAGGGACTCTCGGCCCTAACCCTAGTGACATCGCTATGTGAGGGGTTACCCAAGCCTAAGAGGGAGGGAGGGGGCGGTCGTAGAAGGGAAGAGGGGGTATAGAGAGAGGGAAGGAGGGAGCCAGAGAGGGACAGAGGGATGACTGTAGAGGGCAGGCGCGCAAGAGAGACGTCTTCTGAGATCGAGGAGGGGCGGCTGAACGAGTGTCCGAGACAGAGAGCAGCAGCTTAGGCCTTGGAGTTACGTGTGGTGGTCATTTTTTTCTATGGGCATAAGAAGATCCCTCAAAAATGGATTCATTGATAGGCGGGCATATGTAAATTCATTTTGTAAGACGGGTGCATTATTGAGTGACTTTTGTAATCTTTTGTCTCTTAAAATCGTTTACATATAAGTTAGATAATAATATCATCTTTGAAAAATAAAATCATTTGTATTAAAAAATTGTTTTTTATATGCAAAGACGTGAATGATCCGAGTCCCATCTCCCAACTAAGGCCTTATTTTGGCCCTGTTCGGCTAGCTAAAACTGGCTGAAAACACTGTTTTGGCTGAATTGTTGTGAGGGGAAAACACTGTTCCGGCTAAAAAAAAAACCGAACAAGCCGGTTTTAACGTAAGCCGAACGGATTGTCGCAAAAAAAACTAAGGCCTTATTTGGATGTACTCGTATTCGTCTCAATTCATATGTGTTGGAGTGGATTGAGGTCAAAAATAGTTTAAGTTCTACTCCAACACATGTAGATTGAGATGGATACGAGTACATTCAAACCAGCCCTAAGGCTCAAATTAGCTATTTCGTGTGCTAGCTGACGTGTAATTATATCCAAGCATGAAGAGCAAATCAAAATCCACGTTCGTACGTACGTACTACACTTTAGCATGGATTCTTCAAACCGTTCCACTAGAAATAAGAGACTAATCGGATCGGATGGATGCCAGTGGATACACATACACGTACAGGCTAGCATTTTTCAGTGCTGATCGGATGGATGTCCGTACGTGGAGCATGCAGAAAACATGCGTGTGAGTGTGTGACGGAAATGGACACACACGCGTACCAGACCAGACACCACGTGTTCCTAGTGCCAACACCCACGCACGCGCACGCCACGCACGCATGCGACGATCGACATCCTTGACCACGAAATGCATAGTGTAATAATGACGTGAAACGTCCACGTACAGTACTTCCAGTGATTGCACCACGTACGTCATAATGGTGTACACACACGAAGCTCAACTGCTAGCGTTGGATTTAGACATTTAGTTGAGCTTGGATTTTTTTTTGTCATTTAAATCAATATATAAGCCTATGCCCATAACTAATACTTCCTCGTCTCACAATAAGTAATGCTTTAGGTTTGTCCTAAATCAAACCATTTCAAGCTTAACCAAATTTATAGGAAAAAACATCAATATATATGACACCAAATAGGTAGAATATTGTTGGTGTTTTCGGACCACCGACGAGTAAATTTGTATTTATGCGTCTGACTCCGATGGTGTGCTCGGAGGACACGGGTTTATACTGGTTCGGGCGGAACGTCTCTACGTCCAGTTCGCTGCTGCTCGTGCTACCGGCACTTGGTTTGCAGTAGGGGTTACAAATAGGCAAGAGACGGAAAGGATCCCAAGTCTCTGGTGGAAGGAGTGAATGGGTGTTGAGAGCTCAATTGCCGCTCAGCCGTGTGCTCGTGTCGTGCTCTTGTGTTTCGATTCGTTCGTCGTCCGGTCCCCCGGTAGGGGCGCCATGCTTTCCCTTTTATAGGCGAAGGAAAAACGCGGGTTACAATAGAGGAAAAGGAGAAGAACGAGAGAGAAGAGAGAGAGAGAGAGAGAGCGAAGAGAGAGAAGAAGGCTTCCAGGGTCGTCGAGTCCTTCTCCTTCATGCGGGGCCCCCGCCGATCTGAAGAGTAGATGTCAACAGGGACGGCTCCACGTCGGACGACGGGACCCTGTTCTTTCTTGGCGCCATCTTGAGCGTCATCTGCATGTCATGGCATTCCACTGTCCCGCCACAAGCGTCGTGGTGAGTGTTGATACACCATTAGAGTGATCTCCACATGCATAGTGCTTAGTGTTTTCGTGCGTCTGTACTTAGGTTGATTAGATGAAAAGTACCGGCCACGCCCTAGTGTTTAAGTGACACTATTCTTGATGTGAATTGCCGTGTATGGCTTGTCATGAGATCACACCAGGTTACATCGAGGCGTGATGTACCGGAGGAACAAGGCCCTCTTTCTGGTGTCGAGTTTTGACCTGTGCCAATACGCTGGACACTGAAGTGGTTGGAGGGACGGTATGGGTTGGCCCCGTCGAACGAGGACGGAACCCGTCTTTGGGGTCGAGGCGAGTCGGAGCCCACGTCCTTAGGGTCATTACATTGGGGAGACTAAGCACGATACCCAAGCAAAAACCGTAGTTGCACATCTAGATAGATTATCTTTTGGGTCTAGAAGTAGAGCCATAGTTTAGAGTTAGAGCCCTTAGGGCCCACGTGTCCTTCAATTGGGGTCGGGTGGAGACCTTTGGCAGAAACTGCGCCGCCTTTGGGTACCGCTAGGCGAGACTTCCCATACCCGCTTGCCACCTAAGGGATCGGGCAAGACGGAGAAACCCATCAGACCCAAACCCCAAAGAGTGATGAAAAGGTAAGAATTGCTTGGCGAGATGGAGCCCTTAAATACGGCCAAGGGGTCAAGTAGGCGAGTGAGCAAAAACATTGTCTAGCTAAGCACTATGAATGATGATGGGGTCGGGTGAGACGGAACCCGTGACCTTGGGTGAGACGGAACCCACACCCGAGGGGTCGGGCGAGCTAGTGGCATTTGAAATGTCCGAAGATGGAAGTCAAGGAGAAGCATCTTCATCAAGCTAAAGGGGTAGCGAAAAGGGCGAGAAAGTTGAGCCAAGCGCCCGAGGGTGATGGGCGAACAAGAATCAAGTGATGATGAAACCTGCGACCTTGGTCAATCAAAGAGCAACAAGGTGGAGAAGATGATCCAAAGGCTTGGGGTCGCTCGAGACCTTTTAATATGTCTCGAGCCATCCGGTGGAGTCAGCGTGGGCGCTAACCTCCTTGCTTTGGGTATCCCTAATAACGATACCCGACTATAGCCCCCGAGCCTGTGGAGGATTAGAATACTCCTTTGGAGGCTTTTTCGGATGGGAGGACTCTGAGGGCCTTGGCCTTCTTTTTGTAGCCCGCGGCATGTCCTGGTAGGACGGTGATTTCTTTTTGTTGCGATCGGTCTTTGTGGGGCATGTAACCGTCATGTTCGGGAGGTCTTAAATATTGTTCTTGATTCCGGTCCCCTAGGATCCGATCGGTCTGCCGTCGTACTGTGACCGCGCGTTCGGTCTCCTTGCGAGTCCAACTTCCCTCGAGCCCCCACGTGTGGCAGGGGTCCGGTCGAGGGTCGGCTTGTCGTTGTGATCGTCGTCCCTCAAGCATTTTTTAGATAAAACGGAGGGGCTGAGCCGTGCCACATTTTCCCTCGATAGACAAAAACCTAGTGCTCGGTGTGCTATTAATGGGCTAGTCCAAGTGGGGCCCCGGCTTCCCATTCATGGGGGTCTGGCATGGGTCAGCTGGTGACCGACTCCAAACTCTTGGTAGCCAGTCCATATAATTTTTGGGTCCATTCGGCCGATTCCAAGGGCTTGTTGCCTTTCTTCGAGGAAAAACCGTGGACTGGGAACCGACCAAGACTCGAACGTGGGCCGAGATGCCCACGGTGCTGGTGCGCCCGGGTACTGGCCGCTAGTGGGCCCATCCCTCACTCTAAGGGTGCCCTGGAGAGGCTGTGCACCCATCGGTGGGACAACCTTCGAGCTCCTGGTCCTAAATGGGCTGTAGGAGCGTTTTCAGCTCCGTATCCATCCTTACCTGTGACAGTTCTTGTCCCATTGAATGGGCGAATCATCATCCGGCATATCCTTCGAGGGCGCAGCCAGAGATAGCGTGCATGTGATCTTCGGAGGGGGGGGGGGTGACATGATGCGGCGCGGTGGGCACGTGAATCTAGGTGGATGGTTCATCTTCTCGCCCTGCTCCGCCCTATAAATAGCGGCCTGCCCCTTTGCATTCCTATACACCAAAACTACAACTTTACCTTCTCCGTTTTTTCACCGCTGTCGTTCGTATCTGCCGTGCTTGCTAATCCGCCGACGGAGCCCTAGATCTATAGCTTCCACTCCTGCGCCGCGGCCTTTGCTTCTCCGCATCCACCTCCATCCTCCATGGATTCGTGGTACCACTCCGATGTTACCTATGCGCGCATAGAGGGCCTCGTCAAGCGTGGTCTTTTCTACGGGTGGACCGATGCAGCGGAGTGGCTTGTGCCCGGTCGTGAGGATGCACTGGCGCCGCCTGATGACTATGTCGTCTCCTTCGTGCTCTTCCATGAGCGTGGACTCGTGGTTCCTCCCCACCCATTCTTCCGGGGTCTACTGCACCGCTATCAGATCGAGCTATAGCACTTGAACCCCAATGGGATCCAGCACATCACGACCTTTATCGCGATGTGCGAGGAGTACTTGGGGATCGAGCCCCATTTTGAGCTATGGAGGTATTTCTTCTCCATCTCCTTGATCAAGAAGAAAGAGAGAGGCCAGGAGACCCCGATGCCGATGGGATGCGCGGGCATCCACCTCTGGGGGCAGCGGATGATTGAGTACATGCCCTGTTAGCTCTCCAGATCCAACAAGGGGTGGCACTCGCATTGGTTCTATCTAAAGAACGACCCTGCCATTCCCTTGCCGATCTTTTCTGAGCGTCTGATCGAAGAGGTACCACCATCATGGTAGTGGGGGCCACCCATCAAGGAGAAGAAGAGGATGCATGACCTCCTCTAGGCCATCGCATTCCTAAAGACCCACGGCCTCCACGGGGCCAGCATCATTGGGGGGTATCACGCGAGGAGGGTGGCGCCCCTGATGGCGCATGTTCTCCCGCTGTATGGGATGATGCCCGACGCATAGCTCATCGAGACGATGCTCGCCCAGGGGCTGCTCCACGATAGTAAGGTCGCGCAGCGTGTCAAGGAGGCCACGGGGGAGACTGACGTCGTGTTCCTGATCCTAGGGTATCCCATGATGCGGCCGGACACGGGCTTCATCGAGCTGCCTGTGGGGTTAGCCCTCTGGGACTCGGTCGCACCGCTGCCAGAGCATGCGACCATGAGGGCGGTGAACCATGCCACGGATGAGCAATAGAAGAAGAAGAAGAAGGATGACATGGAGAAGAAATGACGGTCGAAGCAGTGAGCGAAGCTGCAGCGAGGGAAGCAGCGTCAAGGCCCGTCAGAAAAAGAGGAGGAGAAGGAGGATGACGGCTCCATGTCACCCATCCCGTGGGATGATTTAGCCATCAGGGATGAGGACCCGCCTTCGCCACAGGCGGGGCCCTTCCCATGGTATGTCATGAGACAGGAGGGAGAGGACGCGCTGCCGGAGCTGGCAGAATTAAACCGCCCCGTCTCGTCCGGACCTTCGACAATGGGCTCAGAACCAGCGGAGTCAGGCTGCCCTGCTTCATCTAGGCCTTCGATGGCGGCCCTGGAGCTGGTGGAAATAGGTTGCCCTACCTCGTCCGAGTCCTCGACGGTGCCTCCGGAGTCGGCAGGAGGTGGTTGTTCTGATTCGTTCGAGCCCTCTAAGCTGAGGGAGGGCTCAAAGCGGCAACATGCCGATGAGCAGCTAGGGTCAGGCAAGCTGGCCCCAAAACATCCTCATATGATGGCATCAAGGTGAGTCAAGAGTTTTTTCATCTTTTTGTCCCAATAAATTTTTGCCGCGAACTGACCGCCATGTCCCTTGCAGCGTCAGAGGACGTGGGACTCTCTTGCGGCTCGATCCAAAAAAGATCCTCCTCTAACAAACGTGCCAGGAGCCAGCTGGCGCCGCGCCGGTGGAGGGTGTGAGTGGCTTCGGGGCGGCCACGGCATCGACCGAGGGGGCGTAATCAATGGCTATGTCCACGGGAGAGCAAGCGGGGGAGGGTGCGTCCGGGGCACCCGTGGCAGGCACGGCACGCCCAGTTGTGTCTTCGACGTCACATGCGGAGGAGGCACGGTCGGAGCCACCGTCCGTGCAGGTGGCTGTGTCTGTGGCGGGGCGGACGGAAGGGAGCGCACTCAAGGCATCCTTTGCAGATGTGGCGACAGGGCAGGCCTTTGTGTCTGAGTCACCCGCCCCCTCTATCGCTAGAGGAGCCGCTCTAGAGGAGCTACCGCCACCATAGAGGTCGGCGCCGCTTGAGGTCGGCGCGGGGATGTCCTGGTCTCTAGTCGAGGTGGCTGCCCTCGATGAAGCGGCAGAGGAGAGGGAATGGGGGAGCGTCCAAACGGAGGTTGGGGACGCGGTTTGTGCCTTGACCACCATGGTGAGCTCCATGCATGACATTGTCACCCCGATTGGCCAGGTATGATATGACCGTGCTTCCGACCCTCATGTTCTCTTCTCGCACCTCTAAGTCTTGTCTTCTTCATAGATCCTTATGGCCCGCAGCTAGGAGAATTCCTAGTTCCTTGCTGAGGAGACATGGCGAAGTGAGGGGCTGGCCGCATGGCTTGCTGCCACCCATCAAGAGGTGGCTGAGCTTGCCCCTGCCACCCAGGAGGTGGCCAACCTCCGAGTTAGCGAGAAGGACGCTCATGATGATGCTCGTGAGGCTGAGGAGAAGCTCATGGCCCTGATTGAGAGGGCGCGCACGGACGCCGTGGAGGCTGAACGACTATGGAAGGAGTGGCATGATTTGCTCTGGGCCATAGAGGAGCTCCATATGGGGAGTGAGTTGTTTCGCCAGGAGTGTGCCGACGCTCAGTAGTGGGTCGACCACCTCAAGGGTGAGCTTCAAAGGGAGAGGGACCTGAAGGTTGTAGCCGAGTGCATGTCCACTGGGCTTGCCGCGGAGGTCGATCAGTGCCAAGAAGAGGTCTGGTGCCTGGAGGCCGAGGTGACCCGGCAGCGCGATGAGGTACGCAGGCTTTAGGTGGATGTGGACGGTAAGTCTCTGGTTTCCCTTGTTGTCTTTCTCCCTAAAATCCGTGGTAAGCCTTTTCACATGGTCGGTACGTGACTTGGGCAGGTCTTGATGACAAGCTTGGGGTGGAGGTAGTGAAGAGCCATGGCCTAGAGAAGGAGTTCATCGAGGTGAAGGACATCCTTCAGAAGGAGAGCGATGAACATGACAACCTATGCGTCACCGTCCAGCTAGTCTACGATGAGCTCGAGCTAGCCCCAGAGTAGGAGACAAGCTCGCTTGTGTTCACGTCACCCAAATCACGGGCCAGGCAGCGATCACCCATTCTCATTACGAGAACATCGATCTTGCAATGATGAGCCAAGGCTTCGCCCCCGTCTATACCGACGCTGAGCTGGTGGCCCCCTAGCGCATGACCTTTCTGCCAAGATAGAAGATGAAATCATCCCCCCGAGGGGTTAGTTTAGTCAGATAGGTCAGGTGGTGCACTTGTAATAACCGTACAAGTTCCAACCCTTTTGTTTCGTCTAAACAAGCCTGTTCTTTTGTTTTGTTTGAACAAATTTATTCTTTCTCCCTTTTTCTGTGTAAAAAGGGTTTAAAGTGTTCTGTCCCTTCCTATTGTTAAGACCGTAGAGCTTGAGGTGTAAGCAGGAAACTCTAGTCACGCTGGTAAGCAAGGGTGCCATAGCCGCTGGGGCGTAGGTTTCTTGCAGTCCGACCAGTTTTACTCGACGTTCGTTTCCGCAAACCTTGCCTCTAGGTTTTTAATGTGAGAAAGGGTCGGGCACGGTAACTATTTTAGAAAGGGTATATATATACCCTTATCAGCCCCTAAGTGAGACCCGACCCCTTGCCGATTCCGGGGTCATGTTTCACTAAAGATCGAGGAGACGATAGCGAAACTGGTAGGAAGAAAGCGTTTTTTTGTTTTAAAAACATTATTCTTTGTTTTTGTATGTACCCCTTCCCTAGGATCTGAGCCATCATTCTGCGACCGCACATTCGGTCTCCTTATGAGTCCAACTTCCCTCGAGCCCCCACGCATTGCAGGGGTCCGGTCAAGGGGTCAGCTCATGTAACACCCCGGGTGTTATAAATACTAAAACTGCCATGTCATCATATGCATTGCAAAGCATTTGGTCATATTGAGAACTTTGATATGCATTCACTAAAACAAGTTTAAATTTATGTTATAAGTGTTGCTTTGTATTGTTTGAATCAAGTTCGAAATCTTGGTATTGATTTGAAATTCCGAAAACCCTAAATTCAGCATTTAAATTTCTACCCTGAAAACCCATTTCAAAATCGAAGCACATTTTGGGGTTGAGCCTTAAAGAAAAAATGTAGAGTTTGTTGAATTGTACAAAGTTTGTTTTTGGAGTTTTCAAAGTTGTTTAGAAAAATTTGGAGTAATTTGAAAAGGCGTAATTCTTTAAATGTCCTCTTTTTGAATTCAAATTTGCATTTCAAAATGTAGACCGAATTTGGGTATGGTTATAAAAGCAAAGTTGTAGAACTTTTTATTTTGAACAACTTTTATTTTTGGAGATTTTTGAGTTGTTATACAATTTTGGGAGTAATTTGGAATTTTAAACGAATGGCAATTCTGTAATTACTGTGAACAGTGTTCACCGCCTAAGCTACATGGCCGGCGATCTTCTTCGGCATTCCAGGCGTGTTGTGGTTGTCTTTGGTGTCACGCTGGCGCGATGAAGGCTTCCATGTGGCTTCTCTTTGCTTCTAAGCCGTGCTATTTAGCCTGAGCCATCGTCGTTCATCTCCTTTCTTCTTCCTCTGCTTTTGCCGTCGCCACCGCCTAATTCCGTTGAGCTTGCGCCGTCGTCTTAGTGCTTGCCAGTCGTAGCTATAGCCTGTCACGGCTCCGCCTGGTCCTTGCGCATCCAACCGACCTACTTTTGTAGCTTGACTTCGCCGGGAAACTGCTGTGCGCGCTCTTCTTCCTCGCGGCCGACAGCGTCGCCGTCGCGTTCGCCTCACCGTGGCCAGCGCGCTACGGTCTGCCTCTGACCTTGAAAAGCTTTGCTTTAGCTTCATCTCGATGCTGTGGTTCTTAACATCTTGTTGATTGCTCGTTTTGACCACCGTAGTCGCTGGAACTCTGCCACCGACGACGTTTTGCTCCGCCATGTTTGCTCAGCTCGTCGAACCACCTTGCTGTTGCTCCTTCGGCTCGGCCTTTGACTCCAACACGTTCGGGGTGAGCTCCTGGTTCTTCTGAGTTGTTTGTGTGAGCTGCTGGTTCTTCCCGAGTTGTTTGTGTGAGCTCCTGGTTCTTCCCGAGTTGTTTGTGTGAGCGGGTGATTTGAAAATGAATTTTTCCTTTTTCAGAAATGATTAAATAGTGCTATAATTTGTTATTTTTGTGTAGATTTATTTAGAGCTCCACAAATTATAAAATTTTTTGTGTGACCTCTCTGTGCTGTATATTATTTAGGAAAAATATGAAATGTTACTTTTCAGTAATTTGTGAATGTGATAAAAAATGCTCAATTAATTAATAAATGAGTTTCCATGATTTTTCTAGGTTTAATAATTATCCAAAAATTATGAAAATTGTTTTGCCACTTAGTTATCATGTGATGAACCTTTACAAAAATTTTGAGCTCAATTGGAGCAAGTTTTTTTATTTCATAATTCTTAATTAATTAATTAATTCATAAAAGCAAATAGTAACCTTTAGTGATTTAGGTTTTGTTTGAATTTTTGATTGAGTGATGTACTTGGGTCATTAGTTGATAATGATCCTTGGCAATTGAATTAGGTGTTACAAAAAGGTTTAGTTAGTTTGACTTGTAACTGTACCGCGAAGGAAAGTTGTATTCAAGTTGTTAACTTTTGCATCCATCATCGAGCATCATATTTTGTATCTCGCATCATGTTAAACATGGCATTGTTACTACATGTAGTGAACGAAGGTGAGCACGTGGTTGTTAATCAAGTAGTTGAGGAGGTTGATCCGTCTGTGGAGGTTGGTGTTGATATCGGTGTAACGACTCCGGACCCAGATTTTTTCATCAACGAAGGCAAGCCCCGGATACATTTAACCCTACCTTGTGTTTTACCAATTGATTTCGCTTTTGCTTTTCTGTACTGCATTAAGTGATTAGGAGTTAAGTGAAAACCTAATTGGTGCATTACCAACCTTGTTCTTCCATATCTACCATATTACTAGTTTTAATTCGTATATGCCTAGTTATGCTTAGCTATGCTTAGAACGATAAAAGTCGGGTGATTCCCTGTCACCTGCAAGTTTTAAATGGAACTTTGGTTACTTATGTTATCATGTGATATGGGCATGTGGAGTAAGAAATCTAGACCGGGCGGACTCGGTGTGTGTGAGCCACAAGACATGGAGGTCTTGTGAGCGGGTTCTTTCCGCCTGTGTTGGTTAAGGTCCGTACCGTTGTTGAACTGTGTGCGGTGAGACTTTATAGTACTAACCACATACTCCGGTAAGCCTTAACTTGGTTATTCTATTACGAGAATGGCTACTCACGCACTGGGAGTGGAGAGATGGCGGGAATAGCGTGTACCCACGTGGCAATGGGCTAGATTGGTGGAGTACTGTATTCCCGGGTGGCGCGGACCCATTCTTGTTTTAGAGGATCCGAGGGTAGGTTGATATATGTAAGTTGGGGACCTACATATGTTGTGTGGTCTGGAATTCGTAGCTGGGTTTATAATCGGTTCGAATCGTCGTTGCTCCTCGGTTATGGAGACTCACTTCTCTGTTGATCATCGTAGATAAATAACTGGAACTTGAGGATGGTTTGTGAAGGTGTTGGTTATGAAGTTTTCTGATCTCAATGCGGATCGTGTCAGCTTTGTATATGATCTTAAGAAGTTTTAAATGTTGATATGAGAATTTTTTTAAAGCTTTTACGCAAAAGAACCTTGATTATTGCTAAAGCCATACCTTGAATCCCTAAGCCTGCATTCCTGCATTTTATTAATTCTTATTTCGGTTAAGTCTTGTTGAGTAGTTTTGTACTCAGGGTTCGTTGACCCTTGTTGCAGGTGAGGCTCATGAGCAGATTTGTTTTGGATCGTGCTATGTTGTTGTTCCACGTGATGACGATAAGTAAATGTGTGGCTCTTGGGCAGGGCAGCTTATTTGTGTGTTCTGTAATATGTTATAATGCCACTCCACTACTTTGGTTTGTATTATTTATCGAACTTAGTTGTATGTTTTGAAACAAATGGGTTGTAAACTATGTTATTGTAAGACTTCCGCTGATTTACTCTGGTGTAGATATTTGAATAAATGTTGTAATACTGCATTGACTCTGTAATGTGATCCTGCTTGGAAATCGTGGATGATTCGGGGTTCTCTGAGGACACCCGACAGTCTTCTTAAGTTACCGGGAACATATGCATAGTTGTCAAAGGTCGTTGGACAGTGACAGATGCATGTGGGCCCTATAATTTAGAAGGTTCTGCCACAGCTCATCTTTGTGATCGTCATCCCTCAAGCGTTTTTGTCGATAAAATAGAGGGGCTGAGCCATGCCATGTTTTTCCTCGATGGACGAAACATGGTGCTCGATGAGCTGTTAACGGGCTAGTCCGAGTGGGGCCCTGACTTCTCATTCATGGGGGTCCAGCATGGGTCAGCTGGTGACCAACTCCATATTCTTAGTGGCCAATCTATATAGTTCTCGGGTCCATTCAACGGGTCCCGAGGGCTCGTTGCCTTTCTTCAAGGAAAAACCATGGACTAGAAACCGACCAAGACTCGAATGTGGGCCAGGATGCCCGCGGTGCTCGTGCGCCCGGGTATTGGCTGCTAGTGGGCCCATCCCTTTCCATCCCTCACTATAAGGGCCCCCGGAGCAGCTGTGAACATGTCAGAGGGCTAACCTTCGAACTCCCGGGCCTGAATGGGCCATAGGATCATTTTTAGCTCCGTATCCCACCTTACCTATGACGGTTCTCGCACTGAGCTGGATGGCTTTGAGAAGGAGGTGGCCCCTATGGCATAGGACTTACCTATAAAGGTAAAAGGATGGGATCATCCCCCCCAAGAAATTAGTTAGGCAGATAAGCCAGGCGACGAACTCATAATAAGTGGACAAGCTCTTAAATTTCATTATGGCCAAATAGATTTTTAGCCCTTCTCCCCTTTTTGTATAAAAAGGTTAATGCATTCTGACCCTTTCCATCGTTAAGGCTATAAAGCTCGAGGTGTGGATGAACAAACTCTAATCACGTCGGTGAGCAAAAATGCCGTAGCTGTTGGGGTGTAGGTTTCTTGCAGTCCGACCAGTTTTACTCAGCGTTCGTTTCCGCAACCCTTGCTTCTAGATCTTAACGTGAGAGAGGGTCGGGCATAGAGAATGTTTGCCAGGTGGATATACTCTTAAATGCGTTCTGACTCTTTCTGTAGTTAAGGCTAAAAAGCTCGCGGTGTGGGAAAAAACTCTGATCACGCTGGTGAGCAAAAACGCCGTAGCCATTGGGGCGCAGGTTTCTTGCGTTTCGACTAGTTTTACTCAGCGTTTGTGTTGGTGTTTCAAACAAACACCAACTAGTAAATTTATATTTGTTGCGCGTTAGGCCCAGATGGTGTACTAAAGGACACAAGGTTTATACTTGTTCAGGCAGAATGTCCCTACGTCTAGTTTGCTGCTGCTCATGTTATTAGCACCGAAAAAGGTTCATAGTAGGGGGTATAAACGGTTGAGAGAGGGACAGGTCCCAAATCTCTGATGGAAAGGTCAAAAGGATGCCAAGTGCTCAGTTGCTGCTTGGCTGTGTGTTGTGTGTGAAAAATGATCCGTCCCCTTAGTGGGGTGCCCTGCCCTCCCTTTTATAGACCGAGGGGGAGGAGGGATTACAGATGGGAGAAAGAGGAGAAACCAGAGGTTGAGAAGGTCTTTCGAAGGTGCCGGGTCTTCCTTTTCCCTTGAGTCTACCCTGCTGATATGGCAGATGGTGCCCAAGATGGCATGTTCGTTGATCCTGATAGGGTCGTGCTCTGGCCTCGTTCAGCAAGTGGTCACGTCCCATCCTACTCCGGTGGATGGTGCGGCATGCCCGGGTACCAAGCCGTGACCCTACGGGGAGCAGACGGGAAAGTGACCATACGTTCGTTACTATAGGTGATGTGAGTTCCCTCCTGGATTGTAGTGGTTGTCATATGCTTATGTTAGGATCCGCGTCCGAGGGTCGATGGCGGTGCCCACAATACTGTAAGACAAAAGTCGGCGCCTACAACACTGTTCGGGCTCTATCATGCCTGGAAGGGCTTAAAGCACCCGTCCTATCATATCCTGACGGTACTTTCCCATAGGCATGCAGGGTATGATCCTTGGTACTGCGGTTGACTTGAGTGTCCTATCTTACCCTGTGCTCGTCATTATGAAGGAGTAGGGTGCAGGCGTCGGGTGAGGCGAAGCCAGCCCTCAGACGTCGGGCGAGAGGGAGACAGCCCGTAGTCATCGGGTGAGGCGGAGCCAGCCCTTAGACGTCAGGCGAGGCGGAGCCAGCCCTCTGACGTTGGGCGAGATAGAGCCAGCCCTTAGTCATTGGGCGAGGTGGAGCCCAACCCTCAGGGGTCGGATGAGGCGGAGCCAGCCCCTGGTCGTCGAGGGAGGTGGAGCCAGCCCTCAGCCGTTAGGCGAGGCGGAGCCAGCCCTCAGACATCGGGCGAGACAAAGCCAGCCCGGGACATTAGGCAAGGTGGAGCCAGCCCAGGACATCGGGCGAGGCGGAGCTAGCCCCCGGACGTCGGGCGAGGCGGAGCTAGCTCGGAACGTCAGGCGAGGCGGAGCCAATCTGTGGTCGTTCGGGCAAGAAGTGTAGCTGTGTTCTTGTCTATTTGGAAGCATCAGCGTTTGATGGTTATTAGCTCCACCTCATTGGGTACCCAGTATAGGTCCCCGATAGTTTATTTCCGCAACCCTTGCTTCTAGGTCTTACTGTTAGAAAGGGCCGGGCATAGAGAATGTCTACTGGATAGATATGCTAATATCAACCCCCGAGTGAGGCCCGACCCCCTACCGTTGCTGGGGTCGGGTGTCACTAAAGATCGAGGTGTTGATAGCGAAACTGGTAAGAGAAAGCGTGCATAAATTAAGGGTAAAAGCAACGTTGCTGTTTGATGTTCTAGGCATTGATGAAGACTTCATCGTCGATGGTCCTGAGCCCCTTGCCGTTGCTGGGGTTAGGTGTCACTAAAGATCGAGGAGTCGATAGCAAAACCAATTAGAGAAAGCATGCATAGATTTAAGGGTAAAAGCGACATAGCTGTTCGATGTTCTAGACGTTGACGAAGACTTCGTTGTCGATGGTCTTGAGCTTATAGGTGCCTGGTCGGGGCACCTCCACAACAACATACGGTCCCTCCTATGGCGGAGAGAACTTGTGATAGTTCTTGTTACTCTGGACGAGGCGGAGCACCAGGTCCCTGACGTTGAAGGCCTGACCCTGCACTCAACGACTATGGTACCGGTGCAACGCTTACTGGTACTTGGCTGAGCGGAGGAGGGCAACATCACACGCTTCATCTAGCTAGTCCATGGCATCCTCAAGGGATGCCTTGGCACCCTGTTCGTCATACGCCCTGACCCTCGGCGCTCCATAATCGAAGTCGGTTGGGAGGATAGCCTCGAAACCATAGATCATGAAGAATGGTGTATAGCCGGTGGCCCAGCTAGGGGTCATCCTCAGGCTCCAAAGCACCATAGGAAGCTCCGTGACCCATCATCTGCTAAACTTGTTCAACCGGTTGAAGATCATAGGCTTGAGGCTTTGTAGGACCATGCCATTCGCGTGCTCAACCTCCCCGTTCGTGGATGTGGTATTCATCGTAGAATCAAAGGAACTTCTTCCCAGTGAACTGTGTGCCGTTGTCCATGATAATAGAGTTTGGGACTCCAAAGCGATGGATGATGTCAATGAACAGCATGGCTTGCTCGGACTTGATCGTGGAGATCGGTCGAGCCTCTATCCACTTTGTAAACTTGTCTACGGTGATAAGCAAGTGCGTATAGTCCCCAGGCGCCCTCTTCAGAGGTTCGACTAGATTGAGCCCCCAGACCGTGAATGGCCATGTGTTGGGGATCGTTTAGAGTGCTTGGGCTAGTAGGTGGGTCTACCGAGTGTAGTATTGACACCCTTTATTGGTGCGCCTCTTCATGGAGGAGGTAGTCGAGGTAAGGTGTCCTCTAGTCATCTAGAGGGTTAGGCTCTATCGCTGGATCCTCGTCAAGCTCCATGACTTCAGGGTTGGATGGAGCTACTGGCCGATTAGCCCCTGAGCCCAGGGTAGGCGGCCCATCATTAGTCTATTTCGTCTCCTCGTAGCAGACCGAGGGCTTGTACTAATCGCTGGTGAAGATGTCTGTCGGCACAGGCTCTCGGCCAGATGCCATTTTTGCCAGCACGTCGGCTGCCTCATTGAGATGCCTCAGGATGTGATTGAGCTCAAGACCATCGAACTTGTCCTCTAGTTGGCAGACTTCTCAACAATACATAGCCATCTTGGCGTTGTGGTAGCTTGATTCCTTTATGACTTGGTCAATGACAAGCTGGGAGTCGCCATGGAGTTGGTCACGCTGGTCACGCAGTGATTGGATGCTAGGGTCCTGCGTTCGGTCAGTGGAAGCAGCGAAGACGCTGGCGTTAGTCTTCGACCAGACCCTGGGTCACTTAGTGACCGAACGCTATTGGGGCGCATCCAATTCTGCTAACATGGCAGCACACAGTGAAGAGGGTGACTGATCGAATGCTGGGTGAGTCCAGTCAAGGGTGACCAGATGCGTCTGATCATGAAAAATTGTCTTTGGATGCTTACTAGAAACGACCGGACGCTGAGGTCCTACATCCGGTCACTTCGATGAAGCGCGTCCGGTCATAACTTAAATGTACTGATGACCATTGTGATCGGGCGATTAGCGTTTGAAGCAGGGGCCACGTGGCGTGCATCACGTGACCGGACGCTGAGGTCTAGCATCCGGTCGATCTGACCGGTGCGTCCGGTCACCCCGTGTTGTGCCCAGTGAAGGGGTACAACGACTCTATTTCATGGGGGCTTCTATTTAAGCCCCATGGCCGGCTCTAGCTCACTCTCTTGGCCATTTGCATTGACATAGCAACCTTATGAGCTTAGCCAAAGCCCTCCCACTCATCTCCGTCATAGTTTCAACATCTTTGTGAGATTGCGAGTGAATCCAAGTGCATTGCTTGAGTGTTTGTATCTAGAGGCACTTGGTGTTCGTGTTTCGTTGTGGGATTTTCTTGTTACTCTTGGTGTTTGCCGCCACCAAGTTGGCTTGGAGCAGCGAGGATCGTTGAGCGGAGGTTGGTGATTGTCTCCGGCTCCGACCGTGGTGATTGTGAGGGGTTCTTGACCTTTCCCCGGTGGAGAGCCAAAAGGTGCTCTAGTGAATTGCTCGTGGCTTGTGTGATCCTCATCTTGTGATGGTTGTGTGGCACCCTATTGAGGGTTTGGCGTGTGATGCCAATTAGCGCGTGAACCTCCAAGTGAGTGAATTGCCACAACAAGGACTAGCTTGCCGGCAGGCAAGTGAACCTCGGTAAAAAATCATTGTGTCATCATTTGATTCCGAGGTGATTGGTTTTCATTGGTATTCATTCTTGTGATTGATTGGCTCCTTCCTCGACAAGGCGGTATAACCATCTTGCTCATTCTCTTTACATAAATGCAAACTAGTTGTCAAGCTCTTTAGTGTAGCTAGTTGTGAGAGCTTGTTATTTTGGTTAGTGTGGCTCTTTAGTTAGCCTTTGAGAACACACTAACTTAGTGTTCTGCTATAGCCATTGTGTGGTTAGAAACAATAGAAACTAGAATTGTGGTAGGTGGCTTGCATTTTTAGTAGGCTAGCGCAACACTTGCTTCGCCTCATAATTGTCTAACCGATTTGTTAAGTGTTGTTGTAGAAAATTTCAAATAGGCTATTCACCCCCCTCTAGCCATTCGGGCCTTACAAGTGGTATCAGAGCTGATGTCACCGTGATTTGAGGCTTAACAACCTTCGGTGTAAAAATGGCTTAAATCAACAACACCAAGAAGCCACCCCAATTTGATGGCTCAAATTATCCCTATTGGAAAGCTAAGATGACAACTTATATCAAGTCAATCAATAGGAAGGTTTGGAAGATGGTAGAGACAAAGATTGAGATTGAAGATGAAGAGGCTCCCATCGCCGCCGAAGAAATGCTACTCCAAAATAATGGCATTGCTCTTAGTGCCATCCATGATGCTTTGGATGAGAGAACATTTGAGCAAATCAAGAACATTGAGAGAGCTCATGAGGCATGGAAGAAGTTGAAAGAATCATTTGAGGGCACTCAAGCCATGAAGGGTGCAAAGGCATACATTCTCAAAGAGAAGTTTGCAAGCTTCAAGATGAATGAGGATGAGAGTGTGTTGGAGATATTCCATAGGCTTCAAGTGCTTGTCAATGATCTCAAAGCACTTGGATGTAACACCCTCGGTGTTACATTGCAATGCTTTGCTAAACATTTCATGAGCATCCTGATTATGTGCATATGTGTATAAAGTGATTGTAAATTGATGTTCGGCACTTGAAACATTCATACGAAACATGAGACAAAGGTTACGTTTCATATAATATTGTTTAGTATTCTAATCGAATTGTTGTCGAAATAAAAATGCTATAGGACATTTGGCTAACGGCGATGAAATAGGTGTGGTCGCGGACAAGGATAGCTGGTTAGTACATCGAGTAGGCTGGATTTGGGGTTCGACGTGAAACCGTTCGAAATGACGCCCATTAGCGTAGGCTTGAAAGAAGGTCGACGGAGCTAACTTTGGCCAGTTTTGTAGAACGATCGGCTTAGGAAATAGCACAATGTCGCTGCTTAGATTGATAGCTGGATGTACCCTCTTGCGCATCGAACAAGTAGTTTGGCGTTTGGAGCTTTGTAAACAAGTTTTCTACTTGCTTTAAAAAGTGTGCATGTCACTTGAGTTGGCACTGGGCGCGGTCACCTCTGGACTGGCACACTGCTGGCTTGCCAGCGCACTACCGCGCCATCCACGTCCCACCGGTGCACGTGCACAGCTCTGGCGCTGCGTGCCAAGGCCATCTGCCTTCGCTGCTGGCCACACCCACCGCTGCTGCTCGACCACCGCCACCGCCCGGCCTGCCACCGTTGTTGCTCGCCTATCGGCATGGCTGGCTCGCACTACACGCCGAGGCACAGTCCTCGTCCTCATGCCTTGGCCGTTGGCTGCTTCGCTGGCATGCGGGTCACCCCGCCGGCTGATGCGCTATGACCAGGCCACCGACCAACTGAAAGGTCCTAATATGGCTAGAGGGGGGTGAATAGCCTATTTAAAAATCTACAAATCAACTAGAGCAATTTGATTAGTTATGATAAATAGCGTAATGCAAACTTGCTCTAGCTCTATAAGGGTTGCAAGCCACCTATCCAACAATTCTAGTTGCAATGAATACTTAGGCACACAAACTAGCTATGTAATTACTCACTAAGAGCTCTCAACCTTGCTACTCTAAAGAGCTCAACTAGATGAATGTAAATAATAAAGCAAGCTCTCAATTCTAATTACACTAAAGAGCTTGTATCAACTAGTTTGCAAGAATATAAATGAGTGAGTAGAGTGATTATACCGACGTGTAGGGGATGAACCAATCACAAGATGAATATATAGCCAATCACCGGGAGAATGACAAAGAAGAGAGACAATTGATTTTCTCCCGAGGTTCACGTGCTTGCCAACACGCTACGTCCCCGTTGTGTCGACCAACACTTGGTGGTTCGGCGGCTAAGAGGTGTTTCACAAACCTCGTCCACACGATAGGACACCGCAAGAACCGACCCACAAGTGAGGTAACTCAATGACACGAGCAATTTACTAGAGTTACCTTTCGGCACTCCGCCGGGGAAGGTACAACTCCCCTCACAATCATCAAAGGCGGCCACGAACAATCACCAACTCGTGCCGATCCTTCACCGCTGCTCCAACCGTCTAGGTGGTGGCAACCACCAAGAGAAACAAGCGAAATCCGCAGCGCAACACGAATACCAAGTGCCACTAGATGCAATCACTCAAGCAATGCACTTGGATTCTCTCCCAATCTCACAATGATGATGGATCAATGATGGAGATGAGTGGGAGGGCTTTGGCTAAGCTCACAAGGTTGCTATGTCAATGAAAATGTGCAAGGGAGTTCCCTTGAGCCGGCCATGGGGCTATAAATAGAGCCCCCATCAAATAGAGCCGTTGTACCCCTTCACTGGGCAAAACACGCTCTGACCGAACGCTCTGGTCATACCGACCGGACGCTGGCCCTCAGCGTCCGGTCGCCCGATAGACGCCACGCGTCACCAGCTTCAAACGCTGTTCGTCAGATTTCAACGGCTATGAAGCTGACCGGACGCTCCGGTCAAAACTTATCGGACGCTAAAGCCCCAGCGTCCGGTCGTTTCCAGTAAGCTCCCCGAGGCGTGTTTTTTCGACCGGACGCGTCCGGTCCACCTTGACCGGACGCAGACCAGCGTCCGGTGCTCAACCCTACCCACTGTGCCGTCTGACAGCTCGACCGGACGCAGCCTTTCAGCGTCCGGTCGCTGAGTGACCCAGCGTCCGGTCAGTAGACCGACGCCAGCATCATTTCGACCAACTCCATTTCAACTCTAACTTCTTCACCCTTGCTCAAATGTGCCAACCACCAAGAATTTTGCATCCGGCGCAATAGAAAATAGACATTTCATTTTTCCAAAAGCGTCGAATATTTTTCCAAAAGGGACCCAAACCCATCTCAACCCTGCAAACACCTTGTGCACATGTGTTAGCATATTTTCACAAATATTTTCAAGGGTGTTAGCACTCCACTAGATCCTAAATGCATATGCAATGAGTTAGAGCATCTAGTGACACTTTGATAACCGCATTTCGATACGAGTTACACTCCTCTTAATAGTACGGCTATCTATCCTAAATGTGATCACACTCACTAAGTGTCTTGATCACTAAAACAAAATGGCTCCTACATTTTATACCTTTGCCTTGAGCCTTTTGTTTTTCTCTTTCTTCTTTTCCAAGTTCAAGCATTTGATCATCACCATGCTATCACCATTGTCATGATCTTCGTCATTGCTTCATCACTTGGAGTAGTGCTACCTATCTCATAATCATCTTGATAAACTAGGTTAGCACTTAGGGTTTCATCAATTAACCAAAAGCAAACTAAAGCTTTCACCAACTCTACCGAACCTTGCCCTGCCTCGCTTGGCTGTAGGTGCACCAGGTCCTACGTTCACGTCGCCGGCGGCCACACACGGTACTGACCGCTAACTTCCCTTGGCTGCTCGCTCGAAGGACGTCCACCTGCCCCGCCATCCCCTCTGCGTCGCATCGCTCTGCGTCAATTGTCTGGCGCTGCCCGCCGTGGTGGCGCCATGCCGCGCCTCATCGTCTTGCCACAGTGGTTGTGCAGACAGCTGTCTAGGGCATGTCCCGCCTGTCCCACTGTCAACCGTAGTGGTGTGTTGGCTCGTTGCGCTGACGCCGTAGACGGATCAAGCCAAGCCATGACAGGACCCCCCCGGCCTCCGCTGTCTCCATGGCCACCGAGACGCTTCTGTCAAATTCACCGAGGTAGCAGTGTCTGGATTCAAATTGACCACGTGTTCGACTCTGCCAGATAGCCTGCAGCCCTACCGACCCCACATCGCCGCCTATAGCTCAGTCTTGTGCTCCAATTTTGAATCGCCGCTCGCCGGGTCCATAAGACCATGGTGTCCTGCGCCGTCGGCTAACCCAACAACCAAGGTAGCTCGGTCCAATTCCTCACGCCACTAGCCTCTCCTCCAGTTGGTTGTCACCGTGCTCGCCATAGCCTAGGCCCTACCACCGTTGAGCAGCCCCTGGCACAGCCGTGCCATTGCCGTGCTCCGCCGCACCACATCGCGCGCACGTGGTCGGCTCGGCCTGAGCCATCTCCGATCGAGTCATCGCGTCTTTCGGTTCCGCTACTTGTTTTGCCCTGGCCGTGTTGACATTCATCGAAACAGCGTCGCCGTGCTTGCAGGGTGCCCGCCGTCGTGGTCCGAGCCCACTGCGACGTCCCGGTGCGTGTTGTCTCTGCTCTGCACTTCGCGTTCGCGCATAGGTGAGATTCGGCTCGTTATTTTGGGAGGGGGAGGCCTGGGGTGGCCGACGTGGGTCACCGGTGCCAGCCCCGTCGCGCCGGTGTGCGTGGGTGGCTGCAAGGGTTTCGCCAGTGAGAGGACAAGTAGTTCGGAGGGTGTATCTGTAAAACTATAGACTAGCAAAATAGTACCGTAGAGCTTGTTGCAAATACCGAATAGTTTGGGGACATCCGTGCACTTTGCCATCGAGCGCGGGCCTCTCCCATCGCGGGCTGCTGGCCGGCTGGGCTGCGCGCGCGCGCCGTGCTTGGGCGGGCCAGGCTGCGCGAGTTGGGCCGAAGTGGAGATTCGGTTTCCTTAATTCCAGTAAATTAGAATTGTTTATTTATTTTGGTTATGAACTAAACTTCGATAATTCATAGTAAATTGCGTAGTTGTCCAAAAATAGTGAAACTAATTTTGTTAGGTTCGGAAAAATACCATCTATCTGTTAGTATAGTTAGTTCACAGTTAGCTGTTATGATCATGGGTTCATAAATTCTAATTAGACAGCTTAGTATTAGGTAGATAGATATTTATAGGAATTCTTGTGGCAAATCAGTAATAGTGTTAGGTTTGAAAATTTTACAGTAGGATGTTACGTGCTCGCTGTAATTTTTAGCATTAGAGGTGTTGTTGAAATAAAGTAGCTATTACCCTTGTTCATTGGAATATAGCGTAAATCGGCGTTAGGAGTAAAAATGCCGATAGTTGCTAGAATAACGATGAATGCTTTACTTGCTACTTGTTGTCGATAACGATAGATGATTTAGCACCGTGGTCGATAGCCCTAGCTGAGTAGTAAATTGATGTACTCCAATTTTAAGAGCTGTGGTTGTTATGTTATTAAACACTACATCATCATTTCATGTAGATCCTGAACTGGTAGACTTCATGCCCGCCGGCGAGCTAGAGTACGACGAGGTTATCGAGGAATACGAGGAGGAGATCTTCGCATAGGAGGAAGCCTAGGAGCCTGTTGGTACTGACCTTGCTGACCCGGCACCTGCCCAAGGCAAGCCCCGGTGCATAACCCCTATTTTCAAATGATCACTGAAATATATATATATATATATATATGAAGTGCATTTACGTTACAGGCATTTTATGGAAACTATATGCATAAATATATCTACCCATGAGTCCTACTAGTATAGGTCGAGTAGCTGCTATGCTCAGGATATCGGTAGCGTGAGTAACCTGCCGTTACTCACAAATAGGTGATAAAATATGAACACTCATGATAAAATGATGGAAAGGTAAATGGTGACCAGGCAGGGATATGGTTTGGGTATTGGTGGGTGTAAAGGGTTGTGTCCTGCGGCCAACAGGGCATAGCTCGGTTACACTTTTTCCCTGTCTGTGTCGATTAAGGACCGGTCATTGCATATGACTCTAGGCAAGTCACAGATTATTGTCCCGAGCGCATACTTAGGTATGGGCGTAGGGAAGGCCTGTTGCTCTCTTGTCGCGGATCCGGCTCTTTCCGAACCGACTGATGGGAAGAGGAGGTGGTGGAGGTCCTTGCACCACACTAAGTCCGGGACTCAGGATGTGGGGGCTTGGAGTCCAAGTTTGGACGGGGACCTGGACACCCGGGACAGGAGGGTGATGGGTTAGTCCTGCTTGTGCCTGGGGTACAAGCGGGGCATGTGTTTTTGGGGCACCCAGCTGGGCACATTGATTCGCGAATCGCCGGACGATCCGGTACGGCTTGTCTGCGGTTTAGCACCGTAGTAAGAACTGAAAGTGGAGAAAGAAGAAGAAAAATATAACTGATTGCTCAACCTTTGCTGGAAAGTAGACAAGTGCTTATATAGACTAGCTAGATGATAACTTAATATGGCTGATAATAATAATATATAAATAAGGACTCACTATTAGTATTGAATTCTGCTAAAGAAAATCAGCAAACCATAAAGCCTATCATATCCCTTGGAGTCGGAAAATTATTCCCACTAGTCGGGTAAGTCTTGCGAGTACATTGTGTAGTCAGGGTTTATTTACCCTTGTTGCAGGTAATGCTTGAGAAGTAGCTTTGTGTGGAGGATTCTTCTGGTGGGCTCAGATGGAATCCTCGCTTCTATCGCTAGATGTTTATTTAAATTTCCATTGTTTATCATTCCGCACTCTGGTATTTGGTATTGTAATAATGTACTTTTTAAGAAACTCTGATGTATGAAATGGACTTGTATTGTAACTCGTTCTCATTATTGGATCCTTGGGAAAATGTGGATCTTTCGGGTTCTCCCTCGGGGTGTGCCCGACGGACACCGCTCGCTGTAGTTTGCTTTCGGGGTGCTTAGTCTTTGATGGAAGATGAGCTCCTCCATAAGTGTGCTATTTCAGGCGGTGCTGCCACAGTTGGTACCAGAGCCAATAATTGTTACGAATTCATCACTCTTTTCAAAACTTTAAAACTTTGACCAACAAAAGGTTTTGCGAAAAAGTAGGATGCAATTATATTAGGTAAATAAGTATAAGCCCTAGCAATATGGTATATCTAGGATAGCAACACTGGTTTTATCTAATCAGTTTTTTGCAGGTACACTGACTTACGTTGCGTAAGAAATCGCTTAGTATACAGAAAGTGAGTGTGCGATGTGCCAAAAATTCTACGAATGCCGCTATATTTCTGGCTTGAGTGAACGTATAGGTTGGCTTGAGTGAACGTATAGGTCGAAGCATGCATCCTAATAATAGCATCTTACTTGAACTAAAAATCCCCCTTCACGTATAATGGAATTAGTAAACTGGTAGGACTAACTAAATGAATGCTTTAATAATCGTGCTGTCATCTCTCTAATCCCTTGGTTCTGATCGGAAGGGAGTTCTGATGGAGGGTTCCTGTCTCTTACAGATGAACCTAAGATCTGGACGTGGGAGCACCAGTTCGGGGGTGGCTAACGAGGGCCAGGGTGACAGTGGCCGGGCCATTGAGCGCGGCATCGGGGGAGGTCAGGAGGCCCCACCTCTAGTTCCTCATCGTTTTCCACCACCGCCACCGCCTTCGCCGATGACCCCCACAGAGATAATGGCGGAGTTGTTGGCTGCTTGCTGGGAGTCAGCTGCTGCTCACCAAGAGATGGCTCGTGCCATGTAGATTATGGCATAGGCCATCGCGGGCCTTGCCCGCGGAGGTCCCGGGGGCAACGGTGGGAACGGGGGTGGTGCCCGCCGTCCTGAGGGATAGTCCTCTTACCGGGACTTCCTCAAGACTCACCCACCCATGTTCACACCATTGGACAAGCCCTTGGAGGCGGAGCACTGGCTTCGCACTATGGAGCAAAAGTTTCGGCTGCTCGGAGTGACCGACGAGCAGAAGGTGTACTTTGTGGCCCAGCAGCTTTTGGGGTCCGCAGGTGCATGGTGGGAAACTTTCTAGGCCACGAAGCTACCAGATCATCCGACAACATGGCAGGAGTTCTCCACCGCCTTCCAAGAGTTCTTTATCCCTGCTGGTGTTATCAACCAGAAGGTGATCAAGTTCCTGGAGCTATGCCAGGGGAACAGGGCAGTGATGGAATATGTGAACAAGTTCAACCACTTGGCTCAGTATGCTGGCAGTCAGGTGGATACGGATGACAAGAAGAGGGACCACTTCATTCGTGGTCTCACTCCCGCCCTTCAGGAGAAACTGTATCTGGGGAACTATCAGACCTTTGGGGCTCTGATGAACGCCGCCATTGCCGTTGAAGGTTTCTAGCGGGCATCTCAAGCTGATTGGAAGAGGAAGCGGGGGGACGCAGGATCTTCTAGCCACCCCCACACACAGAAGATTCAGGTTGTTCGGCGGGGGCCCTATCAACCATCCGACGGGCCTTCATTCTAGCAACCTCAGCAGACGTCGCAGACTTCCTCCACTCAGTACCGTGCACCTCCGCAGCAGGTGCAGCCGCAGCAGTCTCAGGGACAGCAGGTCCCACCTCATTAGGGGTTTGGGAACAGGCTAGGAGCTTGTTTCAAATGTGGCAAAGAGGGCCAGTATGCCCGGGCCTGTCCCCAGAACCAGCCCGCTCAGTCAGCTCAACCGTCCGTGAATTCCAGGCTTATCAAGAGGACCATCATTAAGAAGAAAGTGCCCAGCAGGTCTGGCCAGGTGAACTTCACAAATGCTCAGCAGGTTGTGCAGCATGAGACAGTTATGGCTGGTATGTTTACCATCGACTCCCATCCAGCTTTGTTGTTGTTCAATTCTGGTGCATCACATTCTTTCAGGAGCATGGGGTTTGTAGAGCGGCACAACTTATCACTTATGGCTATACCGTATGCCTATAAGATCCATACTGCGGGTTCACAAATGTTCATCAATACCCACACGGATACTGTAAGTTTGGTATTAGCCACCCACACTTATCGCCTACAGTTCATGATAATGCCGGGGCAAGGCATTGATGCTATTCTTTGAATGAACTGGTTGCGGGTGTATCGGGTAGTATTGGATATGAAGAGAAGAAGTGTGGAGTTATGACTTCCTTCTTCTGAGGATAGGATGTCCCTTATTATACCCTCGGAACCAGTCTTACCTATTGCTGCCCATGCTGAAGCCGTTCTTGATCTTACCTCCATTCTGGTAGTATGTGAGTTCCCAGATATTTTCCCCAAAGATCTTCCTAGGTTGCCGCCGAACCGTGAGGTAGAGTTCTCCATTGAGCTTGAGCCTGATACGGCCCCCATCTCTAGACGTCCGTACCGCATGGCTCCAAGAGAACTAGCAGAAATGAAGAAGCAACTAGAAGAATTGATGGACAAAGGTTTCATCCGCCCGAGTTCTTCACCGTGGGGTTGTCCAGCTATTTTTGTGAAGAAGAAAGATGGTACCTTATGGATGTGTGTGGATTGCCGCCCTCTTAATGCGGTAAGAGTTAAGAACAAGTATCCCTTACCCTGCATAGATACTTTGTTCGATCAATTAGCTGGTGCCAAGGTGTTCTCAAAGATTGATCTCAGATCAGGCTATCATCAGATCAAGATCAGGCCACAGGATATACCAAAGACAACTTTCTCTACTAGGTATGGACTATATGAGTACCTAATGATGTCTTTTGGTCTTACCAATGCTCCTGCCTTCTTCATGTACCTGATGAATTCAGTCTTCATGCCGGAGCTGGATAAGTTTGTGGTGGTTTTCATTGATGACATCCTGATCTATTCCAAGAATGATAAAGAACATGCTCGACACCTCTGGATAGTACTAAATCAACTAAGGGAGCAGAAGTTGTATGCCAAATTCAGCAAGTGCGAGTTTTGGTTAGATCGAGTGCAGTTTTTGGGGCATGTGTTGACACCTGAAGGCGTTTCTGTAGATCCCAACAAGGTGCGAGATGTATTGGATTGGAAGTCTCCCAAGTCTGTACACCAGATCCATCAGTTCCTTGGTCTAGCTGGATACTATTGGCGTTTCATCCCTGATTTCTCCAAGATAGCCCAACCCATGATCAAGTTGCTCCAGAAAGAAGCTAAGTTTGATTGGAGTCCAGCTTGTGAAGAAGCTTTTCAATCTCCTGTGCTGGCCCAACCAGATATTGATAGGCCCTTTGATGTATACTGTGACGCTTTGAAGATGGGGTTGGGGTGTGTGCTTATTGTCGGTGTTTCGAACAAGCACCGGCTAGTAAATTTATAATTATGCGCGTTAGGCCCAGATGGTGCGCTAAAGGACACAAGGTTTATACTGGTTCGGACTGAATATCCCTACGTCCAGTCTGTTGCTGCTCGTGTTATTAGCACTGAAAGCGGTTTGTAGTATGGGGTACAAACGGTCGAGAGAGGGACTGGTCCCAGGTCTCTGATGGAAGGGTCGAAAGGAGGCCAAGAGCCTGACGGCGGCTTGGTTGTGTATGTGAGTTGAACTAAACTCTCTATGAGTTCGTCTGTATGTGAGTTATCCGTTGAAAGTTGGTCCCCTCGGTGGGGAGCCTTGCCCTCCCTTTTATAGACCAAGGGGGGAGCAGGGGTTATAGATGGGAGAAAGAGGAAAATACCAAGGGTATAGAAGGTCCTTCGAAGGATTCGGGTCTTCCTTTTTCCCAGCGCCTGCCCTGTATAACATGGCAGACAGAGTCAGAAGTGGTGTGTTCACTGATCTTCGTAGGCCATACCCTAGCCCCTTTTAGCAAGTGGGTGCGTCCCATCCTGCCCCTACGGGCGGCGTGTTGGACAGGGTTGCTGAACCCCGACCCCGTAGGGAGCGGATGTCGCAGTGACTGCTTGTTCTGCCATTGTAGAGGACGGGAGTCTCTCCTTAGAGCGTAGTGGTTGTCGTATGTCCGTGTCGGGTTCTTCGCCTGGTGGTTTGAAGGCGGCGCCTACAACAGTGTAGGGCGAAGAGCATGCGCCTGCAACACTATTCAGGCTCTGTTACGCCTGGAAGGGTCTAAGCACCCATCCTGTCATGTCCTGACGGTACTTTCCTACAGGGGCGCATGACATGGTCTTTTGGTGCCATGGTTGACCCGAACGTCTTGTCTTACCCTGTGCCTAACATCATGAGGGAGCGGGGTGCGGTTGTCAGGCGAGGCGGAGCCAATCCTTGGACATCGGGTGGGGCGAGGTCCGTCAGGCGAGGTGGAACCTAGCCTTTGGGGGTCAGGCGAGACGGAGCCCGGCCCTCGGGGGTCGGGAAAGACAGAGCCTAGCCCTCGGGGGTCGGGCGAGGCGGAGTCTAGCCCTCAACCCTCGGGTGAGGCGGAGCCGCCCCCCAGCCATCGGGGGCCGGAGCCAGCCGATGGACCTCGGGCGAGGTGGAGTCTGGCCCTTAGCCCTCGGGTGAGGTGGAGCTGTCCCCCAGCCATCGGGGGAGGCGGAGCTGACCGATGGGCGTCGGGCCAGGCGGAGTCTAGCCCTTAGCCCTCGAGCGAGGTGGAGCCATCCCCTAGCCGTCGAGGGAGGCGGAGCTTCCTGATGGGCATTGGGCGAGGCGGAACCAAAACTCCCGTCGTTCGGGCAAGAAGCGCAGCTGTGTTCTTGTCCGTTCGGGAGTTTTTAACGTTAGATGGTTATTAGTTCCATCTCCTTGGGTACCCCGGTATTAGGTTCCCGATAGTCGCCCCCCGAGCCCCCGGGCGGTTTGGGCAGAATCGCCCGGGGGGTGCTCCGATTTCGTCGGAGTTAGTTCGCCAGAGGGTGCGCGCGAGCGCACCCGATGGGTGTAGCCCCCGAGCCCCCGGGTGATTTGAGTAGAATCGCCCGGGGGGTAGTATCAGAGTCAATTCGCTATAGGGTGCGCGCGAGCGCACCCGGTGGGTGTAGCTCCCGAGCCCCCGGGTGATTTGGGTAGAATCGTCCGGGGGGTAGTATCGAGCCCTCCACGGGTAAGGCCGTAAGACTCGGCGTTTCATTGACTGGATTTTCTTTGCGGGAATCGTGGTATCCCGTTCGTGGGGATTTCATTCAGGTTTGGCCTGGTTGGAGCTACCGTGGATCGAGGACCTGGCGATGCTTGCGTCCTTGAGTCCTGGTCGTTTTGCGGGCCCATCCCTCGATGGGGCGTCCATCGAGACGGTTTGGACCGAGCCCTAGTCGTAATGGGCCCAGGTGGATCAGAGAAGAGATTTTTCTGGCCCACGTCCCCTCTATGGGAAAAGAGTCCGGTCGCTTCGAGAAGGCAAACCGTCCAGCGCGATTCTGGTGGGAGAGGATAGGGATCGTGGGCGCGTGTCCCGCGATGTGACGCGATGGTGCGTGTGGCAGGCTCGGAGGTCGAGGCGGACGGTTGACTTTCTCGCATCCGTCGCCCCTATAAAACCACGGGGTTCAACCCCAGGGCTCCGTATTTCGCCCCCTTGCCTTCGCGTCTGAGACCTCCGCCGCCAATTGCCCTAGCCTCCTGCGCCCGTGCCACCGCCGCCGTCAAGCTCGCTGCTGCCTTCTTCTCCATGCTGCTCCTGCCGTCGCAATGGACCCGGGGTAGAAATCTAACATCTCCCTTCGGCGCCTGGAGGGCCTCATCCGCCGAGGCCTCCTTTGCTCGTTGACCACCACCGAGGAGTGGTGGCTGCCCGGTGAGGAGGAGGAGCCGCAGCCGCCTGAAGGGTACGTCGTGTCTTTTGCTCACTTCCATGAGCGGGGATTCGCCATGCTCGCCCATCCGTTCTTCCGGGGACTGCTGGACTACTATCAGGTGGAACTATAGCACCTCACCCCCAACAGGATCTAGCACATTGCGGCGTTCGTCGCCCTGTGCGAGGTGTTCTTGGAGATCAGTCCCCACTTTAACCTATGGTGGTATCTCTTTGCCGTCACCTTGGTGAAGGGGCGGGTTGGGCAGCAAGAGCTGCATGCGCCGGTGGGGTGCGCTAGCATCCACCTCCGCATCACCCGAGGGTGGACGTACCCGCTAATGTGTTTGTCTACCTCCAACAAGGGGTGGCATTCGCAATGGTTCTATGTCAAGAATGACGCCGTCGCCCCCTTGCCAGCTTTCACCGGGCGCTACATCTTGGAGGCCCCAAGGTCGTGGGGGTGGGGCGTCCCGAGTAAGGGAAAGAAGCTACTCAACGGCCTTGTCGCCGCCCTCCAAACTCTGAAGCAGAGGGGCATAAAGGGGGCGGGGATCAACGGCGCCTACCATGCTAGGAGGGTTGCGCCGCTGATGGCACGCGTGCTCCCCCTGTACTAGATGGTGCCCGAAGCGTCGGTCGAAGGGACGGTGCTCGTTGACGAGGCGCTCCCTTACTCTGAAGTGGCGCAGCGTGTTAAGGAGGTGATGGAGCCCATGAAGGACTCCCGTGGCGCCATTCTTGACTTTGTGTATCCGGTGCCGGGACATCCCCCAATGCGGCCAGAACCGGGGTTTGTTGACTTCGTAAGTCTTTTCTCCCTTCGCTTCTCTTTTCACTTGAAATTTCCGATCCCCTGATGCTAACTTCAGGATGGCGGGACCAGCCGGGGGGACTGCATTTCAAGGACAGCCCGGCTCCGTTGCCGAAGGACCCAACCCGGGCGGCAACGAACCGCGCCGCAGCTAGTTGGGACAAGAGGTCGAGGGAGCTCATGAAGAAGAAGGCGATATGGAAGCAGCAAGCTCGAGATCAAGGAGAGGAGACGAGCAGTGAAGATGATGATGACGATGACGAATCCGATGAGGGAGCGGCCGATGTTGATTGGGGTGACTTGGTGGACGAGGACTCGTTGCCCCCACAGGGACCCTTCCCGTTCCACACGGAGAGAAGTGAGTGTGTGGGAACGGTGGAACCGAGCCCGCCCCTGGGTTCGGTGGGAGCCGGTGGATCCGTCGTTTCCCTCGGGGTGTCGGTGGAGGATCGATGGACGGGAGGGGACGGATCCGAGACCATCCCAGCGGTGCTAGTGGAGGGGGCTGGCTCCGATGCCACGCCCCGGGAGATGATGGAGAGGAGCGGCTCTGGCGCCGCACCCCATGAGATGGTGGGCGGAGCAACTCGGGCATCGCGCCTCACGAGGTGATAGAGGAGAGCGGCTCTGGCATCGTGCCGCATGAGACGGTGGAGGGGAGTGGTTCTGGCGCTGCGCCCCATGAGACAAGGGAGATGAGCCCCCCTGCCTCGGAGCAGGGGACAAGCTCGAAATGGTCCTGCCCGCATGAGTTGGAGCAGGGGTCCGGGGGTTCGTCCTCGAAACGTACCCACCGCCCGAAAGCGTCAAAGTATGTCACTGATTCCCCTCGTTTTTCCCTTTATTTTTCTGTTCCAATCTTACACTTTTTCTCTATTTTGTAGATTCTTGCGACAGGGCCACCCTTTGGGGCCGGTGCCCAAGAAGAGCCTTGCCCTTCAGACGGGGTTGCCCCTGTTTTAGGCGCCATAGTTGCCGCTACGTTGGCCGGTCCAGCGGTGCCCGCGGTGGCGCCCATGCCCTTGGTGGTTTCTGAGCAGCCGGCTGCGACTGTGCCAAGCCAGGAGCAGCCAGACGCAGCCGTGGTGGTGTCCGAGGGGGTGGCGCGATCCGAGCCCCCAGTGGGTCAAGTGACGGCGCCCGACGTGGGCCAGGCGGAGTCAGATGTAGCTACGGTGGCATCTGAGGGACCAGCACAGTCTAAGCCCTCGGAGGCTCTGACGGAGGTGGCTGCGACCATGGCAAGCCCGGCGGGGTTGGACACAGCCACGATGGCATCTGAAGGGGCAGCGCAATCCGCGCCACCGGCGGTCCAGGCCGCGGGGCCCGCGGTAGGCCGGACAGAAGGGGATACGGCCGGAGGGTCTTCGGACGTCTTGGCAGTGGTGGATAGGACCCACTGGAGGTCGCCCCCTGCTCTGTTGTCGAGGGGCATCCGTTCCCCCGCGTGGGGCGAGCCGCCGCTCTAGTGGATGGATGCTCGGGACCCAACGTCGGCTCTATTCTCACTTGACGATGTTGCTGAGAGCAAGGAGCAGGAGAACCTTGACATTGGGTTCTCGGCTATGATGAATGCCTTGAACAAGGCCACTGGAGCCCTGCGCGAAATCATCGTTCCTTCCAGCCGGGTATCCGCCTTGTGGTCCCCTTTCTTTTCGTGTCCTTGTGTTTTCGTATTTTTGATATTGGTCTTCTTTTCAGAGTCTTGTTGCCCGTAGCTGGAACAAATCCCGATTTCTTTGTGAGCGAAAGGCGGAGTGGGACCGCCTCACCGAGGAGGCCCGGCTGCGGGGAGATGTGAGCGCGCAGCTTGCTGTCGTCCAGCAGCGGGAGGCCGAGGCGCGTCGGGACGTGGAGGAGTTCCATGCGATGTTTGAGGATTTGTCGGTGAGGACGAAGCTAGATGAGGTGGAGATCGCCAGGCTCTGAAGAGAGTGAGATGAGCTACTACAGAAGAATGCCGTGGCCAGTGAGTGGGCCAGCGAGTTCCTAGCGGTGCTGTAGACGGAGCAGGGCCTCAAGCTGAAGGCTGAGGAGAGGTCCGCGACATTGCAGGAGAAGGCGAACCAGGATGCCGTGGTGGTCAACCGGGCCATCCGAGAGCGCGACGAAGCGCGTCGGGAGGCCGAGGCACGCCAGGTGGATCTTGGAGTCGAGGTGGCCCGACGGCTGGATGCCGAGGAAGTTTCTGCCGGTCTTTGCGCCGATCTCACCGAGGCACGTGGGCTTCTTTAGGTCGAAAGTGATGAGTATGATCGCCTGTGTTCCACCATCCCAGCGGTCTGTGGTGACCTATAGGTGGCGCAAGAGGAGGGGGCTGGTTCCCTCGTGACTCGTGCTGCTGGTATCACGGTGCGGGTGGGCCAGCTTGAGGAGAGTGCCTTTTGCCTTGGGATCACCCAAGCCTTCTCTGTCGCCCATTCCCATTATGCTCAGGAGATCAACCGGGCGGTGATGAGCGAAGGCTTTGCACCTGTCTATGAAGACGCTGAGCTGGATGAGATGGAGAAGGCGGTGACTCCCTTTGCGCGGAACCTGACGGACAGGCTGAAAGAAGAGGTTCTCCCTTCGTGGAAGTAGTTACTGAATTTAGTTTGAAAAACATTTATCTGTAATGGGTGAACAAGTGTCGGTTTATTCGTGTTCTGGAACAACTCCGTGATTTTGTTTCGTAATTTCGTTTTGTTTGTTTTTACCTTCTTCCCTATTAGTGATAAAAGAGGTTTAGGCGATCGACCCTTCCGTTTTTTAAGACCGCAGGGCCCGAGGTTTTTTAGGGAAAACCTTGATCGTGCTGGTGAGCAAAAATGCCATAGCTGTCTAGGCGTGGGCTTTTTTTGTGGTCTTACCAATTTGTTCCCCCGAACCCTGCTGCCAGCCTTAATGCGAGGAAGAGGTCAGACGCAATGACTTTTGTAAAAGAAAGGAGGTAGACATACCTTTATCAGCCCCCGAGTAAGATCCGACCCCTTGCGGTTTGCTGGGGTTGGATGTTACTGGAGACCGGAGCGAGGGAAGCGAACTTACGTTTGTATTCGCTCGTACCCCTTACTTAGGGTCTTTGGCGATCGCTGCGTGACCGTGCGTTCAGTATTTACAGCTGGCTTAGCCTTCCCCGAGCCCCCGCGCGTGGTGAGGATTTGGTCAAGGGCCAGCCCGTGACGTTTCATCCCGTCCGCAATTCTTCATAATTTGGAGGGGTTGGGGCGGTGTCACCTGCCTCGGTGGCTTGAATGACATGCCTAATAAGTTTGCAACTCCTTGTCCTGCCTTCCAACATATTTCCCCCTAATGGGGACTCTATGGGCTCAGCAAGAGGGTGAATTGAGCTTTAGAAGGTTGAGATTACCCTACCCGCCTTAATGCGGGTTGGGCAAAGGCCTCGGAGACTCATCTCCGTTTTCCCCTGGTTCTTGTTTGACACGAGGCGGCCTTGGACCTTTGGCGGGTCAGCCTTCGAATCTCTATCTTTGGATCGAGCGGCTCAAGCCCCTAAGCCCTGTTAGGGTATGATAGGGGTTGGCCGTATTTCATGCGGTACCCCATCCTCGATTTTCGCAATCGGAGGGGTTGAGCAGACGATACTTGCCTCGACGGCTCGAGTATCGCGCTCAATGAGCTCGCTAACGGGTACGTTCATGTGGAATCTGGGTCCAGCATTTGCTGACGGGGTCGGCAGAGCCCTCAAGTGGCACTCCACAACTTCTTAACCCACCTCCTGGCAGATGCCCGAGCCATTCGATAGGCTCTGGTGGCCCGCTAGCCTCTCCTCGGTGGAGATTCTATGGGTTTGGCTCGGGGTTAGAATCGAACGAGAAAAGGTTTTAGAAGTCCCAGTCCGCTTCTGAGCGGGGTTGGGCAGGGCCACTAGGGCTCGTCTCAATTATTTCTCCCTGGCTCTGTTTGACATGAGGCGGCCTCGAGCCCTTTGCGGGCCAGCCTTCGTACCTCGGCCTGTTGCGGCTCATATCGAATGAGGCGACTGCCGTTTCGTGACGCGACACGAAGCGTTGGGATGCAGTAATTTGCATATGCAATGTTTGAATGTGTAATTTTGAAGCGAAAAAACAAGATTACCTTGGTGGCATGAGTGATGGGAGGCTCCTACCAGATGTGTCCGTGCGGGGTTCGGGTCCTGATGTTTGCGATGAGGTTGGAGTAACCTGCATAAGAATCGCTATTCTTTGTTTTTGTCACCCCATGGTGATTTGAGTCGTTTGATTGATTTAGGCGACCAGATAGCTTCTCCTTTGGGGGAGATTCTATAGGCGGACCCCTCCAAACCCTTTATGAGAAGGCGGATGCCGAAGTTGGAAATGCGGGGGACTGTCAGTTCAATTATTTTGGAGAACAGAAACGCCATAGCTACCGGGGCGAGGGTTTGCCAGCTCATCCAGTTTTACTCAAAGTTCTATGCCCGCATACCGTGACCTCAGCTTCAAACATACGGAGGGGTTGGGTGAAGAGGATGTCTAGCCTGGTAGACACCCTCGGCAGCCCCCGAGGGTTGTCCGCGTCCCTGCTGCTGCTAGGGTCGGGAGCTCGGTAATGAATTTAACGCGTAAAGTGAGAAACCAGAGGTGCTTATCTCCCAGCGGCCGTTCGTTCATTGTCTTTCCCGGGCCGTATGGTTGGCCCAGGGGGGCCGTTGGGCTCCCCTTTTTAGAGGTCCCATCGTGGGATCGTTCTGTGGTCCTGCCTGGGGAAACGGAGGGTCGCCTGCATGTGCGCGCTATGATTGCCGCGTTTGGCATGCGGTAGTGGTGGGCCATGCCCAGGCAACGTCTTGCGTGACTGGAGCGCATCCCGTCAGTCCAAGCGCGCCCCCTCGGCTTTCCGTTAGCGTTGATTTCATATATGCATTAAGTAGGGGAAGGGAGAGAGTTTTTTCGTCCCAACCTTTCGCCTTTCCTTAGCTGTAGCGCCTCCTCTTTAAATAGGGAGGGGAGGGGCGCTCTCGTCCCCACCTCTTTAGCCTGCCTCTAAGCCGCTACCTCTTCTTCTTCTTCTTCTTACTTTCCATCGAATGTGTTCGTGCGTCACGGCGGTTCCTGAGTGAGGAATGGTAATGCCAGAGAGAAAGGAACTCACTGATCCATTCATGAATCCAGAGAGTGATGTCGAGCTAGAGATCATCCAACGTAGATGAGATGGTGCGGGTCACCTTTGCCGAGAAGGGGTCGCCGCCGTCGAAGGAGGAGGGGCACCGGAAGGTGCCGAGCATTGTTGGCCTTGCCGTCGTTCGTGGCGGCCTTCCTTCGGTGGCGGGTGTCCCCCGTCCAGACGCCATTGTCGGGGTTGTGGCTGATGATGATGGCGTAGTCCCCAGATGCCTCGGCGGAGGGGCACCACAGTCGCTGGCGTGGTGCTCGACGTTGTAGATGACGGCGCCTTCGATGATCCTGCGGAACGGCGGGACGTCGCCGATGGAGAGCGTGGTGCGGCGGCCGTAGTAGACGAACTGGCCCGTGTACGTGCCAGGACGTTGCCGATGGAGAGCTTGGCGCGGCGGCTACAGTAGATGAACTGGCCTGTGTACGTGCCAGGACGTTTGCCGATGGAGAGCTTGGTGCGGCGACCGTGTAGTACTTGTAATAAAACTAGGCAAGGACTGTAATTGAGTAGTTTTCGTGGGGGAGCCCCCGAGTAAACAGTCTTCTCGACTTACGAGTACATTAGTCTTTTTCGTGATGAAATAATTGTGTAAGTGGCGAATTTGTGCGAAGAATGAACAAATTTTCATCCTTTGTTGTGGCAAACAGCTTTTCAGCTTCCTCTTCTTGTAGAAGAGGCTTTGGTGCCCTCCGACCCTTCCCATGGATCAAGTCGTAAGAAACTAGGAGTGCGGGTGAATTAATTCTGATTATGCTGGTGAGCAAAGAGGTCGCAGCCGTTGGGGCATGGGCCTCTCGCAGTCCTACCTAGCTGTAGTCAGAATTTGTTTCCCAAAATCTTAGTCCTTAGGACTTTGTTATGAGAAGAACGGAAAACTCAGGGAATGTTTGCAAATGTAACATGGGAAGTTTTTGCAAGATAAACGTACTTGTATCATTTATATCAGCCCCCCGAGTGAGGTCTGACCCTTCGCAATTTGTAGGGGTCAGACATCACTAAAGATCGAGGTTTTGCAAAGATAAAAACCGATAAGGAAGAGTATGCGTTATTTAAGGGTTAAAATGACGTAGCTATTTGATGTTCCAGGCGTTGGTGAAGACCTTTCCGTCGATGGTTTTCAACTTGTAGGCACCTGGACGGAGTACTTCCGCAATGACGTACGACCCTTCCTAGGGTGGGGAGAGCTTGTGGCGGTCCTTGTTGCTCTGTACAAGGCGGAGAACGAGGTCCCCGATGTTGAAGGCTCGGTCCCGCACCCATCGGCTGTGGTACCGCCGTAGCGCCTGCTGGTACTTGGCCGAACGGAGGAGGGCGATGTCGTGGGCTTCATCTAGTTAGTCCATGGCGTCTTGGTGGGATGCCTCGGCTCCCTATTCGTCATAGGCTCTGACTCTTGGCGCTCCGTAGTCGAGGTCTGTCGGGAGGACGGCCTCGGCACCGTAGACCATGAAGAAAGGCGTATAGCCGGTGTCCCGGCTGGGAATTGTTCTCAGGCTCCAGAGTACTGTGGGGAGCTCGGCGACCCAGCGTGCGCCGAACTTGTTCAACCGGTTGAAGATCATGGGCTTGAGGCCCTGTAGTAGCATGTCGTTTGCACACTCGACCTGCCTGTTCATCTGGGGGTGCGCAACGGACGCCCAATCGATCCGGATGTGTTATTCATCGCAGAATTGAATGAATTTCCTGCCAGTGAACTGTGTGCCATTGTCTGTGATGATGGAGTTTGGTACTCCAAAATGATGGATGATGTCGAGGAAGAACGGCACAGCTTGCTCGGATTTGATTGTGGAGATCGGCCGAGCTTCGATCCATTTTATAAACTTGTCTATGGTGACAAGTAGGTGGGTGAAGCCCCCGAGAGCCTTTTTGAATGGCCCAACCAGGTCGAGCCCCCAGACCACGAAGGGCCATGTGATGGGGATCATCTGGAGTGCCTAGGCCAGGAGGTGAGTTTGCCGAGCATAGTATTGACACCCTTCGCAGGTGCGTACGATTTGCTCGGCATCGGCTACTGCAGTGGGCCAATAAAAGCCCTGTCAGAATGCGTTTCCAACCAAGGTCCTCAGTGCGGCATGGTGACCGTAGACCCCACCGTGGATGTCGCTTAGCAGAAGTCTTCCCTGTTCGCCGGGGATATAGATCTGCAGGATCCCAGTGTGGCTTCGTTTGTAGAGTTCGCCCTCTACAAGAACGAAGGACTTGGCGCGACTTGCGAGCCGTCGAGCTTCCGTCTTATCTGTTGGTAGTGCGTCGTGGAGGAGGTAGTCGATGTAGAGCATTCTCCAGTCATCCGGAGGGTCGGGCTCCGTTGTTGGATCCACTTCAAGCTCCATGACCTCGGGGTCGGGTGGAGCCATCGGCAGATCGGCCCTCGGAGCTGGATCATACGGGCCATCGTTGGCCGGTTCTGTCCTTTCATAGCGCACCAAGGGTTTATGTTGATCGCTGGCGAACACACCCGTTGGCATCGGCTCTCGGCCAGGCGCGGCTTTTGCAAGTGCGTCGACCGCCTCGTTGAGGCGCCTTGGGATGTGGTTGAGCTCGAGACCGTCGAGCTTGCCTTCCAGCCATCGGACCTCTTGGCAGTACGCAGCCATCCTGGCGTCATGGCAGCTTAACAACCAGCTGGGAGTGACCCCTGATGTCGAGGCATCGGATGCCCAACTCAATGGAATTCTAGGCCGTTGATGAGTGGTTCATATAGGGCCACATTATTTGACGAGGGAAAATGGAGGCGAACCATGTACCTCATGCGGACCCCAAGGGGCGATACGAAGACCAGCCCTGCGCTGGCCCCCTTTTTCATTAGCGATCCGTCGAAGTACATTGTCCAATACTCTTGATCGACGACTGCCGGAGGTGTCTGGACCTCGGTCCACTCCGCGATGAAGTCAGCCAACACCTGGAACTTGATTGTCGTTCGGGGTGCATACGCGATGCCTTGATCCATTAGCTCGAGTGCCCATTTTGCGGTTCTCCCCGTGGCGTCCTGGCTATGGATGACCTCGCCGAGGGGGAACGATGTTACAACTATCACGACATGTGACTCGAAGTAGTGGCGCAATTTCCTCTTGGTGATGAGTATGGTGTATAGGAGTTTCTGGATTTGGGAGTAGCGGGTTTTGGAGTCGGACAGTACCTCGTTGATGAAGTACACTGGGCGTTGTACTTTGAAGGCGTGCCCCTCCTCTTCCCGCTCTACTACCAGGGCGACGCTGACCACTTGCGTGGTGGCCGCTATGTATAGTAGGAGGGGTTCTCCGTCGCTGGGAGGGACCAGAACCGAGGGCTTTGTTAGAAGCAGCATGACCATGTCGAGTGCCTCCTAGGCCTTGGCTGTCCATTCAAAGCGGTCGGCTTTCTTTAGGAGTTGATAAAGGGGAAGTCCTCATTCACCGAGGCGCGAGATGAATCGGCTAAGGGTGGCGAGGCACCCTGTGATCCGCTAAACCCCCTTTATGTTCTGGATCGGGCCCATCTTCGTGATGGCTGAAATTTTCTCTAGGTTGGCTTCGATGCCGCGCTCGAAGACAATGAAGCCGAGCGCCATGCCCCTCGGGACCCCGAAAACGCATTTCTCGGGATTGAGTTTGATGCCATTTGCCCGGAGTTTAGCAAAGGTTTTTTCAAGATCGACGACATGGTGGTCAGCCTGTTTGGACTTAACTACGATGTCATCGATGTAGGCCTCAACGGTCCACCCGATGAGGTCCCCAAAGCAGTTGAGCATACAGCGCTGGTATGTTGCCACGGTGTTCTTCAGACTAAACGGCATTGAAATGTAGCAGAATGATCCAAAGGGGGTGATAAAAGACATCGCGAGCTGGTCGGACTCTCTCATCGCGATTCGGTGGTAGCCGGAATAGGCATCAAGGAAGCAGAGGGTTTCACACCCTGAGGCAGAATCGACTATTTGGTCTATGCGTGGCAAAGGAAATGAGTCCTTTGGGCATGCCTTGTTGAGACCTATGTAGTCGACACACATCCTCCATTTCCCGCTCTTCTTTCGTACAAGAACGGGATTTGCTAACCACTCTGGGTGGTGTACTTCCCTGATGAATCCGGCGGCCAACAATTTTGTTATTTCTTCACCGATGGCCATGCGCTTTTCCTCATCAAAGCGGCGCAGGCGTTGTTTTACCGGCTTGGAGCCTGGGTGGATTTTTAAAGTATGCTCGGCGACCTCCCTCGGGATGCCCGGCATATCCGAGGGTTTCCACGCAAAGATGTCTTTGTTGTCGCGGAGGAAGTCGACGAGCGCGCTTTCCTATTCGGAGGAGAGCGCGGTACCAATGCGTACCATTTTTTCCTCGGAGCTGCCAGGGTCTACGAGGACCTCCTTGGAGCCCTCTGCTGATTCGAACGACCCGGTTGATTTCTTTGCGTTGGGTGTTTTTCGGCACCATCCTCCCTGAGGGCGGCGAGTTCCCTGGAGGCAATGACCGCGGTGGCGTGGCCGCAGCATTCGACTTCGCACTCGTAAGCGCGTTGGAAGGAGGTGCCGATGGTGATGACCCCACGAGGGCCTAGCATCTTCAGCTTGAGGTATGTATAGATGAGGACGGCCATGAACTTTGCATAACATGGTCGTCCCAGGATGGCATGGAAGGTTCCCAGGAATCCCACCACGTCAAAGGTGAGGGTCTCAGTCCTGTAGTTGGACTGATCCCCGAAAGTGATGGGCAGATCGATCTGCCCTAGTGGCACGGCCTGTTTACCAGGTATGACGCCATGGAAAGGCGCTCGGATTGGGCGGAGGTTCGACCGGTCGATGCCCATCTCATCGAGTGTCTTGGCGTACATGATGTTGAGGCCACTGCCCCCGTCCATCAGTACTTTCGTGAGTCACTTTGGGCCGACGATTGGGTCAACTACCAGCGGATACCTTCCCGGGTGCGGGACGGTGTTCGGATGGTTGGCTCGGTCGAAGGTTATGGTGGATTCCGACCATCGAAGGAAGGTAGGCGTGGCCGGCGCGGTCGTATAGACCTCGCGGCATGTGGCCTTCTGGCGGCGCTTGGAGTCATAGGCCATTGAGCCTTCGAAGATCAAAAGGGCGTCGTTCGGCGTTGGGAAGGCGTCGTCCTTCTCCTCTGCATCTTCTGTGGTGGGGACAAGTTCCTTCCCCTGCTCCCCCTTGTTGAGGCCTCCGGACAAGTATTTGCGCATGAGGCCACAATCCTTGTATAGATGTTTGGCTGGGAAGGCATGGTTCGGGCATGGTCCCTCAAGCATTTTTTTCGAAGTGGTTCGGAGTGCCCTCCATGGGCTTCTGGCCCCCCTTGCGATCGGTAGCGGCCACGAGCGAGCGTCGTGTTGTTGCTTCTTATTCTTTCTTTTGGTGGAACGGTTGGAGGTGCCTTCGCCGACGCCCTCGTCCCGCCTTGCCTTGCCATCGGAACGGTCGAAGATCGCTCCGACTACCTCCTCTCCTGAGGCGTGGCTGGTGGTGATGTCTAGGAGTTCCTTGGTGGTCCATGGGCCCTTGCGTCCTAGTTTATGGACCAAAGACTCGCAGGTGGTCCCGGATGGGAAGGCTCCTATCACGTCAGCATCGGCGACGTTAGGGAGCTCGTTGCACTGCCGAGAGAAGCGCCGGATGTACCCGCAGAGGGTTTCATCGGCCTTCTAGCGGCAGTTCTTGAGGTCCCATGGGTTCCTGGGGTGCTTGTACGTGCCCAGGAAGTTTCCCACAAAGATCTCCCTTACATCCGCCCAACTCTGAATGGCGTTGGACGGTAGGTGCTCCAACCATGCTCGCGCCGAATCAGCCAAGATTAGTGGGAGATTGCGAATAATGAAATCGTCATCATTCACACCACCGGCTTGACAGGCAAACCGATAGTCTTCGAGCCAAAGCCCAGGGTTCGTTTCTCTAGAATATTTAGGGATGTTGGTAGGCGGTCGGTACCTTGGCGGGAAAGCAACGTTGAGGATGTGCCGGCCGAAGGCCTGAGGGCCCGGTAGGCCGGGGCTCAGGCTCCGGTCCTCGTCGCTGTCCTAGCGTCCGCCACGCCGAGGGTGGTAGCCATGTTTGGCTCCTTCTCTTGAGTCGTTGTAGGTGCGTCTGCGGGCGTCGATGGTGTTGCGTGCGTCGCGGTTGTGGTCGAGACGTTGATGCACCAGAACAGGGCTGTGCCGCCTGCCGTCTAGCGGTGTCTGGTGAACCAATGTGTCCTTGGTGAGGCACACCGAGGGCGTGCGCTGGCTGGTGTTAGGCTCGCGTTGCCAAGACAACGAGCTTTCCGCCTGCTGCGCCGCCGCACGCTCGAGCAACGTGAGAATTTCTCGGTGCGCCCGGTGATCCTCAGTCGTCGCAGCCTCTGGAAGGCCATGAAACAAGGCCGTCGCAGCGGTGATGTTATGACTTGTTCGAGCGAAGTGAGGGAGGGTCCCATCGTTGGTGAGGATCCTCTGGTGTATGTTACGGGTGGTGGCGCGTGCGTGCCCACCGTCTTCGCGATGCTTGATTTCCTCATCGACCTTTCAGTACTCCCGAACAAGCTGTTGTCTGGCGTCATCGATCTCCAACTTTCATGCTCTCAGCTGCTCCATCCTTACGTGGGATGGGGCTGCCGCCTCCCCTTCGGTCCTAGCGTTAGGGTTGGCTGTCGGGGTGGTCTCCCCCTCGGGGACGTTTTCGACGTGCCCCTCGGAGGTTTCCGCCATGAAGCATTCCCGGGAAGGGTGATGGCTCCCCCTACTGGAGTCAGAGCTAGAGGATGACTCTAGCTCCTCGGTGAGGAGCTTGTGGATGGACTCCGTGTCGTGTTCAATTACCCCCATGAACTCGCTGTCTGTGGGCGGTTGAACCATGCGTAGTGCCATGAAGTGGCAAGCGGTTGCCGTGGCGTTGCGAAGACCGAACAGAAGCATTGTCGGGGCGCTCCGCACGTGGTGCTCCGGAGAGAGATGCCCCTCTTCGAAAGGTCGTGCCACATCATCGTCATTGGAAAGGGCGAGGCGACGCTGGTTCTCCCTGGACTGCTGGGGTCCAAGGGAGATGCCGAGCTGGCGCCCACACTTCTTGTGGTTGAGGACGGTGGAGGGGAGAGATTGGATGGCAGTCTGCCCCTGTACCAACTCTCCTCCCACCGTGATGATGAAATCTAGGCTCTTGAAGCGCACGTGTGTGCCTGGGACCCAGCTGACATTGTGGTTAGCCATCCGGGGCCTGGTTTGGAACGCGCTAAGGCCCCTACCTGGCGCGCCAACTGTCGGTGTTTTGAACAAGCACCGGCTAGTAAATTTATAATTATGCGCGTTAGGCCCGGATGGTGCGCTAAAGGACACAAGGTTTATACTGGTTTGGGCTGAATGTCCCTACATCTAGTCTGTTGCTGCTCGTGTTATTAGCGCTGAAAGCGGTTTGTAGTAGGGGGTACAAACGGTCGAGAGAGGGACTGGTCCCTGGTCTCTAATGGAAGGGTCGAAAGGAGGCCAAGAGCCTGACGGCGGCTTGGCTGTGTATGTGAGTTGAATTGAACCCTCTATGAGTTCGTCTGTATGTGAGTTGTCCATTGAAAGTTGGTCCCCTCGGTGGGGAGCCCTGCCCTCCCTTTTATAGACCAAGGGGGGAGCAGGGGTTACAGATGGGAGAAAGAGGAAAATACCAAGGGTATAGAAGGTCCTTCGAAGGATTCGGGTCTTCCTTTTTCCCAGCGCCTGCCCTGTATAACATGGCAGACAGTGTCAGAAGTGGTGTGTTCGCTGATCTTCGTAGGCCATACCCAGGCCCCTTTTAGCAAGTGGGTGCGTCCCATCCCACCCCTACGGGAGGCATGTCGGACAAGGATGCTGAACCCCGACCCCGTAGGGAGCGGATGTCGCGGTGACTGCTTGTTCTGCCATTGTAGAGGACGGGAGTCTCTCCTTAGAGCGTAGTGGTTGTCGTATGTCTATGTTGGGTTCTTCGCCTAGTGGTTTGAAGGCGGCGCCTACAACACTGTAGGGCGAAGAGCACGAGCCTACAACACTATTCAGGCTCTGTTACGCCTGGAAGGGTCTAAGCACCCGTCCTGTCATGTCCTGACGGTACTTTCATGTAGGGGCGCAGGACATGGTCTTTTGGTGCCATGGTTGACCCGAACGTCTTGTCTTACCCTGTGCCTATCATCATGAGGGAGCAGGGTGCGGTTGTCAAGCAAGGCGGAGCCAATCCTTGGACATCGGGTGGGGCGAGGTCCGTCAGGCGAGGCAGAACCTAGCCTTTGGGGGTCGGGCGAGACGGAGCCCGGCCCTCGAGGGTCGGGCGAGACGGAGCTCGGCCCTCAGGGGTTGGGCGAGACGGAGCCTAGCCCTCAGGGGTCGGGTGAGGCGGAGTCTAGCCCTTAGCCCTCGGGGGAGGCGGAGCCATCCCCCAGCCGTCGGGGGAGGCGAAGCCGGCCGACAGGCCTCGGGCGAGGCGGAGTCTGGCCCTCAGCCCTCGGGCGAGGTGGAGCCGTCCCCCAGCCATCGAGGGAGGCGGAGCTGACCGATGGGCCTTAGGTGAGGCGGACTCTAGCCCTCAGCCCTCAGGAGAGGTGGAGCCATCCCCCAGCCATTGGGGGAGGCGGAGCTAGCGGACAGGCATCGGGCGAGGCGGAACCAAAACTCCCGTCGTTCGGGCAAGAAGCGCAGCGGTGTTCTTGTTCGTTCGGGAGTTTTTAACGTTCGATGGTTATTAGTTCCATCTCCTTGGGTACCTCGGTATTAGGTTCCCGACACTTATGCAAGATGGGCATGTGATAGCTTACGCTTCGCGCCAACTAAAGAAGCACGAGGTGAACTACCCCACTCATGACTTAGAGCTGGCTGCTGTGGTCCACGCTCTGAAGATTTGGAGGCATTATCTGTTGGGCAACAAAGTGCATATCTTCACAGACCACAAGAACCTAATGTATATTTTCACTCAGTCTGAGATGAACATGAGGCAAAGGAGATGGTTAGAGTTGATAAAGGATTATAATTTAGAAGTCCATTATCACCCAGGAAAGGCCAATGTTGTAGCAGATGCTTTGAGCCGTAAGTCACATCCGGTTGAGGAGATACCTTTGTCTCTCAACCACACAGAAGTGCTAGCTCATATTGCATTGACTTCGGAGTTGCTGGAGCAGATTATTCGGGAGCAGAAGGAAGATCTCGAAGAGATTCCTCACATCGGGAAGTTGATGGCTGAAGGACGTGGCCCTCATTTTAGCATTGATGAGCAGGGTGTCGTGAGATACAAGAATAGACTGGTGGTTCCATCTAATGAAGAGCTAAAAAGAAAGATTTTGCATGAAGCCCATCATTCCAAGCTATCTATCCATCCTGGCAGCAACAAGATGTACCATGATCTGCGCCAACTGTACTGGTGGTCCTACATGAAGCAAGATATTACCTAGTTTGTGGCAGAGTGTGACACTTGCGAAAGAGTCAAGGCAGATCATATGCATCCACCTGGATATCTGCAGCCTTTGCCCATTCCTCTTTGGAAATGGGAGGATATTTCCCTGGATTTCATTGTGGGTTTACCCCGCACCTCCACGGGCTTTGATTCTATTTGGGTCATTGTGGACCGTCTCACCAAGTTTGCCCACTTCCTTCCAGTGGATACTAGATACACTACCAGGAAGTATGCAGAGATATACTTTGATCAGATTGTGACCCTACATGGAGTTCCTCTTACTATCATCTCTGATAGAGGGTCAGTTTTTGTCTCTTGTTTCTGGGAGAAACTCCAGGAATGTCTGGGTACTCGTCTCCTCAGAAGCTCGGCATACCACCCACAAACTAATGGTCAAACTAAAAGGGTAAACCAGGTGCTTGAGGATATGTTGAGAGCTTGTACCATTTCTTTTCCTGAGAAGTGGGATAAGTGTTTGAAGTTGGCTGAGTTTTCATATAACAATAGCTACCAAGAGAGTATCCGAATGGCACCATTTGAAGCTTTATACGGGCAGAAATGTAGAACGCCACTGAACTGGGTTGAAGTAGGAGACCGTGGGTACTTCAGGCCTGATTTCATAAAAGAGGCTCAAGAGAAAGTCAGTATTATTTGCGACCACTTGAAGGAAGCTCAGAGCCGACAAAAGGCTTACGCAGACAAGAGAAGAAGGCCTTTGGAGTTTGCAGTTGGGGATTTTGTGTATCTCAAAGTATCTCCTATGAGAGGCGTTCATCGATTTGGTGTCCATGGCAAGTTAGCCCCTCGGTATGTGGGTCCATACAAGGTGTTGCAGCAATGTGGCCCCGTGGCTTATCGCCTCTAGCTTCCTGAAATTCTCTCAGCAGTTCATAATGTGTTTCACGTCTCACAATTGAAGAAATGCCTGTGGGTACCTAAAGAAGCAGTGGAAATTGAAGGACTTCCGCTCCAACTTGATCTGTCTTATGTGGAGCATCCTATAAAAATCTTGGATGAGAAGGAGAGAGTGACCAGGAACAGGGTGATAAAATTCTACAAGGTGAAGTGGCAAAATCATTCAGAAGACGAAGCCACCTAGGAGCAAGAGAGCTACATACTAAAGCATTACCCCACCTCCTCTCGGGTTCCGATAGTTAGTTGCTGTGCCATAAATGTATTCCCTGTCTCTTTCTCACACTAGGCACATAAAATCTCGGGTCGAGATTTTGTTTTAGGGGGGTAGATTTGTAACACCCTCGGTGTTACATTGCAATGTTTTGCTAAACATTTCATGAGCATCCTGATTATGTGCATATGTGTATAACGTGATTGTAAATTGATGTTCGGCACTTGAAACATTCATACGAAACATGAGACAAAGGTTATGTTTCATATAATATTGTTTAGTATTCTAATCGAATTGTTGTCGAAATAAAAATGCTATAGGATGTTTGGCTAACGGCGATGAAATAGGTGCGGTCGCGGACAAGGATAGCTGGTTAGTACATCGAGTAGGCTGGATTTGGGGTTCGACGCGAAACCGTTCGAAATGACACCCATTCACGTAGGCTTGAAAGAAGGTCGAAGGAGCTAACTTTGGCTAGTTTTGTAGAACGATCGGCTTAGGAAATAGCACAATGTCCCTGCTTAGATTGATAGCTGGATGTACCCTCTTGCGCATCAAACAAGTAGTTTGGCGTTTGGAGCTTTGCAAACAAGTTTTCTACTTGCTTTAAAAAAGCGTGCACGTCACTTGAGTTGGCACTGGGCGCGGTCACCTCTGGACTGGCACGCTGCTGGCTTGCCAACACACTGCCGCGCCAGCCGTGTCCCACTGTCCCACCGGTGCACGCACACGGCTCTGGCGCTGCGCGCCAAGGCCATCTGCCTTCGCTGCTGACCACACCCACCGCTGCTGCTCGACCACCACCACTGCCTGGCCTACCGCCGTTGCTGCTCGCCTATCGGCATGGCTGCCTCACACTGTGCGCCGAGGTGCAGTCCTCGTCCTCATGCCGCTGTGACGGCGACGCGCGCTAACCCTGTGCTATGGCCTTGGCCGTTGGCTGCCTCGCTGGCACACGGGTCACCCCGCCGGCTGATGCGCTGCGCCCAGGCTGTCGACCAACTCTACCGAACCTTGCCCTGCCTCGCTTGGCCGTAGGTGCACCAGGTCCCGCGTTCACGTCGTCAGTGGCCACGCACGGTAATGACCGCTGACTTCCCTTGGCTGCTCGCTCGAAGGACGTTCGCCTGTCCCGCCATCCCCACCGCGTCGCATCGCTCTGCATCAATTGTCTGGCGCTGCCCGCCATGGTGGCGCCATGCCGTGCCTCGTCGTCTTGCCATTGTGGCTGTGCGGACAGCCGTCTGGGGCACGTCCCGCCTGTCCCGCTGTCAACCGTAGTGGTGTGTTGGCTCGTTGCGTTGACGCCGCAGACGGATCAAGCCAAGCCATGATAGGACCCCCCCGGCCTCCGCTGTCTCCATGGCCGCCGAGACGCTTCTATCAAATTCACCGAGGTAGCAGCGTCTGGATTCAAATTAACCACGTGTTTGGCTCCGCCAGATAGCCTGCAGCCCTACCGACCCCACATCACCGCCTGTAACTAAGTCATGTGCTCCAATTTTGAATCATCGCTCACCGGGTCCATAAGACCATGGTGTCCTGCGCCGTCGGCTAACCCAGCAACCAAGGCAGCTCGGTCCAATTCCTCGCGCCACTAGCCTCTCATCTAGTCAGTTGTCACCATGCTTGCCATAGCCTAGGCCCTACCACCATAGAGCAGCCCCTGGCACAGCCGTGCCATTGCCGTGCTTCGCCGCACCACATCGCGCGCACGTGGCCGGCTCGGCCTGAGCCATCTCCGGTCGAGTCATCGCGTCTTTCGGTTCCATGGTGAGTCGCTGGTGCTCATCCGCTACTTGTTTTGCCCCGGCCGTGCTGACGTTCACCGAAACGACGTCACCGTGCTTGTAGGGTGCCCGCCGTCGTGGTCCAAGCCCGCTGCGACGTCCCGATGCGTGTTGTCTCCGCTCTGCACTTTGGTCCAAGCCCGCTGCGACGTCCAAGCCCGTTCGCGCATAGGTGAGATTCGGCTCGTTATTTTGGGAGGGGGAGGCCTAGGGTGGCCGGCGTGGGTCGCCGGTGCCAGCCCCGTCGCGCCGGTGTGCGCGGGTGGCCGCAGGGCTGTCGCTAGTGAGAGGACAAGTAGTTCAGAGGGCGTATCTATAAAACTATAGACTAGCGAAATAGTACCGTAGAGCTTGTAGCAAATACCGAATAGTTCGGGGACGTCCGTGCACTTTGCCATCGAGCGCGGGCCTCTCCCGTCGCGGGCTGCTGGCCAGGCTGCGCGAGTTGGGCCGAAGTGGAGATTCGGTTTCCTTAATTCCAGTAAATTAGAATTGTTTATTTATTTTGGTTATGAACTGAACTTCGATAATTCGTAGTAAATTGTGTAGTTGTCCAAAAATAGTGAAACTAATTTTGTTAGGTTCACAAAAATACCATCTATATGTTAGTATAGTTAGTTCATAGTTAGGTGTTATGATCATGGGTTCATAAATTCTAATTAGACAGCTTAGTATTAGGTAGATGGATATTTGTAGGAATTCTTGTGGCAAATCAGTAATAGTGTTAGCTTTGAAAATTTTACAGTAGGATGTTACGTGCTCACTGTAATTTTTAGCATTAGAGGTGTTGTTGAAACAAAGTAGCTATTACCCTTATTCATTGGAATATAGCGTAAATCGGCGTTAGGAGTAAAAATAACGATAGTTGCTGGAATAACGATGAATGCTTTACTTGCTACTTGTTGTCGATAACGATAGATGATTTAGCACCATGGTCGATAGCCCTAGCTGAGTAGTAAATCGATGTACTCCTATTTTAAGAGCTACGGTTGTTATGTTATTAAACACTGCATCATCATTTCATGTAGTTCCCGAACTGGTAGACTTCGTGCCCGCCGGCGAGCCAGAGTACGACGAGGTTATCGAGGAATACGAGGAGGAGATCTTCGCACAGGAGGAAGCCCAGGAGCCTGTTGGTACTGACCTTGCTGACCCGGCACCTGCCCAAGGCAAGCCCCGGTGCATAACCCCTATTTTCAAATGATCACTGAATATATATATGATGTGCATTTACGTTACAGACATTTTATGGAAACTACATGCATAAATATATCTATCCATGAGTCCTACTAGTACAGGTCGAGTATGTAACACCCCAGGTGTTTATCACCAGTTAAGCAATAGGTTTGAGCTCAAACATGACATGTCAAGTGGTAATCAAGGTGTCAAGATCAAATCTACATGATGGAGCTCCAACTTAAACTTGGGCCACGCACAATTGCTTACATATGGACCCTTGTTAAGATTATGCAAGAGTAATGTTAAACATGCTTATTCCATGTACATTAAATCCACATGCATCCATCTAGACCCGTGGAAAAGTTTCATGAAGTTTGGAATCAAAAAGTCACATGAAATGATAAGTCATATCTTTGCATGAATTGCTTTATCAAGTGGATGGAAACCTATGAAGTCAACCAAACCTTGGTACCTTGCTCAAACAACTCTACTTGCACTCATGAACAAATGTTATGAAGGGTTCATGTTGAGCAGTGTGCGAGAAAATGCTCCAATGGATCAAAAAGGATAATTTAAGCTTCATCGTGATCCTATTTTGGTCAAAGTAGAACAGTAGGTTCTGTACCAGTTATGAGGTTTCGCCTTTAACAAAAGTTGTAGTTCATCTTGTGTAGAACAAACTTTGTTTAATGGTCAAGAGTTAGTTTGGCCTCTAACCTAGTCAAATGGAACTCACAAGATTCAATACAGTGTTGTTTTGGAGCCCAGGAATTTGGCTAAGTCCTAACTGAGGTTGAACTGCGGGTACCCTACTTTGGAGCTTTATATCTTGCAAACCGAGCTGATCCAGACCTTGATCCTTTAATAAAAGTTGTTCTTTGTTTTGAGTACAACATAGTTTGTTTTTGGAGTATGCCCTAGTTCAGTTTGTAGATGATGCAAACAGAGGTTACAAGATCGAAACTGCTGCTGTTTGTAGACCTAAGTCTGAAATCTTGAGCATCGACGATGACATTCCGCGTTCTCCGAAATTCGTTAAGAAACTTGAGTTGGTCCAAAAATAAAAGTTGAAGTTTACATCTTGGTGAAGAGCATACAAAAAGTTGGATTCAGTTTGAAGAAGTTTTGACCACCGAAAGTGAGTTTCCGTGACTGCCGTCAAGGTGTTGACACTGCTGTTTTGGCATACATTTATCTTCTAATATGTTTTGCTAATGGCTGAACCCCCTTTATGAAAAACGTAGAGCTTCGTGCGGTCTTCGATCTTCGTATTCGGCTCATGTCCTGATTCGGCCCAGATCCAGCCCAAAACGCCGCCCACCATGCCCCGTTCGTCACCCGCCACGTGCTCGACGTAATGGGCGCGTGTCCAAGGCGTGGCCACCATGCAGGGCAGCAGCGCCCCACCTCTCTGCTCCATGCCAACGCGCGTCCCAGCGCCTCTGCGCTCTCTTGAATGGACATCCGGCCTTCCTCACTCGCCTCCCCACTCCCTCGCCTCCTCTCTCTCTACGACGACGCTTTCGCGCCCAGCCATCGTGGCGCTCATGGCCGAAGCGGAGCTCGAGCTCATCTTTGCCCATGCAGTCTTGCATGCCTCAAACCAGAGCCGCCACTAGCTCGGACTCCTGGCCTCGCAGCCGCTCTCGCGCCACCGTCGTTCTCACCCACGTGCACTTTGTGAACCACCGAAGCTCGGCCGCCGCCATGCCAGAATCGGCGGCGCCAGTGGCGTAAGGCTAAGCCGTGGAGGCCACCTTGGGCTAAGCCGAGCAGACCCGCGGGTGCGCAAGGGCTCCCTGGTGCTCCACCGCCACTTCCCCGACGCCGGCATGGCCCCCAACGGCCGGAGCCGCGAGCTCCGATGGCCTCCTCTGCTTTGATCCACGTCAAGGACTTCGCGCAAGAATTTGAAGAAAGGGAGGGTCCTAACTGTGAAGTCATTGACTCAAGTGAATAGTACCTCGAGGGACCTATTTGTTTTAAATCGGCTGAAAGTTTAGAAAATCTTAGTAATTCATAGGAAATTCGTAAAATAGCAAATGAGGATTTTTTGGAATCCTTGTGAAATTCTCTACGCAATAGATCTATAATATTACATGTTTTACTTTAAAGTTTTAGCTGTAAAAATATATTTATGCAGCTAGGTTTTTAATGCTAGTTGTATTTGTTTTTTTTTATAACTGTAGATCTAGGGCTTCAATTGAAGTGAAATTTTTGTGGCATGCTACTCATGTTATGTTTGATGTGTGATAAAAATTTCATGAGTATTGGATGAAGTATGAGTGAGTTATTGGTTTATCTTGCTCTCACATGATTTCTTGCTTTAGCGACTTGTCTTTTTCATAGAGGTTGCTATACATATTCAAATGGAGTGAAATTTGGACAGTAGACTATTGAGATGATATGTGAGCCACTGTAATTTTTGTAGAATTTATTGTATACTTTTGGTATATGTTCATTAAGTCACCTTGTTATCTAAATTAAATTAAGAAATGCATTAAAAGAATTTATTTGGTCATGGACACTAGGTTTTCTGGTGTTCTTTAGTCATGTGTGACATGTTGGTAAAGTTGGTTTTGTCTAATTATGTGTTTGCAACATAAGTTAATATTTAATTTCTTGCAAATGTGGTTTATGGACAGATCTGGGAACTTAGCAAAGTTCTTCATGATAATGTGCTTTGTTGTGAAACTTGTTTATACAAAAGTTGTAGATAATTCATGTATCTAGATGCTGTTAAAATTTGGTATCATTTGACCAAGTAGTTTGTGAGTTATGCCTGTTTAAAGTTGGGTTTCAGAAATGGCTGCTTTCTGTCAATTGGGGACCAGCTTCTGTAAATGTATAATTTCGACCTACTTAACTTGGGAATCATGCTGAGATGATTAAAGATGAAATGTAGATAATTTCCTAAGCTTTCCAGAATATCTTGTTTCATATCATTTGGATTTATAAAACTCCAGATATGATTGATTTATGAAGCCGCTGTTTGCAAGTCTAGAAATTGGCATATTCCGGTTATAGTTGTTGCTTCACCTTGACTTGCTTTGCATGTTGCTAGGTGTGGTTCACATCCTTAGTAATTAAGTTAAATACACCTGAAATCTTGTGAGACTTAGGTGCCATGTATAATATTCTTTGTTATCTTAGCATCATAGATTGTGTGATGTTAAGTTAAGCATCGCAAAGTACTTAAGTGTGTTAGTGTAAACTATGCTTGTCTTGCTTGCTATTTCGTGATGCATCTCATAGTGCTATTCTTCATATTTATGCACTTGCATATTGCATCTCATCTAGGTACGCTAGATGCACCACGTGAAGGATGAGATGTTGGAGCCGAACCCGAAGACGGTGTATGGTGGACCTATCCCGAAGGTGGAAGGACTGGACAAGTGCTAGGACGGGAGATGCTCACTTAGCGAGTGTCGTCTACCTAACACTGACTTGTGTCGGATCCTAGGCAAGCCCTGGAGCATATTAAGCCTCCTAATTTCCGAAATGCAGTTACAGTATTATTATTACATATATTGTTGCATTAAGTTTAGGGGTTGGATGCAAACACTTGCTGCATTGGTTACCCATTCCTTGTCCAGATATTGTTACCCTAAATCCTATGTAGCTCAGGCTCGAGTAGTGCTTAGCCCTGCTTAAACGCGGTAGAAGTCGGGTGATTTCCTGTCACCTGCGAGATATAGGAAGATACATGTGGCACGGTTGGCTATATTTGCTATCGTGGAAAAGAACCAGTCTTAATTTGAAATGAAGACCGGACGAAGGCTTGCCGGTTTGCAGTGACTCCGTCTGTGTCGCTTAAGGACTGATTCTTGGAGCCTTTCCTGTTCATGTTGAACGCATGCCTCTCTCTTAGTTGGCCGTGTCCGATGACCGACCGCGAAGCCGAGTAGCTCACCTCAGGCCGGGAGTCGATAAGTATAAAGTGCGCCTCGGAAGGGAGCCGTAGGCGTGAGTCCAAGGGCAGGTGATTTAAAAGTCCTGATCGTCCTGGCAGAAGGGTAATCCCTGAGAGTGCTGGCGCTGATCGAACCCGCGAATTTGGTTCCTGAGATGTTCCAAAGGTGACCCACGGCTACCCTTGCAAAGTATGCCAGGGTGAGAGTTAGGAATACCCCCTCAGCTGAGTTGTAATTCGATTCGAATCGCCGTCTCTCTCGGTTAGTGAGAACTTGACGGGCTTATCTTCAATGTAGATACACTTAATAACTTAATGGTTCGGAAATGATGATATGATGATGACAGCCTTATTATACCTGCTATGGTTAATATTGTTTGCTCCTAATAAGTGAGTGCTCTAGTACAGGTGCTAATCTAGTGGACAGGTAATTAATGATAAGCTTGATGATAAGTTTAAATTGGTTACTATAATCATAAGCTCTTTTATGCAACTGTGTCAAGCTAGCCCACCTCATAAGCCTTGCATGACCCTTGGTGTCCTTTATTTTTGGTTTCCGACGGGTAAGTCTGGCTGAGTACATTCGAGTACTCAGGGTTTATCCCACCATGTTGCAGGTGAAGTTCTTGGCCTGTGAAGATGGTGGCTAACCGCCGATGGGCTCGGTGATTCTATAGTTACTTCTCATCTATATGCTTTTGTCGGATGATGTCACTTATGCTAGCAATGTATTTGAAACATATATTAATGTAATCTTTTGAAAGCTATGTTGTTTTCACTAATCGGTTTTGAAACCCAAACTTGTACTATTATTTGTGAATCCATTTGTAATATTATTTTCCGCTGCAACCCTGCGTATGTGATGTGTATTTGCTTAATCACGCGATCTTGGTTGTGATGTTGATTTACCGAGGTCTTTCGGGACACTCGGCGGACTACCGGGTTTATATGAGTGAAAGTATGTGTGTGTCAACGTGTTAGCGGGGACAGCCGTACTTGATCTTGTATAAATTGGGCGGTTCTGTTACAGCTGGTATCAGAGCAAGATTAAGCATAATACTGTCATGTACATTGTTTTAAAAACAAAGTTTTGGTTTTAAAATGTCTATTTTAAAACTTTAGCTACAGGCAAATTTGTCAAAAACTAATTTGCAAAACTATGCTAGCGACATCCTCCTTTATGCCCAGTTAAGGACTATTAGGTGGCTATCTAAGTACTAACATGGGGGGTTTTACTTTCGTTGTCCATACGGCGTGCTATTGTATGGATGCCATCCGCTTGGGTGGTAATGTTTGGATCAAATACCTCTACGCTCTGGTAAGTGGGAGTTGTGAGAGCATGACCGTCCAATCGTCGGTCTAGGGGAGAATAGTTGTGGTTGCTCGCATACTTACATGTTCAATCATGTATCTATGAGAGTACTTAAATGTGGGTATCTCTGTCGGGTAGATGTGATACTAGAGTATATGCATCGGGTGATGTATGTACAAAGGTATCTTAGTTTACTGCTTTCATTGTGTGCTTATTTATCTCTTGTGGGGATGGGCTGCAATGAATTTGCCTGCAGGTACGCTAACCACGAATGCGTAGATTGAATGTAGCTGACGACTAGCTATATATCGAGAGAGTACGTGTTTTGCCACCAACATAGAACGTGATTGCCACCTTAGGCTGGCAATTTCGTGAGGACGAGTAGGACGAGCATGCATCATGATTGTGCTTGTGCATAAATATGCTTCCCTCACCTTGTCCTAATGCTAAGTAACTTGTGATCAATGTGATGTCACTATTTTCCCTGTGTGAAGCTAGACAAAATGTCTTGTCCCATGCTGCTTGAATAGCTATGCTTGAAGATAGTGTGTGATTAGCTCGTCTTGTATGTCTGCGTCCAAAGGAAATAGATGACAAGTTATTAGTTAACAAAAAGTTCACCCCTTTGAAAACTAAATTGCTAAATGTAAGTAAAACTTGTTTTGTAGAGATATCCACCTACTCAGTAAAAAGGAAACAAAAGATAACAGTGCCTTACCACCATGTTTTGCCTGATATGTGTTGTGATGTTACTGTAGGTGACTGCTTATTATGTACGAGCTTTGTGCTTAGTAATAGTCGCTTAAGCTAATCGGATTGAGTGTTTCAAAATGCTCGCTTAAGACCATGATGTAGGCGTGGATGCTCGTTATCTTGGTAGTGCCGTAGTTGTCACCCTTTTGTCCTCGGTAAGCATACGAGTGTCAAATAGCTTTATCCTAAAACAACGCTCAAGTTACATAATCGCACAGTTGTCGTCTCCAATTAGGTTCTCTCTTGGGAGCCTGAGCCTATACACGTGGTTGCTAGCCTTGAACGTTGCGCTACGAAGACCTTTATCCATGCTTTTGCTCGACCTTAGGCCCAAGCTTAGTTCCCTTAAATGCTTGCATATTTCATGGTTGTCCCGCTCCTGTGTGGGAGGACCCTACTGCAAAAATCCTTGTTAGATCTTATTGCTCCTTCTCCTACTAATAATCTGGTGCAACAATAATCGCTATCTACCCTGGGTTTGAAACCTTCTTCTCACAGATCATATCATTGCTTTATCAACTCAATCCCTAGTCAGTGCAATGGCTTTGTCCCTTGAATCTCGTTTGTTTTGTCTTCAACTCTTTCAAGTCTCTGGATGTTTATCAGTCTTGATCTCATGTTGCTGCTCGACAAGACTAAATCTCATGTTAACCTTTATCTGGTAATCACTTGGGTGGACACAAGACGTATATGGAAGTTAGCAAGAGTCTCCTGCTTAGTTGCCTTTGGCAATTAGGCTATGTTCTTTTGCGCTGTGTTTTGATCTTCTAATCGCCTCCTTGTTGATTCCTAACCTTGTGACTATCCTTGTTTGCTATCCCTCTTTTGCACAATGCTTGTTCTTACAATCTAATTGGTGCCACTGGAAATTTCACTTTGGTTGTATGTCTAGTAATGGTGCCACGATTAGCAATCTACGGTGCCGCGACGGAACCTAGGGCCTCCTTGTGGGCGGCCGACGCATGGTTGTGCTGCTGGGTGCGCGCTGGTATCGAGGTTTCTAGTCATGATCCATTGCAGAACTGTACCGATGTGTTATTTTCACGTGAGCTCTTCCTTGATTATCTCTCTATATCTCATCGAAGATCCATATATCTGACCGAAAGTAGTAGAGCTTCCTTTTAAAGTCACAAAAAGGATAACCTTTGAAAAACTGGTCACCGACATAAACATTAACAGACTACAAGAGGTGGTAGATAAGTGACTCCACTTGGTTGTCCCACCAGTATTGACGTCCGTCACCTAGTGAACAACTTATGTCATCATTTTTGGATCAGAAGGGCACACAACACTTAATGTTGGAAAAGTTGTTAGTCAGATAAGAATCGAACGTCACATTATGATTATGACCTGGCTATCCAAGTCTTGATTATTATGTGCATGCTGATCGCACGGTCGAGATCAACAATCTCTAATGTGACTCCTTGTCTGCAGACTTCGATGACGACCGTCTGTTTGTGCCTCGATTGCAATTATTGTTGTAGTCAAGAGTAAGAATTTGGAACTTTGAGTGTTGAGAATCAACTGATTAGTTACTAATAGGAAGCTTAACCTCCGGCTAGGTGATAACTTTTTGCTAATTATGAAGGCCAGAGCTCACAAAAACAATGTTAAGCAAACGAACAGCAAAGCCGGTCATCGATGCTAGTACTGCTTCCTTCTCCAAGCCCTATGTTGTCAAGTCAAGTCCATCTTGGACAATCACACAGATAGTGCTGGATGCTATATCGGCTACGTAAGGAACTAGAGAAAGCATGTGCCTAGTTTCGATCAGCATCATTGTGCCCCTAGGTACCACAAACGGATTTGTTCAAGGTTCTATTGGACCAAGTGCCAGAGAATATTCAAAAACGGTTCCTTGTCTCTGTAGGAATGCCCTACCTATGGAATACTGCCTTGTGCCCTGCGAAAACAGCCCACACTTCCAATGCTTGTGCATCATCAAGTTGGTGTCTAAATCAAACGATTTAAGTTGTTTCCTGAGAACCACATAAGGAAAACCTTAGTCTACATCCTCAGAGAAAAGAACTGCTGCTGCTACTGCTATGAGAAAGGTTAGAGAGTGCAAAACACACACCTCAGCGTGTGAAGCAAAGAAAAGGGAGAACACGAAATCTATCTAGATTTTGTGGCACTAAACCGGTTATCTTCAAGCCGGCGATTAGTGACTCAAACGAAGTTGGATTGACTCCAAACTTGGTGATCTCATTCCTTGCTTAGGACCCTTAAATGTCTTAAGTTGGTTTGAGTATTGGTTGAGTAAAACATCGGATTTGAGAGATATCTTGTCGGCTCGGTTTGCTGCCATTTCAGAACAGAGCAGTTTTGGTAGATGAATTGTTTGGATGGTCAAACGGAGTCCGGTTGAGTTGAATTTTGGTGAGTAGTTAGAAGACCCATGGATCTACATGCCCACCAAAATTTGTGCATATTGGAGTAGTAGTTTGGGAGATTTGAAGAGAAAACAAAAGGGTACAGAATCTGTAATTTCTTTGTGACTGCGATCATCCTTCGCATTCAAAAGTTGTGTTTGCAATTGATGCCAAGGTATGTACCGCGGTCAATAATTGTTGCTAGATAATCCTTTAGATGCCCTAAAGAAGACTCCTTGGACCCCTTTTGTACCTTGTTCTTGGCCTCTGCTATCAACAATGTACGAGCAATCGAGGTGTTCTACGAGTCAATTTGTACCCTTGCAACTCGAAAGCAATTTGAAAGGTGTCAAACAACAGATTTCAAAAATTGTAATTTGGAGATATTGACTGACATTAGAAATGAAGCCCAAATGTCAAAAGTAGTTCTACAAAAGATAGTTTTGATATAGTGCAAGTCAACTCAACGTACTGAGCAACTACAACATGAAGGAGAATCATACTCAAAATGCTTGGTAGGGAACTATTTCCCTAGATTGAGGAAATACTTGCAACTTTTATTGTACTCTAGGTCTCGCTGTCCATCATCCTTGGCAATGTTTACCAATGCTGCCTTGTCATTTGGTGTCTTCCATGTGTTTTACCCAAGGGGTTGTCTCAGATACAACTCAGATAACTATTGCCGTTTGGATACGAGAATTCCCTAAGGAATGATCATCGAGAACGTTGAGCCGACTGAGTCAGCTATCACATTCACCGCTCACTCAACAGACTCAGATAATACAGTGTCGTTATCAGAGAAAGAGCACTATATATAAGGAACACTATGTAGCTTTCCATCAGTGACATCTAAGTGATTGCACCGCTACAACCAGTTTGGATATTGGTTAACTAGCTTCTCATACCCTCAAAGGATGTTTACCCCGTCTATGATCACATCCTTTATGAGAAGTTGTGCTCAAACCACTTTAGTAGAGAACTGCTTTTCAAACCTTGGGAACAAATATACTGTCAACAGACTGTGGGCTAGTGCAAAGTCCATAGGTCTATGTTATATCCACTAGGGAAGTAGATGTTACAAGTATTTAGTCTACGCTTGTATCACTCTTCGTACATCGTGGACGAAGTATGCAGGACAGTGCTATCTTGGATCCCTTCCAATGTAACAATGCTTTATGGACGCCAACGAAAGAAATTCTTCAGACAACAACTTACGACAAAGAGCAAGTATCAGAAAGTGTCGTGACCAAATTAGTCTCTCTGATACTCCAAAGTTAAATAGCCTAATGCTATCACTGATGTTGGAAACTGGATGACAAGTTTTTCTTCCCTTAAGAGTCTTTCGCACCGAATCTCGGGACGCGATTCCTTTAAGGGGGGAGGGCTGTAACACCCCAGGTGTTTATCACTAGTTAAGCAATAGGTTTGAGCTCAAACATGACATGTCAAGTGGTAATCAAGGTGTCAAGATCAAATCTACATGATGGAGCTCCAACTTAAACTTGGGCCACGCACAATTGCTTACATATGGACCCTTGTTAAGATTATGCAAGAGTAATGTTAAACATGCTTATTCCATGTACATTACATCCACATGCATCCATCTAGACCCGTGGAAAAGTTTCATGAAGTTTGGAATCAAAAAGTCACATGAAATGATAAGTCATATCTTTGCATGAATTGCTTTATCAAGTGGATGGAAACCTATGAAGTCAACCAAACCTTGGTACCTTGCTCAAACAACTCTACTTGCACTCATGAACAAATGTTATGAAGGGTTCATGTTGAGCAGGTGGCCAGAAAATGCTCCAATGGATCAAAAAGGATAATTTAAGCTTCATCGTGATCCTATTTTGGTCAAAGTAGAACAGTAGGTTCTGTACCAGTTATGAGGTTTCGCCTTTAACAAAAGTTGTAGTTCATCTTGTGTAGAACAAACTTTGTTTAATGGTCAAGAGTTAGTTTGGCCTCTAACCTAGTCAAATGGAACTCACAAGATTCAATACAGTGTTGTTTTGGAGCCCAGGAATTTGGCTAAGTCCTAACTGAGGTTGAACTGCGGGTACCCTACTTTGGAGCTTTATATCTTGCAAACCGAGCTGATCCAGACCTTGATCCTTTAATAAAAGTTGTTCTTTGTTTTGAGTACAACATAGTTTGTTTTTGGAGTATGCCCTAGTTCAGTTTGTAGATGATGCAAACAGAGGTTACAAGATCGAAACTGCTGCTGTTTGTAGACCTAAGTCTGAAATCTTGAGCATCGACGATGACATTCCGCGTTCTCCGAAATTCGTTAAGAAACTTGAGTTGGTCCAAAAATAAAAGTTGAAGTTTACATCTTGGTGAAGAGCATACAAAAAGTTGGATTCAGTTTGAAGAAGTTTTGACCACCGAAAGTGAGTTTCCGTGACTGCCGTCAAGGTGTTGACACTGCTGTTTTGGCATACATTTATCTTCTAATATGTTTTGCTAATGGCTGAACCCCCTTTATGAAAAACGTAGAGCTTCGTGCGGTCTTCGATCTTCGTATTCGGCTCATGTCCTGATTCGGCCCAGATCCAGCCCAAAACGCCGCCCACCATGCCCCGTTCGTCACCCGCCACGTGCTCGACGTAATGGGCGCGTGTCCAGGGCGTGGCCACCATGCAGGGCAGCAGCGCCCCACCTCTCTGCTCCATGCCAACGCGCGTCCCAGCGCCTCTGCGCTCTCTTGAATGGACATCCGGCCTTCCTCACTCGCCTCCCCACTCCCTCGCCTCCCTCTCTCGCGCTGACGCTCGCGCCCAGCGCCGTGGCCGCCATGGCCGAGCGGAGCTCGAGCTCATGCTGCCGCTGCGGTGCTGCATGCCTCAAACCAGGAGCCGCCACTAGCTCGGACTCCCTGGACTCGCAGCCGCCTCGCGCCACCGTCGTTCTCACCCACGTGCACTGTGAACCACCGAAGCTCCGGCCGCCGCCGCCGCAACCGGCGCCCGCGCGTGGCCAAGCCGCCGTGGGCCACCTTGGGCTAAGCCGAGCAGACCCGCGGGTGCGCAAGGGCTCCCTGGTGCTCCACCGCCACTTCCCCGACGCCGGCATGGCCCCCAACGGCCGGAGCCGCGAGCTCCGATGGCCTCCTCTGCTTTGATCCACGTCAAGGACTTCGCGCAAGAATTTGAAGAAAGGGAGGGTCCTAACTGTGAAGTCATTGACTCAAGTGAATAGTACCTAGAGGGACCTATTTGTTTTAAATCGGCTGAAAGTTTAGAAAATCATAGTAATTCATAGGAAATTCGTAAAATAGCAAATGAGGACTTTTTGGAATCCTTGTGAAATTCTCTACGCAATAGATCTATAATATTACATGTTTTACTTTAAAGTTTTAGATGTAAAAATATATTTATGCAGCTAGGTTTTTAATGCTAGTTGTATTTGTTTTTTTTTATAACTGTAGATCTAGGGCTTCAATTGAAGTGAATTTTTGTGGCATGCTACTCATGTTATGTTTGATGTGTGATAAAATTTCATGAGTATTGGATGAAGTATGAGTGAGTTATTGGTTTATCTTGCTCTCACATGATTTCTTGCTTTAGCGACTTGACTTGTCTTTTTCATAGAGGTTGCTATACATATTCAAATGGAGTGAAATTTGGACAGTAGACTATTGAGATGATATGTGAGCCACTGTAATTTTTTTAGAATTTATTGTATACTTTTGGTATATGTTCATTAAGTCACCTTGTTATCTAAATTAAATTAAGAAATGCATTAAAAGAATTTATTTGGTCATGGACACTAGGTTTTCTGGTGTTCTTTAGTCATGTGTGACATGTTGGTAAAGTTGGTTTTGTCTAATTATGTGTTTGCAACATAAGTTAATATTTAATTTCTTGCAAATGTGGTTTATGGACAGATCTGGGAACTTAGCAAAGTTCTTCATGATAATGTGCTTTGTTGTGAAACTTGTTTATACAAAAGTTGTAGATAATTCATGTATCTAGATGCTGTTAAAATTTGGTATCATTTGACCAAGTAGTTTGTGAGTTATGCCTGTTTAAAGTTGGGTTTCAGAAATGGCTGCTTTCTGTCAATTGGGGACCAGCTTCTGTAAATGTATAATTTCGACCTACTTAACTTGGGAATCATGCTGAGATGATTAAAGATGAAATGTAGATAATTTCCTAAGCTTTCCAGAATGTCTTGTTTCATATCATTTGGATTTATAAAACTCCAGATATGATTGATTTATGAAGCCGCTGTTTGCAAGTCTAGAAATTGGCATATTCCGGTTATAGTTGTTGCTTCACCTTGACTTGCTTTGCATGTTGCTAGGTGTGGTTCACATCCTTAGTAATTAAGTTAAATACACCTGAAATCTTGTGAGACTTAGGTGCCATGTATAATATTCTTTGTTATCTTAGCATCATAGATTGTGTGATGTTAAGTTAAGCATCGCAAAGTACTTAAGTGTGTTAGTGTAAACTATGCTTGTCTTGCTTGCTATTTCGTGATGCGTCTCATAGTGCTATTCTTCATATTTATGCACTTGCATATTGCATCTCATCTAGGTACGCTAGATGCACCACGTGAAGGATGAGATGTTGGAGCCGAACCCGAAGACGGTGTATGGTGGACCTATCCCGAAGGTGGAAGGACTGGACAAGTGCTAGGACGGGAGATGCTCACTTAGCGAGTGTCGTCTACCTAACACTGACTTGTGTCGGATCCCAGGCAAGCCCCGGAGCATATTAAGCCTCCTAATTTCCGAAATGCGATTCTGAGATTATTATTACATATATTGTTGCATTAAGTTTAGGGTTGGATGCAAACACTTGCTGCATTGGTTACCCATTCCTTGTCCAGATATTGTTACCTCGAATCCTATGTAGCTCGGGCTCGAGTAGTGCTTAGCCCCTGCTTAAACGCTGGTAGAAGTCGGGTGATTTCTGTCACCGCGAGATATAGGAAGATACATGTGGCACGGTTGGCTATATTTGCTATCGTGGAAAAGAACCAGTCTTAATTTGAAATGAAGACCCGGACGGAGGCTTGCCGGTTTGCAAAGTGACTCCGTCGTGTCGCTTAAGGACTGATTCTTGGAGCCTTTCCTGTTCATGTTGAACGATGCCTCTCTCTTAGTTGGTCGTGTCCGATGACCGACCCATGAAGCCGAGTAGCTCACCTCGGGCCGGGAGTCGATAAGTATAAAGTGCGCCTCGGAAGGAGGAGCCGAGGCGTGAGTCCAAGGGCAAGGGGTGATTTAAAAGTCCCGATCGTCCTGGCGGAAGGGTAATCTCGAGAGAGTCTTGGCGCTGATCGAACCCATGAATTTGGTTCTGAGATGTCCCAAAGGTGACCCACGGCTACCCTTGCAAAGTATGCCAGGTGAGAGTTAGGAATACCCCCTCCTGAGTTGTAATTCGATTGAATCGCCGTCTCTCGGTTAGTGAGAACTTGATGGGCTTATCTCCAATGTAGATACACTTAATAACTTAATGGTTTGGAAATGATGATATGATGATGACAATTTTATTATACCTGCTATGGTTAATATTGTTTGCTCCTAATAAGTGAGTGCTCTAGTACAGGTGCTAATCTAGTGGACAGGTAATTAATGATAAGCTTGATGATAAGTTTAAATTGGTTACTATAATCATAAGCTCTTTTATGCAACTGTGTCAAGCTAGCCCACCTCATAAGCCTTGCATGACCCTTGGTGTCCTTTATTTTTGGTTTCCGACGGGTAAGTCTGGCTGAGTACATTCGAGTACTCAGGGTTTATCCCACCATGTTGCAGGTGAAGTTCTTGGCCTGTGAAGATGGTGGCTAACCGCCGATGGGCTCGGTGATTCTATAGTTACTTCTCATCTATATGCTTTTGTTGGATGATGTCACTTATGCTAGCAATGTATTTGAAACATATATTAATGTAATCTTTTGAAAGCTATGTTGTTTTCACTAATCGGTTTTGAAACCCAAACTTGTACTATTATTTGTGAATCCATTTGTAATATTATTTTCCGCTGCAACCCTGCGTATGTGATGTGTATTTGCTTAATCACGCGATCTTGGTTGTGATGTTGATTTACCGAGGTCTTTCGGGACACTCGGCGGACTACCGGGTTTATATGAGTGAAAGTATGTGTGTGTCAACGTGTTAGCGGGGACAGCCGTACTTGATCTTGTATAAATTGGGCGGTTCTGTTACAGAGTAGCTACTATGCTTAGGATATTGGTAGCGTGAGTAACCTGCCGTTACTCACAAATAGGTGATAAAATATGAACACTCATGATAAAATGATGGAAAGGTAAATGGTGATCGAGCAGGGATATGGTTTGGGTATTGGTGGGTGTAAAGGGTTGTGTCCTGCAGCCAATAGGGCATAGCTCGGTTACACTTTTTCCCTGTCTGTGTCGATTAAGGACCGGTCATTGCATATTACTCTAGGCAGTCACAGATTATTGTCCCGAGCGCATACTTGGGTATTGGCGTAGGAAAGGCCTGTTGCTCTCTTGTCGTGGATCCGGCTCTTTTCGGACCGACTGATGGGAAGAGGAGGTGGTGGAGGTCCTTGCACCACACTGAGTCCGGGACTCAGGATGTGGGGGCTTAGAGTCCAAGTTTGGACGGGAACCTGGACACCCGGGATAGGAGGGTGATGGGTTAGTCCTGCTTGTGCCTGGGGTACAAGCAGGGCGTGTGTTTTCGGGGCACCCAGCTGGGCACATTGATTCGTGAATCGCCGGGCGATCCAATACGGCTTGTCTGCGGTTTAGCACCAGAGTAAGAACTGAAAGTGGAGAAAGAAGAAGAAATATAACTGATTGCTCAACCTTTGATTGAAAGTAGACATGTGCTTATATAGACTGGCTAGATGATAACTTAATACGGCTGATAATAATAATACATAAATAAGGACTCACTATTAGTATTGCTTTCTGCTAAAGAAAACCAGCAAACCATAAAGCCTATCATATCCCTTGGAGTCGGGAAATTATTCCCACTAGTCAGGTAAGTCTTGCGAGTACATTGTGTACTCAGGGTTTATTTACCCCTGTTATAGGTGATGCTTGAGAAGTACCTTTGTGTGGAGGATTCTTCTGGTGGGCTCAGACGGAATTCTCGCTTCTATCGCTAGATGTTTATTTAAATTTCTGTTGTTTATCATTCCGCACTCTGGTATTTGGTATTGTAATAATGTACTTTTTAAGAAACTCTAATGTATGAAATGGACTTGTATTGTAACTCGTTCTCATTATTAGATCCTTGGGAAAATGTGGATCTTTCGGGTTCTCCCTCGGGGTGTGCCCGACGGACACCGCTCGCTGTAGTTTGCTTTCGGGGTGCTTAGTGTCTGATGGAATACGAGCTCCTCCGTAAGTGTGCTATTTCAGGCGGTTCTGCCACATTGGAGAAGAGGTGAAGGACAAGGACTTCTCCCATAAGTTCTTGAGATGCTTGCCATCAAGATTTGGCATATTGGTCACTATTCTAGTGAGGAGTGGTTTGGACACCATGACACCAAACCAAGTGTTAGGAGATATAATGACCGATGATACATATAGAGATGATGATGAGAAGGAAGAAGAGAAGGAGAAGAAAGATGAGAAGAAGGATGAGAAGAAGAAAAGTGTGGCATTTAAGGCCACATCATCCAATGGCAAGGCAAAGCAAGATGCATCAAGTGAAGATGATGGTTCATGGGATGATGATGAGAAGATGGCTCTCTTTGTCAAGAGATTTGGCAAGTTCATGATGAAGAAGGGCTACCATGCTAGAAGAAAGAAGTCTTCATCCAAGAACAAGGAAGAGTCAAGAAGGTGCTTCAATTGTGGAAGCAAAGATCATCTTGTTGCTCAATGCCCATACAATAGCGACAAAGATGATGACAAGAAGAACAAGAAGAAGGACAAGAAGGAAAAGAAAGAGAAGAATGACAAGATGACCTTCAAGAAGAAGAAGGGTGGTTCATATGTGGTCACTTGGGATAGTGATGCTTCCTCAAGTGATGATGATGATAGTGATGATGACAAGACCACCAAGAAGAAGGCACTTGCAAGCATTGCTATCAATGAGAAGCCTTCTCTCTTCGACACTCCATCATGCTTCATGGCTAAGGCCACTAAGGTACAAATTTGTGATGATGAAAGTGATGAAGAACATGATAATGAAAATGAAAATGAAAGTGATAGTGATGATGATGAACCTACTAAGGATGAACTATTTGACATGCTAGAAGATGCTAAAGAACACTTTGGCATTAAGAGAAGGGAATGCAAAAGCTTGCGTAAGGAATTAAAAGCCCTTAAGCAAGCTTTTGATGAGCTCAATGCATCTCATGAGAGGCTAGAGAAAGCCCATGAGAAGCTTGGCAAGGCTCACAAAAAGCTTGAAAAGGCTCATTCCTCTTTGCTTGATGAGCAAAATAAAAATAAGCATGTTGAGACTTGCAATATAGGCTTAACTTATGATATAATTGATGAATCATTATCTATGCCTATCATTGTTGCTCCCGCTAACCCTTCTTGTAGTACTTCTACTTCCACCTCATCTAGTAGTGATGGTCTCACTTGTAATGCCTCACTAATGGTTGAGAATGAGAACCTCAAGAAGGAGGTCAATAAGCTCACTCACACCTTGACTAAGGCCTATGGTGGTGAGGATCGCTTACTTATGTGCTTGGGTAGCCAAAGAGCTTCTCTCTACAAAGAGGGATTGGGCTATACCCCCAAGAAAGGCAAGGCGGCCTTTGCTCCTCACAAGACTAGTTTTGTGAAGAACAATGGTCGGTTTTGCACTAGTTGCAAGCAAGTTGGTCATATAGAGCATGAGTGTAAGAACAAGAGCAAAAATGCTAATGTATCCTCTATTAGGCTTGATTCTTTCTATATGCTAACCAAGGGTGCAAATGGTGTAAATGCTAAGTTCATTGGTAAACCATGGATGGGCTCAAAGAAGAAAGCCATTTGGGTACCTAAGAGCTTAGTGACTAACCTTCAAGGACCCAAGCAAGTTTGGGTACCTAAAAGGAATTGATCTTCTTTTGTAGGTTAATTACAAAGCCAGATAAAGGTATTGGGTTCTTGATAGTGGGTGCACTCAACACATGACCGGTGATGCAAGAATGTTCAACTCAATCAACACCAATGTCAATGACGGTTATGATAGTATCACATTTGGTGACAATGGCAAAGGCAAGGTCAAGGGGCTTGATAAGATTGCAATATCCAATGACATGAGCATATCCAATGTATTGCTAGTAGAGAGCTTGAACTTCAACTTGCTATCTATGGCTCAATTGTGTGATCTTGGATTCAAATGCATATTTGGGGTAGATGATGTAGAGATCATAAGTGTAGATGGCTCTAACTTGGTCTTCAAAGGCTTTTATATAGAATCTATACTTGGTTGATTTCAATGCTAGTGAAGCTAAATTATCTACATATTTGTTCACTAAGTCTAGCATGGGTTGGTTATGGCATAGAAGGCTTGGCATGGTGGAATGAAACAATTGAATAGATTGGTTAAGCATGACTTAGTTAGAGGCTTGAAAGATGTTGTGTTTGAAAAAGATAAGCTTTGTAGCTCTTGTCAAGCCGGCAAATAAGTTGGAAACACTAATCCTAAGAAAAGCATGATGAGCACTAGTAAAGCATTTAAGTTGTTGCACATGGATTTGTTTGGGCTAACTCAATACACTAGCATTGGTGGTAACAAATATGGCTTTGTGATAGTGGATGACTATATTAGATACACTTGGGTATTCTTTCTAGTGGACAAAAGTGATGTGTTTGCAACATTCAAATCATTTGTCAAGGGCATTCACAATGAGTTTGAAACAACCATCAAGAGAGTCAGAAGTGACAATGGTAGTGAGTTCAAGAACACTAGAATTGATGAGTTGTGTGTTGAATTTAGAATTAGACATCAATTCTTGGCCAAGTACACTCCACAATCAAATAGTCTTGTTGAGAGGAAGAATAGAACACTCATTGATATGGCAAGGTCTATGCTTAGTGAGTACAATGTGAGTCAATCTTTTTGGGCCGAAGCTATCAACACGGCTTGCTATTGTAGCAACCGCCTCTATTGTCACCCATTGAAAGAGAAGACACCATATGAGCTTTTGAATGGTAGAAAGCCCGACATTGCATATTTTCTGGTCTTTGGTTGCAAATGTTATATATTGAAGAAAGGCACTAGATTGGGCAAGTTTGACAAGAAATGTGATGAATGATTCCTACTTGGATACTCAACCACTAGCAAAGCATATAGAGTTTGGAATTTGGATAGTGGTACTCTTGAGGAAGTTCATGATGTTGAATTTGATGAAACCAAGGGTTCACAAGAAGAGAATGAGAACTTGAAAGATGTTAGAGGCATTCAACTTTCAAATGCCATGAAGAACATGGATGTTGGTAAATTGATGCCTAGGAAAGTGAATGATGATGAAGATGATCAAGTGCAAGTGCTCTCCAACTCAAATGTGCAAGATGACACAAATCAAGCTAGTACAAGTGGCTCTCATGATAATGAACAATATCAAGTGGCTAGTACATCATCTCAACCCAATGATCAAGCAAGTGCAAGCAATTAAGTTCCAATCCTCTAAGCAACCAATATTGCAAGGGATCATCCATTGGACACTATCATTGGTGATATTTCAAGAGGTGTGCAAACTAGATCAAGATTGGCATCATTTTGTGAGCATTTCTTATTTGTGTCATCTATTGAACCAAAGAAGATAGATGAAGCATTGAAGGATGTTGATTGGGTGAATGCTATGTATGAAGAATTGAATAACTTCACATGAAATCAAGTATGGAAATTAGTAGAGAGACCAAAGGGACACAATGTGATTGGAACCAAATGGATCTTTAGAAACAAGCAAGATCAAGATGGGATAGTAGTAAGGAATAAAGCAAGATTGGTAGCACAAGGATATACACAAGTTGAAGGTCTTGACTTTGGAGAAACATATGCCCCGGTTGCTAGATTGGAAGCAATTAGAATCTTGCTAGCCTATGCTTGTGCCCACAACATCAAACTCTATTAAATGGATGTTAAGAGTGCATTTCTCAATGGTTACATCAATGAAGAAGTATATATTGAGCAACCTTCCGGTTTTGAAGATGACAAGAAGCCCGACCATGTGTATAAGTTGAAGAAAGCATTGTATGGCTTGAAGCAAGCACCTAGAGCATGGTATGAGAGATTGAGGGACTTCCTACTCTCTAAAGGATTCATGATGGGCAAGGTTGACACTACTCTTTTCATCAAGAAGATTGGAAAAGATTTATTTGTGTTGCGAATCTATGTTGATGACATCATATTTGGATCAACCAATCAAGACTTTTGTGATGAGTTTGGAAAGATGATGGCTAACGAGTTTGAGATATCCATGATTGGAGAGTTAAGTTACTTCCTTGGTCTTTAAATCAAGCAATTGAAGAATGGTACATTTGTGAGTCAAGGCAAGTATATCAAGGACATGATCAAGAAGTTTGACATGAGTGATAGTAAAGCTATTAGCACACCAATGGGAACAAATGACAACTTGGATAGTGATGCAAGTGGCAACATGGTGGATCAAAAATTGTATCGGTCTATGATTGAAAGCCTACTCTATGTGACCGCATCAAGGCCGGATGTCATGTTTAGTGTATGCGTGTGTGCAATATTTCAAGCCTCACCAAGAGAAAGTCATTTGAAGGCTACAAAGAGAATATTGAGGTACTTGAAGCATACACAAAATGTTGGTTTGTGGTATCCCAAAGGAGCAAAGTTTGAGCTAGTTGGTTACTCCAACTCGGATTATGCGGGATGCAAGATTGAAAGGAAGAGCACCTCGGGCACAGATCAATTGTTGGGAAGATCACTTGTTTTATGGTCATCAAAGAAGCAAAATAGTGTTGCATTATCAACCGCCGAAGCCGAATACATATCCGCTGGTAGTTGTTGTGTACAAATACTTTGGATGACGGCCACTTTGAGTGATTTTGGAATCAAGTTCAAGAGAGTGCCATTGCTATGTGACAATGAGAGTGCAATCAAGTTAACCAACAATCCAGTTCAACATGCAAGAACAAAGCACATTGATGTCCGCCACCATTTTATAAGAGATCACCAACAAAAGGGGGACATTTGCATTGAAAGTGTAGGCACTGTAGATCAACTTGCCGATATATTCACCAAGCCATTGGATGAGAAAAAGTTTTAGAAGCTAAGGAATGAATTGAACATATTGGATTTCTCAAATATGTGTTGATGCACCCCCACTCATATGACATGCCTCTCCTTCGAGCAATCCAAGGTAAAAGTTGATTGGCATGGCATACATCCTTGCTAAGGACATGTTAAGTGCATTTAGTCATCTCTCACATTCAATAGGCTCATTCATGAAAATCAAATGATTTTGATAATTGTATGGTACCACTATTGCTTTTATGCTTATTTTGATCTAGTGGTAATATGACATGTTTGTGGGCTTGTAAACCTAGTGTTTGATCTAGAAAATAAGCTCTAAGTGTTTAACTCAACATGGTACAAGATAACCTTTATTTGGAGGTGTGAAGAAGCTTATCCTTAGATCAAACCGAGTTAAATATCTTTGGCAAATGATCTAGATTGGATCAAATCTGGAAAAATGATCCTCACCCCATTGATTGACATTGATAATCTCAACCTATCTATATTTTGAACCATTTGTGGTCATTGATGACAAAGGGGGAGAAAACACAAAGATATTAGTGATATTAGTACATGGGGAGAAAAACAAAGATAATGAAAAGACAACAAAGGGGGAGGACTTGACATAAGGGGAGAGATATGATAAAGGAAAGGAGTCAATTAAAATTTTGAGCACACAAGTAGGAGGAGCAAGCTCATGAACTTGTATGGTGCATTTGAATATGCATTTCATATATTTGCTTGCATGGCACAAGCTTTAAATTTCAATATCCATGCTTGTGTGGTGTATGCTAGTTGTAGGTTTGAATGATGAAATAAAAAACTAGCATGCATAGGTTATCTAGTGTTTTCATTTCCAAGTGGTATCGAACTAACCTTGATGCTAAGGATGGTATATTGGTGCACTCCGATTGGTATCACGCTTCAAAGATCCATCTCTTATACCTTAACATCATTTGATAGACATTGTCTCCTATATTTCCTATCTAAGCATATGTGCAAGCTTCAATCCAAACACTTAGCACATGTGTAGGGGGAGCAATTGTTACTATATGGAGTTCATGAAACTTGTCCATATCCTTTTACACATAGTAAATATGCTTGGACAGGCAACATGGATTCAATTTCAATTCATATCTTTGTGAAAGGGTTGTCATCAATTACCAAAAAGGGAGAGATTGAAAGCTCTAGTTTGGCTTTGGTGAATTGATGAAACCCTAAGTGCTAACCTAGTTTATCAAGTGATCATGAGATAGGTAGCACATTCCAAGTGGTGAAGCAAAGGAAGATCATGACATGATGATGGCGATGCCATGGTAATGATCAAGTGCTTGGACTTGAAAAGAAGGAGAAAAACAAAAGGCTCAAGGCAAAAGTATAAATGGTAGGAGCCATTTTGTTTCGGTGATCAAGACACTTAGCGAGTGTGATCACATTTAGGTTCGATAGCCGTACTATTAAGAGGGGTGAAACTCGTATCGAAATGCGGTTATCAAAGTGCCACTAGATGCTCTAACTCATTGCATATGCATTTAGGATCTAGTGGAGTGCTAACACCCTTGAAAATGTTTATGAAAATATGCTAACACATGTGCACAAGGTGATACACTTGGTGGTTGGCACATTTGAGCAAGGGTAAAGAAGATAGAGTTAAAAAGGAGTTAGTCATGCTGGTCACGCAGTGACCGGACGCTGGGGTCCTACGTCCGATCAGTGGAAGCAGTGAAGACGCTAGCATCGGTCTTCGACCGGACGCTGGGTCACTTAGTGATCGGACGCTGATGGGGCGCATCCGGTCCTGCTGACATGGTAGCACACAGTGAAGAGGGTGACTGACCGGACGCTGGGTGAGTCTGGTCAAGGGTGACCGGACGCGTCCGATCGTGAAAAATTGTCTTTGGATGCTTACTGGAAAAGACCGGACACTGAGGTCCTGTGTCCGATCACTTCAAAGAAGCGCGTCCAGTCACAACTTAAATGTACTGATGACCGTTGTGATCGGGCAATCAACGTTTGAAGCAGGGGTCACGTGGCATGCATCGCGCGACCGAACGCTGAGGTCCAGCGTCCGGTCGATCTGACCGGCGCGTCCGGTCACCCCGCGTTGTGCCCAGTGAAGGGGTACAATGACTCTATTTCATGGGGGCTTCTATTTAATCCCCATGGTCGGCTCTAGCTCACTCTCTTGGCCATTTGCATTGACATAACGACATTGTGAGCTTAGCCAAAGCCCTCCCACTCATCTCCATCATAGATTCAACATCTTTGTGAGATTAGGAGTGAATCCAAGTGCATTGCTTGAGTGTTTGCATCTAGAGGCACTTGGTGTTCGTGTTTCGCTGTGGGATTCGCTTGTTACTCTTGGTGGTTGTTGCCACCTAGATGTCTTGGAGCAGCGAGGATTGTTGAGCGGAGGTTGGTGATTGTCTCCGGCTCCGATCGAGGTGATTGTGAGGGGTTCTTGACCTTTCCCCAGCGGAGAGCCAAAAGGTACTCTAGTGAATTGCTCATGGCTTGTATGATCCTCATCTTATGTTGGTTGTGCGACACCCTATTGAGGGTTTGGCTTGTGATGCCAATTAGCGCGGGAACCTCCAAGGGAGTGAATCACCACAACAAGGACTAGCTTGCCGGCAAGCAAGTGAACCTCGGTAGAAAATCATTGGGTCATCATTTGATTTCGAGGTGATTGGTCTTCGTTGGTTTTCATTGTTGTGATTGATTGGCTCCTTCCTCGACACGGCAGTATAACCATCTTGCTCATTCTCTTTACATTACCGCAAACTAGTTGTCAAGCTCTTTAGTGTAGCTAGTTGTGAGAGCTTGCTAGTTTGATTAGTGTGGCTCTTTTGTTAGCCTTTGAGAGCACACTAACTTAGTGTAGTGCCATAGCCATTGTGTGGTTAGAAATAATAGAAACTAGAATTGTGGTAGGTGGCTTACATTTTTAGTAGGCTAGCGCAACACTTGCTTCGCCTCATAATTGTCTAATCGGTTTTGTTAAGTGTTGTTGTAGAAAATTTTAAATAGGCTATTCACACCCCTCTAGCCATTAGGATCTTACAAGAGGGGAAGACCTCGTTCGCCGAAGCGCGAGATAAAGCGGCCGAGCACAGTAAGGCACCCTGTAACTTGCTATACCCCCTTTATGTTCTGAATCGGGCCCATCCTCGTAATGGCCGAGATCTTCTCCGGGTTGGCTTTGATGCCACGCTTGGAGACGATAAAACCCAACAGCATACCCCTTCGGACCCCGAAAATGCACTTCTTAGGGTTGAGCTTAATGCCATTTGCTTGGAGTTTCATGAAGGTCTGCTTTAGGTCGGCTATGATCTGGTCAGCCCGTTTGGACTTGACCACGATGCCATCCACGCATGCCTCAATGGTCCGCCCGATGAGATCCTCGAAACACTTGAGCATGCAGCGTTGGTGAAAGCTCTTGTTTGGTTTTGGTAAATTGATGAAACCCTAAGTGCTAACCTAGTTTATCAAAGTGATTATGAGATAGGTAGCACTACTCCAAGTGATGAAGCAATGGTGAAAATCATGATGATGGTGATGGCATGGTGATGATCAAATACTTGGACTTGGAAAAGAAGAAAGAGAAAAACAAAAAGCTTAAGGCAAAGGTGAAACTTGATAGGAGCCTTTTTGTTTTGGTGGCCGAGACACTTAGTGAGTGTGATCACATTTAGGATCGATAGCCATACTATTAAGAGGGGTGAAACTCGTATCGAAATGCGGTTATCAAAGTGTCACTAGATGCTCTAACTCATTGCATATGCATTTAGGATCTAGTGGAGTGCTAACACCCTTGAAAACATTTGTGAAAATATGCTAACACATGTGCACAAGGTGATATACTTTGTGGTTGGCACATTTGAGCAAGGGTAAAGAAGATAGAGTTGAAAAGAAGTTGAATGCGTTGGTCACGGGATGACTGGACACGTCCGACATGCGTATCGGACGCGTCCGGTATTGTCTCAGGCGGCAGTGTTCCTGATGTGACCGGACATGTCTGATATCGATACCAGATGTGTCCGGTATTCTGGCTAGGCATGGGCAGAGTTACCAAGGTGACCAGACACTGGCTCAGTGGAGTGACCAGACGCTGACGAGTTACTGTTTAGCATCAGGTCAAAGTGATATAGCCCGAAGCAGGATTGCAGAGAGCGACCGAACGTGTCTGGTCGCCTGTGAACCGGCAAGTCTCGGGTTTTCAACGCAATAATTGATCGGACACTGGGAGCGTCCAGTCCGATGTGATCGGATGCGTCCAGTCAGCCCAGAGCGGCTCTGGGAGCTCTCTGGACTCAATCGGATGATGTCTCTCCCGCGTTCGGTCGTTTTCTAACAACGCGTCCAATCACGTAGTATTACTATGTGCAGAGATAGCCATTGGGCGTGAATGGCTAAACAATTTGAAAGGGACATGTGGCGGTCAGGCTACAACCAGACGTAGCGACTGGACGCGTCCGGCCACCACACCGGATGTGTCCGGTGCACACGACCTGCGCGTCCGGTCGTCCCACAGTCAGCCCAATAATTGAGCCAATGGCTCTATTATTTGAGGGTGTCTATAAATATCATTTGGCCGGCTCAAGCTCACTCTCTTGGCCATTTGCATTGACATAGCAACCTTGTGAGTTTAGCCAAAGCCCTCCCACTCATCTCCATCATTGATTCATCATCTTTGTGAGATTGAGAGTGAATTTAAGTGCATTGCTTGAGTGTTTGCATCTAGAGGCACTTGGTGTTCATATTTTGCTGCAGGATTCTCTTATTACTCTTGGTGGTTGCCGCCACCTAGATGGCTTGGAGCAGTGAGGATCATCGAGCGGAGGTTGGTAATTGTCTCTGGCTCCAATCGTGGTGATTATAAGGGGTTCTTGACCTTTCTCTGGCGGAGAGCCAAAAGGTACTCTAGTAAATTGCTCGTGGCTTGTGTGATCCTCATCTTGTGTTGGTTGTGCGGCACCCTATTGAGGGCTTGGCGTGTGATGCCAATTAGTGCGAGAACCTCCAAGTGAGTGAATCGCCACAACAAGAACTAGCTTGCCGACAAGCAAGTGAACCTCGATAAAAAATCATTGTGTCATCATTTGATTCTGAGGTGATTGGTCTTCATTGGTATTCATTCTTGTGATTGATTGGTTCATTCCTCGACTCGGCTATATAACCATCTTGCTCTCTCTCTCTCTTTACATTACCGCAAACTAGTTGTCAAGCTCTCTAGTATAGCTAGTCATGAGAGCTTGTTAGTTTGGTTAGTGTGGCTCTTTAGTTAGCCTTTGAGAGCACACTAACTTAGTGTAGTGACATAGCCATTGTGTGGATAGAGACTATATAAACTAAAATTGTGGTAGGTGTCTTGCATTTTTAGTAGGCTAGCGCAACACTCGCTTCGCCTCATATTTGTCTAACCGGTTTGCTAAGTGTTGTTGTAGAAATTTTTAATAGGTTATTCACCCCCCTCTAGCCATTAGGACCTTTCAGTTGGTACGTAGCCCCCATGTTATTCAAGCCAAACGGCATTGTGACATAGCAGTATGATCCAAATGGGGTGATGAAAGATGTCGCGAGCTAGTCAGACTCTTTCATCGCGATTTGATGGTACCCGGAGTACGCATCAAGGAAGCAAAGGGTTTCGCACCCTGAGGTCGAGTCGACTACTTGGTCTATGTGTGGCAAAGGAAATGGATCCTTTGGACATGCTTTGTTGAGACCCGTGTAGTCAACACACATTATCCATTTCCCACTCTTTTTTCGTACAAGAACGGGATTGGCTAACCACTCGGGGGGTATACTTCCTTGATGAACTCGGACACCAAAAGCTTCACAATCTCCTCGTTGATGGCCCTGCGTTTCTCCTCATCGAAGCGACGCAGGCATTGCTTTATCGGCTTGGAGCCTGGCCTGATTTTCAAGGCATGCTCGATGACTTCTCTCGGAATGCCTGGCATGTCCGAGTGTCTCCACACAAAGATGTCTCTGTTGGCGTGGAGAAAGTCGGTGAGCGCGTTTTCCTATCTAGAGAAAAGCGTGGTGACAATGTGCACCACTTTACCCTTGGAGCCACTGGGGTCTATGAGGACCTCCTTGGCGCTCTCTACAGGCTCAAAGGACCCGGCCAACCACTTGGGGTCGAGCGCTTCTTAGATGACCTCCTCCCTGATGGCCGCAAGCTCTTTGGAGGTGACAATTGTCGTGGCGTGTTCGCATCACTCGACCTCCCACTCGTAGGCACACTAGAAGGAGGTGCCGATGGTGATGACCCTGCATGGACCCGACATCTTCAACTTCAGATAGGTGTAGTTGGGGACGGCCATGAACTTCGTGTAGCATGAACGTCCCAGGATGGTGTGGTAGGTCCCATGGAAACCGACCACCTCGAAGGTAAGGGTCTCCTTCCTATAATTGGTCAGATTCCTGAAGGTGATGGGCAGATCGATCTGTCCAAGTGGTATGGCCTGCTTTCTAGGTACGGTGCCGTGGAAAGGCGCCTAGTCGGTCCGATGCGCGATCGGTCGATGCCCATGGCGTCGAGGGTTTCAGCGTACATGATGTAGAGGCCGCTGCCTCCATCCATCAGCACCTTGGTGAGCCGCTTAGTGCCGATGATCAGGTCGACCACGAGCGGATATCTTCTCGGCTGCGGGACGCGTTTCGGGTGGTCGGTCCGATCAAAGGTTATGGCGGACTCTAACTATTGGAGGAAGGAAGGCACGGCTGGCTCGACCATATAGACTTTGTGGCACGCAAGCTTCTGGCGATGCCTGGAGTCATAGGTCGCCGACCCTCCGAATATCATGAGGCAGCCATCCAGCGTTGGAAATCTGCCATCCTTCCCCTCGGCGTCGTCTGTGACTGGCTTGGGCTCCTTCTTATGCTCCCCCTTGTTGGAGCCTCCAAACAAGAACAACTTCATGAGGACGCAGTCCTTGCATAGGTGCTTGACGAGGAAAGTATGGTTCGAGCATGGCCCTTCGAGTAGCTTCTCGAAGTGATCTGGGGGTACCCTCGGCGGGCTTCCGACCCACTTGCGGTCGGCAGTGGCCACGAGCGAGCCTTCGCACTGTTGCTTGTTCTTCTTCTTGTTGGGGCGGTTGGAGGCGCCTTCGTCAGCGTCCTCTCCCCGCTTTGCCTTGCCCTTGGGGCGGTCAAAAATCGCGTCGACCGCCTCCTCGACTGAGGCGTGGCTGGTGGCGATGTCGATGAGCTCCTTGGTGGTTCGCGGGCCCTTACGTCCTAGCTTATGAACCAGGGACTCGCAGGTGGTCCTAGATAGGAAAGCTCCTATGACGTCAGTGTCGGCGACGTTAGGCAGCTCGTTGCACTGTTAGGAGAAGCGCCGGATGTACCCACGAAGAGTTTCCCTGGACTTCTGTCGATAGTTTTTTAGATCCCATGGGTTCCCAGGACGCGCGTATGTGCCCTAGAAGTTTCCTATGAAGATCTCTTTTAGGTCCGCCCAACTTTGGATTTGGTTGGGCGGAAGGTGTTCCAACCACGTTTGCGCCGAATTGGTCAGGAACAATGAAAGGTTGCGAATAATGAAATCGTCACTATCCGCTCCATCGGCTTGGCAAGCAAGCCAATAATCGTCGAGCCACAGTCCGGGGTTTGTTTCTCCAAAGTATTTCGAGATATTGGTCGGCGGTCGGTACCACGTTGGGAAGACGACATTGAGGATGTGTCGGCCAAAGACCTGAGGTCCTGGCAAGTCAGGGCTCGGGGTTCGGTCCTCGCCGCTGTTGTAGCGTCCACCACGACGAGGGTGGTAGCCGTGGCTAGCCTCCTCCCTCTCATTGCCGTGGGCACGCCTGTGGGCATCCAGGGTGTCACACGGGTCACGGTGGAGGCTGAGACACTCATGCACCGGGGCCGTGGCGCGTGGCCTACCGCCTTACTATGCCTGGTGGACTGACATATCCTTGTCGGGGTCGCTCCGAGGGCGTGCGCTGGCTGGCGTCGAGCTCGCGTCGTTGAGACAGCGAGCTCTCGGCCTGCTGCGCCGCCGCACGCTCGAGTAGCGTGCGAATCTCACGATGGGCCCGATGATCCTCGGGTGTCGCGGGCTCCGGAAGCCCCTGGAGTAAGGTCACTGTGGCAGCTATGTTCTGGCTTGCCCGGGTGAAGTGTGGGAGGGCTTCGTTGTCCTCGATGATCATCCGGTTCACGTTACGGGCCACGACACGCGCACACGCACCGTCTCCGTGGCACTCGATCTCTTGCTCGAGCTCCGCGCGTTCCTGCTCGAGCTGGAGTCGTGCTTCTTCGAGCTCTTGGTGTCGTGCCCTCAGCTGCTATACCCGCAGGTGAGGCGGGGCCCCTATATCCTCCTCGACCTCGTCGTTGGGGTTGTCTGATGGGATAGCCCCTCTCTCGTGGATACTTTCGATGTATCCCTCGGCGGTACCCGTCATGAAACATTCTCGCGAGAGGTGATGGCTCCCCCTGCTAAAGTAAGAGTCGGAGGACGACTCCGATTCTCCTACGAGAAGATCGTGAAAAAAATTCCATGACATATTCGGTCATTTCCACAAAGCCGTCGTTCGTAGGGGAAAGATTCCGCGTCACGGCTGTGACAGAAGCAAAACGCCAGCAGCTACGAAGGAGTACGGAGACGACTTTTCCGAATAGCGGTGCTGTACAATACAGTCAAAAAATGGCTTAGCGCGTGTTTAGTTCCCACCCCAAATTCCCAAAAAGTGCTACAGTAGCCATTACATCGAATCTTGCGATACGTGTATGGAGCATTAAATGTAAACGAAAAAAACTAATTGCACAGTTTGGTTGGAAATTACGAGACGAACGTTTTGAGCCTAATTAGTCCATGATTAAATACTATTTTTCAAATAAAAACGGAAGTGCTACAGTAGCCAAATTTTCAACTTTCCCCTAACTAAACATGCGCTTAGCAGTAATAAAGCGCTCTCTGATCTGTGATCATGTCGTGGCATAAGCTGATGTTTTTTCAAATAAGGCCTTGTTTAGATTGCAAATTTTTGTAATTTGGACACTGTAGCACGTTTTGTTTGTATTTGACAAACTTTGTCCGATCATGAACTAACTAGGCTCAAAAGATTCGTCTCGTGATTTACAACCAAACTGTATAATTAATTTTTTTTACCTACATTTAATGCTCCATGTATACGTCTAGAAATTGATGTGACGAAGAAAGAGTGAAAAAACTTAGAATTTTGAGCCAAAAGGCCTAAGTAAACGAATGCGTTTGGACGATGCGATCTCCCTCCCTCCACACGATTCCACAAGCGAAAAGCTAGGCAAGCGCAGCAAAAGGCCGAAGCGGCCACGCCGGCTCGCTCGAGGCTGCTCTCGGCGCGGCACCGTGGGCCCGCCCTGGTGGCCAGCTGGTGCGCTCGCAGCCTCGTGGGCCCGTCTGCGTGCGGTAAGCGCACCGGACGTCGTGGGCTGCCTGCCAGTCGCTCCGCTCACGCTCCGCCGCTATTAAAGGCCCGCGCCGGCCGCTGCCGGCCGGCCTCCCCGTGGCCGCCCGCGTCCCGAGGAGTGGAGGAGGGTCACCCCGAGACAGCCGCTCCACCGCCGGTCTCCTCCCCACCTCCTCGCGGCTCGCGGCGCGGCCGGCCATAGCCCCCCATACACCTTTGGTGGGGGCGACAGAGCTCGCGACCACTCACTGCCCGTCACGACGTCGGTCTTGACTCGTTGGCCGCGGAGTGACCGCGCGCGTGCGCCGGAGCCGGCCATGGAAGTGCGCGGCCGTGGAGTGGTGGGGCAGGGTTCGGCGGCGGCGGCCCGGCACCGGCACCCGCCGCCGCACCGGGCGGCGGCGGCGAGGGTGCAGGCCGGGGACGCGCTGCCGCTGCCGTTACGGCACACCAACCTCATCTTCTCGGCGCTGTTCGCGGTGTCGCTGGCGTACCTCATGCGCCGGTGGCGCGAGAAGATCCGCTCCTCCACGCCGCTCCACGTCGTCGGGCTCGCCGAGATGCTCGCCATATTCGGCCTCATCGCCTCGCTCATCTACCTGCTCAGCTTCTTCGGCATCGCCTTCGTCCAGTCCATCGTCTCGTCCAGCGACGACGACGAGGACTTCCTGGTCGGGTCGTCCGGAGCTCCCGCCGCCGCGGCGCCGCCCTCTTCCCGGCAGCAGGCGCAGGCGCCGGCCCCGTGCGCGCTGCTCGGGAGCACCGCCGCCGCTGCGGCGCTCGAGAAAATGCCGGAGGAGGACGAGGAGATCGTCGCCTCGGTCATCGCCGGGAAGATCCCGTCCTACGTGCTCGAGACCAGGCTCGGCGACTGCCGCCGCGCCGCCGGCATCCGGCGCGAGGCCGTGCAGCGGATCACGGGGAGGGATATCGACGGCCTCCCGCTCGACGGCTTCGACTACGCCTCCATCCTCGGCCAGTGCTGCGAGCTACCGGTCGGGTACGTGCAGCTGCCCGTGGGCATCGCGGGCCCGCTCCTGCTCGACGGCCAGAGGTTCTACGTGCCCATGGCCACCACGGAGGGCTGCCTCGTCGCCAGTACCAACCGAGGCTGCAAGGCCATCGCCGAGTCGGGCGGCGCCACCAGCGTTGTGCTGCGGGACGGGATGACGCGCGCCCCCGTCGCCCGCTTCCCCACCGCGCGCCGCGCAGCCGAGCTCAAGGCATTCCTCGAGGACCCTGCTAATTTTGACACGCTCTCCATGGTCTTCAACAGGTGAATTGAATTTTGCGACAAAAATCTTGATAGCATTCCGTATGGACTGATAAGCCCGGCCGTTTGGTTTTTTTCGAGATAAAAATACTGAACCGTGCCTGATAAACCCTGCCTGAAATCATCAGGGCCGGTTGAGGTTAACACGCTGCACAAATTCCACGATCCCCATCCAAACGAACCATGTTGAGGTTCAATCCGACTCGTGCACATCTAGAATGAGGTGTTGTTTAGTTTCCAAAAATTTATAAAATTTTTCAAGATTTCTTGTCACATCGAATCTTTGACGTATGCATGAAGCATTAAATATAAATAAAAAATAAAACTAATTACATAGTTTAGACGAAATTCACGAGACGAATCTTTTAAGTCTAATTAGACTATGATTGAACACTAATTGTCAAATAACAACGAAAATGCTAGAGTATCATTTTCCAAAAAAAATCGCCAACTAAACATGTCCTGAGACAAATGGCACCATGTTGAGGATAACATGCGGCACAAATTCCACGATACGTCTCCATAGTAGTATAGTACAAGACGCCTGTCAGCCCGTTCGGTTGGCTGGTTCGTTTCGTCGCTGGTTCGTGAAGAAGTACTACTGACTGGTTTGTGTGAGAGAAAAATATTGTTTCGGCTGAAAATTTACAATCGTTTACGACAAGCCACCGCCAAACGAACATGCTATGTCTTAATCAAATCATTAAGCAATCAAAACCATTTTTTCCTTTCATCCATTACTTCTCCTGCAAGGTTTTGAAATCGTTGTGTAGGATGATTGAGCATGACACGCTTGCTGACTTGTTTGGGAACACCATCAAATGTGAGCAGGTCGAGCAGGTTCGCGAGGCTGCAGGGTGTGCACTGCGCCATGGCAGGGAGGAACCTGTACATGAGATTCATCTGCAGCACAGGGGACGCCATGGGGATGAACATGGTGTCAAAGGGCGTGCAGAATGTGCTGGATTTCCTTCAGGACGACTTCCCTGACATGGATGTCATTAGCATATCAGGTTCGCCTTTCTCTCGCGCTTTTGGGATAAGTCGAATCGCCTCACCTGACTGAGTCACATAGTGGCTGCTTAGTGTACTGAACTTTCAGCGCATTCTTCTATCCTAAAAAAAACTTAAATTCGTTTTCACATTTAAGGTAAAGGGCACATAGCCTCCCCCCTAAAATAATTCATCGCTTGCTGTTGTACTTGTCTGCAAAGTGTTATCTTAGGGCCAGTTTGGATGCCAAAATTTTTGGCAAAATGCTACTGTAGCGTTTTCGTTGTTATTTGACAATTAGTGTCCAATCATAGTCTAATTAGGCTTAAAAGATTCGTCTCGTGGATTTCGTCTAAACTGTGTAATTAGTTTTATTTTTTATTTATATTTAATGCTTCATGCATGCGTCCAAAGATTCGATGTGACGGGAAATCTTGAAAAATTTAGCATTTTGGGGTGCAACTAAACAGGGCCTTATTTGAATCCTGACCATACTAAGGAGTCTTCAATGAACAATAAGTATGAAAGACCTATTGGCAGTATAAATACCTAGTACTATTTATTCTATTGAATCATTGAGGGAAGCTTGAGGACAAAAAGGTGCTGAACATTGGATTGTTAAATCTAACTGCACCTCTTTAAATTTAGTTGGTCAGTGAACCAGTGTGGCATGGTATATGAAGTTTAAGTACTCCATCACTTCGCTATGCATTAGGATTTCAGGAAGCAAAAAAAATGGCTTTATTTTTCAGACAAAGATACCACACAGTGTTTTATAATACAAAGATACTGCACAGAAACCAATACTGACTTAGACTTTCCAGAGACTAAAGTTGAGTTCCTGTCACATCGGAAGTTCAGATGCTAATTAGGAGGACTAAACATGAGTTAATTATAAAACTAATTACACAGACGGAGACTAATTTACGAGATGAATCTATTAAGCCTAATTAATCCATCATTAGCATATATTTACTGTAGCACCACATTGTCAAATCATGGACTAATTAGGCTTACTAGATTCGTTTCGCAAATTAGTCTCAATTTATGTAGTTAGATTTGTAATTAGTCTATATTTAATACTCCAAATTAGTGTCCTAACATCTGATGTGACAGGGACTAAAATTTAGTCCGTGGAACCAAACACCCGATTTCAAACAGAAACATAAGTACTTTTACACAATCAGCAACGTCAGTGCTTTTACAAAAACAAGATGCATGAAATATTTGACTGTACTATAAAAACCTGGTTGCATCAGCATAATCTTGTTAGATCACAAGAAACAATATTTCAAGATGGCGTATTTCTGCCACTTGCCCACTACTTTGTTTACTCAAGTTAGCAGCTTTCGTGTACTATTAATGTCTTCTGTCATATCTGATTCTTCCTGGACCTGGTCATAATTGATTCCATCAGCATAACTTTGTGCGTCAAATGACTATATAATTGTAGATGCAAGATCCTACAACATACTTTGTACGTATACTCCTGTAATGTTCCCAGGCTAACCAATATCTTTCACTCTTTAAATCAGGTAACTTCTGTTCTGACAAGAAGCCAGCTTCTGTGAATTGGATTGAAGGGCGTGGAAAGTCTGTGGTTTGCGAGGCTGTAATCAAGGAGGAAGTGGTGAAAAAGGTTCTAAAAACAAATGTGCAGTCACTAGTCGAGCTGAACACAATCAAGAATCTTGCTGGCTCGGCTATCGCTGGAGCTCTTGGGGGTTTCAATGCTCATGCGAGCAATATTGTAACGGCCATCTTCATCGCCACTGGCCAGGATCCTGCACAGAACGTCGAAAGCTCCCACTGCATCACAATGCTGGAACCTATAAATGACGGAAAAGATCTTCACATATCTGTCACGATGCCTTCTATTGAGGTACGCAACAATGCACGTTTTTGTATTGAAGCGCCAACGTATCCAGGTTTTGGTGCTGGTGATATGCTTTGCCTACAGTATGTTTGGTCCCACTTTGATTTTGTTTTGCAACAAATGCTCTGCGCGCATCTCATGGTCCCAAATGTGCTGGGACTTAACTTTCACATCCTTTTCCATGAATAATTGACCTTTGAATCCTTTCCTTTTGATCATCCCATCTACCAACTTCCTTTATTAATAAAGAAAAGGTGACATAATGAATGCTGATCTTCTGCAAAACTAGCGTTGTATTTTGATTGTGCACTGGTAGGGCAAACACAGTCGTCTATTCTGCAAATATGACATAATGAACGCATTACATTGGGCTGCATTTCTTTGCCATCACGACAGCTGTTTTGACTCCAATGGAACATTTTCTTCCATTCCCAACAAAAAGGAATCTTTTCTTCTTGTTGTTTTCCTATTCCACTCGTCTATTTGCTGGCTTGATGAGTAGGCTTTTGGCCTCTATTATGATTGATGAGGCACATAATAATTCTACTGATTTGTCTTTGTTAACCATGATGGCATATACCACTACGGAGCTCCCTAAGATTATTTGTTTAATACCTTTTGGTTGAAGGGGTCTCATAACCAACTGTTCCATGAAATCATCAACAATAATTACAAAACGATGATTCCAGACCAAGCACTGACGATTACTTCTGAATTGCAGGTGGGCACAGTTGGCGGCGGGACTCAGCTGGCTTCCCAGTCCGCCTGCCTAGACCTCCTGGGCGTGAAAGGCGCAAACCGGGACTCCCCCGGATCGAACGCGAGGCTCCTGGCCACCGTGGTGGCCGGCGGGGTCCTTGCCGGGGAGCTCTCCCTCCTGTCTGCGCTGGCCGCCGGGCAGCTCGTGAAGAGCCACATGAAATACAACAGGTCGAGCAAGGACATGTCCAAGGCCCTACCTTGATCCGTGCCGAGACCTGGGTTGTTGCAGCGGAAATGGACAGGTCCGGACACAGTGAAAATGGCGTTGAATAAATTCTTGTGCCCCGTGGAAGTGGAAGCGCAGAGGTGGCCAGCCGGTGGGGCACTTGGGTGTGGGCAGCAGGGCAAAGGTTCAGTACTGGTCATCACTCTCTCAAGAGGCAAAGAATCCATCAACATGGAGAGAAGGCGTGAACAGTTTGTGCTCGAAACAGGGAGAGTCCTTATTCAGGAGCTTGACCTGTTGGATCCCCGATGCTGGCCGGTCCAGGTGTCCGACCCAGTCATCAAATCGGTCGTCCTCTGCGCGCTGACGCTGGAGAAGCGAACTAACCTTTGGTTTCTTTTTTCTTTTCTTTTGTGTTCATAAGAGCTTTGCAGTCGCCTTGGTGCAGAAAGTGTTGTAGGTCGTGGTAGTCTGGTAGATCTCTCTCTCTCTCTCTCTCTCTCGCTTGGTTATGCCTGGTAGAGGTAGATCTCTCTCCCTCTTTGCTTCAGGAAGCAGCTTGCGAACCTGGTCTCTGTGTTGCAGCACTGTAATTATTTATTTTCTTTTCTCAGCTTTGTTTGCTCGATCCTCCTCTTATCGTTAACCAAACAAACCCTGTCGAAACCCGGTGTTGTGAGCGAGGCTGTAAAGCGATGCGCCGATGCGTATGATGTGCTGCCAGCCGCCAGTGCAGTGCTCCAACTGGCAGGTTGGTTGGATGCAGATGGCCAGATGGGGATGAACAAGCTGGAGATATCACATTCAGAGTCCTGGAGAGGCAGACGCCTCTGCAACCTCTTGTTTCGCCACCTGTGTTTTTGTCCTGGCTCGAGCGATTGATCTACCCGAGCCAGACGCAGGCAGCATCGTCGTCGTGGTCGTCGGCATTATCAATTTATCATTGCTCGTCGGTGTAAAGTAATCGAGATTCTTTGTCTGTGGGGGCGGCGGTCATTAGGGACGACGAGCTCTGGTAGATGGGTTCGGCGATCGGAGTGGAGGGGCCCGAACATGTGACCTGCATGTTGGGCAGGCAGATCGGATCCGGCATGCCACATGGCCTGTAGCTGAGCTGGCCTATAAGGTTGTCGGTGTTTTGAGTAAATATTACCGAATAAATTTCTAATATTTTTTGTCTGATCGATGGTGTGCTAAGAGGACATAAGATTTATACTGGTTCGGTCAGAATGTCCCTATGTCCAGTTCGTTGCTGCTGCTCGTGTTAGTAGCATTGAAAAGTTCGTAGTAGGGGTTACAAACAGTCGAGAGAGGGACATATCCCAAGTCTCTGGTGGAAAGAATGAATGGGTACCGAGAGCTCGGTCGCTGCTCGGCTATGTGTTCGAGGTTCGATGCTAGTGTTCTTGATCTGATGCGGTGCGATGCCCCTTAGTGGGGTGTCCTGCTTTCCCTTTTATAGGCCAAGGAAAAGCACGGGTTACAGCGAGAGAAAAGAGAAGAACGAGAGAGAGGAAGTCCTTCAGGGTCGTCGGACCTTTCTTTTCTTTTGTACGGGCCCCGCTGACACGACAGGTGGTGACAGAGACAGCTCCACGCGGGGCGCCTGTCCGCCGATGATGCCATGCCCTGGCATTGTCAGCGGGTCATCACGTCCCACTCCGCCCTGTTGGCGGCGCGACGAATTAACGCGCTGATCAGCGGCCGTACATGGAGTAGGCAACATAGTGACCACGCGTTCATCACTGTGGGCGATGTGAGTTCCCTGGAATGACATGTCGCGGGGATGGGTCGTGTTGAGACGTGACCGCTCCCTGTACGATGTCAGAAGTTTGACCTTGGGTCGTACTTTTCTGGCCCGTAGTGGTTGGCGGCGGCGTGAGCTTCCATTAGGAGCTATGCCCGAGGGATTGGGTGAGGCGGAGCCTACCCTCAGAAGTCGGGCGAGGCGGAGCCCGCGGCCTCGGTGTCGGGCGAGGCGGAGCCTGTCCCCAGAGGTCAGGCGAGGCGGATCGCACGACCTTGGGATTGGGCGAGGCGAAGCCCGCCCTTAGAGGTCGGGCGAGGCAGAGCCCGCGGCCTCGATGTCGGGCGAGGCGGAGCCTGTCCCCAGAGGTCGAGCGAGGCGGAGCCCACGGCCTCGGTGTCGGGTGAGGCAGAGCCCGCCCCCAGAGGTCAGACGAGGCGGATCGCACGACCTTGGGGTCGGGCAAGGTGGAGCCCGCGGCCTCGGTGTCGGGCGAGTCGAAGCCCATCCCCTGAGGTCATGTGAGGAAGAGCCCGCGGTGTCGGTGTCGGACGAGGCGAAGCCCATCCCCAGAGGTCGGGCGAGGCGGATCGCACGACCTTCGGGTTGGGCGAGACGGAGCCCACCCTTAGAGGTCGGGTGAGGCGAAGCCCGCGCCCTCATTGTCGGGTGAGGCAGAGCCCATCCCCAGAGGTCGGGCGAGACGGATTGCACGACCTTGGGGTCGGGCGAGGCGGAGCCCACTGCCTTAGTGTCGGTTGAAACTGTAGTCGCACCTTTGACTTCCTGGATGGATTAACGTATAAGGACCATTAGCCCCTCCTATTCGGGTACCCTAGTATTGGTCCCCGACAGTAGCCCCTGAGCTTTCGGAGGAGTAGAATACTCCTTCGGAGGCTTTTCCAAATAGGAGGACTCTAAGGGTTTTGTCCTTCTTTTGTAGCCCATGGCGTAACCTGGGAATGGTGGTTCCCTTTCGTTGAGACCAGACCCTTCGCGGGTATGGCCATAAGATTTGGTGGTTTGGAAAAAGGTCTTTCCTGATTGGGGCCCCGGTATCCCGTTCGTGGGGATCCGGCTAGGGCCAGCTGGTGACCCACCCCTTTCTACTTCCTTACCTTCTAGGTGCCCAGAGCGGTTGTCGAACCCATCGATGGGCCAACCTTTGAGCTCCTAGGGCCAGACGGGCTGTAGAGACATTTTTAGATCCGTATTCCTCGCACTTGCGATGAGTCATGACCTGTCTGGAGAGGCGAAACATCCGGCGATTTTTCCGAGGGAACGAATAGAGATTGCGTGCGCATATCCCATGGCGTGATGTTGTGACAAATCATGGCAGGCACGGAGATCTAGGTGGACGGTTGGTTTCCTCGCGCCCATCGCCCCTATAAAACCAAAGGGTTTGCCCCCGGGTTTCATACCTTGTCTTCTTGCCTTCGCATCTGCAACCGCCGCCGTCAGTCGCCTAGGCTTCCTGCATCCGTGTCCCCGCTACCGTCGAGCTCGCATCCACCCGCCCCCATCTTCCAATGGATCCATGGTGCCGCTCTGACATCACCTTCTAGCGCATGGAGGGCCTCATCCGTCACGGCCTTCTCCGTGCGTGGACCTCGGCCGACGAGTGGCTGCTGCCCAGCGAGGAGGATCTGCCGTTGCTGCTCGACGGCTACGTGGTGTCGTTTGCGCACTTCCATGAGCACGGGTTTGCTACCCCCGCCCATAAATTTCTTCGGGGGCTGCTACATTACTACAAGATCGAGTTACAGCACCTCAGTCCCAACGGGATCCAGCACATGGCGATGTTCGTCGCCCTGTGCGAGGGATTCCTAGGGATCAGCCCCCACTTCGATCTCTAGAGGTACTTCTTCGCCATCACCCTCTAGAAGGAGAGGGAGAAAAGCGGCAGGCAGGAGCAGCACATGCCGATGGGGTGCACCGGCATCTAGCTTCGGAACAATCGAGTCAGCGAGTACCCGTCGATGCGGCTGTCGACATCCAACAAGGGGTGGCACTCACAGTGGTTCTACCTCAAGAACGCCGCCACCGCCGCCGCTTTGTCGGAGTTCACCGGGCGCTTGATCGAAGAGGCCCTGGAGTCATGGAGGAAGTAGGCGTCCTAGAGAAGGACAAGAAGAAAATCCGAGACCACATCGCCGCCATCTAGATCCTCAAGGAGAAAGGCTTGAAGGGGTCAGGCATCATTGGGGCCTACCACGCAAGGAGGGTGGCGCCGTTGATGACGCGCGTGCTCTCGCTTTATGCGATGGCGCCCGAGGCATCGTTTGACGGAACGGCGCTCGCCGAGGGGGTGCTTTCCAACTCTGAGATCGCGCAATGGATCAAGGAGGTGATGGAGCCTTCGCGGGATGATGCGGGTGCCCCCTCGACTTCATTTATCCGATGCCGGGGCATCCTCCGATGCGGCTAAAGCCAGGTCATGTCATCTTCGAAAGTTTCCCCTTTCCGTGTCTTTTCTTCAGTTGATTTCCCGATCTCTTGATACTAACTTTGAGGGGGATGGGACCAGCCAAGGGACCTCATCTTTACGGATCACCTAGCTATGTTGCCGAGGGATTCATCTATGAGGGCGGTGAATCACGCCAAGGGCGAGCGGCTGAGGAAGGCGAAGGAGGACAAGAGGAGGAAAAGGCAACGAAAGCTGCAAGCGTGGGAACGGGGACAGGACACCGACAGCGACGACGACGATGATGATGACAACGACAAGGAGGTAGCTGATGATGTCGAGTGGGGCATCCTGGAGAACGAATATGTGCTGATAGGTAGTGGTTCACCCTTGCAGGAGTCAGGACCCTTTTAGTTCCATGGAGGGGAGGGTATGTCCGGGGAGCCGACAGAGGCGGGACATATCGTCGCCCTCCCTCAGGAGTCAACAGGGGCGGACGGCTCTACCACCACCCCTGAGATGCCGACAAAGGCGGGCGGCTCCGCTGCCGTGCCCCAAGAGTCAAGGGGAGTGAGCCCCTCTGCCCAGGAGCAGGGGGCGGGATCGAAGCGGCCTCACCCCAATGAGGCGGAGCATAGGTCGAGGGTTCACCCCCCAAACATATATGCTGCCCGACGGCGCTGAGGTAAGTTATCAGTTCCCCTACTTCCTCTGTTTTGGGTGGATTTCATCGTGACTTATGTTTTTCATTTCTTGCAGCGTTGGGAGGCAACGTAATCCTTTGGCGCGGCGCCAAAGAATAGCATTGCCCTCTAAGCGAGGCGGCAACCATCGGCTAGTGCCGTGCCCATTTCGGGCGGAAGCGGCGCTAGTGCGATCGCGTCTCCGGCCAGACAAGCGTTGCCCGCGGCGACGCCCGTGCCCTCGGCGGGACGGGCGGATGTGGGGGCCCAAGGGGCGCCTCCGGAGGTCACCGAGCAGTCGGCGATGGGGCGATACCGCTGCCAACGATAGGGTAGACAGGGCTGCCAATCGCGCTCATGACACCGACCATGGTTGGCGCGACGTAGCCGATCGTGACCCCGTCAATGCAGGTGGAGGTGGCGGCGGCTGTGATAGGTGAGTCACAGCCGGGCACTATCGTAGTGACGCCTAAGGTACTGGCACAACCCGTGCCATTGGTAGCCCAGGCAATGGGGTCTAGAGTGGGCCACACAGAGGGGGACGTGGCCAAGGGGTCCTCGGACGTCATGGTGCTAGGAGAGACGTCGTTGCCGGAGGGGGCGTTATGGCGGGAATGTCATGGCGAGAGGGCTCGGCGGCGCTTGGAGCCGGCGGGGAGCCATCTCTGGCCCTGATGTCAGTGGGCGGCGAGTCCCCTGTGCAGGGTGAGCCCCTACTCTGGTGGACAAATCCACAGGACTCAGCATCGACGCTCTTCACCCTCAACGCTGCCGCCAAGAGCATGGAGCAGGAGAACCTTGACGTGGGAGTCGCGTTCGGCTCGAAGCCATGGACCATGCCCGGGGTGCCTTGGCCGACGTTGTCATTCCTGCTGGTGGGGTATTTCCTTGATCCTGCTTCTCGCCCTTTCCTTTCTTCGCATATTTTTGTGTTCTGACCATCGTCTTCTTTTAGTCCCTCATCGCTTGTAGCCAGGGGAAGTCACGGTTCCTTCGTGAGCAGAAGGAAAACTAGGACCGCCTCGTTGAGGAGGCGCAACTGCACAAGGAAATGATAGCTTAGCTTGTTGTTGCCCAGCAAAAGGTGGTTGAGCTGACTCCCCTTGCTGAGGAGGCGGGCAGTCTTCGGTCACGAGTGGCCAAGGCCCATCGGCATGCTGATGAGGCCAAGAGGGCATTCGAGGCCCTGTCGGTGAGGTCGCGGAAGGATGACAAGGAGACCTCCAAGGTTAGGAAGGAGAGGGACAAGATGCTCTAGAAGGACACCGAGACTCGCTAGCGGATCCTTGACCTTCTGGCCGAGGTTGAGAAGGAAAGGGAGCTAAAGCTGGGGACCGAGGAGAAGCTCGTGGCTCTAGAGAAGAGGGCGAGCCTGGATGCTGCAGCGATCGCACGGCTGCGCAAGGAGCAGGATGAGCTGCTCCAAACCACGGAGAGACTTCTCTTGGAGCATGGTGTGGCTTGCGAGGAGCGCGACTAGGCCATCCGAGAGCGTGACCAGGCTTGCCAAGAGCGTGACAGCACGCAGACAGAAGGTCGGCTCCCTCTAGGCCAAGCTCGGAAATGCGATGGCCCCAAGCTGGAGGCCGAGAGCGTCTCTACCAGGCTAGCCATGGACCTCACCGAGGCGAGGAGGAATCTTTAGGCGGAGAGCGACGAGCTCGATATCCTGAGCGCCGCCCTCAAAGTGGTCTGCGACGACCTTCAGGTGGTGCGGTTGGAGGGGCCCAGCTTGCTCGTGGTCCATGCTATCGTGATCATGGCTTGGATGCGCCAGCTCGAGAGGAATGCCCTTCGAGCTAGGGTTAATCAATCCTTCATGATTGCTCATTCTTATTATGGGGATAGCATCGACCTAGAGGCGATGAGCCACGGCTTCGTGCCTGGCTATGAAGTCCACAAGCTAGAGGAGATGGAAACGGCGGTGGCTCCCCTTTTGTAGGAGCTGGCAGATAGGATTGAAGACATAGTTCTCCCCTGGAGGGGCTAGTTAGTCAGATAGGTTAGATGATCATTATTGTAATCAGCGGACAAGTGCCGACCCTTGTGTATCGTAAAAACAAACTCGTCATTTCGTTTCGTTTGATTGAATTTGTTTTCCTCCCTTTTATGTGTGAAAAGGGGTTAATGCATTCCCACCCTTCCGTTTGTTAAGACCATAGAGCTCGAGGTATATGACAGAAACTCTGATCATGCTAGTGAGCAAAGATGCCATAGTCGCCGAGGCGTAGGTCTCTCGCAGTCCAACCAGCCTTGCTCAGTCGTTCATTTCTGTAGACCTTGCCACTAGGTTTAACGTGAGGAAGAGGTTGGACGCGGCGACTGTTTCAGAAAGGGTGTATTTATACCCTTATCAGCCCTCGAGTGAGACTCGACCCCTTGTCATTTCTGGGGTCGGGTGTCACTAAAGATCGAGGAGAGGATAGCGAAACTAGTAGGAGAAAGCGTCTCTTGTTTTCGTGCATACCCCCTCCCTAGGATCTGAGTTTTGTTCTACGACCGTGTGTTCAGTCTCCTTGCAACTCTAACTTTCCTCGAGCCCCCGCGCGTAGCAAGGGTCCGATCGAGGGTCGGCTCATCTTTGTGATCGTCGCCCCGTCCGTGGTTTTCGTAACCGAAGGGGTTGAGCTAACGTCACTTGCCTTGATGGCTCGAGTGACGCGCTCGATGAGCTCGCTAACGGGCATGTTCGAGTGGAATCTGGGTCCGTCTTGTGTGATAGGGTTGGCATAGCCCTCATGGGGCATTCCACTGCTTCTTAACCCGCCTTCTAGCATATTCCCAAGACGTTCCAGAGGGCGACACAGGTGGCCCGATGGCCACCCCTCATTGGGATTCTGTGGACTCGGCTCGAGGTTAGGATCGAATGAGAAGGTCAAGATGGCCCTGTCCGCCTCTAAGTGGTTCGGGCAAAGGCCACTAGGGCTCATCTGTATTTTCTCCCCTGGCTCTGTTCAATGCGAGGTGGCCTCGGGCCCTTTGCGAGCCGACCTTCGAACCCCGGTCTCCTGATTTCGTGTAGGATGGCTCGAACCCCCAAGCCCCATGGGGGTCGATAGGGCTCGGCCAGATTTCATGCATCACCCCATCCTTGGTTTCCACAACTAGAGGGGCTAAGCTACCGACACTTGCCTCAATGGCTCGAGTGTCGCGCTCGGTGAGCTCGCTAACGAGCACGTCCGAGTGGAATCTAGGTCTGTCATCCGCTGACGGGGTCAGCATAGCCCTCATGTGGCATTCCACTGCTCCTTAACCCGCCTCCTAGTAGATGTCCATGTTGCTTCAGAGCAACTCAGGTGGCCCGCTGGCCTCTCCTCGATGGAGATTCTGTGGGCTTGGCTCAAGGTTAGAATCGAAACTAGAAAGGTCTAGATGTCCCTGTCCGCTTCTGAGCGGGGTCGAGCAAGGCCATTGGGGCTCATTTGAGTTTTTCTCCCCTGGCTCTGTTTGACATGAGGCGGCCTTAAGCCCTTATGGGCCAGCCTTCGAACCTCGGTCGGTCGCCGCTCATGTCGAATGAGATGACTACCGCTTCGTGACGCGACGCGAAGCGTTGTGATGAAATAACTGCATATGCAATGCTTAGATGTATGAGATGAGTGTATGGATGAATGTATGAATGAATGCATGAATGAATGTATGAATGGCTACATGAGAATGGATGAATGAATGTTTATGTATTAGAAAATTAAAGTGGGAATCGGTAAAGTTACCTCGATGGCTCGAGGGACGGGTTTGGGGAGCTCTTACCGGATATGTTATTGTGGGGTTCGGGTCCGATGTTCATGACGGAGCCGGTGTAACCTACATGGGGTATCCCACTACTCCCTATCCATCGCTCAGTAGCGGCCCGAGCCGTTTGATCGATTTGGGCGACTTGCCGGTCTCTCCTCGATGGAGATTCCGTCAGATGGGACCCTCCAAACCCTTCCCGAGAAGTTGGAGGCTAAAGCTCGGGGTGCGGGGACAAATACTCTAATCATGCTGGTGAGCAAACACGCCGTAGCCATCGGTGCGTAGGTGTCTCGCAGTCCGACCAGCTTTACTTAGTGCTCATCTCCGAACACCTTGCCTTTAGTTTTTTAACGTGAGGAGGGGTTAGACATAGAGAATGTCTACCGAATAGACACTCTTGCTAGCCCCCGAGTGATGCTCAACCCCCTGCCGTTGCTAGGGTCAGAGGCTTGGTAGCAAAATTAATGTGCGTAAAGTAAGGGTGGCCCGTCTCTCGGCAGCGGCTTTGAGCCATTCGATCGACCTGGGCATAGGATTTACCTCGATGGTAAGAGTGATCGGTTTGGGGAGCTCTTACCAGATATGATCGAGCGGGATCTAGGTCTGTCATTCATGATGGGGTCAACATAACCCGTGTGGGGGCATCCTGCTGCTCCCTACCTATTTCTCGACAGTGGCCAAGCCGTTCGATCGACTTGTGTTACCTGCTAGGATGGGACTTACCTGGAGAGATAGAGGATGAGAACATCTTGTGCAAGAATTTAGTTAGGCAGATAAGCCAGGCGATGAACTTGTAATAAATGGACAAGCTCTTAAATTTCGTTATGGCCAAACTGTTTTAGCCCTTCTCCCCCTTTTCATATAAAAAAGTTAGTGCATTCCGACCCTCTCCGGCGTTAAGGTGGCAAAGCTCGGGGTGCGGGTGAGCAAATTCTGATCATGCTGGTGAGCAAAGGCGCCATAGCCACCGAGGCATAGGTTTCTCGCAGTCAGACCAGTTATACTCAGAGCTTGTTCCTGCAACCCTAGCTCCTAGGTCTTAACACGAGAGGGGGTTGGGCACGAAGAATGTTCGCCAGTCGGATAGACTCTTAAACGCGTACTGACACTTTTCGTAACTAAGGCCAAAAGAGCCCGAGGAGCAAAAAGAAAACTCTAATCACGCTGGTCAGCAAAGGCACCGTAGCTGCCGAGGTATAGGTTTCTCGTAGTCCGACCAGTTTTACTCAGCGTTTGTTTCCGCAAACTTCGCTTTTTGGCATTAATCACGAGAAAGGGTCGGACGTAGAGACTGTCTACCAGATGGATATGCTCTTATTAGCCCCCCGAGCAAGGCCCAACAACCCGCCGCTGCTCGGGTCGGGTGTCACTAAAGGTCATGGAGTTCGATAGCGAAACTGATAAGAGAAAGTGTGCGTTTATTATGGGTAGAAGAGACGTAGCTGCTCGATGTTCCAGGCATTGGCGAAGACCTTGCCGTCGATGGTCTTGAGCTTGTAGGTGCCTGGTAGGAGCACCTTCGCAATGACGTACGGCCCCTCCCATGGTGGAGAGAGCTTGTGGTGGTCCTTGCTGCTCTAGACGAGATGGAGAACTAGGTCTCCGATGTTGAAGGTCCGACCCTGCACTCATCAGCTGTGGTACCGGTGCAACGCCTGCTGGTACTTGGCCGAGCGGAGGAGGGCAACATCACGTGCTTCATCCAGCTGGTCCATGGCATCCTCGAGAGATGCCTCAACTCCCTGTTTGTCATATGCCCTGACCCTTGGTGCTCCATAGTCGAGGTCGGTCGAGAGGACAACCTCGGAACCATAGACCATGTAGAATGGCGTGTAGTCGGTGGCCCGACTGGGGGTCGTCCTCAGGCTCTAAAGCACAGCGGGAAGCTCGGCGACCCATCATCCGCCAAACTTGTTTAACCGGTTGAAGATCCTAGGCTTGAGGACCTATAGGACCATGCCATTTGCGCGCTCGACCTGCCCATTCATGCGGGGGTGAGCTATGATGGCCCAGTTGACGCGGATGTGATACTCATCGCAGAACTAGAGGAACTTCTTCTCGGTGAACTACGTGCCGTTGTCTGTGATAATGGAGTTTGGTACTCCAAAGCGATGGATGATGTCGAGGAAGAACAGCATGACCTGCTCGGGCTTGATTGTGGAGATCGGCCGAGCCTCTATCCACTTTGTAAACTTGTCTACAGTGACAAGCTAGTGAGTGTAGCCCCCGAGCACTCTTTTGAGAGGTCCAACCAGTTCAAGCCCCTAGACCATGAATGGCCACGTGATGGGGATCGTCTAGAGTGCTTGGGCCGGCAGGTGGGTCTACCGAGCGTAGTACTAACACCCTTCGCATGTACGCATAATCTGTTTAGCGTCGGCTACTGTGGTCGGCCAGTAGAAGCCTTGACGGAATGCATTTCTGACGAGGGTTCTTGGCACGACATGGTGACCGTAGACCCCACCGTGGATGTCGCTCAACAGCTACTTCCCCTGTTCGATAGGGACGCAGCGCTGTAGGATCCCGGTGTGGCTTTGCTTGTAGAGTTCGCCCTCAACAAGGACGAAGGACTTGGCACGATGCGCGAGCCGCTAAGCTTCTGTCTTGTCCGTAGACAGCGCCTCACGAAGGAGGTAGTCGAGGTAAGGCGTCTTCCACTCGACCAGAGGGTCGGTCTCTATTGCTGGATCCTCGTCAAGCTCCATGACTTCGGGGTTAGATGGAGCCAATGGTTGGTCAGCCCCCGAGCCTAGGGCAGGGGGGCCGTTACCAGCTTGTTTTGGCTCCTCGTTGCGAATCGAGGGCTCATGCTGATCGCTGGCGAAGATGCCTATCGGCACCGGCTCTCGGCGGGACGCTGCCTTCGCTAGCGCATCAGCCGCCTCATTGAGATGCCTTGGGATGTGATTAGGCTCGAGGCCGTCGAACTTGTCCTCCAGCTGGTGGACTTCACGGCAGTATGCAGCCATCTTGGCATTGTGGTAGCTCGACTCCTTCATGACTTGGTCGATGACCAGCTGGGAGTTGCCCCGAACATTGAGGTGTTGGATACCGAGCTTGATGGTGATGTGCAGGCCATTGACGAGCGCCTCATATTCAGCCACATTGTTGGAGGAGGGGAAATGGATGTGAACCATGTACCTCATGTGTACCCCAAGGGGTGAAACGAAGACCAGCCCTACACCGGTGCCTTTCTTCATTAGTGATCCGTCGAAGTACATCGTCCAGTACTCTTGGTTGACGACCGCTGGTGGCATTTGGACTTCAGTCCACTCTGCAACGAAATCGGCCAGCACTTGGGACTTGATGGCCATTTGGGAGGCATACATAATGCCTTGACCCATCAGCTCGAGCGCCCACTTCGGGATCCTTCCCGTGGCATCCTGGTTTTGGACAACCTCATCGAGGGGAAAGGACATCACGACTGTCACCAGATGTGACTTAAAGTAGTGGAGCAGCTTCCTCTTGGCGATGAGGACGGCGTACAGGAGCTTCCGGATTTGGGGGTAGCGGGTCTTGGAATTAGACAAGACCTCGCTAATGAAGTACACTGGGCGCTATACTTTGAGGGCATGCCCCTCTTCTTCTTGGTCCACCACCAAAGCAGCGCTGACCACCTACGTGGTAGCCGTGGTTCTCTGTCGGTCAGAGGAACTAGGATCGGGGCCTTCGTCAGAAGCTGCTTGACCATGTCAAGCGCTTCCTAGGCCTCGAGCGTCCACTCAAAATGGTCAACCTTCTTCAGAAGCCGATAGAGGGGGAGGCCTCGTTCACCAAGGCACGAGATGAAATAGCTGAGTGCGGCGAGGCACCTCGTAACTTGTTGTACCCCATTTATGTTCTAAATCAGGCCCATCCTTGTGATGGCCGAGATCTTCTCTGGGTTGGCTTCGATGCCACGCTCGGAGATGATGAAACCAAGCAGCATACCCCTTGGGACCCAAAAAACGCACTTCTCGAGGTTGAGCTTAATGCCATTCGCTTAAAGTTTTGCGAAGGTCTGCTCCTGGTCGGCTATGACCTGGTCAGCCCATTTGGACTTGACCACGATGTTATCCACATAGGCCTCAATGGTCCGTCCGATGAGGTCCCTAAAACACTTGAGCAGACAACACTGGTAAGTAGCCCTAGCGTTCTTCAGACCGAACGACATGGTGACATAGCAGAACAATCTGAAGGTGGTGATGAAAGATGTCGCGAGCTGGTCGGACTCTTTCATCATGATTTGATGGTACCCGAAGTACACATCAAGGAAGTAAAGGGTTTCACACCCTGAGGTAGAGTCGACTACTTGGTCTATGCGTGGCAAAGGAAACGGATCCTTTGGACACGCTTTGTTGAGACCCGTGTAGTCAACACACATTCTCAATTTCCCACTCTTCTTTCTTACAAGAATGGGATTGGCTAACCACTCGGGATAGTACACTTCCTAGATGAACCCAGCCGTTAAAAGCTTTGCGATCTCCTCGCCGATGGCTCTACGTTTCCCCTCGTCGAAGCGATGCAGGCGTTGTTTCACCGGCTTGGAGCCTGGCTTGATCTTCAAGGTGTGCTTGGCGACTTCTCTCAGAATGCCTGGCATGTTCGAGGGTTTCCATGCAAAGATGTCTTTGTTGGCGTGGAGGAAGTCGACGAGCGCGCTTTCCTATTCAAAGCAAAGTGCGGTGCCAATGCGCACCACTTTGCTTTTGGAGCCGCTGGGGTCTATGAGGACCTCCTTAGCGCCCTCCACTGACTCGAAAGACCCGGCCAACCTCTGGTGGTTGGGTGTTCTTCGGCGACCTCCTTCCTGATGGTCGCAAGTTCCTTGGAGGCGACTATTGCCGTGGCATGATCACAGTAATCGACCTCACACTCGTAGGCATGCTGAAATGAGGTGCCGACGGTGATGACCCCGCCTGGGCCCGGCATCTTCAGTTTTAGGTAGGTGTAGTTGGAGACGGCCATAAACTTCACGTAGCATGGATGTCCTAGGATGGCGTGGTAGGTTCTATAGAACTCCACCACCTCAAAGGTGAGGGTTTCTGTCCTATAATTGGACAGATCCCCGAAGGTAACAGGTAGATCGATCTGCCCGAGCAGCACGACTTGCTTTCTAGGCACGATGCTGTGGAAAGGTGCTCCGGTCGATCGGATGCGGGATTGACTGATGCCCATGGCATCGAGCGTCTCAGCGTACATGATGTTGAGGCCGCTGCCTCTATCCATCAGTACCTTGGAGAGCCTCTTTGTGCCGATGATTGGGTCGACCATGAGCGGATACCTCCCCGGATGTGGGATGCTCTCCGGGTGGTCAGTCCGATCAAAGGTTATGGCTGACTTTGACCACCGAAGGAAGGTAGGCGCGGCTAGCTCGGCCATATAGACCTCGTGGCGCGTGAGCTTCTAGCGACGCTTGTAGTCATAGGTCGTCAACCCTCCAAAGATCATGAGGCAACCATTCAGCGTTGGAAAGCCACCGTCCGTCCCCTCGGCGTTGTTCGTGGTCGGCTTGGGGTCCTTCCCATGCTCCCCCTGTTAAAGCCTCTGGACAAGAACCACTTCATGAGGCCGCAGTCCTTGTATAGATGTTTGATAGGGAAGGAATGGTTCGGGCATGGCCCTTCGAGCAGCTTCTCAAAGTGGTCCGGAGCACCCTCCATGGGCTTCCGGCCCCCTTGCGGTAGGCGGCGGCCATGAACGAGCCCCTGTGCCACTGCTTCTTCTTCTTCTTGATGGGACGGTTAGAGGCGCCTTCACCGATGTTCTTGTCCCGCTTCGCCTTACCTTTTAGGCGGTCGAAGATCGCTCCGACCGCCTCCTTGCCCGAGACATGGCTAGTGGCGATGTTGAGGAGCTCCTTGGTGGTTTGTGGGTCCTTACGTCCTAGCTTGTGAACCAAGGACTTGTAGGTGGTCCCAGATAGGAAAGCTCCTATAACGTCGGTGTCGACGATGTTAGACAACTCATTGCACTGCTGGGAGAAGCATCGGATGTACCCACGAAGGGTTTCTCTAGCCTTCTGTCGGTAGTTTTTGAGATCCCATGGGTTCCTAGGGTGCTTGTACGTGCCCTAGAAGTTCCCCATGAAGATCTCTTTTAGGTCCACCCAACTTTGGATTCTAGTGGGCGGAAGGTGTTCCAACTATGTTCGCGCCGAGTCGGCCAGGAACAATAGAAGGTTGCGGATAATGAAATTATCATTATCCGCTCCACCGGCTTGGTAGGCAAGCCGATAATCCTCGAGCCACAACCTGGGGTTTGTTTCCCTAGAGAATTTTGGGATGTTGGTGGGTGGTCGGTACCTTGGAGGGAAGGCGGTGTTGAGGATGTGTCATCTGAAGGCCTGAGGCCCCGGTAGGCCGGGGCTCGAGCTTCGATCCTCGCCGCTGTTGTAGTGTCTGCCACGATGAGGGTGATAGCCGTGGCTAGCTCCCTCTCTCAGATCATCGCGGGTACATCTGCGGGCATCGAGGGTGTCGTGTGCGTCGCGGTTGCGGCCGAGGTGCTCATGCACCGGGACCACAGTGCGCTGCCTACCGCCTTGTGGCGCCTGGTGGATTGATGCATCCATGTCGGGTCACCCTAAGGGCATGCGCCGGCTTGCGTCGAGCTCGCTCGTCGAGACAGCGAGCTCTCAGCCTACTGCGCCGCCGCACGCTCGAGCAGCGTGCGAATCTCATGGTGGGCCCGATGATCCTCGGATGTCGTGGGCCTCGGAAGCCCACAGAGCAAGGCCGCTGCATCAACGATGTTCTGGCTCACCCGGGCAAAGTGTGGGAGAGCCTCATCGTCCGCGATGATCCTCTGGTTCACGTCGTGGGCCATGACACGTGCGCGACCACTGTCTCTGTGGCGCTTGATCTCCCGATCGAGCTCCGCGTGTTCCTGCTCGAGCTAGAGTTATGCTTCCTCGAGCTCAAGGTGCCGGGCCTTCAGCTGCTCTACCCATAGGCGGGGTAGGGCTCCTGTCTCCCTCTTGGCCTCGTCATCGCGGTCATTCATCGGGGTAGCCTCCTCCTCGTGGATGCTTTTGACGTGTGCCTCGAGGGTACTCATCATGAAACACTTGTAAGAGGGGTGATGGCTCCCTCTGCTAGAGTCAGAGCTGGAGGACGACTCCGATTCTCCCGCGAGGAGGTCGTGGAAAGACTCCACGACATACTCGGTCATCCCCACGAACTCATTGTTTGCGGGGGATGGAGGCGTGCATCGTACCACAAGGTGGCCATCGGTCCCTATAGCGTTGTGGATACCGAACGGGAGCGCTATCGGGGTGCTCTGGATGAGGTATTCCAGAGAGAGCGGCTCCCCTCCGACAAGCTGCGCCATGACGTTGGCGAACGAGAAGGTGAGGTGGCACAGGTCTTCCCGGGATGGTTGGGGTCCTAGGAAGTCGCTGAGCTGGCTCTCCGACCTCCTGTAGTCGAAGTTGAGGAGCTGGTTGCTTTTGGGGGCATGGACCTTCGGTGCGCGCAGCTGTAGCTCCTCAAGCGCCTTGGTGATTGTGTCGAGGCCGGCGGAGTGGAGAGGTCGGACGGCGGCGGGAGCCATCACCGACACTCCCTCCGTCATGATGATGAAGTCCAGGTCCTTGAAGCACACGTGCGCGCCCAGGACCTAGCTGATGTCGTGAGTTTCCATCCGAGGCCTGGTGTTGGATGTCGAGACATGCAAAAGGACCCTACCTGGCGTGTCAATTGTCGGTGTTTCGAGTAAACACCAACTAGTAAATTTCTAATATTGCGCGTCTGGCTCAGATGGTGTGCTAAGAGGATACGAGGTTTATACTGGTTCGGGCAGAATGTCCCTATGTCTAGTTTATTGTGCTGCTCGTGTTACTAGCACTAAAAGTTTATAGTAGGGGTTACAAACGGGCGAGAGAGGGATAGGTCCCAAGTCTCTGGTGGAAAGAACGAATGGGTACAGAGAGCTCGGTCACTGCTCGGCTATGTGTTCGAGGTTCTATGCTAGTGGTCTTGATCTGATGCGGTGCAATGCCCCTTAGTGGGGTGCCCTGCTTTCTCTTTTATAGGTCAAGAGAAAGTGCGGATTACAACGAAAGAGAAGAGGAGAACGAGAGAGAGAGGAAGTCCTTCAGGGTCGTCGAGCCTTTCTTTTCCTTTGTACAGGCCTCGCTGACAAGGCAGGTGGTGACAAGGATAGCTCCACGCTAGGTGCCTGTCCGCCGATGATGCCATGCCCTGGCATTGTCAGCGGGTCGTCACGTCCCACTCTACCCTGGCGAGCAACGCGGCGAACCAACATGCTGATCAGCGACCGTACAGGGAGTAGGCAGCATAGTGACCACGCCTCTATCACTATGGGCGATGTGAGTTCCCGGGAATGACATGTCACGGGGACGAGTTGTGTTGAGACGTGACCGCTGCCTGCACGATGCTAGAAGTTTGACCTTGGGTCATACTTTCTGGCCCGTAGTGGTTGGCGGTGGCTTGAGCTTCCGTTAGGAGCCATGCCCGAGGGATCGGGCGAGGCGGAGCCCGCCCTCAGACGTCGGGCGATGCGAAGCCCACGGCTTCGGTGTCGGGCGAGGCGGAGTCCATCCTCAGAGGTCGGGCAAGGCAGATCGCATGACCTTGGGGTTGGGCGAGACGGAGCCCGCCCTTAGAAGTCGGGCGAGGCGGAGCCCACGGCCTCGGTGTTGGGCGAGGTGGATGTAACACTCCTGGTGTTACGAGCTCATTTAGCACCGCGATTTTGGCCTAAGAAAAATTTCTAAAACGAGTTTCTCGGGTTTTTAATTTAAAACGTACTTGAGGCGATAAGCGAATCCTGTGTGACTTAGTTTCGTGAACTCAAATAAACGTCCAAGTTAAATTACTCAGTGCGTAGAAATATTTAGAAATGTCCGACGACGATTCTAGCAAACGGTTTGTTCGGTTAGATTAAGCATGAAAATTAACTTTTATAAATAAAATAAAATCCATTAATAAATAGAACGATACATATATATAAACTCACGGGTTTATTTTGTTAAGCACGAACTAACGAGAAAGAGAGCGCAGCAGCTTCGTTTATTTTTTTCCGGCGTGCAACGTACTCGCCTGGCATTACTTTTGATCACCGTCTCGTTCTCATCGTGGCCCTGCAATTCGCTGCATTGCAAAGTCTCCTCATCCATCCGCATCCATGCTCCCTGGCTTTTGCTTTACTTCTCTTTCTGACTTGATTACTTCTGTCTATATTTGCCGAGCCGCTCCTTGTTTTCCCTCCCTCACTGCTTGTCTCTGTTTCTCTGATTGCCTGCTTTGCTTGTCTCTGCGGCCGCGGTCTTGTCCGCGCCAACCGGCACGCCCTGCCAGCCACGTTGGGCCTTGCCGTCTTGCCGTCGTGTTTAAGAAGTAACCGAGCCCGCACGCGTCTCCTTGCTTGTTTGTCTTGAGCTAGTCTGCGAATGATCTTCTCCTTCTCCCTTCTTAATTTAATTAGCACGCATACACTCTTTATTGTTAATCAGCCCCGTTGGCACGACAAAGACACACTCGAGTCCAAGTCCATCATGAATCAACTAGGTCAGTTGACACGTCGAAAGACCAAAGACCACTCAAGTCCATCACCTGAAATCCAAACACGGTTTAGTGTGTCTTGCACGTCGGGCGCTGCAGCACCGCAGAATCACTGTAGCAACGCAGGATCACTGTAGCGCCGTAGAAGACTGTTCACGTGGAAAATGCTGTTCAGCGTAGAAACCACTGTTCGCAAGCTCGGTCCAGCTGGGCGTCATGCCTCCAAACTAAATCAAAACTGTTTAATTGTTTTGGATTTGGATAAATAATATATTACGACATGGTCTTTAAGCGAGCTAATAATTTTAATATGGCTATAGTTCTTACTGTTCTACCTTCTCCTTCTACATGTACCAATCAGTGTACAGTAGCAAATAAAACAAACAAACAGCTATGGTCTCAACGTGTGTGTATATATATATACTTGAGACTTGTAGCTGCTAGCTAGCTACTCGGAAAACGAACACAGCCCTTAAAAGCTAGCTATGCGAATTGACTGACTGTGGAAAGCTGAAATATAATGTTAGCTTACAATAATTGGGCATCATTTAATATTAACGTGTCCTTTGGGTGGGACATTTTTTTTCTGTGTGGACCAAAAGCAGAGCATGAGTAGCACTACCGTCCACCAGTCTTCACTTGGCATGCAGTAATACACATCAGCACTTGCACAGGACCACCTGCGCCGTGCCACGTGCGACGAGTAAGTCAAACCCACTCTGCCAGGCACACCACCGCACACGGCATGGAGCCAGACGACAACCCTGCCAACTCGTTCCGTGCTACAAGACTACCTAGCTCGTCGTGACCACTCACCAATGTTATATATGGTTCTGCTCCGCTCCGCGCAGGGCAAGCAATTGCTAAGCTCTCTGGTGTCTCTTCTCTTGCATTGCCTCCGCACATCGATCACCGTAGGCGGCACTTCGTTCAATTCCGAGGTAGCTTGCCAGCAAGAATTCATTCATTCTCCTTCTCCATTATTTCCTTGACCCGCAGTCTCATCCATTATTTCTAGACTCACAGTCACGTGCTGGTCAACAAGTCCAATAGCATGATAAGCGTGTTCTTATTTTAAGAGTTGCGGTTGTCTAAATATTAATTATTGCATCGTCATCGCTGCATGCATATAGAGAACGAGCCACCGGAGTTGTGACCTTCGGCGAGCAGGAGTACGACGAAGTCATCGAAGAGTACGAGGAGGAGATCCTCGTGCAGGAGGACGTTCCGGAGCCACCCATCACTGACTTTGCTGACACCACGCCTGCCCAAGGCAAGCCCCGGTGCATAACCCCTACTTTCTGGAGTTTAAATTACATTTGTGCATTAAGTTTTAAGGAGTTGAATGAAACACACTTGCATATATATATCTTTATCCTATGAGTCTTACTAGTATGACCGGATCGTGTAGATTGCTATGCTACAGGACTTCGATAGAAGTCGAGTGATTGTCTGTCATTCGCGAGATATAGAAAATATATTATTGGATTATTATCACTTAAAAATTATAAATGGTGGAAAGGAAAAATGGTGACCGGACAGGGATATGGTTTGGGTATTGGTGGGTGTAAGAGGTTGTGTCGCCGTGGACGCGGGGCATGGCTTGGTTACACTGCTTTCCTTGTCTGTGTCGGTTAAGGACTAGTCGTTGCATGAGGCTCTAGGCAAGTCACATACTTATTATCCCGAGCACATACTTGGGTATGGGCACTTGGAAGACTTGTTGCTCTCTTGTCGTGGATCCAGCTCTTTCCGAACCGACTGTAAGGGTTTTATTTTGGTGGGGAGGTCCTTGCACCGCACTGAGTCCGGGACCCAGGGCCGAGGGCTTGGAGTCCCAGTTTGGACGGAGACCTGGACACTCGAGACAGGAGAGTGATGGGTTGGTCCTGCTTGTGCCTAGGATACAAGCGGGGCGTGTGTTTTTGGGATACCCAGCTGGGGGCATTGATTCACGAATCATCGGGAAATCCGGTACAACTTGTCTGCGGTTTAGCATCGTAGTAAGAACTAAAAGATGAAAGATGGAAGATGAAAAAAGAAAATCTAATTGCTCACCACCTGCTTGAAAGTAGCACATGTGCTTACATAGAATGGTTAGTTAATGAACCAATGTGACTATTAATAAAAATCGAATATAAGGACGCACGCTTAGTAATGCTTCCTGCAAATGCAATGAACCAACAAGCCATATAGCCTTGCATATCCTTGGAGTCTTTTTCTTTTCTCCTGTCGGGTAAGTCATGCTGAATACAATTGAGTACTCAGGATTTTATCCCCCCTATAGCAAGTGACAGGTTGATGCTAGAGCTGACCCTTGTGTGTGAATACCTCCTGGTGGGCTCAGCGAGGATTCTGTAACACCCCGGTATTATGCCAGCATTTAGGCACTACAAAATCATGCATATCGTGCATCATCAAGCATCCTAATCATACATGCCCAATCATGAAAATAATAACTGAAACACTGCTTCGAAACATATGAAACATGTTCGTGAAACGTCAATGTTGCATACACCTGTTTAAGAATTATTTTGCCCTGATTATGTTTGCTAGGCTAGTAAAACATGTTTGGCTATCATGGTAAATCATCTAGAACTGTTTAGCACAATTTTTGGAGCAAGGTTTATATTTGAATTATTGCCAAATTTTGCTTTTAAAAATAATTCTCCAAAATTAGGGTTTTGAGTTAAGATTTACTTTAATTTTAGAATTCAAAATCTATCAAGAATTTGGCTTTGGTCATAAAAGCAAAGTTGTAGAGAATTACATTCTAATCAATTTTAATTTTTGGTACATTTTCAAAAGATGTCATTTTCTTGCTCAAAATGATATTTGAAAGCTGGCATTTAAAAATTTCTTGAAAATATAAATTGAAAAAGGCTTCCTTCATTTCGCGGGCCGCCGCGTCGTTTCCGGCCCACGGCCGAAGCCGGCCTGGCCTGCAGCAGTGAGCCTCCCGCGCCAGCGCCGCGCCTGGCCTGCCTCCGCGCTCGCCCGCCCGCTGACGCGCCGCGCCGCGTCCCGACCATGGCAGAGCAAGCCCGCCGCGTGGCGGCCATGCGCCGTCGACGCCGCCGCACGTCGCAGCCGGCCTACGCCCGCTCCCACGCGCCCACCTACTTCTGCTGGAGCCGCCACGCTCGCCTTCATTCTCTCGCGCTGCCTTTCTTCTTCGCCCGCGACGAGCTCGCTCACTCTCCCCCTCGCCGCGCCACCGCACCCGCCGGTCAAATTCGTCGCCTCTCCTCCACCTCGGCCAGCAATCGTGCGCCAGCAGCTCCGCCTCGCTCTCCGGCACGTGGTGCTCGCGCTTGTGCCGACTGTTGAGCACAGGTAGCGCCTTCTCGCGCCTCGCCACGGTCGGCCATGGCGCCGCCGTGCTCAGCCGCCGTGGAAGGCAACCTTCCTCCTTTTCTCCACCCTGCCTAGCTACCTGCCCACATTCGTCAGCTTCTCGCGAACCGCATGCACTCGCTCGCTTGCCCTGGCACGACCGGTAATGGTCGCCGGCCCCGTTGGCCGACCCGCACCGCCGCGACGTCGCGGTGCCGGCATGGCTTCGCCTCGGCCGAGCTGGGCCAAAGAGGCCATGGGCCGGAGCCCAGCCAGGCCGCCTCCCCTTCCCTTCGCTCGGGCCGCGCAGGCCAAGTGTGGCAGTGGGCCGGCTGATTCCCGCGGGCCGGCCCAGTAGCAATAGGAGGATTCGTTTTCAATTTTTCTTTATTATTTGAAAATAGAAATGGTTTGGAAAATGTTTGGATACTCAAATTTGCTCCAAATCTGTTGAAATAAATTTTTCTAGGTTCCTTATCATCAGATCTACTTGGGAAAATTATTGCATATCATTTTTGGGATACTTCTCTATAGAACTTTATTTAATCATGGATATTGCTGAAAACTTGAAAAATATGTATAAAAAACCTATAGGCTTCAGAAAAATATGATTCCAAGTTTGTTAATCTTCATATGTAATGTACTTTCTAGGAAAAATATGTGTCATGCATATACTATAGAAAAATTATGAGGTGTAGTTCAAGTGCCTTTAATGGCTGATTTTTGTTATTTTAGCTAGAGAGCAAACTTTGTATAAAACATGCATGTGATAATTTTTGTACAGTGATTGTATGCTATAAAGATCATAGGAAAAATGCTAACTCTGTTGTTTGACACTTTTCACTGTACAAAGTATTTTCATGTTCATAATCATGCCATAGCTTGTTATTTTTGTGTAGGCTAATCCACTCATTCAAATACCATGAAAATCTGATAGTAGAGTACTTAGGGTAGTACTGTGCTATGGTAATTTTCTAAGATTTTTCTAAGCAATAAAAATAGATGTTGCTATTCAAACCTATTATTAATTTGGGTTTAAGCAAGTGTTGCTTTAAGTGTGATTAAGAAATTAGTGAAGCTTTGGTATATCTTTGAAGCATTCAATAAGATGTGTTGACTTAACATATTAGTAGTAGAAGAGAATGCAGTAGATGACATGTGCTCGTAGTATATGTTTTTGGATGATGTTGACTACCTTGCATTTAAACATATCCATTGTATTCATCTCATTCGATGCACCGATTGCATAAGCACTTACACACATTGCATCATACAGGATCACAAACCGAGAACCCAGTCGTCATACCAGAGGAGCCCGAGGAGCAGCTCGAGGTGCAGCCGCAGGAGGTGCCCGTAGCCGACGAGGAGGACGTTGAGGAACTTTCGGAGTGCCCCGATCACCGTCCGAGCTCCTTCGAGAGAGGCAAGCCCCGGAGCATTTTCTCCCGGTTTGCAATTATTAATTAAATGCTTTACTTTAATTGATGCATTACGCTCAGGAGTTGTTTGCAACCGTTGCTGCATTATACCTTGTTTACCTTTGTTATACTATATCCTTGTTACCCTGGTATCCTCAGTCGAGTCAATGCTTAGCTGACTTAGACCGGTAGAAGTCGGGTGATTTCCTATCACCTGCGAGCTATAGGTGGTTACCTGGATATGCTTGGATGACTATGAAGTCATGGTATAACTAAGTGTTAAATGAAGTCGAGACCGGACGGAGACTTACAGAGTTTTGGACTGTAGTGTTTTCCATCTGTGTCGATTAAGGACCGACCGTTGTTGGGCCTTGAGTCATGTTGAACGCATGCCTTACATTTAGTTGGCCGGATAAAGTACCTTCTGACCGTGAAGCTAGGAGATTATTCGGGCCGAGTAGATTGCCCGCAGCGCACTGTGCCGGAGCAGGTGTGGTAGGACACGGGGGCGAGATGATAAGACCAAAGTGCAGTCAGTCGGCCCCCGAGTACATGTGGTTCCTAGCAAACTCGAGATACCTGGATAGTTGACTCGGTGATCAATATCTCACTTTAGCGAGTGAGTGAGGTTTGTGTAAGGAATAAATCACCAGCTGGTTAGGAATCGATTCGAATCGCCATCGCTCCTGGATAGTGAGCACTTGACTTGAGTTACTTCATCGTAGTAATGTTGATGGAACACTTGGACAGTTATAATGAATATGACAGTATGGAAGTTGTTTAATGATCATTGGTTATCATTATCTGCTTAATCACATGTTTGCTCTAGTATAGGTGCAAATCTAGTCGACAGGTTAATAACAATTAACTTGACAATAATGCTTTTGAAAAGGGTCTTGAAATGCTAAAAATGCTTTCTTTGCAAATGAGTCAGCTACCCTACTATAAAGCCTTCATAATCCTTGGTGTCACTTATTTTCGGTTATGTCGGGTAAGTCTAGCTGAGTACCTTCTCGTACTTAGGGTTTTATTCCCACTTGTTGCAGATGGGCAGATGTATTACGGCTACTGTATCAACTGCCTTTATCCTGCGATGGGTGATGCTTAGGACCATGGGCATGGTCATTCCTTACGTCTCGTCTAATGCTTTTGTTGGGGATGATCATTCGCTGGCACTATATTTGAACTCCGTGTGAGTGTGTGTGGTTTGAACAAATAGCTTCCGCTACTTTTATTCGAACTTGTTTTGTAATAACTATGTTTAAACTCTGATGTATCTGAGATGCAAACTTTTATGTAATATGTGATGGTGACCGCTAAACTTATTACGATCTTGGCTGGCATGGAAGTTGGTTTGAAATCCTTCGTGATTTCACGGACTACCGGGTTATACAGGCTTAAGTTTGCTAAATCGTCTGCTCTGGCGCATGATTTTCTTACTTAATTTCGTATAATTGGTCGGTTCTGTTACAGCTGGCATCAGAGCATGGTTTAGCGTGTTACTGTTCACAAGTGTATTTAAAACAAAAAGGCATTTGGAAAACGTGATTTTCAAACTATAAAGTGTGCCAGTGGTCATATCCTTTATGCCCAGTTAAGGACTCTAGGTGGCTTAATTAAGTACTGACTTGGGGTTCTTGCATCATATTTCTCTTTCATCGCTCATACGGCGTGCTATTGTATGAGTGCCACTTGTTTGAGTGGTAATGTATGGATCAATTGCCTCTACGCCTCGGGAAGTGTGAGTTGTGAGAGCATGATCGGATACACCACCGATCTAGGGTGAATGCTTATATGATGCTGGAGTAATTACATGTTCTACGCATGTTTTACAAAGATATCTCATGTGTGGGTCTTCCGTCTGTTGAGGCGATGCCGTCAATAGGACGATGGTTCGGGTAGTTACTACCATTGTACACGTATCTGGGGATTCGTGTAGAGCGTGTAGATAAAATTTACTGCTTCTATGCATTCATTGGGAATTGGGCTGAAATGAATCTTCTGCAGGTACATAACAACGCAATCGTGTAGAACGTATTAGCTACATATTTGAGAGATCGTTTGTATGCCACCGAATTCGTCGTTAGAAATTATTCATTTCATAAGTTTGTGAGAACGTACGGCACGTACATACATCATATTACTTGTGCATTTCATTCATGTCATGCATTCCTCCCCTTATAAATTGATTATCTCATTTTGATAAAAGTTGTATCACCTAAAATATGTTTCCCTGGGGTAATAAAAGAACTTTTGCTACAGATGGCCCGCATGAAGCAGACTGCCCGTAAGTCCACCGAAGGAAGAGCACCTCGACGTCCATTGGCCCTGAGGGAGCACCGCACCACGGACACCTTCTTGAGCGAGTTTGGCATGCCGACTTTGCTTTGGAGAGTGCTCCATGATGTGGGGTACCCAGAGGGTCAAGAGCCGGTGTACTCTTGGAATGAGAGCCAGTTAGCAAAGGATGGACTTGCAGTGGTAGAAATCACGGTTCCTGCTCTTGGTGATGCTCCGGATTGAGATGGTTGGAATTGATCAAGGATTACAACTTGAATGTGCAATATCATCCTGGAAAAGCTAATGTAGTGGCAGATGCTTTGAGCAGAAAGTCACATTACTTGAATGTGCATCCATTACTTGAAGATGGGTTTGATCTGATGCATCCTGCTGTGTTACTAGTATTCAGATTAGTTGCTCTTTGGAGAGTAAGATAATAGAAGGCCAGAAAACCGACAAGGGAATATTCCACATCAAAGAGAAAATAAAAGAAAAGTCATCTCAGCACTTTAAAGTGGATGAACAGGGCGTGTTGTGGTTTGACGACCGTCTTGTGGTTCCCAAGGATCGAGAGCTTAGGAATAAACTCATAGATGAAGTTCACCTTTCTAAGCTATCTATCCATCCCGGAAGTAGTAAGATGTATCAAGAACTAAGACCTCGTTATTGGTGGACCAAAATGAAGAAAGAAATTACAGCATATGTTGTCAGATGTGACACATGTTGTAGAGTGAAAGCTATTCATATGAAACCTGCCGGTATGTTGCAACCCTTGTCAGTCCCTAGTTGGAAGTGGGACAATATAAGTATGGATTTTATCTTGGGTTTGCCCACTACTCAAAAAGGACATGATTTGATTTGGGTAATTGTGGACAGTCTTACCAAGACCGCTCATTTCTTGCCTATCAAAACAGAATATCGACCACCTCAATATGCTGAGAAGTATATCGCAGAAATTGTGAGATTGCATGGTATACCAAAGACCATAGTATCTGATAGAGGCTCACAGTAAACGGCTCACTTTTGGGAACATTTACACAAAGGCTTAGGAACTAGTTTGATTCGTAGTACCGCTTATCATCCTTAGACAGATGGTCAGACTGAACAAGTGAATGCTGTTTTGGAGGATATGTTAAGAGCCTGTGTATTGTCTTCTAAGGGATCATGGGAGTCATGGTTACCGTTAGCTGAGTTTTCTTATAATAATAGTTATCAAGAAAGCATCAAGATGGCCCCATTCGAAGCTTTATATGGCAGAAAATGTAGAACACCATTGAATTGGGTCGAGCCTGGAGATAGAAGGTATTATGGCATTGACTTTGTAGAAGAAGCCGAGAAGAAAGTTCATATTATTCAGCAGAATATGAAAGAGGCCCAATCACGTTAGAAAAGTTATGCAGACAGAAGAAGGAGACCCCTTGTGTTTAAAGTTGGTGACTATGTTTATCTGAAAGTCACGCCAATGAAGAAGAAAAGGTTCGGAGTCCGAAGAAAGCTTGCCGCGAGATTCGTAGGACCATACAAGATCCTGGAACAAAGAGGTCCGGTAGCCTACAAGTTAGAGTTACCTGAGACAATGAGTACCGTTTTCCCAGTTTTCCATGTATCACATCTCAAGAAATGTTTGCGTGTTCCGGAGGAAAGAATAGAACCTCGAGGTATCCAACTCAAATTAGATTTGGTGTATCGTGAACAACCAGTCCGTGTGTTAGACACTAAAGAACGTGCTACTCGGAATAGTATGGTGAAAACATACAAGATACAGTGGGATCATCATGATGAGGGAGATGCAACTTGGGAAACGGGAGAGTATCTACAAAAAGCTTATGAAGATTTTTATAACAAATGGTTCGTAACCCAAATCTCGGGACGAGATTTTTATAAGGGGGGACGGCTGTAACACCCCGGTGTTATGCCAGCATTTAGGCACTGCAAAATCATGCATATCGTGCATCATCAAGCATCCTAATCATACATGCCCAATCATGAAAATAATAACTGAAACACTGCTTCAAAACATATGAAACATGTTCGTGAAACGTCAATGTTGCATACACCTGTTTAAGAGTTATTTTGCCCTGATTATATTTGCTAGGCTAGTAAAACATGTTTGGCTATCATGGTAAATCATCTAGAACTGTTTAGCACAATTTTTGGAGCAAGGTTTGTATTTGAATTATTGCCAAACTTTGCTTTTAAAAATAATTCTTCAAAATTAGGGTTTTGAGTTAAGATTTACTTTAATTTTAGAATTCAAAATCTATCAAGAATTTGGCTTTGGTCATAAAAGCAAAGTTGTAGAGAATTACATTCTAATCAATTTTAATTTTTGGTACATTTTCAAAAGATGTCATTTTCTTGCTCAAAATGATATTTGAAAGCTGGCATTTAAAAATTTCTTGAAAATATAAATTGAAAAAGGCTTCCTTTATTTCGCGGGCCGCCGCCTCGTTTTCGGCCCACGACCAAAAGCCCGGCTTGCGCTGCTGCAGATGAGCCTCCGTGCTGCTGCTGCTGGCGCCTTTGGCTTAGCCCGACCGCGCGCTGGCTCGCTGCCCGCTGCTCGCCTTGCCGCCGGTGGCGCCCAGCAGCGTCCCGACCATGGTAGAGCAAGCCCACCGCGTGGCGGCCAGGCGCCGTCGACACCGTCGCGCGTCGTAGCCGGCCTGCGCCCGCTCCCACGCGCCCACCTACTTCTGCTGGAGCCGCTGCACTCGCCTTCATTCTCCCTACCTTTCTTCTCCGCTCACGACGAGCTCGCTCACTCTCCCCCTCGCCGCGCCACCGCACCCGCCGGTCAAATTCGCCGCCTCTCCTCTACCTCGGCCAGCAATCGTGCGCCAGCAGCTCCGCCTCGCTCTCCGGCACGTGGTGCTCACGCTTGTGTCGACTGTTGAGCCCAGGTAGCGCCTTCTCGTGCCTCGCCACCGTCGGCCATGGCGCCGCCGTGCTCGGCCGCCGTGGAAGGCACCCTTCCTCCTCTTCTCCACCCTGCCTAGCTACCTGCCCACATTCGTCAGCTTCTCGTGAACCGCATGCACTCGCTCGCTTGCCCGGACATGGTCGGTAATGGTCGCCGGCCCCGTTGGCCGAGCCGCACCGCCGCGACATCATCACGGCGCGGCATAACCGGCTCGGCCGAAATTTGGGCCAAAAGGCCATGGGCGGGAGCCGCCAGCCGCCTCCCTTCCCCCGCTCGGGCAGCATAGGCCAGGCCAGGTGTGGTGATGGGCGGCTAATTCCCGCGGGCCGGCCCAGTAGCAATAGGAGGATTCGTTTTCTATTTTTCTTTATTATTTGAAAATAGAAATGGTTTGGAAAATGTTTGGATACTCAAATTTGCTCCAAATCTATTGAAATAATTTTTTCTAGGTTCCTTATCATCAGATCTACTTGGAAAAATTATTGCATGTCATTTTTGGGATACTTCTCTGTAGAACTTTATTTAATCATGGATATTGCTAATAACTTAAAAAATATGTAGAAAAAACCTATAGGCTTCAGAAAAATATGATTCCAAGTTTGTTAATCTTCATATGTAATGTACTTTCTAGGAAAAATATGTGTCATGCATGTACTGTAGAAAAATTATGAGGTGTAGTTCAAGTGCCTTTAATGGCTGATTTTTGTTATTTTAGCTAGAGAGCAAACTTTGTATAAAACATGTATGTGATAATTTTTGTACAGTGATTGTATGCTATGAAGATCATAGAAAAAATGCTAACTCTGTTGTTTGACACTTTTCACAGTACAAAGTATTTTCATGTTCATAATCATGCCATAGCTTGTTATTTTTGTGTAGACTAATCCACTCATTCAAATACCATGAAAATCTGATAGTAGACTACTTAGGGTAGTACTGTGCTATGGTAATTTTCTAAGATTTTTTAAGCAATAAAAATAGATATTGCTATTCAAACCTATTATTAATTAGGGTTTAAGCAAGTGTTGCTTTAAGTGTGATTAAGAAATTAGTGAATCTTTGGTATATCTTTGAAGCATTCAATAAGATGTGTTGACTTAACATATTAGTAGTAGAAGAGAATGCAGTAGATGACATGTGCTCGTAGTATATGTTCTTGGATGATGTTGACTACCTTGCATTTAAACATATCCATTGTATTCATCTCATTCAATGCACCGATTGCATAAGCACTTACACACATTGCATCATACAGGATCGCAAACCGAGAACCCAGTCGTCATACTAGAGGAGCCCGAGGAGCAGCTCGAGGTGCAGCCGCAGGAGGTGCCCGAAGCCGACGAGGAGGACGTTGAGGAACTTCCGGAGTGCCCCGATCACCGTCCGAGCTCCTTCGAGAGAGGCAAGCCCCAGAGCATTTTCTCCCGGTTTGCAATTATTAATTAAATGCTTTACTTTAATTGATGCATTACGCTCAGGAGTTGTTTGCAACCGTTGCTGCATTATATCTTGTTTACCTTTGTTATACTATATCCTTGTTACCCTGGTATCCTCAGTCGAGTCAATGCTTAGCTGGCTTAGACCGGTAGAAGTCGGGTGATTTCCTATCACCTGCGAGCTATAGGTGGTTACCTGGATATGCTTGGATGACTATGAAGTCATGGTATAACTAAGTGTTAAATGAAGTCGAGACCGGACGGAGACTTGCAGAGTTTTGGACTGTAGTGTTTTCCATCTATGTCGATTAAGGACCGACCGTTGTTGGGCCTCGAGTCATGTTGAACGCATGCCTTACATTTAGCTGGCCGGATAAAATACCTTCCGACCGCGAAGCTGGGAGATTATTCGGGCCGAGTAGATTGCCCGCAGCGCACTGTGCCGGAGCAGGTGTGGTAGGACACGGGGGCAGTCGGTCGGCCCCCGAGTACATGTGGTTCCTGGCAAACTCGAGATACCTAGATAGTTGACTCGGTGATCAATATCTCACTTTAGCAGGTGAGTGAGGTTTGTGTAAGGAATAAATCACCAGCTGGTTAGGAATCGATTCGAATCGCCATCGCTCCTAAATAGTGAGCACTTGACTTGAGTTACTTCATCGTAGTAATGTTGATGGAACACTTGGACAGTTATAATGAATATGACAGTATGGAAGTTGTTTAATGATCATTGGTTATCATTATTTGCTTAATCACATGTTTGCTCTAGTATAGGTGCAAATCTAGTCGACAGGTTAATAACAATTAACTTGACAATAATGCTTTTGAAAAGGGTCTTGAAATGCTAAAAATGCTTTCTTTGCAAATGAGTCAGCTACCCTACTATAAAGCCTTCATAATCCTTAGTGTCACTTATTTTCGGTTATGTCGGGTAAGTCTAGCTGAGTACCTTCTCGTACTCAGGGTTTTATTCCCACTTGTTGCAGATGGGCAGATGTTTTATGGCTACTGTATCAACTGCCTTTATCCTGCGATGGGTGATGCTTAGGACCATGGGCATGGTCATTCCTTACGTCTCGTCTAATGCTTTTGTTGGAGATGATCATTCGCTGGCACTATATTTGAACTCCGTGTGAGTGTGTGTGGTTTGAACAAATGGCTTCCGCTACTTTTATTCGAACTTGTTTTGTAATAACTATGTTTAAACTCTGATGTATCTGAGATGCAAACTTTTATGTAATATGTGATGGTGACCGCTAAACTTATTACGATCTTGGCTAGAATGGAAGTTGGTTTGAAATCCTTCCTGATTTCACGGACTACCGGGTTATACGGGCTTAAGTTTGCTAAATCGTCTGCTCTGGCGTATGATTTTCTTACTTAATTTCGTATAATTGGTCGGTTCTGTTACAGATTCCTTTACGCTGCGATCGTAGTTGTTATTTATAACTCTCACCAAATGCTTTTATAAATGAAAGTTTCATAATCTGTTGTCGTAGTTTACATATCAATACTTTATCATATCATGATTAGATACTTATTTCCGCTGTAATTCTGATCACATGTTTATATTCCGCTGCTAAATTAAATTGTTCATAACTCTGATAATATGAGTACATTCCGCTGTTATAATAATAAATATTATACTCTGATGTTGTATTAAAGGTGATGTAAGAAATGGTTATGAATGATGTAAGCTTTATTCTCTCATTTGTGATCCTGATGGCAATAATGTGGATTTTCGGGTTCTCCCCTGGGGTGTGCCTGATGGAACCAAGTAATTTAGTGTTCTCCCTCGAGCTCTTAGTGTCTAATGAAAGACAAGCACTCATGGGAGGCATTAGATTAGATAGTTCTGCCACGGTGGAGCCCGTCCCCAGAGGTCGAGCGAGGCGGATTGCACGACCTTGGGGTTGGGCGAGGTGGAGCCCGCCCTTAGAGGTCGGGCAAGGTAGAGCCCACGGCCTCTCGGGCGAGGCGGAGCCTACCCCCAGAGGTCGGGCGAGGCGGATCTCACGACCTTGGGGTCGGCCAAGGCAGAGCCCGCGGCCTCGGTGTCGGGCGAGGCGGAGCCCGTCCCCAGAGGTCGGGCGAGGCGGAGCCCGCCCCCGAGCGAGGCAGATCGCATGACCTTAGGGTCGAGCGAGGCAGAGCCTGCGGCTTTGATGTCGGTTGGAGCTGTAGTCGCATCTTTGACTGTCTGGATGGATTAACGTATAACGACTATTAGCCCCTCTTCTTCGGATATCTTAGTATTGGTCCTCGACAAGGGGTTGCCATTGCCAGTTAGCCAGTGCCCCCAGTGCCAGTTCTGTGCCGCGACCTCGCACGCTGACCACTTGTCCGCCAAGTGCCAAAGCAGCAGGGGCAGCGGCCAAGAATGCACGGGGACAGACGAGATCACAAGCGGATTCTGGCTGCAGACGGCATGCTAGCACCGCACTGGGAAAGATTCTCGGCCTCTCGTGTGACGCCTGCCCGGCGCAGTTTTTGACGCTGCGGTATGTGAACCAACTAGTACCAATTGCGTGGAGTACTGCAGTGCATGTCTTGGCCTCTTTGAAGGTAGGTAGGTATAGGTACAGTAGTCAGCGAAGAAACGGTCTTCCTGTGTGGGTCGAGATGATGCAGATGTGGGCGTGTCCGTCCATTGGTGTCCAATCCAACGAACTGGGTCCTTGCTTGTGTAGCCCTAGCCCAGGGTGGCCAGGTATAATCCTCTCCTTTGCCATGTCTACAAGTACAATTTGCCTTGTTTCAAAAAAAAAACAAGTACAATTTGCCTCCATAAACTACAACTGTCCTATCGTGGTTTCCTTAGTTCGGGTATACGCATATCAATGGGCTGTTTGGCTCCCGGCCACAGCCAACCACGTCTCTGTTGCACCGCTGCCGAAGTGAGACATTAGAAATCGGCGCCTAAAATGACTTACAAATGATGTGGCTGCCACATCTATGCTTACAATAAAGCTAATAATTTTTGTTGAATTCTTCGCTGTGACGTAGCTGGTTGTGGCATACAACCAAACACGCCCATAATTTTTGTTGATGATTCGTGGCCTGTGATATGTGATTATGCTCGGACGCACAACGTACGGGCGCTCTCTCTCTCTATCTATCTCTATCTCCCTCTCTCTCTCTCCCTCTCTCATTTCTTCCACCCACATGGACTAAGCTATAAGCTATTCTCAAAACTTGCCATGCTGAGGGTAAGACAACCTCCCGATATTTCATTGAGAAGAAGATCTTCACATACGGGGAGAGAAAACCTCTGAACCCCTACCCCACCTATATACCCAGCCCGAAATTCGCTCTCACATAGAGTCGAATTCAAGACCTGAGACCACAGACCACCTAACCAACTCGGCTAGAGACCCTTTCGCAAGACACACATACTGACATACACGCTCAAGCATAACTCCTATCGCTAAAAGAATAGAACCATTAAATTTAGAAAAATACGATCACCACATTAAGTTGAGGGATTAAACCAAAATGGACAGAGTCCACTACAAGAAAAAGCTTAGCTAGCTGAAAAATTGTTCATTAAACACAATAACATAAAAAAAGAGTATAGGATAATAAAAATACTCTTGTGCTAGTAAATATATTTTTGTACTAATACGAAAGAAGAAATATACCACAAAACAATAATTTTTGCTGCTCCAACAATCCAAAATATACCAAGGAACAATATATATCTATAAAATAGAACAAACAAATATATTATAAACTAATAAATTTCATAGTTGAAGAATCCAACACATAGGCCATAGAAACTGAAAATAAAATTCTTAAACTAGAACAATACAAAATATACTATAGAACAACTCGTAGAATACCGCTAAACAATATATTTTCATAGTTAAAACAAGGCAAATGTACCAGTACCACCAGACAATGGATTATCACTTGTACCGAGAAAAATAAATAATTTTGTAGCTCATAGTTAATTTTTGGATCAAGCAGCCAAGCAATAACTATATTTGAGCCAGCCACACATCTCAGTTTTCAAGAGCTAAGAACGAAACAAAAAAAGAGAGAAAAAAACAAATAAGTGACCGATTTTTTGCTTCCTTCGGTTAGCCTAGTTAGGCCCACCAAATAATTTTTTTTGTGGACAAAGAAAATTGTTCCAAGGAAGAATGAAAATCGTTATGACAATAATGAACAGTGTTACAAGAAAAAGGTTCTTAGCGAGAAAAAACTTCCAAAAAGTATTCCAAAAGAATGATCCGGTAAAAAAAGAATTCGTTTTAAGAAAAATGTCTTGAGAAAAAAATGTTCTAGGCTAGGAAAAAAGATGTTCCAACCAAATCATAATTTTTTTGATCAATTGGGGGGGGGGGGGAGGGTCCGCCTACTTATATTGAATCGAAGGAGCTAAAAGCTCGAATAGATACAACATACTTCCGGCATACCAGAAGGTGTACACAGTGTAGGAGAGGTGTGGAGAGGCAGAACAGCAATTGAAGAGTCGTTACAACAACTTAGCACAAGCCACAGGCAAGCCATGGCACCATCCATAAGACAACCACCAAAACACTGAAGTAAAAACCAAATCATAAATTGCTAAAGGAACAAAGTACAAAACAATCAAAAAAAAAAAATGCTCCAATACTTGTTAATTTATTAGTATGAGCGTCGGATCATTTTATGACTCCTTAATTTGCTAGTGGGCTGGGTATAATTATGGACATGGTTCTAGTGCTTCTTGTCTTGGTCCATGAATTGATTCTCATGGTGCTTGTGATAATTCTTCTCAAAAAATTTGTAGATCGTTGCCTCTTCGCTAATCCTCCGTTCATTCAAAATTATAAGACGTTTTGGCTTTTTCTAGGTGCATAGCTCTATATACCTAGATATACTATGTCTAGATATATAGCAAAAACAATGAATCTAGAAAAGCCAAGACGTCTTATAATTTGGAATAGAGAAAGTAGTATCACTCGTTTTTCATCTCAAGTTGTTTCTTCTAGGCATGCTTCCACGTGTTTCAGAATTATTGCATTTGAGCTAGCATTTCTGTCGTGCTAGCCCTTATGTGTCGGTAGAGGACACCAGCCGGATCAACATTTTCTTCATGGGGCCCTTGATCAACTATGAATAATGATTTGACACTTGGCGAAGGGCAAGAGTGAGCTCATCAATTACAAGTAGGAATGAGGAACTTTTTTTGCAAAAATAGTTTTGAGAACTTAGGCAAGCAGATCATTTATATTTGAAAAAAGCGAAGCAAGTGCAATTCATATAGCAGAACAAGAAGTACAATCATTGTTTTTTTTAATCCTCTAGTTTTGCATATGCATTTTATCCTAGTTTTTTTTTTCTTTTGCAATAATATGTTCCAAAGGCGGGCCTAATAATGGGCCTCTAACACTCAGCTTATCTGGGCGCTCAAACTTTGGCCCAAATATAGGCCCATGCAATACATTCACACCCCCGCCGGCCCACCTGCATCGCGCTGCCTTTTCTTTCTTTCTTGCGGACCAATACGAGACACGGAAGCGAAGGGCGGTCGGAGTCGGGAAGGCGTCGGCGGCAGCTCTGCTCGGTCGCGGCGCTTGTGGGACGGAGGAGAGGCCACCGGAGAGGAGAGGGGGAGATGGCGCCGGCGAGCGGGTGGGGCCGTGCGGTGGGGAACACGCGGTCGTTCGTGGGCAACGCGCTGGGCGGCCTCCGTGGGTGGAGCAACCTCGCCTCCTGGACCGTCGCCGGAACCCTCGCCTACTACCTCTGGGTCAAGCCCGCGCGCCAGCTCCAGAAGGAGCAGGAGGTGACAGCTACCTTCCCCGCTCTTACCGCAGCACCATTTGGGGTTTTTAATTTAGTCGGTATCGGTTGCCCTCAGATCACGAGCGAGGGTGGCTGCTGTCGTCTCGTCTGGGATCGATCTATCCGTGCGTGCGAAGTTAGGCCCTTGGAATTGCTCAGTCAGCATATTGTTAGCTGGCGCGTTAGCTCTAGGGCGCTTAGAGGTTTTGGTGCACTGTTAATTATGCATTGGATTGCTGCAAAATTGTTGCCCCTGGGTTGGTTGGTTTTTGTGCGAATTGTTCGCCTATCTCTCTGCCATATCTAGATACGAGGAAGCACATATTCTTAAGCTCTATACCGATGATATTGTTCTTGAACACCTTCTGCTGTAGGGAGCTATCTACTGATGCTCAGTCGGGCTGTATTTGTGCCTGCTGCGGATGTTATCAGGAGAATTAGAGAAATACCTTATTTGGCGCAAGTAGCGGTGTTGCTCAAGTGCACACAACATAGCTTAAACTTAGCAATTTCACGCAGCTCTTACAAAGACAGCAAAACTGCAATATACCATGACAATATGAATTCTCCAAACTCCAAACCTTTGTTCTCAAATGTGCTTGAATAGTTTTGCACTTCAGCATGGCGCCCAGTTGACCTAGCTTTAGCTATGATAAAGCTTGTGATAAACGAAATGGGCCCTTATTCGCACAGTTTCTCTCATTGCACTTGATAATTTGTCAGTTATTACTTATTAGTGTTCTTTTTCTGTATCTTGTTAGTGTTGAGATCATGTATTCATAAGCTGTATATCATACATTTTATTCAATTGTGCTGTTGGTTACGCATCCTCAGAAAATATATGACTGCGCATATGGCAAAATCACTTCAGAGAACTGCACTGTTATCGCCTTGTCTGTCCATTCACTAAAGAAATTATATTCCTTTTTCCCCAGGAGCGAGCCGCTTTGGCTGCTGCCTCAGATCCGTATCGTTATGTTGAGAAGCGGAAACCAATTCCTGATCCACAGGTAGCTACATCCACTCTGTGTTAGATGCCAGATAACAGATTGTTTGACAAATAGGCTGTACTATGGGTTATTTCTGTGTGCTAATTATGCGTGTGATGATTAGGACACTGGCCTTACTTATGGGAAGAAAAGGGAGCCTACGAAATCTGAAGATTAGTTCCCTGGGCACATCTTGTACCAAAGCGTGCTACCCAGTTATGTGCAACAATACAAGGAATGGTTTCTGCATATCTGCTGGCTACATGGTTATCGTTTCATGAAACTCTTGCTGCTTTATGCGAGCAAATAGCAGCTGTAAATGGAGTGTTTGCAGTCTGGGTACTTTACTTGAGCCCAGGAAAGAAGTGTTCACTATCACCTATGAGAGATGTAGATGCTTTCAGAATAGAAAAAGAGAGAGAATAATTTATGTACCTTTTTGCTAGCAAGTTAAGCATGTTGGCAGGCCCTGTTTGGCCGGGCTCCGGCTCCCACGCGCCGAATCATGCACTGTTAGCAAGTGTTCATGCACTGTTCACCGAATTCGTTTTTCTCTCTCCTCGTTTCCTCTCGACACCACCAGAGCTGGAGAAGCTCGTTTTTTTTTCTGACTCCCGTGGCTCTGGCTACAGTGTCACTGCAGCGTAGGAGCCAGAGCACGTGGGAGCCCGGCCAAACGGGCTCTTTATGTATCACTCTATCAACGCACACCATGGCCAGGGACTATTCGGTTTTTTTTTCTTCCGCATACGGTTACTGCTAAGTAATTGTAGGTTTGTTCCAGAGGAACTCGTTGGTTCCACTCTGCCTATTCTATGAACTTTGGAGCTGAATTGCGATTATATTGAGCCAATGATGGCTTATACTCTTATAGCATGAAGACATTTCGTTTCCTGCTAGATTTCTATCAATCGCATGGCTGTGGTGTTTGTTTACTAGCTGTGGTTGCTGCAAGGCCTCTGCTTTTTCCAGACCTCAAACTGAGCTCCGACGGGAAACGGAGTGGAAGAAAAGTTACGAACGGCAAACGGAGTGGAAGAAAAGTTACGAACAAACGGAGCTCCAACGGGAAACGGAGTGGAAGAAAAGTTACGAAACCGAGGTACCCGAGGAGATTCTAGAAATGTATTTATAGGAAAGCCTCTCATGGGATAAACAGGACAAATAGATGACACTAGAATCACACAAAATAGGCAGCTGCAGCGTCTCGATTAGAAGCTGCAAATGTTAGTACTTAATTATCTGACAAACTGAAGCTGATCAATAATCCTTATTTACAGACATTTTTTTCACGAAACTGGAGGGGCCGAGGCCCCTACGGAGGAAACCGTCTATATTACTCCCCGTAAATTTGGTGTCCAAATAACTCTCCCAACTAACATTTGGTTCAATTTACTTTATCCAACTATTTATGTTGGTCCAACTAACACCTTAAAGGGATTTTTCTTTTTTTGCTTCTCTATGTACAAATTATATTTTAGTTTCAAATTTTGTGAGATGATAGAGGACATTGTATTTTATATTAGAAAAATGCACTATGAATTTTTCATCATTATGTTTTATATGATATTGTACCTCCAGTATTAGAAAAATCCAGTATTAAGACTCAACTAATACATTGAAAAAAATAAAAATAACAAACCATATTAAGAGGTAAACTAGACCAATTGAAATAGTTGGAGAGAGTAAATTGAACCGAATGTAAGTTTAGGAGGTAATCTAGACATGTCAAACTTGAGGGGAGTAATTTGAACTTTTTCCTTTAGGGAGCTGTTTGGATCCTTTATTTTGGAGGAATTAAATTCTACTTAATGGATTAGGCTATTTGGTTTGGAATTTGACATTCTATAACTTTTTCAAGCTCACAAGATAAGCCTATCTCAAATTCATAGAGTGAAAGATGGAAATGGATTATATAGATCATTGGCCCTGTTCGCTTGTCTTAAAAATGGCTTGTTCGGCTTCTTTTTTCAGGCGGAACAGTGTTTTTCTCTCACAACAATTCAGCCGGAACAGTGTTTTTCAGCTAGTTTCAGCCAAGTTTTAGACCAGCGAACGGGGCCATTATGTTATAATTCCACTCTCCAACTTATAGCGCACTTTCCAACTCACTTCCCTATAATAGAAATGTAACATATAAGTATGTCTCTTAAATGCCTAACAATAAATATACAAATATATTCTATATATAACTATATTAGCTTAATTAATCTATATCTAAATTATAATTTAGAATAAATTCAATTCTAAGAATCAAACAGGCCATTAAGGAAAAAGTCAAGGAAATAGAAGGTACAGAAGGTTGCAATCCTCTCGGGCACAGCGGGCACGGGAAAGAGTTTCTTTAGCAGATCTCCGTGGCGAGGTGTGGGGAAAACATTGGACTTGGCTTAGATCTCTGCTGCCACCGTATTGGCTGATCTCTAATTCACAGATCAGGTTATCCACATCCTTCTCGGAGGACAGGGCTTGAGCGAAAGCCGTTGGCCCTAACCTACCCACCTTCGCCCACGCTAGTAGAATAAAAAAACAGACTCCGTGCACGACATCTTGGTAGGAGGGATGGGCTACAGGCTACAGGCTACAGGTGCGCAGCTGTCCAACACTGGGCAGCGAAACTGATGCCCTTGGAGCCAGCCTCTACGACTTCAGCCTCCTCCCTACCTGTTGGGTGTCAAAAATAATGGTAGACTACGCCATCGAATTAGTGCCGTGATAGTGTGACTAACCCGCTGACCGATTCCTCTAATAAATTATGGGCCTGGGGCTATATCTATCGGGTGCGCCTTCGCGCACCTAGGACCGGCCCTAAGATTTTAGGGGCCCAGGACGAAACCAAGATTTAGGGGCCCTTATGTTATACACATGAATTATAAACACTTATATATATATATATATATATATATATATATATATATATATATTGTTAATGATAAACGCTTAGCTACAACATATACAAAAGCTTTGAAGAGATTTTGTACAAAATATTAAAAATAAGAAATAAAGAAGATGGTTAAGCTTTTACGGTACGTGTGCATGCATAATCATATGCGCTTTGAAGCATCAAACTCGCCCCTTCCGCCCTCGCGTCATCCTCAAGGGGCGACTCGAGTGGCCACCGACGCCCACAGCCCCACCCCCCCGCCCTCTTTCCCACCTCTGTCGTCGGAGCATGCCGTCGGCGGGCCGCGCGGCTGCTAGGAAGGCGGCGACAGGGTGACTTTTTGTTTCTTGTAAACTTGGAGCTCGTGACCAAGAGGCAGTGCTCGCCATGGCCGTGGAGGAGGCGCTGGTGGAGGCCGCTGAAAGCTCTAGTTTGGTTTGGTGAATTGATGAAACCCTAAGTGCTAACACATTGCTCTAAGTGATCATGAGATAGGGTAGCACATTCCAAGTGGTGGAGCAAATGGATGAAGATCATGATGGTGGTGATGGCCATGGTGATGATCAAGTGCTTGGGCTTGAAAAAAAAGAAAGAGAAAAATAAAAAGCTCAATGCAAGAGGTATAATTGATAGGAGCTTCTTAGTTTGGTGATCGAGACACTTAGTGACACTACTAGAAATATCCACTTCTATGACGATAAGCTTTCATCACTGAAGAAGCCAAACTCGTCATAACTTCAGTTTTATAATGAATTTATGACGAAAATCGGTTCGTCGTAGAAGTCGTGTCATACTTGAACTTTTATGACGATTTTCGCAAATCGTCATATAAGTGGCTTGATCTGTGATGAAAACAGAACGTCATAGAACTGTTTTGGCATGCGTGGCAGGGGGGCTGCCATGCTGGTGGGTGTTTTCATTGGAGATGGTTCGGGTACGTGTCACCTTCTTATGGCACAACATGGCCATCTCTGGTTCTTGCATGTTTCAGGTTCTTACTGGACCACGTGTCGGTTCCTTGTTGTTCCACATGTCAGTTTTCTATAGGCACACATGTCGTGTTGCAGTTGGATCACATGTCACTTCTTCATTGGACCTCGTGTCATATTTTTATTGGTCCACGTGTCTATTTCTTATTTGACCACGCGTCACGATGTTGTCCGTCCACGTATCGTATTTTTATACGTCCACGTGGCTTGACGATTTCCTTCCACGTGTCGGATTTTTAGTAGCCCACGTATCGTGTTGTGGCCAATTCACATGTCATGCACTAGTTGGTCCACGTGTCGCATTTTTATTTGATCACGTGGCATGTCCTGGTTCTACCGCGTGCAGGACTAATTACATCAGAAAAGTAATCGAGATCATCACTACTGCACAGATTGACAACATAATTATTCAAGCTGGCAGTCAAATACCAACAATTAATATTTCACACGTCAGCAGCAAGCCACTGATAGAGTTTCACCACAACAAGCCATCACATGAGTCCACACAATAGACCATAGATGTTCACCGCATCAAACTGTAGGAGTTGAAGACTGAGAGTTAATTACAAGAAGAGCTTAAGCGCATGACTTGCTCACAGAGCCTATTGTACTCCTCCTATCATTGTTTCTTGAATTCCTCAAACCCCCTTTCAGACTCTTCTGTCTTCCCTTCAGTTCATCCACTAGTTTGATGAGGGCAGTGGTACTTTCCTATTCACCAGCAAGCTGCTCTCAAAGTGTCATCTCCACCGATGTCTCTGCTCTGGTGGAGCTTCTAGGATACCAGCATTCTTCAAATAAAAGGGTTGTCCTGCTTGCCTAGGAGGGGGGCTTGCCCTAGTAGAGGTAGAGGACCTTGGAAAGAACATCAGCACTTGTCATTGGTTGCTACCCATCAACAACAGGTTCTACTTGCATAGCTTCCTGTGAAATTTAATCAATAAAACATTAGGTTACAGATAGTGAAAGAGGACTTCAATTGAAAACCCAAGAGATTAATTCATAACAAGTAATACATACGACTTTCTCAGCCTACTGTTGATAGAGATTACATAAGCACAATGCATAGGTCTTTTGTAGCCTACTGCCGATAGAGATTACATAAGCACAATGTACAGGTACCATATTGATTGGTGTAAAATTGCAACTATAAAATTAAATGATGTTGCCACATTAGGCTCCTGCTGCGTTTCCTTCTTTTATGGCAATGGGTTCAGTAGGTTTCAAGAAAAGCAAATGAGGGTACTTACAACTGCTGCTCTTGCAGCATCGCTCATGCCCTTTTTCATACTGGTATGGAAGTCCTTGAAGACTTCCACGGCATTAACATCTTTATCAGGTCGACCATGTTATTCAAGTCCTGGATCATCATGTTGTTCATCAAGTCCTTGATCGTGTTTTGCGGCCTTCCTCTTGTTCTCCTTCTGTTCACATTGCACATGAGTTTCTGTTTATATTTATACAAAAGCAAAAGTAACAATAAAAACACAACCATCACTTACAAATGTTTGCAGCTAGAAAACATAGGAGCGAGATCCTGTAGACTGGTGGTACTTCATTTTTGCATGGTTTCGCTTGTTCGTCTCAGATGTTTTCTATAGCTTCATTTGTGTTAGACTACAGCACAAGTACACAATAGCAAGACTAGACAGGAAATTGATGGGTTCACACACACCTTGTTCTTAGCACTAGACCAAGTCTCAACAAGTTCACACCACCGTGCATTGGTCATGGATGGGACAGGAGAGGTCATAGGGATCTGATCAGTAGAGACACCATTGAAGTAGGTTTGCTTCAACCTATAGCGTGCCTCTGCCAGTATCCCATACTGCAATACATTCTAGCAAGCTTCTTATGTTGGTGGGTGAGCCTTGTCAATGTCTAGCCTTGACTGCACGTAGTAGTGTGAATGAAAAGCAAATCCGTTAAAGTTGCTCAAAGCAGAGTTGAATATCAAGAGAGGATACCCATACATAAAGTTAGCTTGTCCACAAAATTCTTATAATGGATGACACCGGTGGGCTTCTTGTAATGTTTCCAATGCGTCAAAATTAGTATTTGATGCCTGACTAGTACACCTACCTCTGAGGTCTCTTCCCCTCGGCAACAGAGATGGGCATCCTCAATCCTCCCATTGATTTGCTCATTTTGTTAAGCAAAATTCCACGAGTTCGAGGCCTCGGCTTCCTTGCACTTCTTGGCAATGGTACTACAAAGTTTTCATACATTCAGATTGTTAGAAAAGTAACATGGATATCAAATAGCTAGTGCAAATTAATTGATAGATATCTATAAGGTAATACCAACCTAGGCAACTTTCATTGTTCTGCGGGTGGATGGAGATGGGAGTTTGCTCAAAGGGCTCCTCTTCAGCATGGCTATCATCATCTGACCATGGGCAGTCTCTCACAGGGCTAGGTAGCTCAGAGGGCTCCTCTTCGATATGGTTATCATCATCTGATCATGGGTAGTCTCTCACAGGGCTAGGTAGGGTGCCGTCCTGACAAATGTCTCCAGTCAATTCATGAAGTTTGAATTGATCCCTACGTATAGGTGTCCGTGGTGATGGAGAATTATGTTCACCTATTGCTGATACCTCCACCCTTTTGCCAGCGGGAGCCCTCTGAGTATGAACTCCATGAGCAAACTCTCCTGGTCGTGTTGAATTCAACCGCTTGGAGTGCCTTCGCCCAGGATTCATGACAGCACTGCCTTTTGTCCTACTGGCAGAGCCTCCTTTATGGCTCCTTCGACCCGTACACTGAAATTGGAGATATAAACTTAAGCAGCAAGCATGTACAAATTGCATTGCTATCCAAATAGTAAAGCATTGTATTGCTACCTACACCCCTCCTCCGAACTAAATACAAGATAGAACAAGAACCTCAATTGCTAGGGTACTAGCTCATCTTCTAAATCTGAATCTGTTTCATCTATAACATCAAATCCCTCAACTACCTCCCTTGGTTTAGGGATATATTCAAAATCTTCACTGTGTCTACCCTTTGTGCTTGACATTTTTGCCTTTGGAGACACAGGTTTTGGGCCCACACGTATTCCAAGTTCTTCCATCTTTCTAGATTACAAAGGTATTTATTAACTAAAGCTTCTACGGAATGTCAACACAACAGAGCAAGAGTATGCAAATAAGCGCCTAACTAGTAACTACAGCTTATACGGAAGTCATTAATCCAATAAAGCGTCAACTACACTCAGCTATAGGAAATATGTAACCCCATCGCTATCAACATATCCTTGGTTTAGCCTCTACAATAGAGCACACATCATAAAAGGAATTTGGATACCTCTTCCTCCATGTCCATGTTCAGATCTGGTCTTGTCATCATGGTCGTGGAGCTAGTGTGACCGGCATTGATGAAGGGGTAACAGATCTAGTTCCGACTAGGGTTTAGATCCGATCGGTCATGGCAGGTGCTAAGGTAGGGGATCCGGATCTGGCTTGTACCGTCGTCGAGGCTAGGGTTTAGAAATGTATGAGAGAGGGTGTGGCTAGAGAGTAGAGAGGGAGTCAAGCTGCTGTGCCGATGGCGCCTAGGGTTTGGAGCAGGGTGGCAGAGGGGGGGCAACTAGAGAGTGAAGAGGGAGGCCATGGGACTAGGATTTGGAGCTAGAGGAGACACGATGCCCCTGGAGAATGGAGATAGAGGTGGAGATGGTGACTCTTTGCGCTTTTATGTGGCCATCACATTACCACAAATGCCCTTGTCTGAAATCGATGGCGTGGTAAACCTATTTTCCGCGTGGAGGGAAAAAGAGAGACATCTAATTTTCAGTGCGTGTTGGTGGGACTGCTCGGCGCGGTGTGAAATCAAATTTTAGGGGCATGTTGGCAGGACTGTTCGGCGCGTGGGTGCGGTGCTCAGCCGAGATTGGAATTTATTCCATGTTTTAATAGGAAATGATTACGACAAAATGTTACTTACCTAATATCCATCTTTTCATTTTTTTCTTCTATGCACCTATTTATATATCCGATGAGTTAGTTGTTGCCTTTTTGGTTTTTTTATAATAATATAAATAAACTTAAAACTAAAAGAGGATGATAATAAATAAATAATTAAAAGATGCATGCATTTGACACCTAAAATTTACCAAAAAAGAAAAAATAAATCAACTCGTTGTAGCTTGTTGCGTTGCATCAGCCGATTTATGTGTGTGTGTGAATGCATCTGCGGCTGTTTAAATTAAGGCCTATAATTTGGAAGCAAGGGAAAGACAGGCCCAGGAATAGAAAACCCTCCATAAATAACTAAATGGGTTATTGATATCCCCATGGATTTCCCAACCTAGAAAAAGTCATGGATTCTAAGAGGATCTGAGTTTCTAGAGAAAGAGAAAAAACATCCTCCTCCTCGCTAGTGCTCTAGTGATTCACCAACTCACCAGACTCATTGCACGACGAGTCATAGTACTCCAGATCATCCTCCTCACTGGAGTCGCAGTCGGTGCTATACATGCCATCGCTCGAGTACGTTCCCATTGCTTGTCACCGTTACTACTCAAATCAATAGTGTAGTAGTTGAGGGGTTGACACGTTTCCTGCTCTGATAACGAGAAAGTCCACAACTCTATGTATTTAACACGCTGGACTTTCTCATAATCAGAGCAAGAAAACATGCCAACCCCTCGACTACGACTCTGACTGCTCGTATTCTGAATCTATTTTATTAGTAATTAGTAATGCTACGGGGACTCACGTCTTTTAACATTTGTTAGCGTCTGCGTCGAGTATAAATATCCTTCCCGGTCTCTTTTACTTTTCACTTGCCAGTTGCTAGCCAAGGAAAGGAGGCAGTGTTACAACTTCATGAGCAGCTGTTGCCCATAGAACAATAGTGATCGTCCTTGTTGGTGTGAGTTTTGGTTTCTTTATCATTTTATTCTAGTCAGGATCTCAATCGAGGCTAAGATATGGCCAAGGCAATATTCTGTTGCTTTGTGCTGGTTCTTGCTTGTTCATGGTGTAGTGTTTCATATGTGGTTTTTTCTAATGATGTTTTTCCTTGTGTTTTTTGTTCTATTTGTATACAGAGAGATGTCGTCGTACCACAACACCCATGTTTACTCCATCAGCAAGCTTGCGCTTTGGTAGCTAGGAGTGTCGCCAGGTATCGTACAAGGGGTGCTTGTTGCTTGGGGACGTCATGTTCATCAACAGCCCTGACGAATCGTTATTGAAGCTGCAGTTCGTTATATGCTTGGTAAAGATTGCTTTGTTACAGTTGTCGAAGACTATGATAGTGGTGAGATTTTTATCTGTGTTAGGAATTTTGAGCAAATAAAAAGACTTGGTAGTGCTACTGTGTTTGTGGGAGGAGACTCTGTCATCTTTACTCATGTTGATCGACTAAATGCAATTTGTCAACCGTCTGACTTAGTCCCCTAGGTAAGATGAGTTCTTTTAGACATTAGATATTAGAGAAATACTATGTAATGTACTTTTGTATATAATGGAATGAAGTTTTTATGTTGGTCCAACTATATTTATCTTTCTTTATTTCTCTCATACTTCATATCCTTCGGTTGATTCTTGTTACACTGAGTTTTTTTTATTTTGTCAAATTGACAATTCTGACTCATTGATTTGGGATGGAGTGAGTAGTTGAATTCAGATTTGGGCTGATCGCAACCGTCAAAGGATGGATGCACAGTTGTTGAAAAGTTTCTACACCCTATAGACAGAACGACCCTTTAAAATTTTCACTAGCCAAACACTAGTGGAGCGATAAGGTTTATCACAGAAGGTCCAATGGTTTGAAATCATGACTACCTGGATAGTATTGATGAACGACATGCGACGTCCGTTTTCATCATGTAGGCCCCTGGATTCCTACGCAGGCGCGCGCGCACGTGGGTGGCGTCAGCAAGCAGTTCCAGTAGGGATGTTGCCTCATGGCCCGTCGCATTGATGTGATGGGGCAAAGCCAAATCGCCCACCCACACAAACGTGTTAGTGGTCGTGGGACGTGGGGTGGTTCCACGGTCCCCAAACTATAGAAGACACAAGGGCGCGAGAGGGAAGGTTATCTGCTGCCTTCTGCGATTATCTATCTTCCCTCTCAAGATCTCCTCCTTCCATCCCAAAGCTTTTGCCCTCTACCCTACTGTGCCCTTTGCTCCACCAATGCCTGCTGCGAGGACTATGACCACACAGTGGACGAAGTCATCCATCGACCGTAAGGCGTTCAACCAGCTGTGACTGAACGCGGTGATCCCGGAGGTCGCCGACGCGATCGGGTGGAGAGTCCCGCCGAGAACCAAAGTGGAGCCGAGGCCGGAGGAGAATGAGGTCGTCTCTTTCACCCATTTCTACTCTTTTGGGTTTAGGGTGCCGGCGCACCCCTTACTCCGGTGGTTGCTATACTACTACGGGCTCCACCTCCATGACTTGACCCGATAGGGGATCCTCCACCTCTCCCTCTTCATCATGATGTGTGAGGGCTTCCTAGGAGTCCCTGTCCAATATGAGTTCACTCAGGCGCCGAGGAGGGTCCATCTTCCTTGGATGGGGGGCACCATTATCCAACTTCGTCCCTAGAATGGAGGACAGGTACCTGAGCCTTGACCGCTACCCTTCTGCGGACTTGGGTGGCAAAAGTTGTGGCTCTATGTCCCCAATGAGAGCCTGTCGCTGACGTCTTATTCTCCTGACCAACTGCGTGGTGACCTCCTAGAGTCATGGGAGGAACTACCGCCCCTGGAGGCCTACAGGTAGCATGTGCCCAACTTGTTGGATGCGATCAAGGACCTAAAGGACTAGGGCCTGACGGGGACAAGGGTGATCCATACCTTCATCGGCCATTGGGTCCTCCCCTTGAAGATGAGGCACCACCCTTAGTGGGAGTTCTGAGGCCCGACAGACCCTACAATTGAGTCAAGGGTCACCATCCACGAGGATGACCTAGACCAATGGGTGATGAAGGTTATGGGAGAGTATACGCTGGATCATGGCAGGAGGGAGTCCCGGGAGGCCTTCAGCATCGACCATCCTCCCGATAGATGAACCTCTCATCGACATGGTCTCACACCCACCCCCAGTTCCTACTGATGAGGTGATTTTTTTGTGTACCGCTGTTCATATTGTTTCTCTTCATTAAATTAACTAGAGTATGCAAGCAATGCTCACGCTAGTATTTGTGTTCATGCTACTTAATTTAACTAGTATTTGGAAATTGCCTACTATCTCAATAGGTGGACGTGGGCGTGACGGCATCCTGAGGATCGTTGGCCCTAGAGCCAGGTTCTTCGTCCGTGGTCGCGCTCGGAAGGTGGCCCCAGGAACCATCCCCTAGTGGGGGTAGCCACCAGTGATGATTCCGTCCCCTACTTAACCGGACAGTACCGTGAGTCATTTGCCTTCTCAATCAGATCGCTCTCCCCCTTATTCTATTGGCTTGAACTTGGCTTCCATTGTGCAAAGAGACGTCTCGTCGCCGCAAGCCGTCGCCGATCTCGTCTGACCCCGGACAGTCTTCTGGTGCTGAATCGTCAGACGATGAAGAATACTATAAGTTAAAGGAGGCTTACCACAAGGCCACATAATTGTACTCAAGGGCCAGTCTAGATGTCGACAAGCTGAGCGATGAGCTAAAGGCTACGCGCACTGCACTTGGTGTCACCCAACAAGAAGCCACCCAAGCATGAGATGAGAAGGCGGCCACCGAGGCGAGGTCCACAACCTGCTTATCGATGCTACTATCACTGTGGCGCCGCCTTCCCCATGTAGACAACGAACAATCCAACCACTACAGCAGAGGAGTGCCTCCGAGCCCTGCCGGCCTACATTCTGGCTATGGTGTCCAAAGCCATCCATCAAGTTGCTACACGGCACTGGTCGCTGCCCAGCTTCAGTTTGGCATAGCGGTGAAAGTCCTGGTGGTGCAGCAGACTTTTCCACCACCACCGAATGATGAAGATTATATGGATGATCTATTTGAGCGCGTCGAGCCGGCCGCCAACACCGTCTTAACGAAGGTGAACGTGGACGAGATCCTGCACGCCCTCCTCAACCGTTGATCTATGTGGGATGTATCAGTAGTACAAGTCATGACTAGGTTTGGTCTGTGGACGACCGTATGTGGAGTCTTAATTATTTGCATGGATGTCTTTGTTAACTTTTGTTGAACTTTGTATTAGTTCGGTTAAACTCTATTGAGCATGGTGTAGCTTAGGTCCTTTGGACATTTGGTAACTATTTTCTAGCCCCTGTTGGTTACTTTTGCTTGTAGATTTGTTGAACTTGACAATTCATCTGGACAAGTCTCGCCTCGATCTATGTTGGTATTTCTTAGCGTGAGCGAAAGAATCCACAAGCGCACGGATATACTATCATAGCACTTCACCCATAAGTATTCAGGGTATCGTATTTTTCCAAAGGAACGGATGTGTAAAGCCTCTTAGCTAGTTCACCCAAGATAACAAGAAGAAGGATAGCTTGGGTAGTGAGGTTTTTGTAAGGGTAGAGGTCCTAAGTTAAGATAGCCTTGCCACTATAGACTTACTTCGGGCACCAGATAACACTTGGTCTATCAAGCGTTGTTGGCCTACAACTCTACGCCGTACCTGAACATGGGGGATTACAAGGGATGGATAGGGCTATCACCACCTTCCGCCTACCCCTCAACCGTGGGATACGAGGCAAATGAAGGTAGCCTCAAGCCTAGACACCATATCTATGCTATTGACTACTACTCTAGCGCGCATGCAAGGGTTATCCATCTTTATCAGGGCCATTCTACTAGAGTATCCATCATGAGGATGGATGACAAACCTGCAAGAATATAGTGATCAAAGATAAGTTTTCTTAAGAACTGAACACCAAAGATAAACATGAACCTTATACTTCAAGTAGTACTTGGTTCATTGAGGTACAAGTGTAGAGGGAGCCGACAACCCTAGCACTCTATCTACCCGATGTACTAGGGTCGCTAAATACAAGAAGTAGAGGTTGACACTCTGGTACTCCAACTCATAGCTCACTCACTCCCTATTCTAATTCTAGTTAAAGCCAAGGTAAGAATGAAGCCCTTCTTCTCTCTTGATCTCTTGTGTGTTGATGATCTAAAATGTGAAGAGGGGACCTCCTTTTATAGATTGAGGATGGTCGGTTTGCTTAGGTATTTTAGGAAACACCATATGCATCTACCTCCTCATGCATTGAATGCACCGCCAGAGAAAGGTGGGGTCAGGTGGAGCTAGGAACGGTGCGGCCACACCCGCACCCACACCCTGGGCTACGCGCCTGGCCACCGCCTTTGGCGTGTGGACTTCTTGGTGGACTTGGACCCCTATCACGATGATATTCTGGCCCAAGTCTAAAGTTTGGATGCACTATGCTTCTATTGCTTGAATGCGCCTTCTGGTTTGCGCATTTTGGTGAATTTTAATACTTGCGCCTGCAAAACATGTATATACCAAAACTCGTGGAAAATGTGAGTTGTAAACCCTAATTCTAAGTTTTGGTATTCATATTTGTTTTATTTTGTTGAAATGTTGGCGGTAGAAATGTGAGTTAAGTGCTGCCAACAAGCTCCCCCACGCTTAATCCATTGCTCGTCCTCGAGTAAAGTTCTAAGGACTAAGCGGGTTCATCTCCTTGATTTGAAAATCTGCATATAGAATATTCCAAGCTTCATCTAAACCTATGAACTTCCAAGTGTCTACCAAAATATCTTGGGTAATTGAAAAATAGAATAGCTTGGATTCAAATCTTCTTACTCTATCCCTGCTCAGGAACTTGGGTTTTTGTATAATTTTGAAAACATAAAGATAGCTTTTGTTCCTTGAATGATTCACTCAAGTCACTCGATTTTGTAAGTGGTTCCTCACCAAGGCATATTTTGAAAGTTTGCCTTCTTCTCTTTGATCATCCTACTTTTAAAAGCTTATATGGAGCTTGGGTAGGGATGAAAAAGTTGAGGCACACTTACCTTGCATATGTTATAAAGTCAAATCCCGGACCGCACCGAAGAGAAGCATCATACTCTTAAATCAAAATAGTGCAGGTGTGTGGAATTTTTGGTGGAATTATACTCCTCTATTTGATATGATCTCTTTCTCTAGCTTTTATTTTGACACATGTCTATCTTATTTTCTCTATGAGCCTTCATGTGCTCATCATTTTTTGAATACTCTTGGGACCTTCATTGTGTCTCTATATTTTTTATACTTTGGGACCTTCATGTGTCCCTTTTTTGAATACTTTTTTTGCATAGCCTTGCTGTCTCTTTCTAGAAATATGCTAGAGAAATCATATTTTAGAGCATGGAGTATTTATTTTGGTGGTGATGGAAAACATGTTTTAGCGTATTCCCAGTGTAGGAATAGTTGTTTATTTGTGGCGTGTACATGAGTTTTGATCTTGGGAGCATGAAACATCACTCAACAGGGGTCTCAAAACTTGATCAAACTCAACACAAAGTAAGAGGCATATATGGAAGGTTTTTGTCATGTAAGATCATATATCGCCTTGGTTGGTGTTTGAATGTCATTCAAGGAACATGCTATTTGAATTTTGTTTTGTAAACAAATCCCAAGTACTTTGCAAGAACGAGTAAGTGTCATGTCGTCCCACTATATCTCATTCGTCAATTACTTAGATAAAATGGGGTCCCTATGATAAGTGTTCATAAGTTTTTAGGAATGTTAGCAAGGAATAAAAAGTATGCAAACTTTTTAATCATAGGAAGACATGGAGATGGAGCATTTCTTTTTAGTTCATCATTTTTCTTTTCAGTTTTAAATCTTTTTATTAAACATGGAGAGAGGGAGAGCGAGAGTTGCACAAGCTGAGTTTTAAAATTGGCCATCTTTTGTGCAACTGAGTCGGAGGTGAGTTGTGGTACTCCCCCACACTTGTTTTCTTACCTATTTTTATTTTGATACAAAAGAAAATACGAAAACAAGTGCAACAAATATCTCTACTAATAAAATATTTATTCAGTTTGAGATGTGCTTATTTTGAGTTAGGAAATTTGTTAAAAGTGATTAATTTTATTACATCTATTTTTTCTTTGGATTATATAAAGGCTCCAAGAAAACTTTTAATCGTTGACCATTTACCTTAAAAGCATTACCTTCGTCGTCTTGAATTGTGATCGCGCCATGTGATGACGTGTTGACGACGGTATATGGTCCTTTCCACTTACTCTGAAGTTTTCCTTCACCAAAGAGCTTGACTTTGGAGTTGAATAGAAGAACTTTGTCTCCTTCCTTGAATTCTTTTTGCTTGATTCGGTGGTCGTGCCATCTTTTAGTTCTTTCTTTGTAAAGCTTGGCACTATGGTAAGCCTTCTCCCTCCATTCTTCTAGCTCGGCAATTTGCTTTTGTCGATTTCTACCGGCTAGTTTTATGTCCATGTTCTAGCTCTTTATTGCCCAATGAGCTCTATGTTCTAGCTCGACTGGTAAGTGGCAACTTTTTCCATAAACGGGCTAGTATGGTGACATGCCGGTGGGGGTTTTGTAAGCTGTCCTGTATGCCCAAAGTGCATCAGGTAGCTTGTCCTTCTAGCCTTTCCCCATCTCATTGACTGTTTTCTGTAGGTTGTTTTTGATCTATTTGTTCGATGTCTCTGCCTGTCTGCTTGTTTGAGGATGATAGGGTGTTGTGCCTTGATCCAAGCTCCTTCAGGAAGTTTCAAAAGGTCTTATCAATGAAGTGAGACCCTCTGTCACTTCTGACCATCTTGGGTGTTCCGAAGCGAGGGAAGATCACTTCATGGAACATCCTTCGGGCATGCTTGGCTTCAGCAGCTCTGCACGGTAAGGCCTCCACCCATTTGGATACATAGTCAACGGCTACCAGGATGTACTCGTTGTCATGGGATTTTGGGAATGGTCCCATGAAGTCAATGCCCCAAACGTAAAATATCTCTATTTGAAGGTTGTAGTGCAAGGGCATTGCGTTGCGAGCGATGATGCTCCCATGCAGCTGGCATTTCTGACACCTTCAGATGAATTCTTTGGTGTCTTCATACATTGTAGGCCAGAAGAATCCGCACTGCTAGATCTTGGCTTGTGTGTAGAATACTCCATAATGGCCTCCATACGGTGTTGTATGGCATTTTTCTATGATTTGTATCCTTTTTGCTGTTGGCACGCACCTCCTCCATAGTCCGTTAGAACACACCTTGTACAGGTATGGGTCATCCCAAAGGTGATGTCTACTTTCAACTGGCATCTTTTTCTTGTTCTCCCCGGTGGTATGTATCATATGACCATGAAGTTTACTATGTTCGCGTACCACGGGTTGGAGTCCGTCACCTTCAGTAGCATGTCATCGCGTAGGAAGTCGTTTATTGGTAGCTTCTACATGTTAGTGACTTTCATACATGACAAATGATCCGTAATAGTATTTTCTACTCCTTTTTATCTTTTATTTTAAGGTCAAATTCTTGGAGTAGAAGTACCCATCTTATTAATCTAGGTTTAGCATCTTTCTTAGTGAGCAAGTATTTTAATGTAGCATGATCAGTGTAAATGATAACTTTTGCTCCTACTAAGTAAGACCTAAACTTATCTATAGCAAAAACAACTACTAGCAGCTCTTTTTCGGTGGTGGAATAGTTAAGTTGTGCTCCAGCCAGTGTTTTGCTAGCGTAAGCAATCGCGTGATGCTTCTTATCTTTGGTTTGGCCAAGGACCACCCCAACAGCATAGTCACTAGCATCACACATGATCTTGAATGACAGTGACCAATCAGGAGGTTGGATGATTGGCGCTAAGATGAGTGCTTTCTTGAGGGTATGGAAAGTATTTAAGCACTCATCGGTGAACTCAAAAGGTGCATCCTTAGCTAACAGGTTCGTGAATGGTCTAGAGATGTGCGAGAAGTCTTTGATAAAACGTCTGTATAACCCCGCATGACCTAGGAAGCTATGGATTCCTTTTAGGTTCACAGGGGGTGGTAGTTGCTTGATAACCTCAATCTTGGCCTTGTCTACCTCAATCCCTGTTTTGGACACAAGGAGTCTAAGGACGATGCCTTCTCGGACCATGAAGTGGCACTTTTCCTAGTTAAGTACCAGGTCCTTCTCTTGGCATTGTTGCAAGACTTTGTCCAAATTCTCAAGACAATGATTGAAAGTTTTTCCATAGACCAAAAAATTGTCCATGAAAACTTCTATGATTTCTTCAATCATGTCCGAGAAAATAGACATCATGCACCATTGGAATGATGTGGGTGCATTGCACAACCCGAAAGGCATTTGTCTATACGCATAGGTTCCATACGAGTAGGTAAAAGTCATCTTGCTTTGATCATCGGGGTGGATGGGAATCTGATGATACCCCGAATACCCATCAAGGAAATAGAAGAAAGAATGCTTCGCCAACTGCTCTAACATTTCATCAATGAAGGGCAGTGCAAAGTGGTCTTTCTTTGTAGCCGAGTTGAGCTTTCGGTAATCGATACACATCTCCACCCCATGATGGTTCATTGTAGGATCAATTCATTTTTACTATTTTCAATGACCATCATTCCTCCTTTCTTGGGTACCACCTGGATGGGACTAACCCAATCACTATGTGGTACGGGATAAATAATCCTGACATGAAGAAGTTTGAGGACTTCCTTCTTCATGACTTCCCTCATCGCATTATTCAACCTTCGCTGAGGTTCTCTAGATGGTGTGCTAGAGGGATTGATTGGAATGCGATGGGTGCAAAGTGTTGGACTTATTCCCTTAAGATCCTGAAGGAAATACTCGAAAATAGACCTATATAACTCAATAATAGCGATGAGTTTGGTTGTCTCCTCATCAGTAAGCTTGTCACTTATGATTATAGGAGTTTTGGTGTCGCCATTAAGAAAAGCATAACGTAGGCCAGCGGGTAGGGGTTTAAGTTCAATTGGAGGTTGTGCCGGTACTTCCTCCCTAGGAAGGTTTATGGTCTCACCTAAGTCGTCCTTCTCTTCAATGAAGAGTTTGGCATCTTTTTCTAAGGCTGACTTGGGAGATTCAAAGGGTGAAACCAACATGACCTCCTTGGGTAGTTGTGGATAGGGGAGAGATTCTACCACCGAGTTTTTGGCTCAAGTGATAGGAATGGAAAAAGTGTCTCTCCCTAGCTTTATGTCTAGGTCCCCTAATGTGGGTGACTTTGAAGAGTTTTTCTAGGGGATGCCCTATCATGATGTCGGAACCCTAAATGTCAAAGATGTGGAAATCAAGGGCCATAACGACATCACCATGATGTATTGTTGCACTATGTAGAATTCCATGCATCTTTAGGCTAGAACGTGGGGCAACTCTAAGAGATTTGTTTGTTGGAGCAAGAGGTTCATTGCCAAAGTAGGCAGACGCAAAGGATGCGGACATGATATTTTTTCCAACAGTTGGATTGTATAGCACATCCACCAAATTGTCATGAATATTGCATTGAATGGTTAAAGAAGGGGTGCGAATCTGAATTTCTTCAAAAGAGAGCTCTGCTTCTTCTATGCATTCGTTGCTCATGATGGCAGTCAACTCCCTGATGGAGTTTTCTGTTCGGATGAGGATCTCTAAATGGGAGGTATTGGTTTGGCTTTGGCCGAAGAGACTTCCTCATGGTTTGATTCGGGCTCTACATGGAGGGGTTCTAGGGGAGGAGTGTTCTCTAGAATGAGGTCTAGTAATGCTTCTCCTTCCGCTATGGTTTTATGGTTGAATGAACCTCCGGCAGCGATATCAAGTTGTAGGGCAGATTCCTTGCTAAGACCTAACCAAAAATGTTGTAACAGCACATGGTTTGGTATAGACAAGTCTAGGCCAGAGTGTGATACGAGTGAAAATCTGGCCCAAGCTGCACCTATGGTTTCCTTCTCTTTTTGTTGGAAATCGAGAATCTCCTGTTGTAGGGAAGCGATTCGAGATATAGGGAAGAACATGAGATAGAATTTGTTCCTCAATTCTTCCCAATCTCCTTTTACCTTCCCTATGATATAGGCGTACCATTGTTTTGCCCTCTCATCACCGAAGAGTTTCATGTGGCATGCCCGAAATGGTTAGGCATGCACAGAGCTGCTCAAATTCCCGTAGGTGATGATATGAGTTTTCGTGATCTAACCCCGAGAAGGTTTGTTCCCAAACCATGGCTATAAAGCTAGGGCGGAGTTCATAGCTAGAAGCTGTTATTGGCTTCGAGGAGTGTGGTGGCTCTAAGAACTCGCCCTTGGGAGCAGAAAGTTGATGAATTGATGGTTGCTCCATTGGAAAAAAATAAAAGAAAAGAAAGGTAAAAATAAAAGGATGCACAGGCAAACTAGGTTCGGAGATAATTACGACAACCATTCCCCAGCAACAGCGCCAGAAATGCTTGTTGGTATTTCTTAGCGTGAATGAAAGAATCCTCAAGCGCACGGATATACCATCGTAACACTTCACCCAGAAGTATTCAGGGTATCGTATTTTCCTAAAGGAACGGATGTGTAAAGCCTCTTAGCTAGTTCGCCCAAGATAACAAGAAGGATAGCTCGGGTAGTGAGGTTTTTCTAAGGGTAGAGGTCCAAAGTTAAGATAGTCTTGCCACTATAGACTTACTTCACGCACCGGATAACACTTGGTTTGCCAATCATTGCCGTCCTATAGCTCTATGATGTACCCGGATGTGGGGGATTACAAGGGATGGATAGGGCTCTCACCACCTGCTGCCTACCCTCAACCGTGGGATACAAGGCAAACGAAGGTAGCCTCAAGCCTAGACACCATGCATATGCTATTGACTACTACTCTAGCACACATGCAAGGGTTATCCATCTTTATCAGGGCCCTTCTACTAGAGTATCCGTCACGAGGATGGACGACAAACCCACTAGAATATAGCGATCAAAGAAAACTTTTCTTAAGAACTCAACACCAAAGATAAACATGAAACTTATAGTCCAAGTAGTACTTGGTTCATTGAGGTACAACTGTACAGGGAGCTGACAACCCCGGCACTCCATCTACTTGATGTACTAGGGTCGCCAAGTACAAGAAGTAGAGGTTGCCGACACTCCGGTACTCCTCCAACTCGTTGCTCACTCACTCCCAATTCTAATTCTAGCTAAAGCCTAGGTAGGAATGAAGCCCTTGTTCTCTCTTTCTCTCTTGTGTGTTGATGATCTAAAATGTGAAGAGGGGGCCTCCTTTTATAGCTTGAGGATGGTCAGTTTGCTCAGGTATTTTAGGAAACATCACATGCCACTGCCTCCCCACGCATTGAATGCACCTCCAGAGAAAGGTGGGGCCAGGCAGATCTAGGGGCGGTGTGGCCGCACCCAGGGTGTGGACGCACCCTGGGCTACGCACCTAGCCACCACCTTTGGTGTGTGGGCTTCTTGGTGGACCTGGACCCCTATCACGATGGTATTCTGGCCCAAGTCTGAAGTTTGGATGCGCTTTGCTTCTATTTTGCTTGAATGCACCTTCTGGTTTGCGGATTTTGGTGAATTTTCGTACTTGCACCTGCAAAACATGTATATACCAAAACTCATGGAAAATGTGAGTTGTAAAACCTAATTCTAAGTTTTGGTGTTCATATTTGTTTTATTTTGTTGAAATGTTGGCGGTAGAAATGTGAGTTAAGCACCGCCAACAATCTAATGCAGAACGGATGAGCCATAGATGTTGACATTTATTATGAACGCAAGAAAGTCCGCCCACTGTGTATTTGATCTTGTAGGATAATATAAAGTGTCATAGCAATCAGTCTGCCCCTCAGCTGCTGTGACTGCTTGGACTGGAATGAAATACGTATATAGAAAAGACCTATCACAACCGCACCAGGCATTTAAGTGTCAAGCGTGTCATGGTGGTCAAAAGCTATTTTTCTCGATTCACTTCTTGTGTCCAGCTTTCCTACCGCATTCGCTTCACTCTTGTCAGTTGTGCAAGGTCTATATGAAAGGAGCGTCCCCCCTTTTCCTCTGAGAGTGTAGACGATCAAACATAGCCGATGGAGTGTAGACGATAAGAAGCTTTGAAACCATGTAGCCATCTCTAGCCAGCTACTACCCCTCGGCTGCTGTGAGCCTACGGCTTGGATTGGACTGCACTATGCCACCGTATACTTCACCGAATGATAGAAGGTCCGATCCGTCTAAAATATTCACTATCAGAAGTCTATTCTAGCCCTGGCATCCCTATATGTACAAAGCCTGGCCTCACTCCCATTGTCTGACTCCCCCTTGCATTGCGCAAAAGTCATTGCGAGTTCCCACGCCAGTTCGCAAATGGAATTTCAAGAACTCCTACTATAGCCCCCGCTCGGTGGAATCCCCCACCTCCTCCTCAATCAACCTACGTCGCACCACTCCGCCTCTCCAGGCCTCCAGCTCACTACCATCCACACACCGTAGCTCGATCCACGCCAGCAATCATGTCGCTGATGGTGCTCCGTATCGAGGTGCAAATTGTGATCGTCGGCCACCTAGCTATGAGCTTAGAGCGGCCCATGGATGACCTCCGTAGCCTACGGGTGACCTGCTCATCCATGCGCCGCATCTGCGGTGACCCCACCATCGGTCGGCGTCTGGCACTGGATCGGTTCAAATGCAGGAGGACTTGGGATGATCCCATCGACTATGAAGCCCTCCTTGCTAGGCTGACCCAAGTGTAACCCCCCTGGTGTTACGAGCTTGCTTAGCACCGAGATTTAGTTCTGAGAAGGATTAGCCTAACAAGCTTTTGGGTTTTAAAAATTTATAATGCGCGTGAAATGATAAGCGAATCCTATGTGACTCACTTTTGTGGACTCAAATAAATATCCAAGTTAACTTACTTGGTGCGTAAAAGTGCTAATGAAAATCCTAACAAGAAGAATAGAATAAGTAGTTTTAATTGTTCGGTACAAAAAATAATTTCTATAAACAAAAATAAAACATAACTTGAATTTAGTACTTAAATAAAAATTGAAGTACAAGTTTAGTAGATGGAAATGCAACTTTAACTTTTAGAAAATAAATATTGTTAACTAGTGTTTTGGGAGCTCAAAAATCGAATCTGGAAATCTAAACTAGAACTTTCGTTAAATCGACAAGAAATTGAACTTATGTTCAAAATGCCATTTTTGGTGAATTATATTGAGCAAAATAGTTAAATGGTGCTTAAATATGTTGCTCCTATGGGTTAGTATAAGGTATGGACAATTGGATGAAGTGTTTGTTGGTTGAAGTTAACAAGGTTTAGACCTATTAAAAATTGTGACAAAAGAGTTAATGGTTACTTAGCCCCAACTGAAATCCTTAACTTTTTCTAAGTATGGAAGGGTAGTAGACAATGCCATTTTGCCATTTAAATTCTAACTAAAATGTTTAAACACTAGGTCCATGTGTTTTGTATTGTTGATTGCAACAAAGTGAGTACTCGAGCATGGCATAGGTGGTTGTTGTGTTGGGTGTCACGTTGCCCTCGTAAAAATTCCCCAAACTTTGTTGGAACACGCGGTAAACCACGTGTTGGTGTTGTGTCTATGAACTGGCATTCAGCGTGATGAACTCATGTTGGCACCTCTATATCTTTCTCTCTAGTTGCTCCCTGGTCATGATGATTGCTTTGCTAGCTAGCTGGTAGTGTTGACCTTAGGTTCATAGAATTGGTTGAGCCTTCATCGAATCAGTGAGTAGTTTTTGGCCCGCTTTAAAAAGAGTGTGTGGCATCGTTCCCAATTTCTTGACCTGAGGCTGTGGTCACCATGTGCATGAGTGTGCTGCCAGTGACAAGCTCAGTCTATGGCGGGTGGCTGCCACTGGTCAGTCCGCATTTTGTTGTCGCGTGTTGCTTGGTGCCACGCAATGCCTTCGCCTCGCCATGGTCGAGTCCCACAGGCCAGCCCTAGTGGTGGTCGGTCGTGCATGCGCCAGGCCAGGCTTGGCCACCACCGCCCCGCATCATGTGCATTTATTGCCAAGTCATGCACAGGACTACACTCTGTCTTCCCTATCACCTTGCCTCGCTCTATAGCGCACGTTCACAGCCATTCACCTCACCTACCCCGCTCCCGCTCGTGCCGCCTGCTACAGCATCATGATGTCACGCTGCCGCATACACATGGCCGCACAGGCACCCCAAGGGCTCCACCCGAGCATTAACCACGCAACCCTTTCCCTCGCTCTTGAGGGTGTGTCCTCATGTTGCCATGCCTTGTCGGGTCTTGGCTAGGTCACCTCCATCGGGGCCACTCCCTACGATGTGGCGGTGGTAGTGCGCCGCTCTCCTCTTCCCTTCATAATCATCGACTTGAACCCTCCCAGTCTAATTTCCTTGCACCGGTGGGTAGCTTAGCAAGTTATCTAGGTGTCGCATTCTCATCGAGCCCGGCCTTGGTTTGTCAGTGGTCAATTTTGGTTTCTCCTCGCCGCCAGTCATGTGCACCACCATGACCAGAGGGTTGGGGGTAAGGCCGTAGGAGTGGTAACAGTTCAATTCCCCATAACCCTGAACTCACCTTGACTCCCTCTATCCGGTGCTCACACTATTTTGGCTAGGGAACTCGTTGACGACATGGTGGCATGTTAGTGTCTAGCTCGGGGCATCGCCGCCATGCCCGAGGGTGCGTGGCTAGACCACCTTAGCTTTTTCCTGCTTCAACCGTCACTATAGAGTACACTAGGGTGAGCTACTGATGCTTCTCCACCATCTCTACCTTTTTGTGAGGGTGTAGGCTCACCGGAACAGTCACGCCGCCGCCACGGATAGCCGTTCGACATTGTAGCCCGTGACATGGCGCCTTCGAGTCCCTAACCGCCACCCATCCTTGCATGTTTAGCTATAGATGATGGTCGGCCCCTTACTTCCATCATAGAACGCCTAGGTTGCCCAGCGTAACCGCCTTATGCCATTGGCCGCCGCACCGGCGCGCGTGGGGATCCCCAGGGACCTCCCCATGGTAAAGGAGAAAACATCCGAGTGTTTGGTTGCAGAGTTACTGATGGTAGGAATAGTGCGCATAGTAATCGTATTAATCTCTAAAAGCTCAAGGGCCTTTCTACAAAATAGCCAATGCACGCAGGGGCCCCTAGCCTTAGACCATACTGGGCCGCCGCGCTGGGCTACCGGGCCAGAAGGGGTTGCTGTCGGTCCTTTTCTTTTTCTAATGCATTTTTAATTTAGTTTCTAAGGTAAACTTGTAAATTTAGTATAAAATTATGTAGTTAACCAAAAATTATGAAACCAATTTTGTTAGGTTCATAAAATCTGATCTATCTGTTAGTATATTTTGTTCACATAGTTTTATAATATTTTTAGAAGTGGTCTAATTAATTTGAGATGCTTAATATTGTTAAGATATAAACTTGAAGGAATTTTTTGTGATAAATTGGTGATAGTGTTGGCTCTGAAACTTTCACAGTAAATTCCTCACATTATTAGGTGCTCACTGTAATTTGTGTAGCTCCATAATAATTAGTTTCCTTGGGTAGCTAAATGAGCCCTAGTTCGAAAATATATGTTTAATCAATAAAATGGCAAAACACCTTTGGAATTGTAGGACTAAAACATTTTTCCGGAGGTGAAGCCTTACTTAACGACGTGGATACGAAGACTAGTACGTTAGTCATTTAAGCCTGCTCGTTAACTTCTAGAGTGTAATCATATTTTTAAGAGTTGTTGTTACTGTTGATTAATTGCGTCTCTACATTGTATCCACATATATCATAATAGGAACAGCGATGGATCATGGAGTCGACCGAAGTAGCGGAAAAGATGGTGCCTTGATAATCGTGTCACTATGATGGAATGCTAGCTTTTGGTTATATCTTACCCAGGCAAGCCCTAGTGCATAACCCATATTATTCTACACTTTAATTTATGCTTGTGCATTAAGTTTTAAGGAGTTGAATGAAACCACTTGCATATATATATCCTTATCCTATGAGTCCTACTCGTATGTCAAAATTATGTAGATTGCTATGCTATAGGATATGGTAGAAGTCAAGTGATTACCTGTCACTCGCGAGAGATAGGAAAGATATTATTGTTGTTATTATATTACTATAACATGGAATACATATATGGATGATAATTGGAGACCAGGCGGAATGGTACTTTGGATCTGGTCTTGGTTAGGCATTCGAGCGAGGCTCGGATTACACTTATTCCACTTGTGTCGATTGAGGACCATCCGTTGCTGTGGATGGTAGTCAGGTCACAGACTTATTATCTTGAGCACATACTTGCTTATGGGAGCGGAAAGGCTCATTACGCTCTTGTCGTGGGTTCCGGCTCTTTCTGGACCGACTAATTGGAGGCAGGGAAAGGTGGAGGTCTAAGCACCATACTAAGACCGGGTCTTAAGTGTGGGGGCTTAGAGTCCAAGTTTGGATGGGGATCTGGACCCCATGACAGGAATGGAATGGGATAGTCTTGTTTGTGCCTGGGGTACAAACGAGGCTTGTGTTTCGAGGTACCTAGCTGGGATACATTGATTCGTGAATTGCCATTTCTGTGAGACAGTATCGACTTGGCTATAGTCTAGCACCATAGTAAGAACTAGAATATGAAGATGGTAAAATGGTTCTGATTGCTCACCACATGCTTGAAAGTAGCATAGGTGCTTACATAGAATGGTTAGTTAATGAACTAATGATGACTACTAATAAAATTGACTATAAGGATGCACGTTTAGTAATTCTTCCTATAGATGCAATAACTCACAAGCCAGATAGCCTAGCATATCTTTGGAGTCTTTTATTTTCCTCCTGTCGGGTAAGTCTTGCTGAGTACAATCGAGTACTAGGGGTTTTATTCCCCCTGTTGCAGGTGACCGGAGGATATGTAGAGCTGACTCTTGTGTGTGGAAATCTCCTGGTGGGCTCAGAGAGGATTCCTTTCCCTTATGACCATAGTGTTTATTTATAACCCTCACTAAAGGTTTTTATAAGACAAGATGTAAAATCTGCTAGCATCTCTTGTATAAAAATGTCCACTACGTTAATGCTCTACCATGTTATTAAATTAATCTTGCTTTCTCTAAAACTCTGATAACATTGTTATACTCCGCTATTATAATAAATTGAGGTAATATTCTATAGTGTAATAAAGTGATGTAAGAAATGACTTAAGAATGATGTAAGCTTTATTCTCTCATTTATGTTCCTGATGGAAAAATGTGGATTTTGAGTTCTCCCTTGGGGTGTGCTCGATGGAACTACGTAGTTTAGTGTCCTCTCTTGAGTACTTAGTGTTTAATGGAAGATAAGTACTTCTAGGAGGCATTAGATGAGGTGGTTCTACCACACCAAGTAGGCAACCCAGAGGCTTGCTTCCTCATCGGGATACAAACTATATTCATGGAAAAGCACAGCCCCCGGCCATGCCTCAATGATCTCATCCATTCCACTGATGGCAGGCAAAATCTGGTGACCTATCTGGTCACCCTATTGCTCTATAGGCACAATGGCGATGCCAGCGATGATGACACTATGAAGCGGTACATAAGACGAGTCGAGGGCGAGGAAGTATCGTGGTCCAATGAGTAGGTGGCTAAGCAACATGGAGTGTGTGCTGTGCCACCTCTTAGCCATCGAGGTGGTCCTCCAAATGACATGGGGCAAGTTGTTGCTGCCATCGCCGACACAGGTACGTGGTCATCTTTCGTGCATCAGGCGGCATCTGCAGATATGCAGATGGATGGGAAAAAAAGGGCTCTATATTGCAGCGAGGACTGTAGGCTTTGCTAAGAAATCCATTTTTCGAATAGGAAATTAGAATAAGAAACTAGTAATTCACACTTTTTGAATGTAGTGTATTCTAGCATTTGAAATTTGTCCTCAAATATAGTGTATTCTATAGCTTTTGATTTCCTATTGCTTTTGCTTTTCTGTTGTTTTGTTTCAATTATATTTGTTTCCTTTACAGATTCAACGAAAGTACTAGTACGAAACAGGTTTCCCTATATAACGTGAGATGTGTCCGACCCGGTCAGATTTACAATGCTCGGACTTTCTTATGTGTGTAGTAAACTTCGAATAGCTATGTGGTCCTCCATTAGGCATTAGATCGACGGGAGACTTGATTAAATGTATTCTGTTATGCATATTTACCATACTACAGATCAGAAAGAGAACCAGAAAGAAACCAGCAGGCAAAACCAACCAACAGGGGCTAGAAAATGGCTACCAAATGACTAAAGGACCTGATCTACACCACACTCAATAGAGTTTAACCCACACAATCGCTATGTCTGTGTTAACTTTTGTTGAACTTTGTATTAGGTGGGATAAACTCTGTCTAGGCCCTATTGGTTGCTTTTGCCTGTAGTTCTCTTTCTGGTTCTCTTTCTGATCTGTAGTATACTAACGATGTTTGCCCTTTCTGATCGAAGGATGTGGGCGTATAGATGTTGAAATTTTCTGAAGCCTAAGACAGTCTGACCCTAGGAAATATAGACGGTTCGGATCACTATGAGTAGATAAACAATGAAGTATTGTGATGGCAACTATCAGGGGCCATCCAACTAGTCCATAGAACCCAACAATTGGTTCAGGATACAAACAGGTATGGACTAATAAAACAACTAATTGGCTAATTTTTAGCCATGGCTAACTAGTCGTAGTCCATCCATACAGGGCCTAAGATAGTCTAATACTAAGAAATCTTCATCAGGCTGAATAATACTTTTGATGAAACAACAAAATACAATTGGTGTCAACTCTTGAACCGAGTTCACCACCACCATCCCTTGTTTGTCTTGCACACCTCCACCTTGAGCTTAGCTTCATTGTCCTTAGCTCCTCCTCCTGTTCCTCTAGCTCCTCATCATCATCATCATCATTGTTGTAGGTGGCCATGTGGATCTTCGCTGAAGAAGCAAGTGTCGCCGACATTGAGGTTGTTGTCAGCGCAGAAGGCGCCCCACCCATACTTGAAAGACACTCACTAGACTTTGTTCGTGAGGGTCCTCTCCAAACCCACACACTAGGACTGCCTAGCCATCTGCAGCTCGATGATGCGCCACTGCTTGTAGTTGTGTGCTCGCTCGAAGTCCACTGGCACGTTCTTCCCCTCGCACAAAAAAAGACTGATGACAAAGAGGACAATGGTAACTTGTGACATCGTCGGTACGTTCTGCGTCTCACGTGAGTGCTCACCAAATACTTCGCTTTGAGGTGGTACTTCTTTAGGATCACTACAAAACTCCTCGGCTCTATGATGGGTAGGGAGAGCTGATTACCGTTGGCCTTGAAATCGTGCGGGTACTACTTGCGGCCATTGGTAATGTCGAAGACCTTGATGTTAATTTGTGACTGGCCATCATATCGCAATACAAGAGAGTACCCATCGCGGAGGTTGAGGGTGCGGGCGAAGTGACTCCATCCCCGGCGGAGGTACAAGTGCCTACCATCGATGATGTCGGGGAACACCTCCACCTTCCACCAGGCCAGGCTCTACTCATCGTCTAGACAAAGCTCGAGTTTCTGGAGACCTCCGATGACCTAGGCAATCATAGTCGGCAGCTTCTACGTTCATAAAGATCAAGATAGCCAGATAGAGGGACAAGTTCATTCCCAATGGCAAACCCCAGCAAATCAGATTCAGCAAATAGAAAACGAGCACTTACCAATTTTTCTGCATACATTCTAGGACGAAGCATCTAAAAGCACTCCAGGTCGCTCTGGCTCGGTCCTACCATGTCTTCTTGTAGCCCCACCTGCCAACTAGGGAACTTAACAATCTTGAGGAATCCTTGTTGATATATCTTTGTTCTTGTTGACCTCTCACAGGGGGCTTTCTTTTCTATGTTTCTGGTGTTGTCACAAATGCATGGAGTGCACATAGTGATGGGGCATCAGGGGAGGAGCCAATATGTAGTAAAATCCAGCGCTGAGGCTCACGCCATCTCATCGGCGTAAATGGAGGAGACGTCCTCTAGTTTTTATCAGTGTATGGTTGGGAACATCAATGCTCCTACATCTTCAGTCGAACACGCCTTCTGTGGTATGATAGGTTGTGATTCCCTAGGGAGCACGATGGTACCCGAGATGAAGCACACCGGTTGGAAAAAATCTTTATCTTGCCTTGCCCTAGAGTCCCTGTGATGGTCCGAGCATTGTAAATCTAATCGAGATGGACACGCCTTCAGTCTACCCCTCGACTGCTGTGACTGTTTGGATTGGAATCAAATAAGTATAGAAAATACCTATCACAACCGCACTAGGCATTCAAGTCTCAAGCATATCAAAAGCTCCTTTTCTTGAATCACTTCTTTTGTTCAGCTTTCCTAACGCATTCACTTCACTCTCATATTTTACCGCGCTCACAAGAAAGTGCGAAATATGGCACATTTGATCTTGTTGGACACTATATAGTACAGAGCTATGAGTAAAACTATTGCCTATGGAGTGCACTCGGTCACAACATTTGTATCAGTAGTAGTAGAAGTCATGAGTGGCTTTTATCTGTGTTGAACCAAACTCATCTTATTATCGTGTATTTGATAAGATTTGTTGAACTTGCAAGAACCATGCATCAAGGATTATTTTTATTCAAAAATTTTATACTTTACAGGATCACACAAGGTCTGGCCATCTAAAATCTTGACTAACCAGACGACGTGCTCCTGCATTCCCATGCAGGCGCCCGTGCATGGGTGGCATCAGCAGCCTGTTGCAGCAGGGGATGTCGCCTTCTGGCCCGTTTCATTGATGTGACGGGGCAAAGCCCCACCGCCCACCCACACAAATGTCTTGGTCGTGGGGTGGTCGATGGCCCCCAAACTATAGTGGTAGAGACAAGGGGCAAGAGGGAAGGTTACACCTGCTGCCTTCTCTCTCCAAAGCTCCTGATTCCATCCCAAAGCTTTTGCCTTCCACCCTACTGCACCGCCGACGCCTCCTACTAGGACCGTGGCGAAGCAGATGAGGTCATCTATCAATGTGGAGTCCCCGGAGGCCTTCAATGCTGGCAATCCTCCACCGACAAACGGATCTCTCATCGGCCTGCTCTCTAACCTAACAATTCCCCCTTTGGAGGTGGATCATCACCGCTCATCATGTTGTTTATGTTCATTTAACCAGAGTATGCGAGCAATGCTCACACTAGTATTTGTGTTCATGTTGTTTAATTTAACTAGTATGTGGAATTTGCCTACTATCTCAATAGGTGATCGTGGGCATGATGGCATCCCAAGCCTTGTTGGGTTCTTCGTCCATAGTCACGCTCAAAAAGCGGCCTCATGAGGCATCCCCTGATGGAGGCAGCCACCCACGATTCCATGCCATCCTATGCCGGTAAGTTCGATAAAAGTTGTTTGCCTTCTCAATCAGATCGCTCTCCCCCTTATCCAATATGGGCTTGAACTTGGCTTGCATTGTGCGGCGCTTCCTCATGGTGGTGCCATCTCTAGTCATGGGGCTTTCCCCGGTGGTGCCAGAGAGTCTCCCGTCGTCGCTTGCCGCCGTCGAGCCCGTTTGTCCCCGCATAGCCCTCTAGTTCTAAAGTGGGCGAATCCTCAAAAGCGCATGAATCCTCAGACAACGTAGACTACCATTAATTATTGAAGGATTACCATGAGGTCCAAGTAGTTTTGCCATTGACTAGGCTGAACACTGAGATGCTGCGTGGTGAGCTGGACGCCGTGCACGATGCACTTCAAGCTTACAAGAATCTGGTCTCCCAAGCACGAGGCGAATTGGCGATCGCCAATGAGCAGGCCCAACACATGATGAACCTTATTATGGTACTGAGCGCATGGCTCGGCACCCTACAACAGTCCATGCTAGCCGCCTATAATGCGGCCTTCCCCGTTGGAAAGGTGGATAATCTGTTCACCGTAGAGGAGCACCTCTGAGCCCTACCGGCCCGCCTTTGAGCCATGGTGACCAAAGCCGTTCATCGGGGGGCTGCCATTGTGTTGGCTGCACGCCCACCTTAGATTGGCACAGCGGTGAACCTCGGAGTGGCGGAGCAGGGTTTTTTGCCTATTTGATCGAGAGTTTCAAGCCGCCGCAACGCCGTCTTACGGAAGGTGGACGTGGACGAGATCCTACATGCCAACCTTGACCCTTGATCTGTGGGACATATCAATAGTATTAGTAGTCATGAATAAGTTTGATCTGTGGGTCGCCCTTGTAAAATATGTGACCTCTTATTTGCATGTTGTTGTTAACTTTTGTTGAACTTTGTATCTGACCTTGTTTGGATGCATATGTATCCACATCAATCCACATGTGTTAGAGTGGAATGGATTGAAATTTAGTTTAATTCCACTTCAATCCACTTCAACACATGTGGATTGAGATGAATACATGGACATCCTTGTTTGGATGCATGTGTATCCACTTCAATCCATATGTGTTGGAGTGGAATGGAATGGAATGGAATTTAGTTTAATTCCACTCCAATCCAATTCAACACATGTGGATTGAGATAAATACATGCGCATCCAAACAAGGCCTTAGGTGGGTTAAGCTCTATTGAGCATGGTGTAGCTCATGTCCTTTGGTCATTTTGTAGCTGGTTTATAGCCCCTGTTGGTTGCTTTTCAATGCAGATTTCTTTCTAGTTGTCTTTGATCTGATCTATAATATATTAAACATTCATGAGTGCCTTTGATCTCTATTGAAGCCAACTCATGTCTTTGATAAAATTTATTGAACTTGAAAGAACCTTGCAATGAGGAGCAAGTCTCGCCTTAGTCTAATGCACAGCAGAGGAGCAATTGGTGTTGAAATGTTATTGCACACGTAAGAAAGTCCGACCGCAAGTCTCGCCTTAGTCTAGCAGAGTAGAGGAGCCATTGGTGTTGAAATGTTATTACACACAAAAGAAAGTCCGGCCTCTGTATATTTGAATGCGTCTGACAGTATCCTGTGTAGTTTTTCTTGTCTTCCTGTGATGCTTGTTATTGTGTCGTTTACGATTTTAAGTTTGGCTAACTTAATAGTAGCATAGCCTAGTAGTACAATATGGTGGGTGCAATGTAGTGCTTTTGAAGTGTCATTTTTGTGTATTTTAGAGTATCCTCATCAGCATACCCCATGTACCCATGACATTAGAAATCAATATAAGTATTCTACTACAGCTAAATTAATGGATAAAATAGCGACGGGTGCTGTAACACCACCGTAACACATGTGTGCACCAAACAAATAATTTAATTTGCAAACAAAACAAAGATAGCACACTAGTTTAGCTGAAATAATGACAACATCCATCATTAAGGAAATTAACATGTCCATAAACAAGCAAACAACATTGGTCCATTTAAATGCATGATAGAGAGATACATCAAATGCAGCTTTATTTACTGCTCTGCTAATGAATCCAAAAATAAGGGAACATAAGAAAGATAGAATGGTCTATAGATGAACTCTTTTTTAACAGTACATCTACCATATCGAAAGACACGGGCAGGGATGACACGAACACTTATGCGGTCCATGTCATATGCAATCATTGTTCTGTCCTCCCCAGTAAAGAAAATCAAATTCTATTCTGGGTGAACTGTAATCACTATGTCCTCATCAACAAAATCTGGGAAAGCAAATCTAACATTAATCCTTCCAAATAGGATCCGTGTGGTGACCATATGCTTCAATGTCTAATTATTAGTACCATAGTCTTCAAGGATCCAGATTGAAAGTTTGGAATCATTGGGACCACCAACAGTACATACACACAAGTGACCCTGAGCTTGATGCATGGAGTGTTGAAGACCACTAGGCCCATCAATTTTCCTCCATGTATTTCCCTCCATATCCATAGCAAGTATCATAGGGTACTCCCCAGAGCACCCCATAATGTGCAGACAACCGTTAAGAAACATACTTGGTTGTCTGTAAAATGTCACATCAGTATGCTCGCCCCATTCAGATTCCTTATAGATCCATGCTGTAGTTTGAGATGAATAGATCTCAACACCTACACACATAGCATTGACATCCACATATTCAATCACATGGAAGTGCGAGGAGGTTGTCGGATCAAACGCCAAGCGAGCCTCATTAACAGCATGGGTGCTGGGCGATAGAATTTTAAACTTCTAGGTTATTAGATTACAAATGACATAGCGGTATCCATCAGCCCCAAGGCACCAACATAGGATGAGGCCATTACAGCAATCTAAGATAGCTACATTTTCAATGTTGAAGGGCAAGAATTACAAGGAGCGGGGGCGTACATCACGAATGATGTTGGTTAAGTTTCGATTGCTGTCCTCACTGCCATAGAAGAAGCCGGCCACTGTCTGGGCAGCTCGAGATGAGGTTTTTCTAGGAGCGATAGACACATTTATAGCGGAACAAGGAGCAAGCAGGGAGGCGGTGGAGGATCTTGAAAATGACATCCTCCATGAGGCTGGCCAGTGCATTCCTCTTGTTGGGGCCTTCTCCATTTCATCAATGTGCAGTACGATGAGGGCTTCCTCAGTGATCTCTGAAGAGGAAAATAATTCAACAAAGATCCATCAGTGAAGTCCACAACTCATACCAAAGTGCAACTTTAACAACCATAAATAATTTTCATGGTACGACCTCATGTAAATTTAGAGTAGCACCACATAGATATATATAACTCAAACTAGAGTAGCAGTTAATAGAGCTATAACCATTACAATTTCAGCAGTTAATTGAGCTTCCTTAGTTTTCACAAGTAGAATATCAGTGAACAAGTGGTAGTGATCATCATTGGCATCAGTAGCAACATGTGCGTCTTAAACATTATTGGCCTCAGTGATGTGAATGATGGACACAAAGCATTGATTTGCTTTCAATGCCTTCATCTTGTTTGAAACCAAATGGATAACTTGGTTATCAATAAGGAGAAGACATAGAAAGCAAACATATGAGCTGCATCCTAATACATCCAACAGCCATGTGGACATCATTGGCACAAAAATGTGGCCTCAGATATGTTACAAGTTCAAAATACCATAAGGACTCACTGGTGGCACTAGAGCATACGAAATAGAAATGTAGAATCAAGCAACCACTGAACAGAAAAAATAGTTTAAGGCAGAAGCGAAGGGCCTATATGTTTGCCTAGACAGATAGGTATAATCAAGAAAGCACTTGACAATTAACAGGCCTAGTTACACACATACATTTACAGTAAGAACACTGAACATATGCAGAAAACCAAGACACCAGCAGAAAATCAACCAGTGCCACCTCCTAGTTCTTTTCATCAGCATTGGCCTAACCAGATCTGCAATGCTACAATATTTCTTGTATTCCTCGTGTTCAAGCAAGGACCAAAACAGTGAAGCAAACAAGAAAAGGCGAGAAAGGAGACCTGCGGATCGGATATGTTGCCTCTATCGCGGCACACAATGGACACGGATGCCAATGCAGCCGCGCTCCACCGGCAAGCCCCGCCACCTAGCCTCCAAAAGGACATCAGAGCCACCACAGCACACCGGAGATCCTCCGCCGCCGCCGCCGCTAGTCTAACGGGCACATATTTGTTTTCACTTGAAGGGGAAATATCCAATATAGTTCAACCTGTAGGGCATCCACACAGAGAATATAATACTATAACAACTCCAAAGACATGTCAATGCAACTAGGCATCTAGCGCAATAGTAAAGACCGTGTATTCCTTCCTCCGGGTCCTGGGTTTGACTCCTAGGCATTGAGTTTTTTTTGAATTTATTAGACCCCGGCGGCACAAAAGGTACAAGTGACATGCAAGCCATTGGGTCCCACAGGTCGGATGGAGATGAAGAATGGTCCCACGGGTACACGTGACACATGAGCCATCGGGCCCCCATAGCCGAATGGTCCCACAGGTACACGTGACATGCAAGCCATCGGGTCCCACAGGTCGGATGAAGATAGAGAATGGTCCCACAGGTACACGTGACACATAAATCATCGGGTCCCACAGGTCGGATGCTAAAGGGTCCCACAGGTACACATCGGACGGAGAAAGGATTGAGCGAAGACTTTTATGATGAATTGCAAGCATCACAGATGAGTAACAGCAGGTCCCACAAGTACACGTAAGATGGAGAAGGGTCCCACAAGTACACGTCGCTTGGAGATATGATCGAGCGGAGACTTTTTTGATGAATTGCAAGAGTCACGGATGAGTAACTGTCGGTCCCATAGGTACACGTTAGATGGAGAAAGTACCGTGTGGAGATATATGATGAAGTCGTTCGTTACAGATCAAATATTGTTCGTCACAGATGTGTAATTAGTTCAATGACAAAGCCTTGTTCGTCACAGTTTTAAAGGAGATCATCATAGATGAGTCGTCACGAGTGATATGTGATGAAACCCTACGCTCTTCTATGACATTTTTTGTGATGATGCCTGATTTTGTCATAGAAAGGGAGGGTTAGAGGATCGTTACCACTGATCTATGACGAAATAGAAATATTTATCATAAAAAGCGCTCTTCTATGATGGTTTTGGATTCGTCATTAAGATTTTCTTCATAGAAGTGGATATTTCTAGTATTGTGAGTGTGATCACATTTAGGATAGATAGTTGTACTATTAAGAGGGATAAAATTCGTTGTGAAATGCGGTTATCAAAGTGCCACTAGATGTTCTAACTCATTGCATATGCATTTAGATTCTAGTGAGTGCTAACACCCTTGAAAATGTTTGTGAAAATATGCTAACACATGTGCATAAGGTGATACACTTGGTGGTTGGCACATTTAATCAAGGGTGGCAAAGTTTGAGACTTGGAGGTGCTGCCTCGAGCTGATCAGACACTACCTAGGCAGTGACCAGAGTCAGGCAGGTGTGTCGTTCGATCAGTGGCATGTAGTGTGGCATGGCCTCGGTCCTTCGACCGAACAGCTGGAGAAGAGGAAGGACCAGACGCGTAGGAGGTGTGTTTGATCATAGCTGGCGTATGGTGACGTAACACATTGGAGTTGGCCAGAGAGGATCGGACTCGGGGCTGCGTCCGGTCACCCCTGAACAAACGTGTCTGGTCATGATTTTCCGTCTCTAGATGCTTACTGGATGTGATCGGACTCAGCATGGATGCGAGTCAGGTCATCTCCTCAGTGCGTCCGGTCATGGCATTGTGAGGGCATGGGTGCACGTGAGCGGACACGGCATCGGTGCGTTAGGTATTCGTGGGCCTGCGTCCGGTCATGACTTAGTCATTGCATTGAGTCACTCGACTGTTCGAGATCTGCAGGTCGCATTTGAAGGTGGGGCCACATGGCGCTCATCGGGTGACCGGACACTGGCGGCGTGAGTTCGATCACTCTTGACCGGGGTGTTCGGTCGGCCTGCAATGAGCTGTCTGTTGAGCCCAATGGCTCTATTTCATCGGGGGCTCTATTTAAGGCATGTGGCCAGCTTGGGCTCACTCGCTTGGCCATTTCTATTGACAATACACCCTAGTGAGCCTAGCCAATCCTCTCTCACTCATCCTACTTGATTGATTCATCATTTGGTGAGATTGGAGAGCATCCAAGTGCATTGCTTTGAGTGATTGCATCTAGAGGCACTTAGTGATTGTATTTCACTGCGAGATTTGCTTGTTTTTCTTGGTGGTTGCCACCACCTAGATGGCTTGGTGCAGCGAGGATCATAGAGCAGAGGAAGGTGATTGTCTCTGGCTCTGATCGTGGTGATTGTGAGGGTTCTTGACCTTTCCCCGGTGGAGAGCCAAAAGGTACTCTAGTGGATTGCTCATGGTTTGTGTGATCCTCATCTTGTGTTGGTTGTGCGGCACTCGATTGCGGGTTAGGCATGTGATGCCTATTAGCACATGAACCTCCAAGTGGGTGAATCACCACAACGGGGACTAGCTTGCCAGCAAGCAAGTGAACCTCGGTGAAAAATCATTATGTCATCTTGTCTCTGAGGAATTCTCTTGATATTCATTATGATTGATTGTTCATCTCTTGCCACGGCGGTATAACTCACTACCTCTCTTGTGCATTTACTTTCCTAGTGTAGCTAAGCTCTTTAGTGTAATTAGTTTTGAGAGCTAGCTTGTGTATTGTCTAGTTTGGTTAGTGAGGCTCTTTAGTAAGTCTTTGAGAGCTCACTAACTTAGTGGTAGTGACTTAGCCTCTTGTGTGACATAGAGATCTTAGATAACTAGAATAGTGGATAGGAGGCTTGCATTTTTAGTAGCCTAGCACAACACTCGCTTCGCTTCATAATTGTCTAACCACTTGACTTAAGTGTTGTTGTAGGATTTTTAATAAGCTATTCACCCCCCTCTAGTCATTATGACCTTTCAGCTACGCCGGAGGTCAGGCCAATGTTGGGGTTATTGTTGCATGCTCATGCGGGCGCAAGACGATAGTGATAGGGCTCTCTCTCCTCCGCCCACCCCTTCCTCCTCTCTCTGCTCGGCTTCCTCTGTGGTGTCCAACATTGGTGGCTTGCTTCCTAGCCCAGAGACGGCAGATCCCTAAAAATAGTAAGCACGCTAGTCGACCAAGATGCATAGTTTGAACCATCTAAAAGTAGAAGTTCTAGAGTTACCTAAACACTTGTCGACATCGTCTCTCAAGGCGATAAAGCCCAAAATTGAGACCCTAGCTTTGATACCACTTGTAAGGACTGAAATGCCTAGAGGGGGTGAATAGGCGTACCTAAAAATTCTTAAACACAAACTTGAAATGGTGGATTAGTGCCTATCGGAAGTTTTGACAGTTTGGACCAGAACTTCTAGACACCAAAAGTTCTAAAGTCCACCAAAACTTCTGGACACCAGAAGTTCTGAACTCCACCAGAACTTCCAACGTCTACGAGTAGAGTGAAAATAGAGGTCAAATGAACTTCAAAATTAAATATGCTTTTTACCCCACTTCCTAGTAGATAGATGAAGATGATGTGGTACTCCCTTGCCCTTGGAGCACCTCTAATTTATAGATCGAGAACAAACCCTAGAAAATAGCTCGAGGGAGAGAGAGACAACAAAGAACAAGTATAGAACAATACAAAGCAAGAACACATGAGAGACAAGGTGTTTATCCTATGGTTTAGCTCACCACTAAGGCTTGCCTATGTCCATGTTGTTGAGATGACCATTGTGGTTAGAGTCTCTTTCACCTCCTTGTCTCTCTCAAGCAACCATAAAGGTCAACTTGAGTTCTTCACTAGAAAATCAAGGGTGATACAAACTTCCTAAGGTTCTCCCATGGATCGAGAGCTCTTGGGAAATGCCTAGCTGGCTAGGGCCAAAGCACCAAGAGTAACAAATGCAAATCCAACTAGCTCGATGAAGAAATCAAGTGCTCAAGCTTGCTTTGATGTTTCTCTCACCAAGAATCCTTCTCTCACTCAATCCCTTATAAGAGTTGGATCTAGGAACAAAAGGGGAGAAGAGAGAGGCTTTTGGGAGCTAGGAGGCACTTATTTGAAGTTTGGGGCATGAGAGAGTGAGTGGGCGATGGTTAGATTGAGAGGTGGTTGAGTATATATAGGTCCAGCTCAAATCTAACCATTTTTGTGTCTAGCGAAACTTCCATAGATTTGCACTAGAACTTCTGGTCATTAGGGTTTCGGGGAAACTAAGACTTACATAACACCAGAAGTTCCAAAGTCCACCAGAACTTTTGGTCCAATGACCACCAGAACTTCTGCTAGGTAAACTTCTACAAAATTGACCCAAAGTGCTCATGCAGTGCTAGAGTGTCTCTCAATGAATTTTAATTAGGTACTTCATCACTCTTCCTTAGATCATTTAGAATTGCATCCCTATTTATAGTGCGGCATAACCTAAACTCAATTTTATAGATAAAAGGATCTAAGCGCCTTTAAGTCCATTACGGTGTCATTTTGTAATTTGGGGTGTCACCATCGCACATATTATATCCCCATTCTTATTTTACCTGCTTGTCATCTTGATAAATCTCATTACTTCTCTAATCGTATGGTCATTATCACCAAAACCCATAATTGAGGCTTGATTGCACTTACAATTATACTCAATTTTCTCTACTTTCTTGTCAATAACGTTGAATCAAGACAAGATTATACTCATTATACACTTTTTTGTTGTGGGTGCCAGATTTAACAATGCCTCCTGCTACCAGCTTGGCCTAGGGACCACAGTCTCTTCAAGAATATTCATCATGGTTAGGCTATACCAACTTGCTAATGAACTATGCCCAGACGGTAGGAATAGAAGAGTTGCAGTTTCTTTATTAAATTCTTTCTAATCTTGATTGACTCTTTTTGTTGTTGATGAGTTTGATCTAAAACCTTTGGTTCCATGGATATAATCTTGATTGACTCTTTTTGTTATTGATGAATTTGATATAAAACCTTTGGTTCCATGGACAGGACTGTTCCCCACGGCTAATGGCGAGTAACCCTTAGGAATGGGTGCTGGCATCCTAACCCTTCATGAGGTACAATACCGTATTGAACTAGCATAGCTTATATAATATGGATTGTACATGTGTTTTATTTAAGTTTCATTATTTCTATGATGAATGGTGAACTGAACCTTCTATCTTTCCTGTTATATAGGTCAGTTAAAAAGTGTCGAGGAACTGAAGGGAACTTTTGATTTCCTAGATCTGCATCTATTAATTTCTTTTCTCAACGACATCTTTTGGTAAGTTTTTAGATGCGGGACATGAGTGGAGTCCACTGAAAGGGACTAGATTAGTAATTGCCTCATGAGTACTGGTTGCAGGTTAGTAAGTCTGCCAAAAAAACCTTTAGATTGATTTAGCTATTTAGATGTGCATGATAAATGTCATTATGATTGTTGCAGTCATTGTGATTGTTGCAATGAGATTTTTGGTGCTTAGTTGTGGAATGATAGAGAAAGATAGTATAACACCACACGCCCTTTGGGGAGGGGTGACTTTCATATATATAGCCACAAGGCCATCAGTACATTTATAATTAGACCCCCTAGATATATACATATCTACCACCCTCCCCCCACAGTCGTAGTGGGAGGATCACAGCGCATAGACTGGATCGAAAATTAGTAAATAACTATACATGCAGGCCCTTAGTCATGATATTGATGAACTGATGTGAGGATAGCACATGAAGAACATGAAATTCACCAAGGGCGACCTTCTTACGGGCGAAGAGAATGTCAATCTCGATGTGTTTGGTCTGGCGGTGATGCATGGAGGGTTTGTTGTCATGTATAGGGTAGCGGTAGGTGGAGCTCCTAGAGAAGTTGGCACAACCAGCAGCACTCGGCAACGGCGTGAGTGATGGCCCAATACTATGCTTCAGCACTGGAGCGAGAGATAGTGTTCTGACACTTGGACAACCAAGACACCAAGTTGTCGCCGAGGTAGACATAGTAGCCCGACGTGGGGCGGTAGGAGGAGTCGGGTACCCTGCCTAGTCCGCATCTAAGTATGCCGTGAGAGACTGGATAGGACCGGTGCCAATGTGGGGACCTACAGAAAGAGTGCCCTTGATGTAGTGAAGAATGCACTTGGTGAGGGCAAGGTGCGGCTCCCGAGGGTCGTGCATGAAGAGGCACACCTGTTGGACCATATAGACCAGGTTGGGGCAGGTGAGAGTAAGGTACTATAGTGCCCTGGTGAGGTTATGGTACTCGGATAGGTCGGCTACTGGGGCACCATCTCTAGCTGAGAGCTCAAACTTGGAGTCCACAGGCATCGTGGTGGCATGGCACTCGGACATGCCAACCCATTGGAGAAGGTCGACGGCTGTTGTGGGGTCAAAACCACGACAAGCATTGTTGTTTGAGTCAGTGTCAGAGTACGTGTCTCTGGTGGCTTAGGTAGACTCAAGAACATAAGAATCACAGAGAGAATGCAACGGTTTATCCTAGTTTGGGCCGATCGGTGCCCTACGTCCAGCAGTTGATGATCCTTATACTCAAGAGCACCTAAAATTGGGGGGTTACAACATAGTGTAGAGGAGGAAGAGAGATTTGGTAGGGGGTTAGCTCATTGCTAATCCTGAGGAGGCCTCACCACTAGTGGAGTCTTCCCCTCGTCAGAGAGGAGGAAGGCGATAAGGTGCGGTGGAGGAGCTCTCGGTGCCCCTCTCTAGGTTGCTCTACTCTCGGTGCCAAGCAGGAGCGCATCGATGAGGAATGGAATGATCTATCTTGGATCGTCCTCCCCCTCTTGGGTCTAACCTTATCCCTTATATACCGAGATAGGTCGGGTAGATGGCGGTTTAGGAGGGGTGAGCCTATGGTCTACATCCTAGCAAGCAAACATTTATAAGCATCTTGTGAGAGTCCAAGAGGGTCTTTGCAAGTTGCCTTGTGGATAGCTCCATATTAAGATTGGCAAAAGTTTCATGGCGATGCAAAGTAGCATAAGCTTGTGGAGCCAAAGAATTTTTCAAGCTTCTTTTGTTGACTGAGCGTCGTTTGATTGCATAATTTCATCTAACACTCTCTAGAGGATGAGTGTCGAGAAGTCATGTTGGCTTGGACCGGCCTCCCCTAAGCGTGCCAAAGTGTGGCAAGGTTTTGCTTGAAACCAAGGGCAAGTTTGGTTCCCAAAATTTTTGGTAAAACGATATTGTAGCGTTTTCGTTGTTATTTGGCAATTAGTATTCAATCATAGTCTAATTAGGCTTAAAAGATTCGTCGGGGCTCGCTCAAATTTTCTTGTCTTTTAAACTATGTAATTAGATTTTTTTTTTTATTTATATTTAATGTTTCATATACATGCATTTCAAAGGAAAAATTTGATGTGATGACAAGCCAGTCATAAGCTCTTGAAAATTTTGATATTTTAGGAAGGAAGCTCTAAAGTGACTCAAACACCCAAATCTAAGCTCATCACATAAACTTTGACTTGACCTTCTCTACGCAGAGCGAGCGAGCGCACGTTCCCCGTGGCCACACGACCTCTTTTTGTTCTCCGCTAGCCACGTTTCCCTTTCGCAGCCGTGTCAGCTCCACCTCCACACCGTGGGGACTCGCGACCCCGCAGCTGCGAGAGCCAACTGGAGCCAGCAGCCGCGTCAGGGGTCGAGGTCGAGGGCGCAAAAGCCGCCGCCGACTGGGACGACGGCGAACCCTGTCCCACTCCCAGTCTCCCTTCGTCTCGTTTCCCCCCAAGACAACACGAACCACCCACCCGCGACTTCGCACAAGGAAACCCAAAATCACAGAACCCCACCGCATCCAGCCTGGCTCATGCCATGTCGCAGTCCGACGCCGTCGCCGTCGCCGCCGCTGCCGCGGCGACGGATCCCTCTCCAGCCCCGGCCCATGCCATGCCGCAGCCCGACGCCATCGCCGCCGCCGCCGCGGCGACGGCGGATCCCTCCCCTGCCCCACCGGTGGTCGAGTGGCCCGAGGGCGGCGCGCTGACGCGGGACTGGGTGGCGGGGCTGGAATCCACGCTGGACTGGTGCTCGCGGCACCTCCCCGCGGACCGCCTCCCGGCGGTGCTCCCGTCCGTGCTGGTCCAGCGTCTGGTCCTGGCCGCCGCCGCCATCCTGCACCGCGAGCCCAACCTCGTCCGCGTCGACCCGCGCCCCGGCCAGGCCGTCGTCGTCGTCGGGGACGTCCACGGCCAGCTCCACGACGTCATCTTCCTGCTCCGCGACGCCGGCTTCCCGTCCGAGGACCGCATCTTCGTCTTCAACGGCGACTACGTCGACCGCGGCGCCTGGGGCCTCGAGACCTTCCTCCTGCTCCTCGCCTGGAAGGTGAATTCTGCTGCGGATTTTCCAACTCGCTGTTATGCTTCATGCGTATCTCGATTTCATTTTGTTTTGTTGGATCTGCGAGATTTATGGGAATAGATTGATACATAGCTATAAAGTTAATAGATTTTCCATAGGTAGTGCAAACTGGCTCAGTTAACTAATAATCAGCCTGTTCGCTTGCTCGTAAACGATCGTAAATTTCGGGGCCGCTGGACTGGTGCTCGCGGAACAGTGCCTTTTCTCTCACACCAAAACCAGTCCCGGCCAGCTCCACGACGTCATCTTCCTGCTCCGCGACGCCGGCTTCCCGTCCGAGAGTAGTAAATAATCCACGATACGACTCGCTGTTATGCTTCATGCGTATCCCCGATTTCGTTTTAGATTGCCCCTAACAATTTGAATGATGTCTCCCCTTTGTTTGGATTGGACTTAATAACAGTTATTATAAGTTTCATCATTGTGCGAGATATGCAACTAATTGAAATCAACATAGAAATTATGAGTCATGATCCACACGTTATTTTATTTTTGGGAGTACTTGTTATCGTTTCCTAGGCATTCAACGGCTGAAATATCAATGATGTGATATATATTTAGACATTTGACTGTTATTAACTCACACAAGTATATTTGGATTCCATTTTGTTTTGTTGGATCTGCTAGATTTATGGGCGTAGATTGATTGATAGCAAAGGCAGTTAATAGATTTTCCACAGGTAATGCAAACTGGCTGAGTTAACTAACAATGATGTCTCCCCTTTGTTTGGATTGGACTTATATAACAATAGATAGCTAGACAGTTAATAGATTGTCCATAGGTAATGCAAACTGGCTGAGTTGTTTTCATGGCAGTGCTGACTCTAACGAATAATGATGTCTCCCCTTTGTTTGGATCGGATTTATTAACAGTTATAAGTTTGCTCATTTTGCACAATATGCAACTAAATGAAATCGACATAGAATTGTGAGTCATGATCACACATTATTTATTTTTGGGGTACTTGTTCTCGTTTCCTCAACATTCAATGGCTGAAATATCAATGATGTTATATATTTAGACAGTTGGTGTTAACTCGCACAAGCATAAAAACTTTCAGTTTAACAACCAAACAGTGTAACAACATAAATGGTTGCTAATTAGTGGTTCTTGTTTTCTTTCAGGTGCTACTCCCGAATTGTGTGTTCCTTCTTCGGGGAAACCACGAGTCCAAGTACTGCACGTCAGTATATGGTTTCGAGAAGGAGGTAATGACTAAATACAAAGATCATGGCCCTCAAGTTTATCGGAAGTTTTTAAGATGTTTTGAGGACCTTCCTCTAGCGACAATAATAGCAGGATGCGTGTACACTGCACACGGAGGTGTCTTCCGTGGAACAATTGTAGTGCCGTTAAAGAGATCAAAAAAGGGAAAGAAGGGTCACAAACACAAAGCGGATTCCACTGTTGATCCCACTTACATGAAACTTGGATCCTTGGATGAGTTATTGAAAGCAAGGAGGACTGTTCTTGACCCTCCTTGGGAAGGCTCAAATTTGATACCTGGGGATGTGCTCTGGTCTGACCCTTCCTTGCAGATGGGTCTTTCTCCAAATAAAGAACGAGGCATCGGTTTGCTTTGGGGTCCTGATATCACTCAGCAGTTTCTGCGGACAAATCATTTGAAGGTTTGTTTTGTTTCATTTATTACTTTTTCTGTTATGTTTCAAATTGTTTGATCCGTAGAGTTATTTCTTACTTACCAACTAATGCCTAGTGATAATGAAGTGTTAGGGTGCCTGTTTGTGCCTGTTTTAGTACCTAAATGCTTGCATTTTATATTATTGTGTGAATTTTAAAATTATTCTAAATTTCATCTTAAGAAAGTGTTTTGGTTGTTTGGATTACAGAGCTATAATTTTAAAATTATTCTAAATTTCATCTTAAAATTATTTTTAGAATATCCAATTGATTGAAATGTGTGGTTGGTTAGTTGAGGATTATATAGAACTTAGTAGCTTCAAGCGACAAGCATGCAGTACCATCCAGTGTTTCTCTTTTTGAAAATTGGTGTGTTGGTATAGGTGTCACCTAATATGTGGATGCAGTGAATGTGAGATAATACTTATTGAATTGAGTTACATGATTCTAATTTCTTCTGTAGTTCTGTATTAGTGTTCAATGATATATCTTTGAACTTGGTCAGTTGGTATGTTTTGTCTTGTAGCCCGTTGAGCATTTAGTTCCATAGTATTTGAAAGTTAGCATCATGGTAGAACTATATTTATTTTAAGTTCACATGCTTACTTCATCTTTTCATTCAACAAAGCTAATCATCAGGTCACATGAAGGTCCAGACGCAAGAGACAAGCGACATGATCTCTTAGGAATGGATAATGGATATACAATTGATCATGAAGTAGAATGTGGGAAACTAATTACTCTCTTCAGTGCACCAGACTACCCACAATTTCAGGTGATATTTTTTTTGCTGTTCATCTTCGATATCGAATTCCTTGGTTTTTGTTGCAAGTTCTGTGAGAGATTTATTCAACTTCTAAAACTTTAAAAGGGGCGTACCCAGTGCAGAGAACTCTCGCTCTGTGCGGGGTCTGGGGAAGGGTGTTAGTGGCAAACCTTACCCTTGCCTGTGCAATGCGAGGAGACCGTGACTCGAACCCGGGACCTTCCGGTCACAGGCGGTAAGACTCTACCGCTTGCACCAGGCCTGCCCTTCAAACAACTTCTAAAACTTTGTGACTAATATATAAGTTCTGCCTCCTTTGCATATTATGGTGATAATATGGCGTTAACTCTTTGTTTCTGGACCTGGTATAGGCTTCAGAGGAGCGACACAACAATCGTGGAGCATATATTGTCCTTAATCCACCTGATTTTGCTACTCCTGTTTTCCATAGCTTTGAAGCTGTAAAGCCTCGACCTGCGGTATGTGACTCAATCCTCAATAATATACTCAGGACTACTTGATTTTGGGCGGCTTGGGACTAACAGGCTTTGTTGTTGTTGTTCCTATATATGCAGGCCCATCCGTTCTATGATTTCGAAGAAGTGATAGACTCAGATGAAGAGTTGAATTTGGACGCCATGTCATGATGACTTGTCATGTACCTTTTGTATTTATCACTCCAATTGGCAATTGTTGCCAAGGAAGCGTGGCAACAAGGTTCTTGTTGTAGCTAATGCCAACGTAGCAACGTTGCAGGTTTCTGGATGGCCTCCTGTCATGCACGCCAATCTGATTTGTTGGTTCAGTTTAGGTTGATCTGTATCAAAAATTAAGTGACTCTGAAACATGGCATCATCCAAAGATTGAATGTGGGAAACCAGTGGCTGCTAAAATCTTAATCTATATACCTTCTTGTTGCTGAAAATGCTGATGCATTCGATCATTCAGAGGAAGAGGAAGATTTGTTGCCCATGCATCTCATGTTATCTGAAGAAGCGTATATCTGCCTTTAGAGCATACATGTGACATGCTTGTAAATAAAATAACGCATGTTTGGCCAAAACCTAATACACTGTTAGAAGTATGCTTTCCGTTTTTTTATCATTTCCATTGTTTTCCAAGAAAAACATTTCCAGCTTTTCTCGAATCGTGAAAGAAAATATTAGTCCGAAAGGATAAGCATGACTGTATGTACGAGTAAGAGAAGCCAAATGCATTTTGTGAACTCAGAAGAAGTGGCTCTGCGTTTTCCTCGATTAGTGCTCCCAACTCATCAGACAAATCTTACCGCTGCCAATCAGGCAATCAGCAATCAACAACAATGGCGTCACCGTCCATCAGCTGCCCCTGCTCCCCCACGGCTGTCCCCGCGGGAGCCGGAGCCGGCTTGCGCCGATCGCCGTCCTCCGTCCACCCGTGGCGCCATCACCACCAGCAGCGGCAGCAGCAGGCGAGGCGACTGGTGATGGCGGCAGCGGCGAGGCGGCGGTACAGGGGGACGGTGAGGAGGGAGGCGGCGCTGGCGGAGCTGGTGGAGCGGAAGATTGCGGAGGCGATGGAGGCGTGCGGAGAGCGCGGCCAGGACGACGAGGGGTGCCACGTGGCGTGGGACGAGGTGGAGGAGGTGAGCCAGGCCAGGGCCGACCTCCGGAGCCGCATCGCCGAGGCCCCCGGCGACCCGCTCGAGCCCTTCTGCGCGCACAACCCCTCCGCCGATGACTGCGCCGTCATCTACGTCGACGACTGACTGACCGCACGCCGTCCGTGCGCGCGCCCATGACGATGGTCCGTCCGCCAACCGCAGGTCGCTACTGTACGTTCTAGTTGGGGTCTGTTCACTGTTTGCAGATTGATCGATCAGAGATTCTAGATGAAACATGTTTCAGGCTTTCAGCTTTGCGTCCAATTCAATTATCACGGACACGTTGGTCATAAAATGACATGACACGATTGTCATCGTTAGCGTCTATTCATCAGATCAGAGAGCGCAAGCAAGAGTTTATTTCTGTCGTTCGTCCGGTTCAACTGTCTGGTAAGCACGTACTTTTTTTAATGAACAGTATTTTTTTCTCACAACAAATTAGTTAACAGTGCTTTTAGTCATGGCTTATCAGCCCAGCGAACAGGTTAATCGGCGTTTCAACTGCCCTGTACTACTCTGCATCTGAACCTGAACGTGACGAGCATTTTTACGTGTGCGTGTGGCCTGTTCCTGAATCTGAATGTGACGAGCAATTTCTACGTGTGGCCTGCTTCAGTGGTTCTTTAATCCTGAACGATAGTGGAGTGGTTCTTTAATCCTGAACGATAGTGGTGGGTGACCGCTGGTGCTGGCGCTGAGCAACTTACAAAAAAAACAGGGACAGAAACAATAGGCTTGTTGTTCCTTGTTGGGCATCGTCGTCACTCGCCTTGTTGGGCAACTACATCTCATCGTAGAATTTGTGGAGCTGATGATGATACATGGGAGCATTCTTTGCTTTTCCGCACAATGTCCAAATGTGTTTTGGGCTATGCTGGATGAGGAGGTAACAGATTTAATTGCTCATTTGGGTATCTCTGACCCAAAGCAATGGGTTACCTTTATGTGCTACACAAAATTCCTCGAGCTGATGGGATACGAATCCTTGTTACTTGTTGGGCAATATGACAAGCAAGAAGGAAGGCAATTCACGAAGGAGTCTTTCAGAGCCCTTTCTCCATAATGGTTATGATCAATCGACTGATTGAAGAGCTGGAATGGTAAGGGCAATGGAGCTTAAGAGAGGGAACCAACTTCAATCTAAACAAAAAAAAACTCAGCGTTCGAAAGCACCAGAGCAAGGTAAATGCAAAATAGATGCTGCTACAGACCGAAGGAATGGCTTGCTTGGAGGCACTAGCTCTTGTTGAAGATTGTGGTGTTAGAAGGATTATAGCGGGCATCAGATTGCCTAAACATTGTGAGGAACATTAATGAAATGCCTCTTTGTGCTTATGTGATGATCCTCAAGGATATTCAGGAATGGGCAAAATCCTTTGATTGTGTGTGTTCTGCATATAAAGGTAGGGAATGCAATAGGGAGGCTGATTGTCTAGCTAAATATGCATGGGGGAATTCCTTGTGTGCCATTAAAAAAGATTGCAATGCCTTGTGTGTGAAAGGTCTAGTTTGGTTTTGGTTAATTGATGAAACCCTAAGTGCTAACCTATTTTATCAAGGTGATTTTGAGATAGGTAGCACTACTCCAAGTGATGAATCAATAACGAAGATCATGACAATGGTGATGGCATGGTGATGATCAAACGCTTGAACTTGGAAAAGAAGAAAGAGAAAAACAAAAGGCTTAAGGCAAAGGTATAAATGATAGGAGACATTTTGTTTTGGTGATCGAGACACTTAGCGAGTGTGATCACATTTAGGATTGATAGCCGTACTACTAAGAGGGGTGAAACTCGTATCGAAATGCGGTTATCAAAGTGCCACTAGATGCTCTAACTCATTGCATATGCATTTAGGATCTAGTGGAATGCTAACACCCTTGAAAATGTTTGTGAAAATATGCTAACACATGTGCATAAGGTGATACACTTGGTGGTTGGCACATTTGAGAAGGGTGGAGAAGTTAGAAGTGAAATGGAGTTGGTCGCAAAGATGCTGGCGTCGGTCAACTGATCGGACGCTGGGTCGCTCTGCGTCCGGTCGGACTGACATGTCGGCACAGTACCTAGGGTATTGCACCGGACGCTGGGCAGTGTCCGGTCGAGGTGGATCGGACACGTCCGGTCGGCAAAAGTCGGTTTTTGGAGCTTACTGGAAACGACCGGACACTGGGGTCTGAGCGTCCGGTCAGTCAATAGCCGTTGAGATCTGGCGGCTCAGGTTTAACTCAGAATGACACGTGGCTTACATCGGGCGACCGGACGCTGGGTCCAGCGTCCGATCAATATGACCGGAGCGTCCGGTCACCCCGTGTTGTGCCTAGTGAAGGAGTACAACGGCTCTATTTCGTGGGGGCTTCTATTTAAGCCCCATGGCCGGCTCAAGCTCACTATCTTGACCATTTTCATTGATATAGCAACCTTGTGAGCTTAGCCAAAGCCCTCCCACTCATCTCCATCATTGATCCATCATCATTGTGAGATTGAGAGAGAATCCAAGTGCATTGCTTGAGTGATTGCATCTAGAGGCACTTGGTATTCGTGTTGCGCTGTGGATTTCACTTGTTTCTCTTGGTGGTTGCCACCACCTAGACGGTTGGAGCAGCGGTGGAGGATTGACACGAGTTGGTGATTGTTCGTGGCCGTCTCCGGTGATTGTGAGGGGAGTTGTACCTTCCCCGGCGGAGTGCCGAAAGGTAACTCTAGTAAATTGCCCGTGTCATTGAGTTACCTCACTTATGGGTCAGTTCTTGCGGTGTCCTATCGTGTGGACGAGGTTTGTGAAACACCTCTTAGCCGCCGAACCACCAAATGTTGGTCGACACAACGGGGACGTAGCGTGTTGGCAAGCACGTGAACCTCGGGAGAAAATCGATTGTCTCTTGTCTTTGGCATTCTCCCGGTGATTGGCTATATATTCATCTTGTGATTGGTTCATCCCCTACACGGCGGTATAATCACCCTACTCACTTATTTACATTCTTGCAAACTAGTTGATATAAACTCTTTAGTGTAATTAGAGTTGAGAGCTTGCTTTATTATTTACATTCATCTAGTTAAGCTCTTTAGAGTAGCAAGATTAAGAGCACTTAGTGAGTAGTTACATAGCAAGTTTGTATGTCTAAATAATCATTGCAACTAGAATTGTTGGATAGGTGGCTTGCAACCCTTGTAGAGCTAGAGCAAGTTTGCATTACGCTATTTGTCATACTAATCAAATTGCTCTAGTTGATTTGTAGATTTTTAAATAGACTATTCACCCCCTCTAGCCATATTAGGACCTTTTAGTGTACCTCTAAAAAAGTTCAGCGGTCTTCAGTGCCACTGCTCCAACTTTTTTGTGCCATCCATGCCACTGCCGTCAGTTTAGGCTCTAACGCCCTCAAACTGCAGGTGTGAAAAGTCGAAAATACCCTTATGTCTAAATATGTCATTAATTTTGATCTTCTTAACGACTTCAAATAAAAAACTCAAAACTAGAAAGTTGTAGATCTCGTCGAGATCTATAATTTTCATATAAAAATTATCTTCATTTAATTTTGCAAAAAAATATGATTTGATATGATTAATATATCTTAGAAAAATCATATCTTTTTTTGTGGAATTAAATGAAAATAAATTTTATATGAAAATTATAGATCTCGACGAGATCTACAACTTTCTAGTTTTGAGTTTTTTCATTTGAAGTCGTTAAGATGCTCAAAAAAATAATGACATATTTAGACATAAGGGTATTTTCGACTTTTCATACCTGCAGTTTGACGGCGTTAGAGCCTAAACTGACGGCAGTGGCATGGAGGACACAAAAAAGTTGGAGCAGTGACGCTGAAGACCACTGAACTTTTTCAGGGACACACAGGGCATTACGATCTTTTTTAATGACATACAAGGAATTCTCCCATATGCATGTTCTCTTGGAGCTGGCCGGCATGTGTGGCTTAGCTCTTCTCCTATATTTCTGAATGTAAACATGTGAATTGAGCAATAAAAACGGACTTGCTAGCGCCCAGACGTCAGATCCGAACGCTGTCCGCACAGGGAGCGAACGAGCGCCTAGCACATCGGGCTCGTGAGGGAGCGCACCAGTAGTGGTCCAGCGTCACCGGCCACTTTCTACGTGCATTCCATGTGCAACACATGTTCTACTTTTGAAACATTCAGACGCAACAGTTGCAACATACAAAAGAAGACAGATGAAACACTTAAAACAAACGTCTGACCCACTTTCGAACTCCTGAAAAACATTTGAAAACAATTTCAAACACATGCAACATCTGGATGAAACACTTGCAAACATACGTATGAAAACACCTGAAAACACTTAAAACATATGCTTGCAACATGCATGTATATGCAACATTCGTCTCGAACAGATGAAACATTTAGAACATACACTTGAAATATAAGTGTATAGCTATTACAACATGTGCAATATCCCGATATACTTGTGCAATATCGACATACAACGCTTGCAACATACCTCAGAAACATCCGAAACACTTGAAACATACTATTGCAACATGCGCTTTCAGCGTAGCATCTGCTTGCTGCTTGGACAAATAGAGGCTTGTCGACGCGAGCTTGATGTCGGCACGGAGCTCGAAGCAGCGGAATGGCGCGGCGGTCGCTGGTGTGGAGCTCGGCGACGGCACGGACCTTGGCAGGGGCAGGGGCAAGCGGATGGAGCACAGCCGCGACAGGATGCGTGAGTTCAGGAGCGAGCGCTTAGCACGTCGGGCTCGCCGTGCGCGGCACGGGCAGGCGGCGGGGGCGCGAGCGAGGGCAGGGTCCATCCTGCTAGTAGAACGAGCGGGTGACACGGGGCGGGAGCGGTGGGCGAGTGCTGGATCCACCTGGATGGACGGACGCCACGTAAGTAGGGTTTCCGCTAAAAAAAACAACGGAGCAACCCGACTGAGTTTAGATGGGTCGTTGGGCTTAGATGGGCTGACTATCGTGCGGCCTACTAACCGAGTTTCAGAAGCTGCCGTTGGATGGGAGCGGACGGTCGGTTGCCCTGACTGCAGCAGGCCGACGTCGCCCTGGGCGAAGTGACGATTTCGTTGCGAATGGGCCTGTTCGGCTGGTATTACCTAAGCTGTTTTGTCGTGGGTGAAAAATTCTGTAAGCCGGCTGTCAAGCGAACAGGCCCGAAGGCCTACGAGACCATCTCCTCCGCCGCCGCAGCCGCGATGCCGACGGTGAGCGTCGGCCGGGACCGTCTCTTCGCCGCCCTCGGCCGGACCTACAGTAATTTGTATTCCTTTACTCAGTTCCTCCCCAAAACCCCAGCTCTCCCTTCCGCGACAACTCGTAACCCATCCTCCTGGCAACAGCACAGGAGGAGTTCAAGGCGCTCTGCTTCGAGTTCGGCATCGAGCTCGACGACGTGGTGAGCATCTCTCTTTGCCGTATCCCCTCCCATTCTCTGTGCTGAGAGTGGCGTTTTCTGAATTTTGAGTGTTTTGGGGTGCGTGTGCAGACGACGGAGAAGGCTATTATCAGGAAGGAGAAGCACCTCGAGGACGACGGCGAGGTGGACGACGATGACGAGGTCATCTACAAGATAGAGGTTGCCGCCAACAGGTCAGCAAATTTTGTTTTCGTCAATTGAATCGATGTTACTACAATACTAGGTAGGTATACAGGATTTTGGAAACCCGGTGAAAACTTGGAACAATGTATGCAGATATGATTTGCTATGTCTTGAAGGATTAGCAAGAGCTCTCCGTGTTTTCACGGGGACTGAAGGAAGCCCTGTATTCCAAGTTTCATCCATCCCTCGTGGTTCAATTCTTCAGATGCATGTTAAACCAGAGGTAAGTTCATGTTCTTTGGTCTCGCAGTGCATTTCAAATAATTTCGTAGAAGAAAAAGCTAGATTTCTTCAGTTTTCCTTCTCTAGGTTGTAGAGAAAATTGTACAGCAGCATTGTTTGGTGTATGTTATAACCTGGCGATGCTCTTGAACCAGTTGATTCTTTTTGGGATTTTGCATTGGATATGGAATGTTGTGTCTCCGGAGTAATGGAGAAATGATGTGTGAAACTGTCATTTTGAAGGAAAAAAAGAAGCGATACCCTACTGACATTTTCCATGCCATTAAATATGTATAGTTTTTTGGTGCATGCTCTTTGTAATGTTTTATTATTGTCATGAAAGCGATTATAGCTTGAAGCTGGCGCTAAATGTTAAGACATTAACATATTCATGATTTTGATATTTGAGCTCTCTGCACTGGGTACGCCTATTATTACTAATTCTAAAAGCTATGTATTAATGGATTAGTGTTGTATTTGCTAATGTTGATGCTGATCGTATTCTCCAGAATGCTGTTTTTTTTCAGACTTCAAAAATTAGACCATACGTAGTTTGTGCTGTCCTAAGGGGGGTAGCTTTTGATGAAGCAAGATACAACAGCTTCATTGATCTTCAAGACAAACTCCACCAAAATATCTGCCGGTATAGCTTATCTTATTGCTTTTTGCTTTTCATTGTATTGATATCAGGATCGTACTCAATACAATGATTAATTAACTCAGACTACTCCATGATGGATAACAGGAAGAGAACTCTCGTTGCTATAGGCACCCATGATCTGGACACTCTGCAAGGACCCTTCTCATATGAGGTAAAATTATCACAGTGCTGCAATAAGCTAATTTTGTAGCTCAATCTTGGGTATTATCTTATTCACCCTGCGTTCATGGCAATCTCTGTCATAGACTTGCACACTGTTCCTATGTTTATTGGCTATATATATACTATATAGTATACACAATAAAGCAAGCATCATGACTACATTATTGGCTAGTTCATTTCTGCAATGTTCCACATCTACACATATACACAAAATAGCAGATTAGCAGTACAGCACCTTAGGATGGAGTACCAGCAAGCAGGCAGAGTAGCAGAGGGGCAGCACAGCAAGCAATCAGACTAGCAGAGGGGCAGCAGCACAGCAAGCAAGGAGACGGCATTAGCACTGCAGATTGAGAGATAGGGGAGGAGGGAAAGGGCACACTCACAATCAGCGTAGTCATCACGTAGAAGGGTGGTGGCTTCACCACAGGAACGGTGTTGGACAAAGAATAGCACGCAGGAGACGAAGAATGGTGTGTGGGCGAGGAATTGCGGCAGCGTGGGAGAAGGAAATCAGTGCTGACTCCGTTCTCTGTGTTTTTGGTGACGTCCAGACACACTTATGCTAACCTAACGGGCCAAATGGGCAGCCCAATAGCACACCTCTAAGCCCAGTTGAGCAGGCCCGTGAATAGGACAGCCAGCCACAGGATCCAGCTCGGACGACTAGGTTTCTAGTCGAGCTAGTCGCCTTGATAACCCTGATTGACCTCCAGAGGCCGACTAGGCCGATTAATCGCGACTAATCGTGATTAGTCGGATGACTTGTAAACAACTGCTACTCCCTATGCTTTCGAGTTTATATTTGTTCAGAATGCATGACAGCATGTATACATGAAAGTATTAACTAGTTTTTTCTCATAAAAGGGATAAGAAATTGTTATTTTAATAACCTTTTGACTAGGAAAAGTAATAACCATCGGTGTATACTGCAGCCTGAATATCCAAACCAACTGTTATAAAGAAACTATTATTTAGCTTCTAGCATGGAGGAACCTTAAACAGTTTTAACTTAAGATTTGCGGCATTATAACTAACTTACAGCTGAATAATTTATTTACGTTGGTCAATATTTTTGGTGGAGAAGATAGATTTCTTAGGAATTGGTTGACTATGTTATATTTTGTACCATGCATATATGAACAAGCCTCTTAAATATAACATTTTTTGTTGTTAACCAAAGATATAACCATTGCTGACATGTGGCTATATAAATGAACTTTGTATCATCCTTTATATCTGACATTTGATTTTTTTTCTCTCCCTAGGCTCTACCACCACATGAAATCAACTTTGTCCCATTAAAGCAGGTAAAAGTAATTTATTTAGTTCAATCAGATGATTTTTATGTTATATTACTTGTTGTTTTCTGATGATCATTACAATTTTTAGTAGGTTGCTGAGAAGGCAACATTTTTGGACTCACTGTTCTAACTTTTGTTAAACTGATGGAATTCTATAAAGTAAGTAGCTACATCAGAGTGTTTGTTGTGTCATTGTGCACTAAATTGGGCCATGTATCAGGATGGAAACTGTTAATTTTTCTAGCTTGACGCTTAATATCATAGGTTCTAGATCTTAATATATTCTTTTAGGTGCTATGTTCCTTGTATATTTTTATTACTGACATCTCTTGCTTTGTGGCAGTCAGACATGAAACTGAAGAAGTTCTTGCTTATAATTTAGAATTCTCCAGTGTACCCTGTTATCTATGATAGCAACAGGTAAAATAATGACATGCTCTTATCATTTCATTTGTTGACCTCTTTCTTTCAAGGCCTATGATCTTTTCGAAAAAGACTAATAATTACTAGAGAGGACAACAATAATTAAATCGAAAGATTTCTGTTGGCACAGCTCTCTAGAAATCTGTCTATCTAGTTAAACTTCAAAAAACATTGTTCATTTTTCAAGGAAAAGCTGTTCTCTTAAATATATTCATTTTACTGATAAAGTGGCCCATGTTCCGTCATGAGTGCCATCCTTTCTTTAACGTTTATGATATAGAAACTGTTAATACTGGTGTCGCTGCACAGCTGACATTGCAATACTTTGCAGGACTGTATTATCATTACCTCCTATCATCAATGGTGCACACTCAGCTATCACCCTTGCAACAAGGAATATCTTTATTGAATGTACAGCTACTGACCTTACCAAAGCAAATATAGTGCTGAATACAATGGTGGGTGATTTTATGCTGTATTTTAGATGGGAACATGTCCTCTAGTTTAAGAAGTTGAAACTTATTGTATTGATGCGCTTGTTACTTATATTTCTAGGTTACCATGTTCTCTGAGTATTGTGAGACTAAATTTGAAGTGGAACCTGTTGAAGTGGTACATTATGATGGCAGGAAAACAGTTTACCCTGATCTTTCATGTTACAAAATGGATGTTTCATTATATGACATTCTTGGGCCTATTGGCATCTCCCAGGACGAGAAACAGGTACCTGCAAGTTCCTGAAAGTTTTAGCAAGGATGTTTTCAATCTGAATTAATAACTGTGCATCTGAAACTGTAGGTTGTCTGTCCTTTGAATAAAATGCAACTGCAAGCTGAAAGTCACTCATTGAAGGGGGAGCCTCGCATTTCAGTGTCTGTTCCTCCAACAAGAAGTGATATTCTGCATGCCCGTGATTTGTTGGAGGTATATTTGCTATTATCTAGCTGTTTCAACTGTTTTTGTAGGTATTTGTTTGCTGTCATTGTTAACTGGTTTAATTTGTGTTTGGCTTCTACAAAGGACATTGCTATAGCTTATGGATTCAACAATGTTCCAAAATCAAAGCCCAAGTGTATGACAATAGGAGGAAGGCAACCATTAAACAGGTTCTCAGATAAAATTCATGCTGAGGTACTTTAGGTATTCGATATGTCTTTGTGGCATCTTGCTGATATTTGATGTCTTTGTGTTTCTTTTTCTTGTGTTTTTAACTTTTTATCTGTTAATCAGTTGATCTTTACTGAAAAATCCTTTGTGGCCAGGTTGCAAGAGGTGGTTATATGGAGGTGCTCACATTTATCTTGTTTTCACACGAAGAAAACTTTGACATGTTAAACAGAGCAGATGACAAAAGTAAAGCAGTCATTATCGCAAACCCTCGCACTTCTGAATTCGAGGTAAATTTTCCCCGATTTTATCGTCAACCACCCCAGTACTTGGTGCAGCCATCAGTCAGCTCTCCTATGTGCTCTCAATTAACTATAGTGCGAAGAATAGTGTAAATTTTTGGTTGATTGATGCCTTTCTTGCAAAACCAAAAAAAGTTAATTCATAAACTAATTGCAGGATAATCATCTTTGCTGCGTTTATTTACTGATGCATCTTGCTGGTGTATCATGATTCTGCGTTTTCTGTTATTCTATGACTTCTAGGTGCAATTAGCCGTACATTCTTGTAATCCTATTATTTAACTTTTGATTGTTCCTCATCTGACTTCTCAGCCTTATCTTTCATTTTAGTTCTGCATGTTCTACACAGGCAACTAGGGACAAGCATAATTGACCAAACCTGAGAAACAGAACCGAACTAACCCAGACCGAATCCGAAATGACAGAAACTGATTTTCTTTTTTTGTCTCTAATTCGGCCTTAACCCGGTAACTGAAGAACCTGAAAAAAAACAGCACTGCACATAGAAGCTGAGTAATACATTTGGCCTAGCCCAATAACCCTTCCCAACCCTCTCTATATAAGAGATATCTCACTCTGATTCTTCACCACCTGGCCCCAATCCGTCCACTTCCTCCTGGTCACCCACAACACCCCACCTGTCCTCTCTAGCATCGTGGCACATAGCGATGGGTCAGAGGCGCCTGCATGGCTACGCCCCCCTCCTCCTCCTGACTCAACCACTCGGTAGTGCCTCAGCGGGTGTGGTCTGCCTTCTCCTGCCTGTGGCCCGCGCCTTCTCTCACATATGTAGAGCTGTTGATAGGCGGCTGACCAGGGAGATGAGGTTGCCCTCCAAGCTGCAGCGACGGTTGGTGACCTCCTCCCTAGTCCCCGAGGACCAAGCCAGTGATCACGTCTAGCTGCCGCTGGCTGAGGCAGCCACCCGATGTCAAACCTAGCTGACGGCAACGGTTCCTCCCTGCTGAAGGCAGATGATTTATGCTTCATCCTTTGTTGATCTGTGTTTCATCATGCTCATTTGTGTTCACTTACAAAATCTACCATTGTATTACATAGGTGATTTTGTGATTTATTTTTCGATGTGTATTGCTAGCTTGGTTAGTTCAGTCATGGCCGAGACCAAACCGAACTAACCGAGACCAAATTTGCTACATCTTGATAATTTTTAGGAACCAATCAGTACCCAGTTTTTTATACCTGAAATTTGAGGAAAACCGATGAACCGAACCCATTGATTTGGTCTGACCGAATGCCCACCTACTGACAACTCATTTTCTCTCCATATTTGATTGCCAAGGAAATAAACATTGTTCTACAATGTCATTCATTTGCTATAATTATTCTTTTACTTGTTATCTTGTTGGTTTGTTATAATCATTTTTTTCCTTGTTACCTTGCAGGTTGTTAGAACTAGTCTGATGTCGTGTTTATTGAAAACACTGAAACATAATATAGACCATCCAAGACCTATAAAGGTACTTTTTGAAAAGAAGCAATATTTATATTTGCTATATAAGTGATAAGGATATTGTCTATGGAATGTTGTGTCACACAAAATGCCAACCAAATAAAGAAACCAGGAAAAAAAAACTTCAAATTTCTCTTGCTGTCAGCAGTGTCATTTTGCCTATTGTTTTCCTTTCCCTTCCAACTTAATTGTGATTGCATGATAATACTCTCCTTCAAATACTACATTTCAACCATAGTATAAGCCCATTTAGGATTTCTTGATCAAACCTTTTAAACATAGACAATGAATATCTAAGAAATCAAGTAGATTGGGTAACATAAGTTTTATGTTGCTAGATTAGTTAAAAAATACTTTTATAATATATAGCTCTTTCTATTTGGAACAACATGTTATTTAGAATATTACCTGTCAAAGTGTCCTTGGAGAGTCAAAGTGTCATTGGAGACCATGTGTCAATGTTCTAATGGATTTTGGGATTAGAGAAAGTAACTATCTAGTTCTTCATTTTACCCATGTCAACTTTAATTTATCAATACATAGTCAATTTTAAATGGAAGAGCTTTAATACAGCTTACTGTTGCCATGGTTATGATCTTCCTTCTAGATGGAAATGTTCCCATGATTTTGATCATTCAAATATTTACCATTGTAGATTTTTGAAGTTGGTGATGTTGTGATGCTGGACTCGTCACGTGATGTTGGTGCCTCTAATAATCGCAGGCTTGCAGCTTTGTACTGCAATATGGTTTCTGGATTTGAGGTATAAGCTTAGGAAAAAAAAACATCTGTATAGGCATGTATTTACATAGCTTCTATGTAGGCCTATGCTAACTTGATTAAATTGTCCAGGAAATTATGGGATTGGTGGATACTGGATAGTATTGTCAAAGTTGTCAGAGCTCCGCATGTCAACTTTGGCGAGAATTACTATGTACCTACAGATGTAAGAATAACTTCATAAATTGTCTTGTCTTTTGCTGTTGTCAACATTTATATACTGATTTCATTTCTTTAGGAACCTGAGTTCTTCCCGAAAAGACAATGTAAAATTGTTACAAGTGATGGCAAGCAAGTTGGCTACTTAGGAATTGTCCATGCTGAGGTACTTACTCTGCCTCGCTTTTGAATGCTGTTATAACCTGTGTGCTGCTTAAGTACCAGTAGTTTAGCTGCCATAGGAATGAAGATTTCTGAGGATAAAATGAATAAAGTTAGCACCATATTATATATTTCTTTTTGTTAGGTAGCACAATCTTATACGCTTGAATTATGAGCTACTCCAATTCCATAGGTGATCTATACTAAGAGTAAGAGATGTACTGGCAGAAATAAGAACTTAGGAACACAAATGATATTATCCGAGAACAAGAAAATCATAACATGGATACACGTGATTTGTTTTGCCAAATTTATAGCACTATTCCTTGAGTTCTGCTAGTGCTTGCAGGTGCTAAGGAAATTTGGCATTCCGGATCCCTGCACTTTCGTTGAGATGGACCTCGAAGCACTGTTGTAATGCCGTCAACCTGAAACAAAGAAATGCTTGAAGTTGATGCCTGCCACATATCTGTTTTGTTCAGTAAAAATGCATGGGGTACCAGCAAGAAGTGCATATACCCAAGCTGGAATGTCTCAGTGTGCTTCTCAATTGCACTGGATTTTGCTATGGGAAAGAAGGTACGACGATACGGCACATACCCTGCCTAAAATTTGTTAGGGACTTATGTTTCCATTGTAAGAGCTCTTCCCTATCCAACTTTCTATCAAAGGTGTACCTTATATCCTTTTGTAAACCATCGGGTGTCCAAAAGTTATTTCTGCAACTCTTTGCACCTCTACATGAGATGAGCATGATGTAAAGCAGCCTCAGAATATTAGATTTGTAACATCTCCTTGTTGAAACACATTGGGCAAGGTTCCCATGAAAACTATCTCATGTGATCGTGAATGACATCAAAATTTGGTATTGTGTGTTTACATTGCAACTTTTGACGAATCCATGAGTCCATGGCATTTCATCTGCCCTTTACTCTGAAACCAAGCCTGTCAGAATGTGAGGAGCATTTCTGTTTGTGGCACTGACCCTGAATTGTGCGAATCCTCAACGGCAGTGGTGGGTGACTGACGACTGCGGAGCAACTCAGAGAAACCACAAACCAACCAGTTGCAGAAACAATAGTGCCTGTTGGGTATCGTTTTCAGCTGGAGCACTCACTCACGTTTCCAAAGCGATCATGTATACCCTACCCTCCCCAAAATTAGGACATTGTCCATGCATGTGCATCGATAAGTGGGTAGCTCGAATGCTCGATCAACGGCGTGCGCTTTTTAATCAGTCAGCTCATCAGAGAGAGAGAGATACGTAATGTGCAGTGATCTCTGAGACCGCGATAGGCACGTGAGGTAAACTCGCCCAGTGCTCCATTTGGTGCGGTGGCAGGCAAAGACCTGTCACGTCGAATCTTTGATACCAATTTGGCCTATTAAGCATAGGCTAATTACAAAACTAATTACACAGAATGAGGCTAATTTATGAGATGAATTTATTAAGTCTAATTAGTTGCTAATTATGGATTAAATAAGGCTTAATAGATTCTTCTAGCTAACTAATCTACTCATGTGCAATTAGTTTTATAATTAACTTATATTTAATTCTTCTAATTAGCATCCGAACGTTCCTAAACATTAGCCCGTGGATCAGACAGACGAAACTCAACATGCTAACCATGGTGCTGCACAGGCACAGGCAGCGCGACGCCTGTCTGCCCACAGCTCTGCTCACACCCGATGCGTGTGCTTGTGCTTGCAGCCGCATTGGTCGAGGTGGTGGCTCCTGCCTGGAATCCTGACGTAGCATGGCCATGGCCGTGGCATATGCACACCACCACCGGCCCGCCGCCACTGATTGGGTACTGTACGTAATTTGGTAGGGAGTAGTATAGTATTGGTAGGAGTGAGTATACTCTACACTTTGCTCGTCCTCTCGGACTCTGCATGTCGTATGTATTGTTGGCTTCCATTCCATGGGACGTACTGGACGTGGATGGGGCTGCTCCGTCCAGCGTGCACAGACTGAGAGAGTGGGGAGGACGGAGCTGGGAGCGGATTCGGGTGGATCCCAGCCAGCTCAGGCCCAACATGTAACATGGCCGCACCCGCAAGTACGTGCAGTTTGTTGGTGTGGCCCTGTGGGCCCTGGCGCCCCGCCCGCCGACGTGGGGTCCAGGGCCCGGGCCGGTCCGTGGGTACGAGTACGAGTACGAGCGAATCGCCTACCTATCCAGACGTACCACGCCGCATTGAATTTCTTGCAGGCATAGATAGTTGGCCCGGCCGCGTGGTCGTCGCTCGGAGATAGAAAAACACTGTATGGCTAACGAAAGATTACATCATTTGGAATTTCATGCCGGATGGAAAATTCACAACAAGACCGGCATACCACGCGCAATTCATTGGATCAGCGACGATCAATTTCTAACGACTGATTTTGGAAAGTCTGGGCGCCACCAAAATGCAAGTTTTTTGGGTGGCTCGCCATCCAAAACAGAATCTGGACCTCCGATAGACTACAAGTGCGAGCATGCCAGTGTGTGTCCAAATAGACACAGTCAAGAATCTAAGTACATCTCTTTCAAGACTGTTGTTACACTAGACGTATTTGGGAGGGCATTGCAATATGGCTAGACAACGAACACCTGCGACCTTTTCCGCCTGGGTGTTAGGAGACTCCGTACAAGTTTGGTGGGAAAACTTAGATCGAACACCTTCGACGGCGAGGCGAGACTACGCTCCATTATTATTCTTGTTTGTTGGGAGGTGCGGAATGAAAGAAATGCAAGAATCTTTTTGAGCACAAAGCTAGAATCCGCACCAATGCATCTCCTCCAGAAGATCAAGGAAGAGGCTGGCTTATGGGCAATGGCAGCAGCAAAGCATATCTCCAATTTATTATTGCGCGTGTGATTTGAGGCCATCTGAGGTAGGGCATGTCGGGCTTTTGCCCTTTTGTACACAATTGTATATGTTTGTACACTATCTTTCTAGGCTTTCTTCTTTTTAATACAATAGGCAGCTCTCGTGTTGGTTCCGTTTCAAAAAAAAAAGATAAACTAAAACAAACAGGATGGTTTTCTTTTTCTTTCTTTATTTTTTATTCGAGTTGTTCTAGCTAGGTCTGGCATTGGAAAAATTTGTTGAGAACAAAACAAAATTCGTTAAAAGGAAAGGAGCCAGGATGTTAACAGGCAACAGCCAACACGTGAGTGGTTGGGGTGCTGATACCCTCTAGTAGTAGTACCCTGGCTGAGTGGATGTCTCGCCTCTCGCATACTAGTAGTAGACTAGTAGTAATGTAGTCAGGGGAGCTCGCCAGCCTCAGCAGAGGAACGGGTCGACGACGGAGGTGAAAACGAAAACGAAAACGAAAACAAAGCAAAAGAAATCGACTTGTCCTCGGACGAGCTCCACGACGACCGACTCCTGCTGCAGAATCAGTAGCGGCGGAGGGGTACTCCAGTACTCCTACTACATGTCAACGCCCCGACCGCAGCACGAACGCAAGTTGCACAAAAAAAAAAGATATCTGCCCTGTCATCGGGATCAGGCCGTAGCAGTAGTAGCGCTGAATCGTGAAGCCGTCAACGTTGAAAGGCGGAGACGGACACCGGATCGATCAATCAAAAGGTAAAAGGATGCGCATGCACAGTGCCTAGTAGTGCGTACGGCGCGACGCCGGTCGAAATGATTGCGCTACCCCAGACGCGACGGGCGCGACGCTGGGTGGGCTGGCCGGGCGGTCTTATCTCCGCGACCGCGCGCGGCCGGGTGATGCGGAGCGCGCGATGCCAGGGATACCGACGGCGACGCGCACGGCGTAGGCATGCGATGCGATGCGCTCGCGGATGGGTCCGGTCGATTGGACACGGGACGGGACGATAGCCTCCATCCCCTTCGGGGACTAGAAATAGAACAAATACACGACTCGACGACAAGTGCAATCATGTATTATTATTTGTAAATAAAGAAGGGCATCTGGAGCGCATTAGACTCCTACTAGTCCGATCCTATCTTGTACTAATAAGCTCGTCACAGTCATTGGTTAGTAAGCAAGTAAGCACAGGGAGGTGGGTGGGAGCCCAGCCCACTTGTGCTCGGGCGGGCGTCCACGTGCCGTACAGCCGGCCAGCACCAATCGTCTTGTCTAAGGTTTACAGCTTCTTTGTATCTGTGGGCACTACTACTAGCTAGTTTTATTTGGCTACGATTGCCGGTTGCAAAGGATTTAAGTTCATGTAAAACCATGAGGAGAAAATTAAAGATGCGTCTTACGAGTTACAGCAAAAAAAAAGTCAGAAATATATAAATGTCCCACGAACCACAGGTGAAGAAGGTATTGGCGGCACGAGAACAGGTGTCTATATCGTTAATTAATCTTCCAAGTGGGATGGTGATTGTCGCATGAAACGGTGGTCTACTTTCTTTTTTTTAGCTGTAGAAGATTAGTTGACAGTGAAGAACTCAGCATCAAATAGACGGTTAATCATCCACCTACACCTACTAGATAAGTATTTGATATGTTCATCAATAGCGAGTTGCATGTAGTTGATTAATTAGCCTCTTAGAACATACTTTTTTTTAACCCGAGTATATAGCATATATGAGCGGTGTATATAGCTAGCTTTCCGTACGTGTCTTATCTATACTATATATATATACTACTCCCTCTATCCCAAATTGTAAGTTATTCCAATAATCTTGGAGAATCAAACTTTTTCAAGTTTAACTAAAATTATAGAGAGAAACACAAAGATTGATGACATCAAATAGGTATAATATGAAAATATAACTAATGAAGAATCTAATGATACTTACTTGGTATGATAAATATTATTATTTTATTATATAAATTTGGTCAAACTTGAAAAACTTTGACTCTCCAAAATTCTTGGAATAACTTACAATTTGGGACGGAGGGAGTAGTATATTATAGTGGTTGTTTCTTTAGTGCACATGTGATGGTCGGTAAAGCGTATACACCTCACCCGGCTAGGGCCTCGATCGTGGATGCGTACCCACAGAATTGAAACAGACGTGAAAGAAAATATACGTACGGACCACTAGCGGCCGTGTACTTTTCTATTCATTCCCCGCTGGTCAGCAAAGACTTCTATCATTGCTTTATTATATTCATTTCACAATGAATCAACGACAGCCTGTGTACTATGTTTTTTTCTTTATAGCTACGTGCACGACGGCACTGCACACCTTACAGCGACAGCCTGTGTCCTGTGATGGTGCCGTCCCCAAACACCGTTAATTAAACGTTGCAAAGGCCAAGCAAGCTCTACTAGGCCCTGCTTTACGCTTACAGCACGATAGCAGATACTAGTACTACATACCTTTTTTTTTCGTTAGAGTTTTAATGCACCTTTTTAAAGCTATTATTATATCGATCATGCGCTTTGCAAGGAATTGTCAATTCAGTTGTCGGAAAAACTGAAGAATTTACTTTCCCACTTTTAGCTGGGATAAATATTTGTGCTGTTGCTTTTAACTGTGCTCGATCAGTTTCGGTGAGGAGCTGTTGTCATCTTCCTAGATCGGTAGTACCAAAGCGTCCAAGCGTCACTATGGGCGTGATTGGTTCCTTTCTCTGCTGAACCTGGCTCGCACGACGGAGCCAGGCCCGACGCATGCGTGCGGGCTGTGATTGGCTTCCATCTGCATCCAGCCAGGATAGGAGAGCATGGTGATTGGTTGGACAGTGTACCTGCACGCCTGCTCTCTCACTCGGGCTCAACCCGCGTGCTCGCGCTGCACAAAGCCAGCCAGGCCCGGTAGGAACGGAATTCACCCGCGTTTCCAGCGAGCCTGGCTCAGCGTCGCCTCGTGCATGCAGCTGGCCTGGCCGGAGAAGCAAAACAGCCTACCAACCACTTCGTTCCTGCATGCGATGGGCCATGTACGAGTGGAAGCAGCGTACCAATCACGCCCTACGCGTGTGATGAGAATGAGGTGATGCACTGACGCCGGAATGCCGGACAGCTCCAAAGTCACTGGAAAATTCCGAATTTCCACCTTCTTTTCGAGGAAGCTGAGACTGACAGGCAGTGGTAAACTGGTAACTAGCCTGCGCTAATATGTCTTCTCCGAAAGTGTTTTTTCGTTATTAAAATCCGGTCGCGATCGCATCTGTCACGTCCGGCTTCGGCAGCGGAGCACGCTCCGAACCACAGGGCAGGGCTCTCCAATTGCAAGACGCGATCCGCACCTACAATTTCAATTTACAAAGCCACCAGGGCTGTCCTGCCCTGCCCGGGAGAGAAGAAAAGAATCGGAGCAAAATGACGAAAACGTACCTGTATGCGGGGTCGGTTTCTTCTTTTCTTTGCTTGCGTGCTTGGGCTCACTCACATCCAGCGTTGGTGAATTTTAAGCGTACGTCTGCGTCCACAAGGACTCAAGTTTTGTTTATTATATCTTTACTTATATTATTCAATATAGTACATAAGAGTAATATATAGTCGACTTGCTAGCTTATATAAAATTTAAGAATAAAACTAAAACAGCCTAACTGCTTACGTAAAAATTTTAAATATAAACGTATGAACCAGAAAGTGTATGATTTTAGCTATTCATAAAAGTTTTCTAGATGCTTTTTATCATATTTTCTTTATTTACTGGATACAATATTCTTTTTTGAGACGAAAGAAGAATTATATTACATTATAGGTGGCTACATCATCACATTATTACAAGCACTCTGGAATACACTACATATATCCAGAAACATATTTTCATGTATATTTTACCCATACTGTAAATAGCTCCAAATCTCAAATCCAAACTTGTACGACGCTTCTATGGATGACCGCAAAGGCAAACACTCAGTAAAAAGGCAGAGAACAAATGTCCAATGAATGATGACAAGCATTCCTGCTAGCAGAGTTGAAAATCTTCTTCTTTCTTGTGTCTTCCCTTTTCTTCTTTCTGCCATCGAAGAATGGGGAAGACTGATTTGAAACTTATTCTCCCTAGTCCTTCATCGTGGCCACATCTAACCACAACAAAATGGGTAAAAGACTAGGGAAAATTATTCAATGACGGCGACATCATCTCCGCCTGAATGTCACCGTTCGGAAAGAAAAGTCTCCACGTCGTCATGCCAAGGAAGTTGTTGACGCCGTAGTTGTCGCGCCTCATCTTCAACAGAGCTGTCATGGAGAAAATGAATCCATCCTGCCTCCTCACCGTCGCCGGAGAGGAGGAGGAGATAAATCCCCAATACCAAGAGACTTGGTATGGAGAGACCCTAACCCTAAGGACTCGATCTACTCGAAAAACATGTTAAAAATGATGGATCCACACTCCCTCCGCCCTCCGGCGGGATGCCGGAGGGGGTAGGGAGGGGGACCCGCGGTGGTGGAGGCAGGGGCAGGGGCAATGGCTCTAGGGCGAGTCGCGAGACTTGATTTTGATGTACTAAAAAATCAAAGATGGATACAATATATTATGAGTTAGTTGTTTTAACTATTTTTCGAGATGTCTTTAACCCTGTAATAAAATACTTTTTTTGGGATGTGAACTTTTAACGCTAATTTGTCCTATAGGACGTGTCATGTGAGAAAAAAGGGAGGAGGGGGGACATGTTATAGTAAAAGAAGTACTCCGATCCCTCCATCCTAAAATTTCTCAAAATAAGTGTCACTATCGTTTTATTATCGATGAAATTTTCTTAAATTTGACTATGTTTATATAAAATATTAGCAACATTTGTGTCGGTGTTTTGGACCGGGGGGGTCCTCAACCAACTAGTGAAAGTGTACTGCGTGTTTCTAATCCCAGATGGTGATGCAAAGAGACACAAGGTTTATACTGATTCAGGCAATATGTGCCCTACGTCTAGTCTGAGAGAGCGATATTGTATTCCTTGCACCGAGGTGCTTGTAGGAGGGGCTTACAAGCTGAGCAAGAGAGGGAGCTAGTCCCAGGTCTCTGCATGGAGTGGCGTGGGTTGCTTGAGATGTTGATCTCTTGCAGTGAGGGAGCGTGTGTGTTACAGAGCGTTGCGCGTTGCTTGCCTGGGTGTCTCCCCCTTAGAAGCGGCCCTGGTCACTCCCTTTTATAGTCGAAGGGAGGCATCGGGGCGGTACATGTATTTGCTATGTGGCGTTCTTGGCAGGGGCGGCATGTTCGAGCCCTGCAGCTTGTTACTATGGAGGCGTGGTCGGTGGAGCGGTCTTGTCCTCCGTGCACTGGAGCGACGCGCCGGTCACGCTTGATCCCGTGCGACGTGGGAGCTCCTGTGGTGGTAGGCGCGCCTTCTTCTGTTGGAGGCGTGCTGGTTATTGTATGTTTGACCGGCGCAGGAGTGCCAAGACCGGGTTGATGCAATGGCGCGGGTACGCTGATTCCGAGGCTACAGGAGCTAGGCCTTGTGCGCGACGTGGGAGCTCCTGCAGTCTGACGCAGGGTATGGCGCGTTCTGCGGGCGACATGCCGGTCCCAGAGTGCTGACAATGTGGAGAGCTGAGGCCCAGTTGATGCAGTGGCTGGACCGTCGTGGGGGGCTCGGCGGGCGTGAGTCCCGAGGCTACAGGAGCCTGGAAGCGGATAGCCGTGGCTCGGAGGGAGCAGTTGGTCTTGTTCGTCGATTCCAAGGCTACAGGGACCCGGACTTGACTCTCCACGCTGTGCTGTCCTTGGAGCAGGGTTAGGCAAAGACAAATGCAAAGACGGGTGTCGGCCAGTGGAGCGCGATCAGCACAAATGGCCGGTAACCCCGCCCCGTCCCCGCCCCTGCATCGCATGGCATCGATGTGACTCCCGTCTCGTCGTCCACTCCACTGTACTGCGCCAACATGTGGCTGACGTCACGGGAGTGGTTGGACGCATTGGTTGGATGTGACATCCTGTCAGAGAAATCGGTCAAGGCGGCGGTGATGGGTTTGATGCCGAGCCGGCCTCGAGCGAGTCGGTAACTGAGTGCTCGTCCGAGGCCTCGTGGCGCGGGGCCTTGGGCGAATCAGAGAATCGAAACCTCGTCCGAGGCCTTGCGGTTTGGTTCTGGGCTGAGCCCGCTTCAGGCGAGGCCAAATATTTGTTCGAGGTGGGTCGGGCGGTCCAGCCGGGCCTCGGATGTGGCGGGTTTGCCTGCGGTTGTTTTTTGGTTTCGTTATTTACAAGGTCTAAGCAATTTTTCGGTTCTTGCTCAGGGTACCCTTTATTATGGTATCCGACAGTAGCCCCCGAGCCTCGGGGGGAGTGCGAGCACTCTCCCTGAGGTTTTGACGAGACTTGGCTCGCAGTAGCTCCCGTCAGGATGGTGTTTCATACTCGAGGTTTCGGTGGGTGCGCGCGAGCGCACCCACCGGGTGTAGCCCCTGAGGCCCTGGAGGAGTGGATTTACTCCTCTAGGGGTTTTTCTCATGTTGAGTGAGGGGTTTTATCACATTTGCTGAGCCCCCGAGTGCGAGTTCGGGTCGCTGGGCCTCGGTTTGGTTGCAGGAAGAGCCCCCGAGCCTCTGCTCGGAGCAAGAGGGCGATCAGGAGTTTCCCTGTCTTTTTTGTGCGGCCCTCACGCATCCTTTTCGCTCGGAAGGAGGGGTGGAGTGTGCCAGGCTACCCTCGGTGGGCGCGAGCAGTGACACCTTCGGTGAGCTGTTATCGGGTAAGTCCGAGTGGAGGCCCATGCCCCATTCGATAGGGGTCGGCTAGCGGTCTAGAGACGCACTCCAAAAGTACCAGAGGGCTTCTCTAGTGGGTCCCAGGGCCGTTCGATTGGCCCCGGGGGCTCGATGCCTCCCTACGGTAGGATTCCATTCAGAGACTTCCCTGCTGGTCTCGGACACGACTTAGTGCATCCCAAGCAATTGCTTGCTTGGGCCTCGGCCATGTACGGGCTCGCCCATAGTCATCCCTGACTCTGTTTGTCCTAGGGCGGCTATCGAGACCCTCAGGGGCCCAGCCTTCGAACCCCTGGACCGTAACGGGCTCGGTGCCCAGTTCCTTAGTCGTTTTATCGCGTTTGCTGAGCCCCCGAGTGTGAGTTCGGGTCGTTGGGCCTCAGCTTGGTTGCAGGAAGAGCCCCCGAGCCTCTGCTCGGAGCAAGAGGGCGATCTGTAGTTTCCCTGTCTTTTTTGTGCGGCCATCGCGTATCCTTTTCATTCGGAAGAAGGGGTAGAGTGTGTCAGGCTACCCTCGGTGGGCGCGAGCAGTGACACCTCCGGTGAGCTGTTATCGGGTAAGTCCGAGTGAAGGCCCATGCCTCATTCGATAGGGGTCAGCTGGCGGTCCAGAGACGCACTCCAAAAGTACCAGAGGGTTTCTCTAGTGGGTCCTAGGGCCGTTCGATTGGCCCCGGGGGCTCGATGCCTCCCTACCGTGGGATTCCATTCAGAGACTTCCCTGCCGGTCTCGGACACGACTTAGGGCATCCCAAGCAATTGCTTGCTTGGGCCTCGGCCATGTACGGGCTCGCCCATAGTCATCCCTGACTCTGTTTTTCCTGGGGCGGCTGTCGAGACCCTCGGGGGCCCAGCCTTCGAACTCCTGGACCGTAACAGGCTCGATGCCCAGTTCCTTAGTCTGAAATGAATCGGGTGGAGAATATTCCCTTCCCATCGACTGACAACGGCGGGTGCGCCTTTTGAGGTGGTTTCTCGGGGAGACGGAATGGCGCCTGCCGAGACGTGGTGTCTGTGGATGGGATGTTACCGTACGTGCGCGGCTAGCGAGAAAAAGTAGGGAGCGTGGGTGGTTTGGCTGGATCCGCATTAACTGCGCGAGATCTAGGAAATAATCTTCCCGGTTTCGTCGCCTGCCCGTTCTCCTTCTTTCTCCCCTCATAAATACGTGACGAGCCGTGTCCCTGTCCCTCCTTACCTTTCCTACCTGCACTCGTGTTTTCTGCCTTTGAGCGGTTGCCAAGAACAGCAGAAGAGAGCGCCGAGGAGAAGAAGGGAGGAGGAGGAGAGGAGAGGAGAGAGAGAGAGAGAGAGAGAAAGCGAGAGCACGCGTTACCGCCGTAGTCACATTCTCCGCCGCACCCATGGCAGGTGGCGCTGTTGTCCTCTAGGCGGATCCTTGGGGTCCGTCCGACATGTCCGCGGAGACGCTGCAGTCGCTCATCGACGACGGTCTCCTCCGCCCGATCACCGACCCCAACATGCCAGAATGGATTGCTCCAGGGAGCGAGCCGGAGCCGAGGCTTCGCGATGGCTACATCGTGAGCTTCATGACCTTCCACGAGCGCGGCCTCGGCTTGCCGGTGGACCGGTTTATGCGGGCGCTCCCGCACTACTACGGTGTGGAGCTCCACAACTTCAACCCCAACTCCATTGCGTAGGCGGCCATCTTCATTGCCGTCTGCGAGGGGTACCTGGGCATTGCCCCCCACTGGGAGTTGTGGCTTCACCTCTTTCGGGCGAGGCTCACCACCAAGCTGGCGGGTATGACGGGCACGTAGAAGGCATTGAGGGCCGGTGGCTGCACTCTCCTGGTGCGCCAAGACCGGCAGCCCCTCTACATCCTGGCCTAGCTCGCGTCGTCCAACCACTGCTGGTACAACAGTATGTTCTACCTCCGCAATGATGACGGCGGGCTTCCCCCCTATATCGGGCGGGTCATGGAGAGCCAGTCGGAGAGGTGGAGGTATGGCGTCTTGTTGGCTGATCAGCCCAAGCTGCAGCCGCTCCTGAGGGCCCTGGACAGGCTGCGCAGCCACGGCCTTACGGCGGCCGTGGTCGTGGCGGCCTTCCACCGCCAGAGGGTGCTGCCGTTGATGGCTCGGTGGCAGCGCCTATCGAGATAACACCGGATGAGCCAATTGACGGCGTCCGGTTGTCCACCGTCGCTCTCTCCGATGAGGAGATTCTGCGTCGGGTGAGAGAGACGGTGGAGGGGTGGCTGAGGACCAGTGGTCTAACTCCGTTCCCGATGCGCTCATCGCGGGGGCATATCTCTCTGGTAAGTTGTGTGTTGCTGCAGCCTTCGAGGCCTTCTCGCTCCTTACATTTTTGGTCCGTTCTGTCATTACGTTTGTCGTTCCTGTAGGGGATGAGGGATGTGCGAGCCTCCCCGCTGCCCATTCCCGAGGACGCCGAGCGGCGAGCCGAGAACAGGGCACGCGTCGAGGCGTACAAGGAGTGGAAGGACACTGAGGAGGCAAGGCGCAAGAGGAAGAGCCTCGAGCGCGATGAGCTGGAGAAACGTCGCCGGCAACAGAGGCACGACGGTCTCTCGGAGGAGCCATCTCCGTCATCGTCGCCGATGGACCTTTCGAGCGACGACGACGACGAGATCGAGGCGGGGCGGGGTCCCCTGGACCACCTCCCTGATGTCAGGGAGACGGCGCCCGGGGCGTCGGTGAGCGGCCTGGCGTCTAGGAGGAGGAGGAGAGGGCGCCTCAGGGCTGGCGATCTCCTGCCTCGGGGCCGAGGCCGACACGCTCGAGACACGAGCATCGGAAGAAGCGCCGTCAGTCCGATGGGCTCGACAATGGAGGTGGAGTGGGCGACGGCAGGGGCGGCCCAACCGCCTTCGCAGAGGGCAAAGGAGGTGTTGGAGTCTGGCGAGGGCCGGCCGGTACCGGCAGACACGGTGGCCGCGCCACTACCACTGTCACCGCCACCGCCACCGCCACCGCCGAGGACGAGGGACGCGGTGCGGAAGGTACTGGTTCCCCGTTCGAGGTAAGCGTTTTTCGGCTGGCAAACATTTCCACTCGTTCTTTGGTCATATCGTTGACCCGTGAGTGGTTTGTTTTCAGCCGAAGCGTCGCGTGAGCGCAGCGCCGGGCGCCATAAGCGCTCAAGGTGAGCACCAGTTCCATCGCCCGATGGGTGGTGGACGCGTAGGCCGCCTTGCAGCGTGACGCGACGTCGGCCAGGGGCGACCCGAAGGAGCCGGTCGCCTAAGGAGAGGCTGCCGAGGCGGCCACGGAGCAGGCGGGGGAGGAGGTGCCCAGGACTTCTGAGGCCGAGGTGGCCGAGGCCAGGGCTCCTGAAGTCGAGGTGGAGGACGCCGGGGCTCCTAGGACCACCGAGGCCGAGGTGGCGGAGGTTGGAGCTCCCAGGACCACTGAGGCCGTGGTGGCAGAGATGGAGGCGGGGCAAGCTTTGGTACCGCTTGCGGTCCAAGACCTGCTGCCGTCACAGGAGACCGCCCAGGAAGTGGAGGTTCAGACAATCTCCTCCGATGACACTTCTCGGGGGAAGGAGGTGGCGGACACCGAGGTGGCCAGCACCGTGAAGCAACCAGTCCCGACTCCTATCGAGGGGAGCTCAACCCTTGTCCGGGTCCGACCCGAGCCCCGCGGGTGGGACAGCCCGCGTGTTCTGTGGCGGAGCCGGGACGACCCTGAGGGGGAGCCTCTGTTCGCCCTTGAGGACATGGCTAAGGGGGGGCACTGGAGCTCCCTCGAGCGATTCCACCAACTGGCGGAGCGGTCGCTGCGGACAGCGCTGTCCGTTGTGGCCAAGCACTTGCCCGGTGTCGCCCAGGTACGTGCTTTCCTCTCTTGTGCCGCATCGTCTTTTTTTCAAGTTCTCTCGTAGTACTTGACGTGTGTTTTGCTTATCTAGGAGCTCGAGGCCTGGTCCCTCGAGAAATCGATGTTCCTCCGGTGGGAGAGGGACATCTGGGACCAACTCTAGCAACAGAAGGATCTGCTTGCTGGTGCCAACGAGCTTCTATCGGCGCGGAGCGCGGAGGTGGAGGACCTCCGCCTTCGCTGTGCTGACATGAATGTCGAGGCGGCCACGGCTCGGGAGCAGGCCACCCCTTTGGCGGTGTGGATCAAGGAGTTAGAGGAGGAGCTGACCCGGGTGGCCAGCGAGCGGGACACCTTCAAGTCCTGGGCCGAACAAGTGGCGGCCTCTGCCAAGGCCATCACCGAGCAGCTGGGGATGGAGCAGGGTGCGCACCTGCTAATGAAAGGTGCCCTGGCGGAGGCTGTCAAGGTGGCCGAGGCCTCCCGGGTCAAGGCCTTAGCCTAGAAGGAAAAGGCCGAGGGTGCATCCTATTGAGCCACGCCCCCTATTTTATTTGTTTTTCTTGCGTTCGACCCCTAACTCCCGGACGTGGTGCAGAGCTGGAGAGAGAAGCTTCCAGGGCGGCCGAGGCCTCTCGGGTCGAGGTCCAAAGCTGGAAGGAGAAAACCGAGGGTGAGTCTCATAGGCCTTCGCCCCTGTTTGGCGTGTTTCCTTTTGTGCTTAACCCCATACCGCTTGTCTTGGCGCAGGGTTGGATAAGGGGCCTTCCAGGCAGCCGAGGCCTCCGTCGCAGTGCAGGCGGTGCTCGAGGCCGAGATCCGGGAGCACAATGCGCTACAGAGCGCCGCCCGTATCGCCTACGAGGCCCTGGAGGTTGGGGGTCGAGTCAGGCCGCTCCCTCAGGAGCCGCCTAATCGCGTTGAGCGGCCGCGTCCACGAGCGGCTCCAGGGGCGCTGCATACGGGCGTCAAGCGTGCCCTGGCCGTTGTCTCCTCGCACTACGCCGGCGTCGACCTTGAGGCCGTCAGCGATGGTTACGTCGTGGCCGAGGATGACGAGAAGGCCAAGGAGGAGGTTCTAAAGCTGGTGGAGGCAGCTGAGGCCCCTGGCGCGACGCTAGCCCGGCTGTTCGAAGAGGAGGTGTTTCCTTCTACGCCGACCGCCGACGCTGGTGACCCTGAGTTTTGATCTGGGCCAAAGGGGTCATGTAAAAATATTAGGACTTACATCATTGTACCAAAACCCTTGTGGCCGTTGAGGCCTTTACAGTACTTGTGTATATACGTTTTTTAATCGTTTTCTATTATATTTCTAAGCCTCTGCCCTCTGTCTCGTTTCTAGACAAGTCCTTTGCAAAAACTTCCTTGGAGCCTAAGCTGCCCCTTGGGTGAAAGGTGGTGAGGGAGTTGCCGTACCCAGAGGCATAGGCTGTCTCACGGAGCTGCTCCAGGTCTAGGCATCGAAGTTCCTCGGGGGCAGCGTTCTCGTTCCGCGCTGCCCGAGGCTTGACGTGTGAAGGTGTGGCGTCGCCTGCCCCCTCGTGGGGCGGGGGGCGATGCCCCTTCGTCCTCATCGCCCGCGCTTGGCATCCTAAGCTCGACATTGAAGCATTCACGAGTCGGGTCATAAGCATCTTCGTCATCGGAGTCAGAGTAGCCGAAGTAGTAGTCGCTCGTGGCCATGAAGCGGCGCATGGATTTAGGGCCGTGAAGCCTGGAGAAGTCCGCTCTAGCCCATGCCTTGTCCTCCTCCAAGGAGTCAGCGTGGGTGTGAGTCGGGGTTGTGGTGATAAGGTCGAGGGCAAAACGTTGGTAGGCGGCGGTGGCATTGCCCAACCCGAAGGGGTACGGGGATGATGTCATTGCCATGCTCGCTCCACCGGAGTCAACTCCTCAGGGGGTGGCGGGGCAGAGCTTGATGATGGGCGTTGCTGCGCGCCACCAGCGTCTTTCCCTTGCCTTGGCTTAAGCTAGACAGGTCCCCAGCCAGGAACTCTATACCAACAGCCGGGTATGGGATACTGGTGGAGCGTGGTGCGTTGCCCTAAGCTCGCATGGTGTCGGGGTGGTCACGCCTGGCGAGCGTGACGAGAGCATCGACCCGGGCACCGCCCACGCCTGGGTTGCTGGTGCGTGATGTCGTCGTCTATCGATGGGACTCTGGGTAGGAGGAGTACCATGTCGTACTCATATCCTAGAGACATGAACTCTAGGCTCCCGAACTAGATCATCGTGCCGAGACGCAGTGGTCACACGGGGTCTGCCATCCGAAACTTGTTGGGAAGACCAAGCTGACACGCAGTAGCACCCCTACCTGGCGCGCCAACTGTTGGTGTTTTGGACCGAGGGGTCCTCAACCAACTAGTGAAAGTGTACTGCGTGTTCCTAATCCCGGATGGTGATGCAAAGAGACACAAGGTTTATAATGGTTCAGGCAATAGGTTCCCTACGTCCAGTCTAAGAGAGCGATCTTGTATTCCTTGCACCGAGGTGCTTGTAGTAGGGGCTTACAAGCTGAGCGAGAGAGGGAGCTAGTCCCAGGTCTCTACGTGGAGTGGCGTGGGTTGCTTGAGATGTTGATCTCTTGCAGTGAGGGAGCGTGTGTGTTACAGAGCATTGCGTGTTGCTTGCCTGGGTGTCTCCCCCCTTAGAAGCGGCCCTGGCCACTCCCTTTTATAGTCGAAGGGAGGCATTGGGGCGGTACATGTATTTGCTATGTGGCGTTCTTCGGCAGGGGCGGCATGTCCAAGCCCTGCAGCTTATTACTGTGGCGGCGTGGTCGGTGGAACGGTCTTGTCCTTCGTGCACTGGAGCGACGCGCCGGTCACGCTTGATCCCATGCGACGTGGGAGCTCCTGTGGTGGCAGGCGCGCCTTCTTCTGTTGGAGGCGTGCTGGTTACTGTATGTTTGACCGATGCGGAATGCCGAGGCTGGGTTGATGCGATGGCGCGAGTACGTTGATTCAGAGGCTACAGGGGCTAGGCCTTGTGCGCAACGTGGGAGCTCCTGTAATCTGACACAGGGTATAGCGTGTTCTGTGGGTGACGTGCCAGTCCCAGAGTGCTGACAACGTGGAGAGCCGAGGCCCGGTTGATGCAGAGGCTGGACCATCGTGGGGGGGCTCGGCGGGCGCGAGTCCCGAGGCTACAGGAGCCCGGAAGTGGATAGCCAAGGCTCGAAGGGAGTAGTTGGTCTCGTTCATCGAATCCGATGCTACAGGGACCCAAACTTGACTCTCCACGCCGCGCTATCCTTGGAGCAGGGGTTAGGCAGCACAGTGCAGCACGGGTGTCAGCCGTGGGCACAGTGCCGAGCACAGCGGCCGGTAACCCCTGCCCCGTCCTGTCCCGGACTGCATGGCGTCGATGTGACTCCCGTCTCGTCGGCCACTCCGCTGTATTGCGCTGACGTGCGGCTGACGTCGCAGGAGTGGTTGGACGCATTGGTTGGATGTGACATCCTATTAGAGAAATTGATCAAGGTAGCGGTGATGGGTTTGGTGCCGAGCCGGCCTTGAGCGAGTCGGTAACTGAGTGCTCGTCCGAGGCCTCGTGGCGTGGGGCCTCGGGTGAATCGAAGAATCGGAACCTCATCCGAGGCCTTGCGGTTTGGTTCTGGGCCGAGCCCGCTTCGGGCGAGCCTGGATATTTGTTCGAGGTGGGCCGGGTGGTCCAGCCGGGCCTCGGATGTGGCGGGTTTGCCTGCGGTTGTTTTTTGGTTTCGTTATTTACAAGGTCTAAGCAATTTTTTCGAATTTTGCTCAGGGTACCCTTTATTATGGTATCCGACAATTTGTATCTTCAAAGAAGTTTATTATGAAAACATATTCAGTTATCTATCTAATGATACTAATTATATATTATAAATATTATATTTTCTTTATATATATTTGGTCAAAGTTAAAAGCGTTTGACTTCTCAAAAAACGAGAACAACACTTATTTTGGAACTGTAAGTGCATCTAGCCCTTTAGTGGGTTTTGGTAAATTGAATGACAACACAATTAAAGGTCTAATAAGTTTGCTAAGTGTTGAACAGGAAATTGAGTCTGTTGCATATACTTGTGGGTTGTGTATTAACAAGTATATACAAGGTTCAACTAGTAGGCAAACTTGATGATATGCCACATTGTGTTAAAGTGAATGCCAAACTGTGTATTGTTGTATTAGAAGTTTATAGAAGCAATTTAGTTCAAGCAAAAGACAACAATAAAAATGAAATCAATGAAATGTCTTCTATGTTGTAGGATATCATAGCATCATGTGAAAGCAAACATACTTGATAAATGACAATGTATAGTGGATATAAGTCGGTCTCTACATTGGTTTGCTTACATGGATGAATATATAAAACATCAATTGGAATGTCAAGCCAAAATGAGAAGGGAATAAGGAATCGTGAATTAGCTTGACCATATTGATGTTGATCCATGTATGTCTCTATGTGAGACAAACTGAAGCTTGATTGATCTCAACATTCATATCTAGAAAATATTCAAGCAAGGATCAAAATATTGAAGAAATGGTTTTCAATGGATGCTTAATATAATGTGACTTAAGTATGGCTTGATAGGATGAAGATAGCAAGGAAAGGGCTTCGAGGTACTAAGCAAAGGTAAAGGGCAAGCGACGGCTTGGCAACCGAGGTACCACGACTAAGGTGAAGAAGAGAGTACTTGCATTGAGTCGAGGTACTAATCAAGCTATGATGAGTCATATTGTGTTGAGGATCAAATCATTAGTGGAAGTGACTTGAAGCCATGAAGGTGAACTCATATGTATGGAAATGGTTCAAGTCACATAATCAAGGTATAATGAGAATGAGGAAAACATATTCGATAATAGAAGTCCTCAATTGCCAAATGAAGTGGCAACCAGCTCAAAGGCATTTACATTCTTTTATGCTTTGAATTTGAGTTTAGGAAAAGCCGTACTATAAAGAGGGATGCTAGTACAGTTGGTCAACTGTGCAACCAGATGCTCAAAACTACAGATCTATATCCTATTTCCCAGCCAAAGCAGCCAGCCAAAAATCTCTAGATTCTACTTGTTTTGGCTAGGGCGGCAGTGCTGCCCTATGAGGGCGGTACTGCCACCCATAAACGACCGTTGGGACCCAAGAGGTATAAATACCATTTGGTGCGACCCACAATGGAGATCCTTCTTCTCCAATGGTTCAGTTCGAAACTAAACAGATCAAAGCTCACCTCTCTCTCCTCCATTGATGCTCCTTCATCCCTCAAGCAAATCCTTGATTCCAACCATCAAAACTTGAGAGAAAAGGCAGCAAAACTCAATTGGAGAGAAGATCCACTGATTCCCAAAGTCTAAGAGCATTTGGTTCACGTTTGGCCGGCGGTTCTAGGACTTGTTACTCTTGGAGCTTGCTCCTAACCGGCTAGACGTCGCCCTTGTGCTTGCCAACTCGTGTGGCAGCTTTGGGAGGTTTGTAACCTCATCCTGCAGCTAAGAAATTATCCCTCACTTTAAGAGTTCATTCTCTTGATTTGAGAACGAGGGCAAGGCAAGCCTTGGTGGCGAGCCAATCCTTTTGTGAATGCCTCAACAACATGGACTTAGGCAAGCCTTGGTGGCGAGTTGAATCATGAGATAAATTTTGTGTCTCGCGTGCTTCACTTTGTATTCTTGCTGGTTCAGCTCTTTGCTAGCTGATTGTTAGGGTTTGGTAGCTCGATCCTCTCTTGTGTGAGACTTCTATGGTATCCAGTCTTCGAACTGGATTTTGTCTTTCTGTTGCAGGATTGAGCAGCTGAGAGGGTCAGGTTACTATTTGTGAAATCTTTGAAAGCATCTAGGCTCCTAATTGGGTTTTGGTGATTAATGATAATAAAGATTACTATGACTAACGTGTGTTTTGCAGAGGCAATTAAGTTAGGTCACGGTAATGGAGATCGATTGGGCAATCGTGGATGTCATGCCCCTACGATGGAAATCGTTTCGGTTTTCAAAGGATGGACGACAAGGTTAAGGATGACTAGTTCTAAGTGTCGTTTGGAGTTGAAGAGACACTTAGAGTAGTTTAGAACTTTGTTTTTCCTTTGGCCGTACTATTAAGGCGGGTATGGACGGGTAGCTTAACCTAGGTAAGTCTAGTGAGTTAGATGTGGTGCACACTTGTTAAAACTAGCACTAGGTAGCTCCTAAATATGCCTAAGATCCTTTGGAGCAAACTTCATTCACAAATGATCGAGAGTTGGAAGTGAATGGAGGGTCAAAGACTGACCGGACGCTGGCCGTAGGGTCCGATTAGTTCATTTGCCTAAGGTGAACTAGTCCGGTTTGACCGGACGCTGGAGAGGTCAAATAACCGGACGCTGAGGGCCAGCGTCCGGTCGACTCCAGTAAGGTTCCAGAGAAGAGAATCTGCGACCGGACGCGTCCGAACACGTCCGGTCAGTCCTGATCGGACCCTGGGGGTTCAGCGTCCGGTCGAGTACAGTAAGCTTCCAGTGAGAGAAAAATGCGACCGGACACGTCCGGTCAGTGGTGACCAGACCCTACCAGCGTCCGGTCAACTCTTAATCACTGGTGTGCGGGTTGAACACACCAGAGCGTCCGGTCACCCCGCAGAGGCACATAACGGTTCGTTTTTCAGGCTGTCTTATAAATAGAAGCTCCACTCATGTGTGGAGTAACTTTTGTTCATTTCAACAGCTGAAACACACCTTAAAGAGTGCCAAGAAGTGAAAGGTCCTAGTGAGGTGATTGAGATTTGAGAATCCAAAGAGAGCCCTCATTAGTGAAGATCAAGAGTAGCAAAGTGTGCATCCACCCTTCTTCCTAGGCTTGTTGTGGTCAAGTGAGAGTTCGTGCTTGTTACTCTTGGTGATCACCATCACCTAGACGGCTTGGTGGTGATTAGGAGCTTGGTGATCATTCGGAGAGCTTGTGGATGACCTAACTCAAGTTGTGAGTGGTTGTGGGTGATTCACCGCGACGGAGTGTCAAAGAAACAACCCGTAGAGAGCACTTGATCTTTGCGTGGATCAAGGGGGAGCTACACCCTTGTGCGGGTGCTCCAACGAGGACTAGTGGGGAGTGGCGACTCTCCGATAACTCAGCAAAACATCGCCGCATTTCCTCTCCTCTCTTTACTTTAAGCATTTACTTTGAGCATTTCAATTCTTGTCATTTACATTCTTAGAGTTGCCATGCTAGAGTAGGATTTGAACTAGGTTGCTAAACTTTTATGTGTTAGATCAATAGAAACACTTCTCTAGGCATAAGGGGTTAATTGGGCTAATCATAGGACTTGTTTGTTGCGAAGAAATTTAGAATTAGCCCAATTTACCCCCCCCCCCTCTTGGGCATCTTGATCCTTTCAATTGGTATCGGAGTCTCATGCTCACATTTTTAAGCTTAATCGCTTAGAGCAAGATGTCTCACGGGGATGGACCTCCTCCTATCTTCGAGGGGGATGATTTTTCATATTGGAAAATTCATATGGAGGCGTACCTAGAAGCTCTAGACGTTGGAATACTTAGAGCCGCCTCTCATGGGTTCCAAAGACCTAGGAATCCCGCACAACTTCAAGGCGATGAAGTGAACTATGAAAAATGGAATGCAAAGGCTCGCAACACCATCTTTAGAGGCCTTTGCAAAGATATGTTCAACCGTGTAAGGAACCACAAAGACGCCCATGCATTATGGTCGGACGTTTGTGCGCTCCATGAGGGAACAAAGAGTGAGCGTGAGGAACGCTATCATCTTGTCATAAAAAAGCTCAACTCTTTTGAAATGCTTCCTAAAGAATGTGCTAATGAAATATATTCACATTTGAATGTTCTTGTAGATGAAGTCAATGGGCTCGGACTTACTCAAATGTCACCATCCGATGTTGTGAGAAAGATCTTGAGTGTCATTCCCATTGATAAATATGGGCATATTATGACCGTGCTACATCAAGGTGATCTTTCCACCGCTACACCGACACAAATCTTAGGAAAGATCAATGCTCATGAAATGTACATGCACATCACACCTCAAGATGGCTCATCCTCTACTAAGAAGAAAGAAAAAGATTTAGCATTCAAAGCTAGTCAAGATAAGGGCAAGGCAAGACTTGAGTATGAGAGCTCTAGTGATGAAGAAGATGAAGATGAAGATCTTGCTCTCATGGTGAAGAAAGCCGCCAAGATGCTAAAGAAGCTAAACAAGAGTGGCATCAAGTTCGATGGCAAGAAGAAGAAGTTCTTCACAAGCTCTAGGAGAAAGCCAATCTCTGAAATGGATTGCTTCAATTATGGTGAACTTGGTCATCTAGCACACCAATGCACCAAGCCCAAGAAAGACAAGTTCAAGGGCAAGAAAGATGACTCAAGCAATGAAGAAGAAGATGAAAAGAAGAAGAATAAGCCATACAAGAAGAGAAATGGCAAGAAGAGAGACTTCCACAAGAAGAAGAAAAGTGGAAAGGCCTACATTGTCGGTGATTGGCTCACGGACATTGATTCATCTAGTGGATCATCCGATGATGATAGTGACGATGAGAAGGTGGTCGCCATAGCTATTGACCTCTCATCTTCATCGTCACCACCATCATCATCCTCTACACACCTATGTCTATGGCCAAGGGTGAACGCAAGGTAACTAATAATGATGATAGTAGTGATGATGAGCAAGCTAGTGATGATGATAGCGATAGCGATGATGATGATTCACCTTCATATGATGATCTTGTTAAAATTCTAAGAAAATACACTAAGATCATTAGAAAGAGTAGAGCTAAAATTGAAAAACTAGATGCTAAGAATGATTCACTTTTAGCAAAATGTGATACAATAGAAAAGGCTAATGTTGAGCTTAGAGAAGCAAATGATGGTATGTCATCTAAACTCAAGGAGCTCAAATCTTCTAAGAAAGAGCTTAAAGATAAATATGATAAACTTGAGTGGGTGCACAATGAGCTCATCACTAGCCACAACAAGCTAAAAGATGAATATACTACTCTAAAGATTAATCATGATAATCTTGCTATTGCTCAAGAAATTCTATCCAATGAGCCGCATGATGCTACTAACCATGTTGTTAAGATTGATATAGCTACATCATGTGATGACTTGATCTTTGAGAGCATTGAGCAAGCTTCTAGTATCAAGGGCAAGCAAGTGGTTGAGTGCAATGACTATGATGAGTATGTCAAGCTCAAGAATGACAATGCAAAGCTCAAGAGAGATCTTGAAGAAATCAAAAGCCACAACACCATTATGCCAGAAACCCTTGATCATGATGGTGACTTGATCCTTGAGAATGGGAAGCTCAAAGAGGAAAACAAGAAGCTCAAGGAACAAAAGAACAATGATGCTCTTAAGGAAGATAACAAGAAGCTTAAGTTGGAGAAAGAGCATCTCAAGGTTGGATTGAGCAAGTTCACAAGAGGCAAATATCTTCAAAGTGAGCTACTTATGAACACCGTCATGAAGATGGGTAGAAGTGGCATTGGATATGTGGCACATGTAGAGAAGAAGAAGGCTCAAGTTCAACAACAACAATCAAAGCCAAAGCCAAAGAGATGCTTTGAGTGTGGACAAGAAGGCCACTTTGCTCATGAGTGCCAAACTCCACCACCATAACCCTTGCCCAAGCATGCTAGACCCTTTGCCTTCAATGCTTATTACATGCTTAGAAAGGATTCTAGTGGAAAGATGAAAGTCATGTTCTTATGACCTCCTAACAAGAATAGGCCTAAGAAGATTTGGGTTGCTAAGTCACTTGTTGAGAAGGTGAAGGGCCCTCAATAAGTTTTGGTTCCTAAAGCTTGAATCTCTTGTGTGTAGGTGAACTACAAGACCGGTGGAAGTCGTTGAGTTATTGATAGTAGTTGCACACAACATATGACCGATGATCCTCGTATGTTCACCTCGCTTGATGAAGAAGTAGATGGACAAAAGAGAATTACATTTGGAGATAACTCAAAGGGCAAGGTTAAAGGATTGGGTAAAGCGACAATATCCAATGATCATTCCATCTCCAATGTGCTATATGTTGCTTCATTGAGCTTCAACTTGCTATCCGTTGGACAATTATGTGACCTTGGCTTCCAATGCTTGTTCACCGAGAAGGAGATTGTTGTATCCAAGAAGGATGATGATCAAGTGATATTTCAAGGATTTAGATACAACAACTTATATCTAGTAGACTTCACCTCCGAAGATGCAAACTTGAAGACATGCCTATTCACCAAAACAACACTTGGGTGGCTATGGCATAGAAGACTTGCTCATGTTGGTATGAGTTCATTCAAGAAGCTAATGAAGAATGATTTGGTGAGAGGATTGAAGGATGTAAAGTTTGAGAAGGACAAGCTTTGTAGTGCATGTCAAGCCGGCAAGCAAGTTGCAAATACTCATCCAACAAAAGCTTTCATGTCAACCACAAGAGTGCTAGAACTCCTACACATGGATTTGTTTGGACCAACAACATACAAGAGCTTGGGAGGAAATCTTTATTGTCTTGTGATAGTTGATGATTATTCAAGGTATACATGGGTGTTCTTCCTTCATGACAAATCCGAAGTTGCATCTTGTTTTAAAAAGTTTGTCAAGAGAGCACAAAATGAATTTGAAGTAAATCTCAAGAAGATAAGAAGTGACAATCAAAAAGAGTTTGACAACACAAACATAGAGGCACATTGTGATGAAGTTGGAATCAAACATGAAGTCTCCGCAACCTATACTCCTCAACAAAATGGTGTAGTTGAGAGAAAGAACCGGACATTGATCACTCTTGCAAGAACAATGCTAGATGAGTACAACACCCCCGAAGCTCTATGGGTAGAAGCAATCAACACCGCATGCTATGCATCTAATCACCTATTCCTTTAAAAGTTTTTTGGCAAGACACCTTATGAGTTGCTCAATGGGAAGAAGCCGGACGTCTCCTTCTTTAGGGTGTTTGGTTGCCAATGCTACATCTACAAGTAGCGGCAACACCTAGGGAAGTTTCAAAGACGTTGTGATATTGGTTTTTTTGTTGGTTACTCATCAAAGTCCAAAGCATATAGAGTATTTAATCATGCCGCCGGCTTGGTTGAAGAAACATATGATGTGGAATTTGATGAATCTAACGGCTCCTAAGGAGCACATGAGAATCTTGATGATGTAGGTGATAAACCATTGGAGGAAGCTATGAAGAACATTCCAGTTGGAGACATCAAGCCAAAAGATGATGAAGATGATGTACAAGTGATTGATCCACCCTCTTCATCAAGTGTGCCACAAGATGGTGAAAAAGATGGGAGAGTAGAAAATAAATATACTCATGTATCTCATGAGCAAATGGTGGTACAAACACAAGATGTTGATGCTCTACAACCTCCTTCTCAAGTGGTCAATAGAAGAAACACACCTCTACTACAACACCATCCAAAAGATCTCATCATAGGGAGTCCATCAAAGAAAGTGATGACACGTTCACAAAAACTTGCTTCATTTATTACTCATCACTTTTTTTGTCTCTTGCTTTGAACCAACTAAGGTAGAAGAAGCTCTTCAAGATCCGGATTGGATCAATGCCATGCATGATGAGTTGAATAACTTCACCCAAAATCAAGTGTGGACTCTTGAAGAGCGACCTAAAGGTGCAAGAGTCAATGGAACAAAGTGGGTGTTCCAAAATAAGCAAGATGATCAAGGTGTTGTTGTGAGGAACAAGACAAGACTAGTTGCAAAGGGGTTCTCTCAAGTTGAAGGTTTGGATTTTGGAGAGACCTTTGCACCGGTTGCAAGGCTAGAAGCCATTCGTTTCCTCCTTGCATATGCATCACATCATGAAATAAAACTTTATCAAATGAATGTGTAAAGTGCATTTTTAAATGGCTTTATTAATAAACTAGTCTATGTTGATCAACCTCTCGGGTTTGAAGACCCTAGATATCCTAATCATGTTTATAGGTTGTCCAAGGCGTTATATGGGCTTAAGCATTCAGGATTTTTCCTCATAGAGAAGGGCTTCACCATTGGGAAGGTCGACACCACACTATTCACCAAGAAGTTTGATGGGCATATCTTCATTTGTCAAGTATACGTTGATGATATCATCTTTGGATCATCAAATGAAGATTTTTGCAAAGAATTTGATGAATTGATGTCGAAGGAGTTCGAGATGTCCATGATTGGTGAGCTTACATTCTTTCTTGGTTTTCAAGTCAAGCAATTGAGAGAAGGGGTCTTCATCTCTCAAGAGAAATATACAAAAGATGTTCTCAAGAGATTCAAGATAGATGAATGTAAGCCAATCAAGATACCAATGCCTACTAATGGACATCTTGACCTAGATGAGGGAGGTAACAAAGTTGATCAAACTCTCTACCGTTCTATGATTGGTAGCTTGTTGTATTTAACTGCATCTAGGCCCGACATCATATTTAGTGTGTGTATGTGTGCAAGATTTCAAGCTAATCCTAAGAAAACTCATTTAATTACCGTAAAAAGAATCCTTAGGTATCTTAAGTACACACACCAAGCATTGGCCTTTGGTATCCCAAAGGAGCTAGATTTGAACTAATTGGCAATTCCAATTCGGATTATGTCGGATGCAAAGTTGATAGAAAAAACACATCCGGAGGGTGCCATTTGCTTGGTAGATCACTTGTGTCTTGGTCCTCCAAGAAACAAAATAGTGTGGCTTTGTCCACCGCCGAAGCGGAATACATTACCGCGGGTGCTTGTTGTGCACAAATATTATACATGAAACAAACTTTGCTAGACTATGGTGTAGTTCTAGATAAAGTACCTCTTTTATGCGATAATGAAAGTGCGGTAAAACTTGCAAATAACCCGGTTCAACACTCTCGCACCAAGCACATAGATATTCACCATCACTTTCTAAGAGATCATGTTGCTAAAAATGATATATCACTAGAAGGTGTAAGAACCGATGATCAATTGGCGGATATCTTTACTAAACCGCTAGATGAGGCTATATTTTATAGATTGTGGAATGAGCTTATTGTACTTTATTTTAGTAACTTCACTAAAAGATGAGCTTGTGTTGTCCCTTGCATTCATTGTAATAAACAACATGTTTATTTCATGGCAATGCATGTAGAGCTTGTCTAACATAGTTAAGATAACCGCCGAAAAGAGTGTGAAGAAGCTTAACCTTGGATCAAACTTGACAAGCAACTAGATTTACTTACAAGTATTGCATATGCTTGAATGTTGTTTTGTCGTTTTGTTCCATTTGCTCTCTTGTTGCCTATTTTCTTAAAAAAATTATAGCCTAAGGCAAAATATTTTGAAAAACTTGAGGGTTTGAGAGAGGTCACTCACATCAGTCCCAACTGGTGTTTATTTGGATCTTATTCATGTTGGGACTTGATTGGGAACAGGCAGCGCGAAGGAACATTGAAGATTTGCAGCAAAAGAGTGACCGGACGCTGCATCGGATCCTGATGTCCAGCGTCCGGTCAGTTCACAGGAGGTGAACTGCTGCTGAAGGAGTGACTGGACTCTGCGTTTGTGCGTTCGGTCAGGAAGGATTCCAGCGTCCGGTCGATCTACATGGCGTTAAAGGCATCTAACCAGACCCTGCCTGCGTCCGGTCATGGACCACCGGACGCGTCCGGTCGTGATTTCAGAGGATTTGGACCTCTCTGGAATCGACCGGACGCTGGGTGGTAGCGTTCGGTCGCTACCACCGGAGCGTCCGATCAGTAGATAACGTGTGGAATCATATCTCCTTCCCCGTTTCCTTCTCTGTTACGCGTGGGGTCCTCATTTAACCGCAGCCGTCGCGAGAGTTCTTGACCTAACCCCATACGCTGCCATCACCGAGCCTCCCGTACGTCGTGCCCTAGCCACCGTAGCTCTCCCGTGCCTAAGCGCCGCACCGCCGCAGCCGTCGTCTCCACGCCGCAGCTGTCCCACGCCTCCGCCTCCGCACAACCGCGCCCGCGCTGAACCGCCGCCGCCACCTGCGCCCTTGTTCCCATGCGCCACCGTAGAGAGCCCGTGTGCCTGCTTGCGCTGACCACGCTGCACCACTGCCCCAGTGCCCTACCTTCACACCAGCGCAACTTGTGTTGTCTCCACCGCTCCGGTAAGGCCCTGACCTAACGCTGTCATACCCTAATCCCACACTGCTGTCAAGCATTGACTTCAAAGCACATCCGGGGCCACCGATTCATCGAAGTGCTTCGCCAACCATAACCCTAGCCCGGTTCCGAGGTTCCCTGCGTGACGTCTCTTCTTTTCTCGGATCGTCGGTTCGTCAGGTAGCATGCCAATCGCTTCAATTTCGTACCTACATTGCTTGCTCCCTAGGATTTTTGCATCTATTAGATATATCGAATTTACTTGTATATCCATCTATTCCATCATGCAGCGAGTCGGTGCCGTTGAGATCGTGTGGCAGTTGTCAGTCAACTCGGAGCCAAGCTCGCGAGTACGGATCGAGGCCAAGCCTCGGAAGTGTCAGGGCAGTTACTCTTGACAGCGGCAGTTGTTCTTGTTGGCAGCAGTTGATCTTTTCAGATGGCTCGCATGAAGAATGTCGGGAGTGGTCCAGGAGATGATGATCGAAGGCCTCCGCCTCGTCTGCCTGTAGATCTAAAAGGCAAGGCGACAAAGAAGATTGCATCAAGAAGAGGAAGTACCCAGATGTAGAGACAGCTCGTGCAGCAGCAGTTATAGAGCGTGCCGAGAGAGGAGGTGCTCGCAGTGGGGTTGTGATTGCAGATCAGCAGCTTACACCAGCACAGAGGGCAGCAGTTGAGAAGGCTGAGCGTTTTCATGGTAGTCCACCTGGGACTGTCGTGATGGCTAGACGTCGTCTAGCTATTGAGGAGACTCAGCCTCAGGGGGAGTCACAGCAGCAGCCCCCACCAACAGAGCCTTAGCCACTCAGAGACAGGGGGGGGCAAAGAGAGGAGGAGGAGAGGAGACAGAGCAGCACCACCACGCCTACGCTCTGGGTCGTACTCGTGCTCTAGTCTCACCGAGGCCACCGACACAACGGAGGGGATCTCATCCACCGCTTAGACCACAGGGTCCTCCTCCAGTGGTACATCTTGACTTGAGGGCCGCCACGGCCAAGCAGGTTCAGCAGCTTCGCTTTGTGGATTATACTCCCTCCATACTAAAAAAATAAAGTCATTTTGGACAGCGACACGGTCTCCAAAGTTTAGAATTTATGAGACAGACAGCTAAACAGACAGCTAGTATAACCCATAGACATTTATTGTCTGTTTGGCTATCTACAAATCATTTAATGCTTGGTATTCAACCATGATCAATCATGAATATCCTTTCTATGTACCATTGTGTTGCTAATTGATGCAAAACAAATTCTTCAAAATAAATCATGTATTATACTCCCTCCATACTAAAAAATAAAGTCATTTTGGACAGCGACACGGTCTCCAAAGCATAACTTTGACTACTTATTTTTATAAAGATATTTATCAAAAAGTGGTATATGTAAATTTTTGTGAAAGTATTTTTCAAGACAAATCTATACATATGATTTTCACATTTTCAATCTCAACAACTTAAAAGTTATTCATGATTTATATCCCCAATGTTTGACCCAAGCCTTATTCAAAACGATTTTATTTCTTAGTATGGAGATAGTACATATAATGTAATAAATATATTTTATAAATCAAATATAACATACGTTACAAGTAGAATTTTTAGTGAACTGAATAAGTGAATTCATAGTCTGTCATCAGAACTACTAGGCTGAACCATCGGAACCATCAGAACTAAACAAGTGAATTCCTAGGCTGCCATCAGAACAAGTGACCATCAGCTGATTATACTAACAGAACTATCAGAATTTCCTTGCTGGAAGCAAAACACAACTCACCATGACTCCCTCATTTTCCTCGCTAGTAGCAAAGAACATCCAGTTATCAAGAATCGATAACATTCGGTCATCACTAATCGAAAATAATGATCTTAGAACACATGGATCTTGCAAAGTTGCAAATGCTATAAAAAAATAGAATTGCAGTGCATGCCGAATTTCAGGGTTACAACTAAACATGTGACGTTCACAAGGAGATTACCTGGTTGCCGGATTCCAAACTTGACGATGCATCCATGCATGAGAGAACAACCAAGTCGGTACAAAGCCACTGATGGATTTCTGGACGCAAGTCAAGTCGATAGAAGAAGAGATGCTAGGGAATGGCGTTGTTCGATGGATTTCTGGATTCAGTTTCCATGGACACCTACGAAGCTCACCTCCGCCATATTCACCCTACTACGCTTACCTTACATTGGCGTGGCTGACTCTTCCTCGCCAACAGCAATTGTGGTCCGCCACGCCCTAATCCTCATTGTCTTGACTCTGCTCCGCCCGCCCTTGCCCATTGCCGGCGCATACCTTGATGTCGACACCTGCTTTCGCCCTACCCTTGCCTCATTGCCGCTGCCGCCCTGGCCCTCGCTTGCCCTCCATGCGCCGCCGGTATGGACGAAGGGATAGAGAAGACGGCTTCGATTTTTGGCGCGATTCTTTCACCTCTCGCGCATAGCAAGATCCGCGCGGCGTCGGCTCCATACAACGCAAAGCCAGCCGTCGAGTCCGTCTAGGAGCACGAGCGCTCGCCGTCGTCTCACGACGCGAGGGGCTTCGCTCTCTCTCCTCATTACTGTAGCTAATGGAGGGGGATATTGCAAAATTAGCACTCGGAGACGACGGCCAACATGGCCGTTGTACGTGCCCTAAGACTGTCTCCAACAAAGAACTCATATGGATACCTAAACCTAAAATGAATAGCAAGAGACTCAAAATTGGTCTCCAATAGAGTATCTATATAGAAGACTTATTTTGGATTAACTAAAGCACAACCTAAATATGAACATTCTCTCTCCTGAAAATCCATTTAAAAAAAATTCTCTTTCTGAGAAGATGCCCAACCTTTTCTCTGCGGACCAGAGCGTGGGTGCACGAGGCCTGGCCAGCCCCGGCAACCGCACGGCCACTCCGTCCGTGACACGCGTAGCGTCTGCGGCGACGCGCCAGGGTCCGGACTACGGACGCCCGCCCCTGGGAAACGCGCCCGGAGATGGGGACTGAATCGTCCGGCCGCGTATAGGTTGATCCCGTGGGCGGCGGATAGGGCAGAAAAGCGAAGCGAGGACGAGGACGAGAGCCCGGCGCCGGGCCGCGGGGCAGTCGTCGTGGCCGCCTGCACCTGCACGGGATGATGGATCGGGTGGCCGTACTACCGTGGCGACAACGGCGAGCCCGCCGCGGGGAAAAGGATTCCTACGAGAGGACAAATAACTGAGGGCTGACGCGGGCCCCGCCGCCGTCCCGTGGCTTCTACCACGGCAATTTCTATACCCTTTCTGCCCCTGCCCATCAGCAAGCGTCGTTCAGTTCAGGGCCTGTTTGATCAGTTTTGGACTCTTTAAAACCAGTTTTTGCCTCTAATTTTTAAAATGTAGATTCTGAGAAAAAAAAACCGGTGAGATGTTTTGATCTCCTACTTTTTAAGAATTTGGCTTCATTTATTGCTCTGTAGATCAAAAAAACTAGTAAAAGCTGGTATCAACAGCTTCCTAGTTTTTAAAAATCTGACAAAAATTGGCCCTAAAAACTTAGGGTGTTTGGATCTCACCCAGTTTTTAAAAATCAGATACTTAAAATTTGACAAAAACCGGAAAGATTCAAACAGGGCCTCCGTCAGCTTGAGCGATTTTTTCCACCCAGGTGAAAAATTCAACTAAGCTTATTGTTCGTGATACGGTGAATCTTTTTAACCGCTCGATCCATTTATTCCGACGGCATCGTTGCAGCTTTGGGATGCTATTTGCTACGGGGTGTAGTGACGCAACGAGCATCATGTATTGCCATATCGATATCATGTGTAGTCGCGTAGGCCAACAACATATGATCGACTATAAAGCATATAATAATAATAATATATAGCTGAAGGAATTTTTCTGGAAGAAATCTCTTCCACGAAGAGTGGACTGGTTAGGTCAAAGAGCTAAACATGTAGGCCAGGGATGGGACAACCGTGGTGAGGTTGATGATCACCCAACAAAGGCCACAAGCTCCACGAGCATGTAAGAGCATCTTTAGGGCATGTTTGGTACACGGCCTGAAGCCAGCCAGGCCCGACGGCCAGGCTCAGGCCAGCCACAGCCTGTCTGAACTGGTGCAAGGCGTCGTGTTTGGTGGCCTATGCCAAACGGACCTGGCCCAACAGAGATTGTGTTTGGTAGGAGGCATGAATGGATATGGTCACCCTCGTATCTGGAATAGGTGGCGTTACCTCCCTTCTCACCCTTGTTGGCATTCCATCGAGCGGTTGGTAGGCGGCGACGAGGAACACGAGTACGTCGCTGGCGAGCATCCAGAGCGGGACGTGGAAGAAGCTTGGCTCCACCACGGCCATGGCTACCGCCTAGCTTGAGGCCATCGCGCGTGGACGCCATACACGGGGCGCTCCGTGGTGACCCAGCCATCTCGGGCGACAACGGCCTCCCCGGCTGCGGCACGCGCCACGTCGATGGCGACGCGCAACCGGCCCAGCGCGCAGGAGGCGCTCACGCCCGCAGCTGCTCCCCATCGGGCCCACGTGCACGGACACCACCAGCTCGGCGGGGCGCGCCGAGAGCCTCTGCACGGCCTCGGCGTCGAGGCTGAGCACGACGGGGTCGGCGTACGCCGCTGCCGCGCCAGGGCCCGAGGCAGCGGACGCGCACGCGAGCGGCAGCAGCGCAATGCGGGAGAGCGAGGAGGAGGGGTGGTCCTGGACACGTCGACGTCCACGAGGCCCAAATCAACTCTCCTGGCCGGAATCGGTCCCGACGTCAATCTCCTGGCCCAAATCGGGCCAGCCCTATCTCCGCGGGCGGCTCGGCCTTGGCGGTTGCACTGCCTTGGTGCCTCCTGCAACGGTAGTGACATCGGTGGCGAGCACGACGGCATGCGGACGGAGAGGCGTGCGGCTACGGGAGGTGAAACTCACAAATGAACGGGAGGTCACTCCATCCATCGTGTGAGCGCTTCGCCCAGCCTGCCCCCAAAAAACGGTGGGGGGTTTCGTTTCTCTGGAGCCATGAGAGAGAGAGTTTTTTGCATCGTTGTGGCCAGGCTCGTGAGGGGGCTGGGGACATCAAACAGAGAGAATTGCAGCTGGAGGGTGCAGCCGGGCCGTCGGGGCGGATACCAAACACGCCCTTAGTACTCCCTCTATGGCTCTATTTTTTTTGGTTTTTCTACGTATATATTTTTTACTATACATCTAGTTATAGATTATGTGTAGATACATAACCAACCTATCGTATCTAAAAAAACTAAAACAACTTATTATTTAGAAAGGCTAGAGTAATATCTAAAAATTTGAGTACTAAAAAACTAATTTTGTAAACCTTTCTAAAAAATTGTGTACAGAAAATAAATGAATACACTACACCGACCAGTTCCTTTTTATTACAGTTGACCACGGACGAAATAACTCGCCGAAGGCCAATTGAAAGTTAGAATAATGAACTTTTGGAGTTGAATTTCTTTCCATCATGCTAAACAAACAGATCAAGAGTGGATTTACTAAACTGTTAGAGATCCTCTAATAGTGCAAACTTATATAATATATAAGAAGAACAAGATATTAGGTCCTTTCACCATCTGCAGCGAGGTCGAACCAATTATATATTAAACCTTTTAGTTTCCTTTTTCTCTTTTAACTTGTGTTTCAAACTTACTGTGTTTGTTCCATCATGTCTTTGGGAACAAGAGAAAGTCATTGTATATTACGGTGTCACTTTAGTCGGCTTAGTACTTAGACATATAATTATTGAACATATAATTTTATATAGTGTGGAAAATATACAAATTAGCACAGTATACAAAAATCTTAGTTCACTGTACATGCCAAAGAACCTTGATTAGTTTACGGAGCTAGAAAAATGCTTATTTAAAAGCCGAGTTAAAAAAATTATTGCAAAGAATAGAACAAAAGATAGTTGTTTAACGTAAACAAAAAAATAGCAACAAATAATATCTAACAAAGGAAAAAAGAAACCTCTACGCACTCAAATTTTGTAAGAAAAGACTTCTAAGCAAACTATAGCTAACCTATCAAAGCTCAACTCTTCCATCCTTCAAATTTTGTCGAAAAGGGTATACCTCCCTTTCGATCATTTTTTAGGGATGCAAGGTGGGTTGTTCACAAACCCACAAAATAGGCTATATTTTTTGCGGGTTACCTGCAGATCCGAAAAACTTAAGCTTATTTGTGGGCTCGCGGACAACCCTTTATCCCTTTCACATTATTCATACAAGAAGTTTGTGAACATGGCTGTCATACAAGTCTGTAGTGGGGATGAAGCCATGGTAAGGCTCCATAGCTAGATTCACCGAATGCGAGCTAGATTCACCGAATGCGGTACATTGTAGCCCCTTCGCACCGGGAGTTTGGGAACACACATCTTCCGCACATCCTTTAGTAGCAGTGAAGTCAAGGCATATGTATCGAATGCTCCCTTCGTGTCTTGAGAAGAATACAATTATAACGTTATTCAAAAAAGAATTCAATTTTGGTTTATGAGTAGGTACGAAATCCTAAAACAAGATGTGCTATATAGATGTTTGAGGCAATAAATAGAATTTATAGGTGTAACTATCTGCTTTTGTTCAACCATCACACGTGAAGAATAAACACAATAGAGGTATACTTTTTTTTGTTGTGTGCACATTTTTTCCTTCTAGATATGTGATAATTGTATATTTTTAGACTGATGGAGTAATTACTACTTCTCAAGGAATTAGGAATGTATAGTAACTTCTTCGCAACGTTGGGTGCATATTTCAACTCCTCTGCTGATGATCCAAAACGTCGCGGATAGGAGTAAAAAAAGAAAGGGCATGTGGTAAATATGGATTACAGTACACCTACCAAGTACAACAATGCACGTGGCAGACACGCAGAGGGCACCGTCGTACGACGACGACAGAGGATCCGAGTCCATTTTGACGCGGCAGCACCCACACGCCCAGGCCAGGCCAGGCCGTACGGTAAAAAAGAGCAAAGCAGGCGCGCACGCATCGCCACCGCTGGGGTGTCAGGCCAGGGGAGCTGCACGCTGCGGGGGGCAGCGGTACGAGCACGAGTGGTGGTGGTGGGCTCGTACCACGGGTACGCGTGCCCGGTGCCCGCGACGCGCGATCGCTCTCGCGGCGGCCTGCCCGCCCCCACCACCCGCCCCCGTACGGCCGTCCCCGGCCTCCCCGTCCGTCCCCGGCGTGGGGTGGGGCCGGCGGCACCACCACCCACCACACCGTCCCCGTCCCGCCCCGCGCACGGTCGCTAATTACGCGCACCTGCCATCCGTCCGTCCACGCACACGGCGCACGCCACCCGCCCCGTGTTGCCACGCCAGGACGCTACCCACGCGGGAGGTCCTCTTCCCCGCCCGCTTTTGCGCTGCCGCTGCTGCCTTCTCTCCGCTCGATTCCCCGCGGCCTCGCCCTCTCTCCCTCTCACACGCCTTCCTTCCAGCGCCGCAACCACGCCATCAGGGCGGGCAGCCCATTCCTCATCCTCCTCTTCACTTCACCCCTAACCTCCGCGCTCGATTTCCGCACTACTCAGCTGGGCAGGGAAGGGATATTTTCTGCTCTCGCCCTATTTTTGGAGGACTAAGCAGGCGGCGAGGTGACGTGACGCTTGCGACTTGGCGCCGAAGACTTGCGTGAGAGGTAGTAACTGGAATCTTTCTCCGCAGCCCCCCGGCGCCTCTCGTATCTCCTACTGCGCCGCTGATCAGTTTGACCTCATCTGCAGATCCGTCTAGTGGTGGATCGGTGGCTGCGGCTGAGTTGGGAGACCCGGAGACCTTGAGGAGCGATGCAGAGGGAGGTGGGGCCGCAGGTGGCCCCTCCGCTCTTCCTCCACCAGATCCAGCCGATGCCTCCCCACGCCGCCGCCGCCGCCGCCGCCGCCGCGAAGAAGCGCGGCCACCCGTGGCCCGCCGGCGGCGCCGCCGTGGCGCCCGCGGAGGCCGCCGCAGGGAACTGGAACCCCAGGCTGTGGGACTGGGACAGCCGCGCGCTCACCGCCAGGCCGTCCTCCGATGCGCTCCGCCTCGCCGGTGGCCAGCCCCAGCCGGCAGCCAAGGCGGCTGAGGCGCAGCGCCAGGGGACCGGGGGTAGCGGCGCGCTGAACCTCCAGCTCGGCCTGCGGGAGGACGCCGCGACCCCGATGGACGCCAGCCCGACGGCTCCCGCGGCGGCGGCGTCGCCGTTCCCGCCTCCTGCTTCGGCCGCGGCGGGGCAGGAGCCGGTTGATAGGCCGAGCAAGCGCGTGCGGTCCGGATCGCCGGGGAGCGCTGGGGGAGGATCGGGCGGCGGTGGGGCTGGCAACGGAGGCGCGAGCTACCCGATGTGCCAGGTGGATGACTGCCGAGTGGATCTGACCAGCGCCAAGGATTACCACCGGAGGCACAAGGTCTGCGAGACCCACAGCAAGACCAACAAGGCGGTCGTCGCCAACCAGGCCCAGCGCTTCTGCCAGCAGTGTAGTAGGTAAATGACAGTAACTGCAGGAAACTGAGATTTGTTGTTGTGATGCTACTGCTAGGAGTCTAATTTTTGTGATTTGATCGGTTCATATGGCGTGTGTGTGCTTGCTGGGCCAGAAAGATGTTTCCCTATCATGGATTCATGGTGCGGTTTCGGCCGGTGTTGGTGTTGGCTGTGGGAGTTTTAGTTACTAATAAGTTGGTTCTTCTGGTCGATCGTTTAGATTTCACCCACTCGCGGAGTTTGATGAGGGTAAGAGGAGCTGCCGGCGTAGGCTTGCTGGCCACAACCGTCGGAGAAGAAAAACCCAGCCAACAGATGTTGCTTCGCAGTTGCTGTTACCTGGAAACCAAGAAAATGCAGCAAATAGGACACAAGATATTGTCAATCTAATTACAGTGATTGCACGCTTGCAAGGTACTAACTACTAACACTCCATACTCAATATATTATTTGAGGACTTTGTGATTTTAACCAGTATTGCACAATTTTTCTGTATGACAGGTTCTAACGTTGGTAAAGTGCCTAGCATCCCTCCCATACCAGATAAACAGAATCTGGTTGAAATTATAAGCAAAATAAATTCATTGAACAACACGACCCCTGCGGCAAAGTCTCCTCCATCAGAAGTTGTTGATTTGAATGCTTCACAAGTGCAACAAGAGCAACGGCAGGATTCTGTGGAGAAGACTACCAACGGAATCGACAAGCAAACTGTGCCATCAACCATGGACTTGCTAGGAGTTTTTTCAACTGGCCTTGCAACTTCAACACCTGAGACAAATACATCCCAGTCCCAAGGGAGCAGTGACAGCAGTGGTAATAACAAGAGCAAGAGCCATTCAACAGAGCCAGCAATTGCTGTAAATTCACATGATAAATCAACCCGAGATTTTCCTGCTGCTGGTTTCATGAGAAGCAACAGCACACACGAAAGCCGACCTCATATATACAAGCAGACAGAACAAGAAACCAGACCATACTTGTCACTGCAGCTGTTTAGCAGCACTGAGGAGGATATTCCACCTAAGATGGACTCAGTGAATAAGTACTTATCTTCTGAGAGTAGTAATCCTCTGGACGAGAGATCTCCTTCATCCTCTCCGCCTATAACCCGCAAGTTTTTCCCCATACATTCGGTTGATGAAGAGGTTCGGCACCCTCATATTACAGATTATGGGGAAGATGCTACAATGGGTGAAGTTAGCACAAGCCAGGCATGGTGTGCACCACCACTTGATCTATTCAAGGATTCAGAGCGCCCCATCGAGAATGGATCACCACCAAATCCTGGTTACCAGTCCTGCTATGCTTCAACATCTTGTTCAGACCATTCACCTTCAACCTCGAACTCAGATGGACAGGTAGTCTTTATGTGAAGCTTGCAATTTTATTTTTTCACAACCTTTCCAAGACCTGTTACCATATTAAGCATGCACCTAAATTATCTTGATTTGCCATTTTACAGGATCGGACTGGTAGGATTATTTTCAAGCTGTTTGGCAAGGAACCTAGCACAATACCTGGGAACCTTCGTGACGATGTATGATCATTTGCTTATTCTAGCAAGATACATTGCAACATGTTTTACCCTGTTTCCTATGACTGTGATTTAAATGCACCCCTTTCTTATCTTGAGCAGATAGTAAATTGGCTCAAACACAGCCCTACTGAAATGGAGGGATACATTAGACCTGGTTGCATTGTACTATCCATGTACCTATCAATGCCGGCTATTGCATGGGATGAGGTAAGTCTGATACCCAATTGGACATTATGAGATTATTACTCAACTACAATTGCTATATCTCATTTTGAAATTGCTGTGACGTAAATGCAGCTTGAAGAAAATCTCCTCCAGAGAGTAAACTCATTAGTTCAAAGTTCTGATATGGATTTCTGGAGGAAAGGAAGGTTTTTAGTTCGAACCGACTCCCAGTTGGTATCGTATAAAGCGGGTATGTGCAAATTAGTCAATTGTGCACCATATATATATATATATTTTTTGTGCCCCAGCTCATTGGAGAGCTTGATTTTTGCTCTGTCTTATTTCAGGAATGACCCGTTTATCGAAATCGTGGAGAACATGGAATACCCCTGAATTGACCTTTGTGTCACCAATTGCTGTTGTTGGTGGGCGGAAGACTTCCCTCATTCTTAAAGGCCGCAATCTATCTATTCCTGGCACACAGTAAGTTTTGAGTTGTAACTATTGTTGGAATGACAATGATTTCATCACCTTAACGATTTCTTGTGAACTTTGGACAATGCAGGATCCATTGTACAAGTATAGGGAATTACATATCCAAAGAAGTTCTTTGCTCAGCATATCCAGGTACCATATATGATGATTCTGGTGTTGAGACCTTTGACTTGCCAGGACAACCAGATCTTATTCTTGGACGCTGCTTTATTGAGGTTTGTAAAATTTAAAATGCTATGCTTTTATGAAACCTAGCTGTTTGCTTTGGTAAGATGATCAACACTGTCACTTTTGATATTTACAGGTGGAAAACAGGTTCAGGGGCAACAGCTTCCCTGTGATTGTCGCAAGTTCAAGTGTTTGCCAGGAGTTGAGAAATCTAGAAGTTGAGCTTGAGGATTCACAGGTTCTTGATGTTCCTTCTGATGGTCAGATTTATGACTCCCGGCAGTCAAAGACAAGGGTTCAAGTTCTGCACTTCCTTAATGAACTCGGCTGGCTTTTTCAGAAGGCTTCTGCCTGTACACTGTCCACTAGATCTGATATGTCTGATTTGGATTTGATTCAGTTTTCAACCGCGCGGTTCAAATATCTTTTACTGTTCTCTAGTGAGCGTGACTGGTGCTCTCTTACTAGAACACTTCTGGATATTCTTGCTAAGAGAAGCTTGGTCAGCGAGGAACTATCAAAGGAAACTATGGAGATGCTGGCTGAGATTCATCTTCTGAACAAAGCAGTAAAAAGAAAGAGTAGGAGCATGGTGCATTTGCTTGTACAGTTCGTTGTAATTTGCCCTGATAATTCCAAGGTTTACCCCTTCCTTCCAAATTTGCCTGGCCCTGGTGGTTTAACTCCGTTGCATCTTGCTGCATCCATTGAGAATGCAGAGGATATTGTTGACGCCTTGACAGATGATCCTCAACAGGTATGCTCGGTAAAATTCAATTTCTGTTTAGCTTTGAGTTATTTCACATCAATACTCCTAATTTTGCATAAATCACTGCAGATTGGTTTGACATGTTGGCAGTCAGTTCTAGATGAAGATGGCCAATCTCCTGAAACATATGCCAAGTTGAGGAATCATAATTCTTATAATGAGCTTGTAGCACAAAAGCTGGTGGACATGAAGAACAACCAGGTTACTTTAATGGTTAATGGCGATGAAATTCGTATGGATCAGTTAGGGAATGTTGGTGACCATAAAAAATCTGGGGTTCAGGCGTTGCAAATAAGATCTTGCTCCCAGTGTGCCATTTTGGAGTCTGGTGTGCTAAGGCCGCCTGTCCGGTCAAGGGGATTGCTTGCTCGGCCTTATATCCATTCAATGCTGGCTATAGCAGCAGTCTGCGTCTGTGTCTGTGTATTCATGCGAGCTTTGCTGCGGATTAATTCTGGTAAATCCTTCAAGTGGGAGAGGCTGGATTATGGTACAATATAATCGTGGGGACACCTGAGCCTTGCCGTATTATTAAGTTAACATGCAGTTGGTGCGGAGCTATTTTGGAGCCTTGGAGGGTATGGAGATTGTTTTAAGCTTCCTCGAAACTCTTCCATCCATGGTTGAGTGGTACAATATAAGTGTTAATAGGTGAGGTGCTGGAGATGTTGGATGCACTACAGGGAAGTTAAAGGAAAAAAATTGGCAAAACCTGGTGCCAAAGGTGGAGCTTGAGCAGAGTTGGCACATCTCATGGAAAGGGATGTAGCAACTGCGCTCCCACAAGATGAGATGTAATCCACAAGATGGATGTAATCACAGTTCGGTGATGAGTAAGTAACCTTGATTTCCTTTTTTGCTGGTGTAAGCGCGAGTCTTTTGGTTCAAATGTATCACGAGATGGTGTTTAATTTATCTTGCTCACTGTTTCACATTTTTTATTTTTTGTGTATTAAATACAGTACTCTAGCATGAATGTATCCTATATCGACTTTAGATAGTAGCAGGGGTAAATGAAAAGAGGCTTGCATATGTCTGTATCGATCATTTTGACTTGTAGCTACATAGAAATGAGGCAGATCTGGAGTGTACTTGGATCTTTTTGTTTTTTTGGTCATCCACCATAAGTTCCCATTCTGAAGAAGCTTAGTTACACGTTTCTACTATATTGTTTTCTTGATACCTGCCGGATGCTATCATTATCTTGTTCAATCACACTCCCTTCTGAATCAAATTTGTGCCTGAATTCCCACTCATCAAAATTCTCAAGTATGTCTTGTTCGGAGTCCGAAATTCATTTTCTTGAAAGAACATTGTATCAGAGCTGCTGTGCTATCTGTGAATTTCTTTCTTTTTTGTTCAAGTGGCTATTGTTATGTGAAAACAGTGTCGCAACGAACTTTCTGGTGGCATTCGGTGGTGCCCTGTGTCACGTAAAAAACCGACGGGCACGGCGTCGGCGGCATCGTGCGCTGTCCCTGTTGGAGGTGGAGGTGGTGGCCGGCCGGTCGGGGCGGCGTGACGCGAATGCGATGCCTTCCTTGACGCCTTTTCGGGACGCCGCCTCGTGTGGATCTCCCTGGGGACACGGCGGCGAGATTCTCGCGAGTGGCAGGCCGGCGGGGGCAGGGGGCTCCATCTCCCGCACCCACCACAGCGCGCACCGCGCAGGCACCTATCCATCCACCCATGCGTGGATACGCACAGCTCGGAGGCAGCCACTAGCAGCACTAGCCGGGCGGCCCACGGCCGATTGCTTTCTCGTCCCCTGCCTTCCCTTCCCCACATGGCTGTCGGATTGGACGCGCGCTGGCCACGTTCATGAATGATGCCGATGCCGTGCCGGTGCGGTGCCAACCCCGCCGGTACAGTGACGGATGGGGTCGCCATGGCACGGCCCGTGCGCCTTCTCCCGCTTTGCGTAGCACGGGCAAAGCAGCCCGCCGTCTCGTCTCGTCTCCACCATCGTCCTCGCCGTCCCCGTGCAACGGACCGACGGCGACAGGTCGACGCACGGCGCCACCGCGCGTTCGTCCTTGGTGCCCACGGCTGGTGCCTGAGGCGCTGACGCTGATCCGTCACGGCACGCCTCGCGAGGGATCCGGACATGGTCACATGGACCACGGCGACGTCGTGTTGCGTGCGGGCAGACGGGCACGGTGAGGACATCACGAGGAGGTTAACGTGCTGCTTTTGGACGCGAAAGCGGCCGTCTCCCCGGACCCGGGCCACACGCCCACACGCCCACCGTTTCCGCCCGACAGGTGAGGCGATGTGCCGCCGAAGCGAGCCGGCCAGCACGCCCATCGCCCGTCACGGCAGGCAAAAGGCAACGCCGTGCGTACGTCGGCGCGGCGTGAGCGTGACCCACCTCGCTGTGGAGTGGAGTGGAGTGGACGGACGAGGTGAGGCGTAGATGGGTGAGGAGGGTGAGCACAGCGACCTGGACTGGACTCGCATCTCCTGTCGCAGGCAGTTGCAGCGCAGACGTGCAGCGGCAGCGAAGTCCGTGTCCGTGTCACAGCCGCGAGCGAGCAAGCGTACGTACAGCCGGATAAGATGGCATGGCGCGTAGCAATTGCACGGGTCAAACGACACGGACAGCTTCCTGGACCTGGTGGTCTATCTATATAGGGCATCGTCGTGTTGTCGACACGTATAAGACCTACGGGCGGGGCTGATTAGTCAGTAATCCAACCCTCCGGCAGCCTGACTGAATGGGCACGACACAATGGAGCCCGGGACACTTAGCATAGTACAGTACGTCGGGGCGAGAACGACGCTGGCTCGCTGCTACTACAGTAGCAGAACGTACACTGGTCGGTGCAGGTGCAGGTGCATTGCAGTGGTCAGACAGACAAGCAGACAAGATAGCGGAGGCGCAGTCACCATCCACCACCACCGGTAGTACACTAGTACTACTCCCACCAGGCACAGGCAATGAGGCAATGGTCCAGGAGGACGACGCCTGCCTGCCTCGGTCCGGTTCCGGCTGCCGTTGCATGATGCGTGGAGACGGGGGACGGGGACGGGGACGGGGATCCCAGCCGATCCAGCAGCCGGCCCCCATGCCGGCGTTGGACTCGACTCGATGTGCCGCGCGACACCGGACGGGCTGGGGAGGAGGCGTGTCGTCTCGTGCGGGTCGCCGGGCGCGGAAGCGGGCGGTGGATGAGCGGTGGCTGGCTAGGTGAGGTGAGGTGCGTGCCCGGTGCCCCATGGCCTCACGCCGGGTGGCCTCCTGATGTGCCTTCACATGTTACCCGTGCGCGCCGACAGCGTGGCCGTCCGCTTCATTCGTCTGGCCATGCCGCCTGGGCGCGTGGGTTGGGATCCAGCCAATGAGGCCCTGTTTAGATTTTAAAAATTTTCACTCTAAACTGTCATATCGAATCTTGTGGCACATGCATGGAGTACTAAATATAGACGAAAAAAAACTAATTGCATAGTTGGGTGAGAAATCGTGAGACGAAACTTTCGAACCTAATTAGTCCATAATTAGATACTAATTATCAAATACAAACGAAAGTGCTACATTATCCCAACAGTAGCTAAATCCAAAAAAAATTTGGGAACTAAACGCGCACTGAGCCAACCTAAGCCTGCCACCTAGGGAGAGTACGAGTACGCCGTTCTGGGAGATTCTTCAACGCGGCATGCTGTTGCCATGTGATACGATACGATTCGGCGTGGCGCGGCGCGGCGCGGCGAGATTCGTCTGCGTGGAGTCTGGACACCTGTTTGTTGGTGTTCAGTACGTAGGATAGTATATTATCTATTTATTATCAAAGTGGGAAGGAACGAGGGCATGCATCCATCTGTTGTTGCCATGTGATATACATGAAGGGAAAAAATAATAAAAAAAAGTGTGTGCGTCTGGTTTCTTTTGGCGGTGGCCCAAACTCCAAACCAAACATGATTGGCAGCATCCGAACGGCCTGCACGGCAACGACGCAAGGTCCGCAGCGCCAAAGGAGCGGCCTTCCTTAACGACGCTCAAGGCCCGTCAAGGTTAGCAGATACGGTTCGCGGGTCAGCCTAACACCCCCCCAAGGCCCAGATCGCGCGGCCTCAGCCCAACAGCCCCCAAGGCCCAGCTCACGCGGCCGCCTCAGTCCTGCACCGAGACGATTCATCAGGTCGTAAATAAATTCTTCCCGGGAGTTTCAGACATTGCAAGTTGGCAACACCACACCAATCGACAGCCGACATGGTCGGCCGATCCGTGCTTCAGAAGGTCGCCTCCGGCGTGCCCAGGTCGAGAGCTCTCGCGGCACAGGGCGGCACTCCTGTTGGAGCCTCTGCTCCGGTACGTGTACTGTACTGACCCACGGCTGCTTTTGGAGATAGCTTCTTTTGGAGACAGATAGATGGGGTCATGGGAATTTGCTAATTTGGCTTGAATTTGAAGGATCTACAAAAGTTTTCGCCTTGTCCTCCTTCAGGAACGTGGCATTAGAACCCTACATCTTTTCCACGGAGTCAGCAGCTCGTCCCAAAATCCAAGGACGTCATGATTCCTGCGGCGCATACTACCAAGACTTTCCCTAATAATCGTCGGATTCATGGCCCTGTAAGTAGCTACGTTTTCTTTTTTCCTTTATCTATGCATACTTTAGGACGTCAGCATCATATTGGTCCTAATATTTTAGGACGTCAACAACATATTGGTTGTATAGTTACTTTAGGACGTCAACAACATATTGGTTGTAATTTTTTAAGGACATCAACAGCACATTGGTTGTAACTTTTTAAGGACATCAACAACACATTGTTTGTACTCCATCCGTTCCAAATTATAAGTCATTTTGAATTTTTTTTATATCCATTTTGCTATGCATCTAGCTATAAGATATGTTTAGATACATAGCAAATTGTATAAAAAAAAAGTCAAAGCGACTTATAATTTAGGACGGGGGGAGTAATTTTTTTAGGACGTCAACAACACATTGGTTGTAATTTTTTAGGATGTCAACAACACATTGGTCGTATCGTAGAAAATATTAGCAATATTTGTTTCTCCAAATAAGTTTATTGCAAAAAAGATATTCAACAATTGGTGCAAGGAATACTTATTGCAATTGCACTCTCTGACTTGTGTATAACACAGGCTACAAAGAACTTTGATTCCTCTCATGTCACTGCTAAAACCAGCTGCTAAAACCAATTGCACAAAAGCTGTGGTGGACATGAAGAACAACCAGGTTACTATAACGGTTAATGGCGATGAAATTCGTATGGATCAGTTAGGGAATGCTGGTGACAAAACTTCTCCTTGTTTTTCAACATATGTACAACACTTTGTTGCTTGTGTTATCTTCTAATGCAAATGTAATATGTTTTGCAGGTGTCTGGTATCGCTTAAGGGACTTCAACGCAGAGTTACCCCCACAGGAGCAGCTACCACACACCCATGTGGTGGTGCTTACTCGCATATCATCAAGATATGCAGACCTGGGGGGCTATCCCAGACTTGGCCATCCAGCATTCAACAACTGTTATGAGATCTTATCTGCGGCTGCTGTGCTTTACACAACAGAATTTGGGCTCTGTATCTTGAAATCTGGCCCCTTGTCAATTCCACCGGTTGGTATATCAAAGGCATTTCCGCATCCATGAATGATGGTGAAAGGGTTCTGACTCCTGAGGGGTGTCACCAATGTCCGAATCCCTAACACCATATTGATGTACTTCACAGAATGGGGTGACCTATCGACGTCAATGTATAAGAAGGTGCTCCCACAGGAATGTATTCTTCGCCTATGGATGTTTACTCAAGAATGTTCATCCTAAATCGCCGAGACATGGTAGAAGGTAATCAAAAGGCTGTGAAGCGTTTTATTTTCTTTGCAACAAGTCTTACTTTCTTTTTCTGTCTCCTCCTTTGTGCATAGGATACATCTCTCTGTTTATGCGATTAACAAATTTCTTTCAGCTCCGAAATCTGGGCGTGGAGATGAAGACCCACCGACTGTTTATTTGGCTGGCACAAAGAAGATAACGAACGCCTTCTATGTGCTTCAATATATGTTCATAAAATGGAGGATACAATCAGGTTTGTTGCTATACCTTCAGCACTATTTGCAACATCTAAATATAGTTCTACCAGAATTATTACTTTGGCATGAAGCTATTGAGGCAAGAAGATGCTTCTGAAGAAGGACAACAGGATGCTGTCATGGTTTTTGAACCAGGGACAAAGAGTTTTGTGCTGCACATGATCCATAGTGCCTTCATGAATACTCGCAAATTTTATTTATGAGCCATTGTTTTGCTTCAATAATATGCTGGCGCATCTGTTGTCATTTTGTAGGTTAGGAAGCTGACAAATACGATCCCAAAATTGCACTTGCCATTTCTCTATTGCACATGAGAACGTGTGTATTCGACGTATCAAGTTTTCAGTAGTCCACTTTTTTTAGCACTCTAACGCTTGTTTTTTTAGCACACTAACACTTACATGATGCGATGCAAATCAGGTGCATGACTTTGTTGAAAATATCAGATCTAATGGTGGAGTTGTCTCACGTGCTATCATCTCCTATGAAAAGGTAAGGCCAATCTAAAATTACAGATAGTGTTTTTCCCTTTATGTTAAAAAACATCTTTCATGCAACAAATTATTTGTTCTTATATAGGGTTTAGGGATGCGTCTTTTGACAAGGAATGATAGGCTTTAAGATAAGCTAAGAAAAAACTACACAACCTGGTCCAAGTAGATGATTTAGATATTTGTTAGATAAAACCTCCTGAATCCTATACAGACAAGAGGGTAAAATTGGACTGAAGGTTTACTATATACCTATTTATAGCTTGAAGATTGTCATCAAGTTTGAATGCAATTAGCCTATCCTAAAAAGACTTTGTTCTTGATGTATGGTCGTACAACATTCTTTTGCAGGATGGGATATAAGGATGTAGATCAGATCACGGTTCTGGAGTTTAATTACAAGCATGGTGCCAAAAGGCCTAACAACAGGAAAGGATATATAAAGTTTTTTGTGGAAAATTTATACACCCTTTTTATGTAGCTGCAGGCTATGCAGATGAAGTAATGGCCGCCTTGCTTTTCTCTAAATGCAGGTAACCTATGGCACAAATGACGTGCGGAGGACTACAGAGCAGTCAAGTTTGCGATTAAAGATCATGGGGGTGCAATTTTGGAGGAAGCAGGTAAATACCTGTTGTTAGGGTTCCAATCATGACCTTTATGGATCCGGGTGGTTGGAATGTGGTGAGTGATGTATATGCTGTTTTGTTAGGAGTTATATGAAATATTCCATTATGGGTTATTTGTGTTAGGATGAGAGGAGAGGATAAAGATGGTTGTAATGGACCTATTGAACAGCCCCAAATGGGGTATATATAGTACATGAGAGCCTAAACCCTAGACTAGAGTACAATGACAATAATACCCTTAACACTGAAAGCCCTAGTTTGGTTTTGGATAATTGATGAAACCTAGCACTAACATTTGTCATTAGTTGTGATATGAGCTAGGTTGGTGCAATCCAAGTGAGGAGCATGGTGGCACTCAAATGGTGATGTTGATAACATGAAATGATGTAAATGGCCACATGTGATGATGATCAAGCGCTCAACTTGGAAAAGAAGAAAGAGAAAAACAAAACCCTATGGAGCTCAAGACAAATGTATAAATAGGGGTTTTGTTTTGGTGATCAAGACACTATAGAGAGTATGATCACATTTAGGATAGATGGCCATACTATTAAGAGGGGTTCTTAACTAGACAATTCGGTCATCTAGTGCCACTAGGTGTTGGACTTCATGCATTGCATTTAGGCCTAGTGCACTTCGGAGAGCAAGCGAAAATATTTATCGAAAATATTTTGAGAAATGCTAACTTGGGTCTAACATGTTTTAAGAAAACACTTTGAGAGTTAGCAACGCTTGCAAAGGAGTGTTAGACTGCTTGTGGATTGAATCGAGAATCGAAAACGCAACTAACAGAGGTGTTTGCCTTGGGGTGGTCACTGCCATGGGGGTGGCGGTGCACCGCCCTGGCCTGTCCGGTGACCGTCTAGACGTGGCCGAGAGCAGTAGCTTCAGGGTGGTCACCGCCCCTACCGGTGTACACCGCCATTGGCATGGCGGTGCACCATCGTAGGGTGTCCGGTGCCACCGTCCCTTTTTCGGTAGAGAGCAGAGGCAACCAAGGGGGGCACCACCCTGGTCACTGCCATGGGTGCAGTCGTGCACCGCCCCTTTTATCCAGAGAGCACGGAAAACGAGGGGCTCGGTAGGGTGGTCACCGCCACCCCTAGGGTGGTTGAAAGCTCTAGTTTGGTTTTGGTGAATTGATGAAACCCTAAGTGCTAACCTAGTTTATCAAGTGATCATGAGATAGGCATCACATTCCAAGTGGTGAAGCAAATGAAGATCATGACATGATGATGGTGATGCCATGGTGATGATCAAGTGCTTGGATTTGAAAAGAAGAAAGAGAAAAATAAAAAGCTCAAGGCAAAGGTATAAATTGTAGGAGCAATTTTATTTTGGTGATCAAGACACTTAGAGAGTGTGATCACATTTAGGATCGATAGCCGTACTATTAAGAGGGGTGAAACTCGTATCGGAATGCTGTTATCAAAGTGCCACTAGATGCTCTAACTCATTGCATATGCATTTAGGATCTAGTAGAGTGCTAACACCCTTGAAAATGTTTGTGAAAATATGCTAACACATGTGCACAAGGTGACACACTTGGTGGTTGGCACATTTGAGAAAGGGTGAAGAAGATAGAGGTGAAGAGGAGTTGGTCTCATTGGTCATAAAGTGACTGGACGCTGGTCTCAGAGGGACCAGTGCGTTCGGTCAGTTATAACAGCAAAGACGCTGGCGTTGGTCAAACGACCGGACGTTGGGTCGCTCAACGACCGGACGCTGGTAGGCTATGTCCGGTCATGCTGATGTGGCAGCATAGAGGAAGACACCGTGTGACCGAACGCTGGCTGTGTCCGATCGGGAAAAATCGTTTCTGGAAGCTTACTGGAAACGACCGGAGGCTGAGGGTTCAGCGTCCGGTCACTGTTAGCTGCTGCGTCCGGTCTTCACTTGACCGTTGAGATTGGACGATCAAGATTTGAAGAGAGGGGACATGTGGCACACATCACATGACCGGACGCTGAGGTCCAGCGTCCGGTCGATATGACCGGAGCGTCCAGTCACCCCGCGTTGTGCCCAATGAAGGGGTACAACGGTTCTATTTCATGGGGGCTTCTATTTAAGCCCCATGGCTGGCTCAAGCTCACTCTCTTAGCCATTTGCATTGATATAGCAACCTCGTGTGCTTAGCCAAAGCCCTCCCACTCATCTCCATCATTGATTCATCATCTTTGTGAGATTGGGGGTGAATCCAAGTGCATTGCTTGAGTGTTTGCATCTAGAGGCACTTGGTATTCGTGTTTTGCTGTGGGATTCGCTTGTTACTCTTGGTGGTTGCTGCCACCTAGATGGCTTGAAGCAGTGAGGATCGTCGAGCAGAGGTTGATGGTTGTCTCCGGCTCCGATCGTGGTGATTGTGAGGGGTTCTTGACCTTTCCCCGGCGGAGAGCCAAAAGGTACTTTAGTGGATTGCTCATGGCTTGTGTGATCCTCATCTTGTGTTGGTTGTGCGGCACCCTATTGAGGGTTTGGCGTGTGATGCCAATTAGCGCGTGAACCTCAAAGTGAGTGAATCGCCACAACGAGGAGTAGCTTGCCGACAAGCAAGTGAACCTCGGTAAAAAATCATTGTGTTCATCATTTGATTCCGAGGTGATTGGTCTTCATTAATATTGGTTCTTGTGATTGATTGGTTCACTCCTCGATACGGCGGTATAACTATCTTGCTCTCTCTCTTTACATTACCACAAACTAGTTATCAAGCTCTTTAGTGTAGCTAGTTGTGAGAGCTTTTTAGTTTGGTTAGTGTGGCTCTTTAGTTAGTCTTTGAGAGCACACTAACTTAGTGTAGTGCCATAGCTTTTGTGTGATTAGAGACAATAGAAACTAAAATTGTGGTAGGTGGCTTGCATTTTTAGTAGGCTAGCACAACACTTGCTTCGCCTCATAATTGTCTAACCGGTTTGCTAAGTGTTGTTGTAGAAATTTTTATTAGGCTATTCACCCCCCTCTAGGCATTAGGACCTTTCAGCGGTGCCACCGCCACCCGGTTCGGTGTCCCAACGGCTAGTTTGTGACCGTTAAAATTCGACCGTTGGGCAGGTCACCGCCATGTCCGATGCCAGGCACCACCCTATCCGGTGACCTCGCAGAAACAACTCCAAGGATTATAACGGCTCTATTTGCTTGTGTGGCTATAAATAGAGGGTGTGGCCAGCCTTGGTCACTCTCTTGACACTTCTTTCACTTGTGCACACCCTTTGGAAGCTGAACAACACACTCCACTCATTTGTTCACTTGATTTCATCATCTTGAGTGAGTTTGGAGAGCCTCTATTGCATTTCATTGAGTTGCATCATCTTGTGGCACTAGTTGGGTGATTTGGGCTGGTTGTGAGCTTGATACTCTTGGTGTTTGCCGACACCTAGATGGCCCGGTGATTGGAGGATCATTGAGCAGAGTTGGTGATTGTCTCCGGCCTCGATTGATTGATTGTGAGGGGTCTTGTGCCTTCCCCGGCGGAGCGCCAAAGGCAACTCTAGTACATTGCTCATGTCATTAAGCTACCTCACTTGTGGGTAGGTTCTTGTGGTGTCTAATTATGTGGACGAGGTTCGTGCAACACCTCTTAGCCGCTGAACCACCAAGTGTTGTTTGACACAACGGGGACTAGCATGCCGTCAAGCATGTGGACCACGGGAAAAAATTGCTTGTCTCTTGTCATTGGTATTCTCCGGTGATTGTATTGGTGATCTTATTGTGATTGGTTCATCCCTCTACACGAAGGTATAAATGTCCCACACACTCCTTTAATTACTTGCAAACTAGTTGTAACAAACTCTTTAGTGTAACTAGTTTTAAGAGCTTGTTTGCTTGCTAGTTTAGTATCATCTAGTGGAGCTCTTTAGTGTAGACTTGTTGAGAGCTCTTAGTGAGTAGTGACATAGCCATTGTTTGTGCTTAGTGATCATAGCAACTAGAATTATTGGATAGATGGCTTGCAACCCTTATAGAGTGTAGAGGACCATGACGCCTAAGAGGAGGGGCTGAATTGGGCAACTTAACATTCTAACTCTAAACTATGGCCTCTTTTTCTAACCCTAGCAAAACCTATGCAAAATATAAACTATCTAAATGTGCAATTACGATTTTGCTAGTATGTTGCTATCTCTACCGCAAAAGGAGTAATACAATCAATGTAAATGCGGAAGCTAAAGAGCAAGGTAGAGATATGCAAACTCCCATCGACGACTTTGGTAGTTTTACCGAGGTATCGAGAAGCGCGCAAGCTTCCCCCTAGTCCTCGTTGGAGCCCCTCGCAAGGAATCCCTCGCAAGGGCCAAGCTCCCGGTCGGGTAACTCCATGGATAGCCTCGGGCCTTCCCCACACGCAAGTGGGTCTCCGACGTGCCTTTCCAGCAAGCCTCTCCCAGATGCTCCCCGCCGTCTTCACTATCAAGCTTTCAGTCAAAACGCCGCGGGACTTATTCCCTTCGATACACGGTGGCGGCCACACCACAACCGCGGTTGGTATGATCTCGCAAGACTACAAGCCCCTCTGATGTACAACAATGGTGCACGCAAGCACCGAGTGGTAAGAGGTATGCAAACCTCACTAAACACTAGGCCTAAACCTAGAGCAAGCGCATAAGCGGTGGTCTAATTAACCTAAGCACTTCGCAAAGCACCTACGCTAATCACCTAATGAACCACTAAGCACTATGGAGATCACTAAAATGGTGTATCAACACCCTTGATATATTTCCTCAGCTCCACTCATCTCATTTGGTCGTTTGGGGTTGTATTTATAAGCCCCACTGAGAAAGTAGCCGTTGGGGATGAAATCTTGCTTTTCTGCTATTGACCGGACGCTGATCACGTCCTGACCGGATGCGTCCGGTCGTCCCGACCATTGGAGCCGCGATTAACTGATCGGACGCTGCCAGTGTCCGGTCACATGCCACCGGACGCGTCCGGTCGCAATTTCGCCGCTCTGGAACCTTTCTGTACTCGATCAGACGCTGTAGTTCTGTGTCCGGTCATTTTGCCGCCAGCGTCCGGTCTAGCGTCCGGTCGTTGCTGCTGAAGCCTATTTACCGAGCCTCTTGATCGGAGCGTCCGGTCACTTTCCGCCTGCGTCCGGTCCAGCGTCCGGTCACCTCTGTGAGCTTGTTTCTTCACGATCTTGCGTATGGCTTGGTTTCTATCTTCATTCTTGGACTTTGCTTGATATCTTGGGTCTTCTCTTGTGCTTCTAGGGTCTTGCTTATGGTGTTGATCATTAGATCATCACGTCGCCTTCGTCCAAGTCACGTCTTGCACCCTATTGAACTACAAAACAAACACTTGCAAATTCTTTAGTCTAATTTGGTTGTGTTGGTCATCAAACACCAAAATCCAAAGTAAATGGACCTAGGGTCCATTTTCCTTACAATCTCCCCCTTTTTAGTGATTGATGACAACACGACCAAAGCAAGCCAATAATAGTATTTTTAAATTTGAAAACTACCTACTTGCTAGGATGCAATGCAAGGGGCAAGGTTATATGATGCTAAAAGATACTACTTATAAGACTAAAAAATACTACATAAAAACTTATCTTGCCCTTGCAAATGTCCCCATGTGGCATTATGGATTTAAGCCTTGCTTCCTACAAATTCTCCCCATTACATAGACTAATCCATAATCTACTATCCTCCCTTTCTCGGACCATTACCACTTGTAGACACCACTTATAGGCCATTACCACTTGTAAATTATTATGATCTAGCTTTTGGTCCTACAAATTAGTGCTTGCTTTTGGTTCTCTAAATTCTCCCCCTTTGGAATCAAACACCGAAAAAGAAGACATTAGTAGCACAAGGGAGGATCAAACTTTGTGATCCTTTGTATGTAGAGTGGAATAGGTCACAAAATTTGACTCTCACATTATATAGATTAAGCTCCCCCTAAATATATGCATACATATGGTAGAAGAAAAAACATATGCATAATTAGCAAAATATTTCCCAAGGGAATTTAATCCATACAATGCATGGAGAAAGCATATAAATATCAAAAATGAAATCAACATGATGATATCATTTTAGAAATACCACATGTGGAAGCCAATTTGATTTTTACCACTTGCAATAGGTGGTGGATATTTGAAGTACGATGCTTAACTCCGGGGACTCAATTTTCCTTGCAATGAGACTACTAACATGGGAAGGGGAATTTGGGTCCATAGTATTCACTAACTCACTTGGAAATGATTTTGACCATCATGATGCACCCCATGAAATGCATCCATACTTTGCCAAGCCTCCAAATTCCCTGAAGTCCATCGGACTTCTGACTTCCCTTTCAGGATCCAAACCTTCTTGAAGCTCTTCATGTTGAAAATGATTTCCTTTGGCACCCAAAAGCGTTTGACCCCATTTATGGCTTGCTTGTTCACCTTGATGGCCACCACCTTATCATTTTTCTTCTTCTTCAAGAGATAAGGTGTGGAGGCCTTCTTGTCCACCTTGTTGGTGTAGGTGTTGGAGAGCTTGCTTGTTTCCTTTTTCTCTTTCTTCTTTGGTCCTCCCCTATTCTTCACCTTGCACTCATAGGACTTATGCCCTTCCTTGTGGCACACGTAGCAAACCATGGTTTATCCTTCATCAAGCTTCTTCACTCCTTTGATGGTGTTATCTTGATGAAGTTGGGCTTGCTTCACCTTGCCTTTCACTTGAGTCAAGTCCTTGGTGAGGCGAGCTACTTCTTGCTTGAGTTGCTCATTCTCCTTTGCAACCTCTTGTGTGCATGTATCTACAACAACTTTCTCAACACAAACTTGGTTGCACAAAGATGAGTCTAAACATAAATCATTACAAAAAGTAGAGGCATGCTTTTTAGACATGTTAAAGATAGAACTTTTCTTTTTAGATGCCTTGGTGGGGGTTGTACTAACGGCTTCAAGATTAGCAACTTTATTGGTTAGCTCATCATAATGTTTGCACATGGTTTCCATTTTAGCAAGCAAACTTTTATAAGCATCTTGTGAGCTAGCTAACTTTTCTTTTAATTTTTCATTTTTCTTTACAAGATGCTTATCATTGATTGTGCATGCATTTGTTGTTGCACTAGCTTCAAGTTGCTCAATTTTAGTAGATAGTTTAACATTGAGATTAGCAAAGTTCTCATATTGTTCAAGCAAAGTTTTGTATGCTTCTTGTGAACTATCTAGCTTTTCTTTTAATTTTTCGAGCTTCTTTTTTTGACTAGTAAAAACTTTAGCATAATTAAGATTTTGTTGCACAATTTCATCATAAGAAGGCATTTCATTATCACTATCACTCTCACTAGAGGATGAGTTTTCGTTACCTCGTGCCATAAGGCACATACGAGAAGAGCTTAATGATGAGTGCTTGCGGCCTCGCCTCTTGTGATGGTGTTCTTCTTCACCTGAAGAATCATCCCATGACCTTATTGGTGTGAGGGCTTGATTCTTGCATGCTTTCTTCTTTGTCTTGGGTGTGGGCTTATTTGGATAAACTTCCATAAAGTGCCCCAACTCTCCGCATCCATAGCATCCTCTCTTTCTTTACTCATTTCTTTAATTGGTGAAAATGAGACCTTGAATTTGGATGGGCACACCCTTGACATTGAGCCTTTGGATCATCTTCTCCACCTTGTTGATAAGCTTGATTGATTCCTCATCAAGGTCGGAGGTGGAGGAGGAAGATTGATCATCATCACTTGAATCTTCATCATCCTCATCTTCTTCTTCATCTTCACTTGAGGAGCTTGAGCTTGAGCTTGTCTCAACTTGCTTGCCCTTCATCTTCTTTTTCTCGCTACATGCGAGAGCTTTGCCTTTGCTTGATGAAGAGGCTTCTTCTTGACCCATCTTGCGTGACATTTCAAATGCCACTATCTTGCCAATGACTATGGACGGGGTCATGGTGCTCAAGTTCTCCATGTTGTGAAGGGTGGTGATGATGCTTGCATATTTCTTTTGTGGTAGCACGGAGATGATCTTCCTCACGATGTGTGCATCATCTAGCTTTGTTAATCCCATTGAATGGAGCTCATTGATAATTAGATTCTAACGAGAATACATATCACGAACAAGCTCATCATTATTCATTGTAAAGAAATCATAATTTTGTTTAGATAGACAATGTTTTTGCTCATGGATATTAGATGTGCTGTCATGGAGCTCTTGGAGTTTTAACCAAATTTTATGTGCCGTATTTAAAGTGAACACTTGGTTAAACATATCCATGCTAAAAGATTTAAACATATCGATTGTTTGGCATAGATTTTGTGGACTCGAATGGCAAAGACGAGTTTAAGGAGCAAGATTAGCGAAGTTAAATGGACACAGTAGGGAAACAAACACTGGATACTAGCAACAAGCAGCATAAACATGGGATCCAATAAACATAAACACCAGCGCAGGTCTAGGGGCCTATCCCTATGAGCTCCTCTCCTGCTGCTGGACAAGGTGATGAGCGCCCTAGATGCGGAATTCGAGTGTGTGCTACAGGAGGTGGTGCAGTGGACGATGAAGGGGCGACGTGGCGGTGGCCAGCAGGAAGAAGCCACGACGACGACGAGTCAGCGAAGATGCATAGGGAAGAAACCAACGGGGACAAACCGGTGGTGGGAGAGGGTGTAGGCGAAGCAGAGGAGATGGGATCCAAGAATGGCGATGACTGCTGTGGAGTACGGATGATAGGAAGAGCATCGAGGAACGCTCGCACTTCACGGACGCCAGCATGGCGGCATGGATGGAGGCACGCAGGCCCAAAAGCAGAGCCATGGGGCCGCTCAGTCGTGGGCAGGAGGGTCGCGTGCGAGTGGTGGCCGCTCCTACCGCGAGCGCTGACCCCGCAAGCAGGGGCAGCACGCGATAGTGGGCGACGAGCAGGACCACGGGAAGGGCTGGCTGTGCCCAGAAGTAGAGCCATGCCTCTGGGCCCACGAGAAGCCACTAATGCTTGAAGAGGAGCAGTGGCGATACGGTGGCCGGGAGAGCCAGGAGGAAGCCGGTGAAAGGAGGAAACTCGACGGTTCGGTGGCTGTTGACGGTCATTAACATCAATTATAAAACCATCAACATATCCTATATATATACTTAATTCCATCACCAAACATAGCAATAGGAGTTTAAACTCATGAATTCCACGAGTTTTGGTGAATATGTGAATGCAGGAGGATTTATCCAGAAAACAGCCCCTGGGACCACCGTCATACACTCCAAATAGGCAAACTGACATCAACAAGCGAATCAACTCGTGAAACCTACGGAAAGCAACTCAAGACGGAGTCCAGAAGCTTCCATCAAAGGGTGGGCCCCACCTATCATAGAGATAGGACAGTCGGCATATGGGGTCCACCCATCAACATCTCCTTTCTACGTCGGTTTCCCATCACCTTTGAGAGTACATCTACGCCATTGCTTTAAGTTGGTTTGACCCGAGGGCTCAGAATTGATGGCTCCCCCTATATATAGCAGCCCCTACCCCCTCCCTAAAGTCATCCTAAAACCCTAATTCATATCCTCCTCATCAGGATCAGAGCCAGCTATCAAGAGAATATTAGTCCTCTATAGGATCTAGTCTTATAAATAGAAATAGTGAGATAGAGAGTGAGGGAAGAGTTTAGAGGAAGTGTCGGACTATCGGTGCTCCCTCTACGGCTTGTACCTTAGCGGATCTAAGTTCTACTTGAGCTTGCTTCTGAGATTTCTCTAGTAATCAACTTCTGATTTAAGTAAGCATTTTATTTATATTGTTCATCAGGTTTGCGACTCTTTTGAGTGCTTTATTCTCTTTCTAGGGGGAGTAAAGTATTAATCATAAGTGTAAGCGTGGTGCTTAGACTTGGGTTAATCATGGATGCACCCTGCATTCCAGACCGGTGGTAGATCGTGAGTGTGACACTCTCGATGAGTCCTTTGTACTCCACCTCCCTAAAAGCCCTAGTTTGGTTTTGGATAATTGATAAAACCTAGGACTAACCTTTGATCTAAGTGAGTGAATTAGATAAGGTGGTCCATTCCAAGTGATTGAGCAAAATGAGGTCCTTGGAGTTGAAGATGGACATGTGTTGATGATGATCAAGCTCAACTTGGAAAGAAGAAAGAGAAAAATAAAAACCAAGATGATCAAAGCAAAGGTATTTGATAGGATTTTATTTTGCACTCAAGACACCATAGAGGGTGTGAGTGACTTAAGATCGATAGCCATACTATAAAGAGGGGAAATCTTTGGCGAAACAGTTTATCGAGTGCCACTAGGTGACATGACTTTTGCATATGCATTTAGGAACCTAGTGTGCTAACTTTGTCCCTTGTAAAATGCTTTAAAAAATGCTAACACACGTGCACATAAGTTCTACACTTTGTGGTTAGCAAATTGGAAGCAAGGGCGAAGAGGTTGCGGTCTTAGAAAAAGAAAAGGAGTAGCTGCACGTCGACCGAACACTGGCTAGGCGAGTCTGGTCATTTATAGAGGTGGCGTGAGACTTGACCGAGGGCGTGAAGTTGCGACCGGACGCGGTGATCTAACGTAGGCAGTGCATCCAGTCATGCTAACTGAAGGAGGCGATGCTTGGCTTCGTTGATCGGACGCATGTGCATTCACATGACCGGACGCACCGAAGTAAAGCAATTGTGCGTGACGTACGCTGGCGTCAGCCCATAGCGCGAGCAGTGCGAGGAACGAACGCTCGGGCGCGTTAGGTCAACGTTGACCTGACGCGTCCGGTCACTGTTTTGCTCCTCTAGAGCCTTACTGCAAATGATCGGACGCCATGTGCTTGAGCGTCAGGTTGCGTGAGATGCGCATCCGGTCATTCTTTAACCGCGCGTGTCACAGAGTTTTGACTGTTGAGATCCGATGGCCGGGATTTGAACCGTCGAGACATGGCGACCATCAGGACGATTGGATGCGGGCGACCTGTAACACCTCCAGTGTTACATGAGCCTTTTAGCACTAAACATGTAATTATTAACTTGTCAATAATAAATTAGAGCAAGATTAGAGTAGAAGAGAACTCAAAAATAGAATGAAATATAATACATTATTAAATAGAACGATATATATATATAGCTTTTGAATCTAATTTAAATTCGAGCTTTGTTGAAATTTTTCTTGTGCCTCGATGTGCTAATTGTATAGAGTAGTAAACCGATAGAGATATATATAGGTATATATACACTCACGTATTCATTTTGGTAAGCATGTTGCTATATTAATTAAAGTGGTGTACAAACTTATTTCTTTCCGAGTGTATCTCTATAGATAAGTATCCGTTTAAACATACAATAAATATATGCATGTGTGTATGGATGTTAGTGATAAAGAAATAATGACATATTTGTAATTACATAATTATTTATATAAAACACACCCACGTCATGCACGTACACAGCACATTTATGGACGTCTATGTGCACGCCTAGCCTCGTCGCTGCCTTGCTGCGCGCTGGCCTCGTTGCCAGCCCCGCCTTTGCGGCTACGCTGCCGACGCCGCTTCTCGGTAGGCTATCCCGCTGCCGCTACCGCATCCGTCTCACATCGTGCTAGTGTTGTCCAGGGTCATCTTCGCGAGGCCGCTAGCCGACGCGAGATGGCTGACTTGGCACCTGTTTTGCCGCCTATCGCACCTACCTCGCTCCTGCTCGTGTCCTATGCTGCTGCGTTCGATCGGTGGTCCGTCCACAGCAAGGACGGGATGCCTCCCCGCCCTGATCTACCGCTATACGTCGGTGGTAAGTTTCCCCTTGCTCAGAATCAATCAATTCTGGTTTATTAGTGTCGCGCCGCGTTGTCGGGCCCCATCGCCGTGTGCGCAGGTTTGATTGCCACCACCGATGGAGCCTATCTTAACTGCTCGTGCCGCGCTGCCTCGCCCCTATGTTATTGTGGTTGGCGAGCTTCAGGGCTGAGCTCAACGCCGCCGCCCCCTGCTGCCCCTTCCTTGGCGACCTCCCCTGCTCCCAGCTCCACCTCGCCTTGAGCCTCCTCTGTGCCGCCATCGTTGCGCCACGTTTCTCATGCAGCCGCGCCCGTGGCTCGCGGCTCCAGGCGACCTCCAGCGTGGGCTCGGCAAGGTCAGCCGGCTCATCCACGCCTCGCAGCGCCCCACCATGAGTAGCCATCTATTTCGGCCGGGTTCCAGTGTGTCGCCTTCCCTGCCGCGTGTGGCCGTCGTGCCGTGCCCTGTCCCGATCCGCGCTGGGCCTACGGATCCACAGTGTTGTCTTCCCACGCCTCCTCCCATCGCCGTACCACACCGTCCCGCCGTCCCCGCCTGGCCGATGCCGCCGCAGCCGGCGTGCCCACCACCATGGCTCATGCGGGCAAGCTACGGGGGGCAGGCTCTAGTCTTGCCGCGGCCAGCCCGAGACCGCGTGAGCTCCCGTGCACCTCGCCGGCGAGCTTCCCGCCGCCGCCGTGCCTTCCTCGGCCGGGATTGACCGCCGGCCGGTGCTCCTCTGCTACGCCTTAGGAAGGAGCCAAGGTGAGAAATGGAAATAGAGAGTTTTCAGGGTTCCCAACGCAATAACTGTGACTCATATGAACAGTAGCGTACAGAATAGATAGAAGCATGGGGATGTTTTTGCTAAATGTGCGCCCGCCACGCGTGGGTGGGTTGCTTTTTGTTGTTGTCATGGTTGGGCGCTGCGCGCCACAAGACGTGCCCGCCCCTTTGAGCTACTGACTGTCTGCGCTTTTGCCTTGTCTTTGCCGCGCTTTTGCCGTCGTCAATGGGGCTTTCCCCACAATGGGCCGGTGGCTAGGTCGTTGCTGTCGCTGCTTGAAGCCAGCTGGTCAGCGCTCAGCGTGGTCATGGTGAGCCGTTGGGCCGATTTGGTGACTGCTGGCCCCTTTAGCTTTCTAAAGAAATTGCTAATTTAGTTTCGAAAATAAACTTGTAAAATCAATATAAATTTGCGTAGTTGTTCAAAAATTATGAAACTAATTTTGTTAGGCTCCTAAGATCATGATCTATCTATTAGCGTATTTGGTTCATCTAGTTTTAAAATGTTTCCAGGGTTGCTCTAATTATTTTAAAATGTTTAATAGTGTTAAAATGTGAACTTGTAGGAATTTCCGTGATAAATCGGTGATAGTATTGATTCTGAAAATTTTACAGTAAATTACTAATATTATTAGCTGCTCACTGTAATTTCTGTAGCTCTAGAATAATTAGTTTGGTAGACAAATAATGATGTCCTATTTCGAATATAGCGATTCAAATAAATGCAATAAAGAAACACCTTGAAATTGTATAACTAAAACACTTGTCGGAAAATGACACCTTTCTTAACGATGTTGATACGTAGATTAGTACGTTAGTCGTTAGAACTAGCTCGTTAACTTGAAAGGCGTAAATCGTATTTTACGTGTCACGGTTGTAGTTGATTAATTACGTCTTTGCATTGCATCACATTGCATATCATAATAGGGACGTCGATGGATCGCGGAGTCATCGGGAGTTGCTGGAGAAATGGTACTTTTGGAGATCGTATCGCCATGATGGAAAGCTAACTTCTGATTAAATCTTACCCAGACAAGCCCCGGTGCATAACCCCTACTTTTCTGCACTTTAAATTATGTTTGTGCATTAAGTTTTAAGGAGTTGAATGAAACCCACTTGCATATATAAATCTTTATCCTATGAGTTTTACTAGTATAATAGGATCGTGTAGATTGCTATGCTATAGGACTCCGATAGAAGTCGAGTGATTACCTGTCACTAGCGAGAGATAGGAAATATATTATTGTTGTTACTATATTATTATCACTCATGATAAAATGGTGGAAAGGAAAAAAAAATAGAAACCGGGCAGGGATATGGTATGGGTATTGGTGGGTGTAAGAGGTTGTGTCTTGAGGCCAATAGGACATAGCTTGGTTACACTTTTTCCCTGTCTGTGTCAGTTAAGGATCGGTCGTTGCATTAGGTTCTAGGTAGGTCACAGACTTGTTATCCCGAGAACATACTTGAGTATGGGTGTAGGGAAGACTTGTTACTCTCTTGTCATGGGTTTCGGCTCTTTTCGGACCGACTTTTAGGATGGTTTTTGGGTGGAGGTCCTTGCACCGCACTGAGTCCGGGACTCAGGGGCGGGGGCTTGGAGTCCAAGTTTGGATGGGGACCTGGACTCCATGATAGGAGGGTAGTGGGTTGGTCCTGCTTGTGCCTAGGGTACAAGCGGGGCATGTGTTTGGGGTACCCAGCTGGGCACATTGATTCGCGAATCGCCGGGCGATCCGGTACGGCTTGTCTACAGTATAGCAACGTAGTAAGAACTGAAAGATGAAAGATAGAAAAAAGATTCTGAATGCTTACCATCTGCATGAATGTAGCACAGGTGCCTACATAGAATGGTTAGTTAATGAACCAATGTTGACTACTAATAAAATTGAATATAAGGATGCACTTTTAGTAATGCTTCCTGCAGATGCAATAAACCCACAAGCCAGATAGCCTTGCATATCCTTAGAGTCTTTTCTTTTCTCCTGTCAGGTAAGTCTTGCTGAGTATAATTGAGTACTCAGGGTTTTATTTACCCCTGTTGCAGGTGATAGGTGGATGCTAGAGCTGACTCTTGTGTGTGGATTTCTCCTGGTGGGCTCAGAGAGGATTCCTTTACGCTGCGATCATAGTTTTGATTTATAACTCCCACTAAATGTTTTTAAAAATATAAGTTTATAATCTGTCGTCCTAGTTTATATATCAATGCTTCATCATGTTATGAATAGATATTTATTTCCGCTGTAACTCTAATCACATGTTTATATTCCGCTGTTAAATTAAATTGTTCCTAACTCGGATAACATGATCATATTCCGCTATTATAAACAATGAATATTATACTATGATATTGCATGAAAAGTGATGTAAGAAATGGCTATAATGATGTAAGCTTTATTCTCTCATTTGTGATCTTGATAGAAAAATATGGATTTTTGGGTTCTCCTTTGGGGTGTGCTCGACGGAACTACGTAATTTGGTGTCCTCCCTTGAGTACTTAGTGTCTAATGGAACACAAGTACTCTTAGGAGGCATTATATTAGATGGTTTTGCCACACGACCTGACGCGGATCAGCGTCCGGTCAGCCCGAGAGTGCACAACGGCTCTTTGAGTCTTGGGGCTCTATAAATAGGAAGGTACCAGCTTGGGGCTCACTCTCTTGGTACTTTGACATACTTGACATCCTTGTGAACCTAAGCAAACACCTCCCACTCATCTCCATCATTGATTCATCATCATAGTGAGATTGGGAGTGATTCCAAGTGCATTTGGTTGAGTGATTGCATCTAGTGGCACTTGGGGATCGTTGTGGCTACGGATTTCTTGTCACTCTTGGTGGTTGCCGCCACCTAGATGGTGGAGCAGCGGAGGAGCTTTGGCACGTGTTGGTGATTGTTCGTGGCCGGCTCCGGTGATTGTGAGGGGTCTTGTACCTTCCTCGGCAGAGAGCCGAAAGGTAACTCTAGTGGATTGCTCATGTCATTGAGTTACCTTACTTGTGGGTAGGTTCATGCGGTGTCCAATTGTGTGGACGAGGTTCGTGCAACACCTCTTAGCCGCCGAACTACCAAGTGTTGGTCGATACAACGGGGACTAGCGTGCCAGCAAGCACGTGAACATCTGGAGAAAAATTGATTGTCTCCTGGCCTTTGGTATTATCCTGGTGATTGAATTGGTATTCATCTTGTGATTGGTTCAATCCTCTACGTGACGGTATAATCACCCTACTCACTCACTTACATTCCTTGCAAACTAGTTGTCAAGCTCTTTAGTGTAGTTAGTCTTTGAGAGCTTGTTAGTTTGGTTAGTGTGGCTCTTTAGTTAGTCTTTGAGAGCACACTAGCTTAGTGAGTAGTGACCTAACTTGTTGTGTGTGATAGTGATCATAGCAACTAGAATTGTTGGAATAGGTGGCTTGCAACCCTCGTAGATTTAGAGCAAAATTACATTACGTTGTTTGTTGTACTAATCAATTGTTCTAGTGCTTTGTAGATTTTTAAATAGGCTATTCACCCCCCTCTAGCCATATTAGGACCTTTCACTCCTGTCTGTAGGCTAAGTAGGACTCGGTTACGAAAGAAAGCATCCTTTGCTGGTGTATTTCCTTAGTAATGTCCCTAGTTGAATAGTAGAAGACATAGCTTACCCAAGTTAGAACTAGAGAACCCTAGTAATCCTCTCTACACTCTTGTTTATCCTTAGCCTTGTTTCTATCCCTGGTTAAGTTAGATTGTAGTTAATCTCACATGTTTTCCTGTGGATACGATACTTAGAATACTTTCTGGTGAAAGCTACAGCGATATCCGTGCGCTTGCAGATCTTTTATCTGTGTGCGTTAAATATACCAATAGTGGCACAAATCCGGCGCCTGTCTGATCAAATCCAGGCCTGGCGGCACCCGATCTGCACCCGGGGATGACGGATCATCACCGCCGACACCTCGATCTGAGCTCAGGGAGGAGCTGCTGCTTAAACTAGTATGAAAACTAGTAGGGTGGGTACCCTGGGAGTGGAGTTCGCTCCTCCCAGGGGTAGCGCAGCGGAAAACAGCGTTGGAGCAACGGTGAAGATTGGAGCGACGGTGAAGATCAAACCTTCGGCTATGATATCATGTTAGAATGAGAGGAGAGGAGAAAGATTGCTATAACAGATCTATTGAATAGCCCCAAATGGAGTATATATAGTACATGAGAGCCTAAACCCTAGACTAGAGTACAATGACAATAATACCCTTAACAATTTGCCCCACAAGTGACGTGTTATCTTTGTGTTGTAGGTCGTCCACTGCTACACAAAATCTTTTACGCGGCGTTTTCCTTTTAAGCTCCGAGGCCGGCGGGCTGGTCGGCCGCCTCCGTTAATTGGTGGCAGGGCTACCGGCCAAGCGCCTGCCTCGGTTAATCATTAACAGAGGCAGGCTGCATAACGCGCCCGCCTCGGTTAACACGACTAACCAAGGCTTTACGACAACCGCATCTGTTAATGGTTTAACCGAGGCGGGCACCGTAAGCCAACCGCCTCGGTTAATCGACTATTTTCGAAGGCTGACGTTATAAGGGTCCGCAGGGGTAAATCGATTTACGGAGGCGGGCGTCTTAAGATGTCCGCCTCGGTTAATAATTGCGACAAAAAATATTTTATAACTTTTTCATATGAACTTAGATGAAGACAAACTTTATATCAAAATTGTAGCCCTCGATGAGATCTATAACTTTGTAGTTGAAAAGGTTTTAAGTTGAAACTTTTTAGGGTCCCAAAATATTGTTGTAAGTGCACAGATCTTGAAATTTAAAATTTAGAATTATAAAACGACATCGGATGTTGACATGGTGTATACAAAAGTTATAGTTTTCAATAAAATCTACAACTTTGTAGTTGAAAAGTTTTTAATTTGAAAATGTTTAGAGTCTCAAATATGTGTTCGAAGGTTATAGATTTTGAAATTTAAAATTTGGAATTCCTAAACGATCTCAAATGTTCACATAGTTAATACCAAAGTTCTAGTGGCCGACTTGATCTACATGTTTGATATTGACAAGTTTCTGATTTAAAGTCATCTAGAATGTCAAATATGTGTTTGAAATTCACATGTTTTGAGACTCAATTTTTTGAATTTTTCAAACTATCTCTGATGGAGATACATCATATACCAAAGTTGTAGTACTTGACAAGATTTAAAACTTTGTTGTTAAAAGTTTTTTCATTTGAGTTTATTTAGTAGCCAAAATATGCAATATAAGATTACGAAATATTGATATAGAAAGAGAGCATATTATATGTAGACACGAATAAGTGTATGGTGAAGTGGTAGAGACATGGCAACGTTAAGGGATAGGTCCTGGGTTTGACTCTCCAAGTTTTTTGGTTTTTTGAGTTTTCTGGAGAATATTAACGGAACCCGCCTCGGTTAATCTTGCCTTAAGCTGACCGTCTCGGTTAATCTATTAACCGTGGCGGGCTAACCAACCGCCTCCGTAGGTCTGGATTAACCATGACCTTTGGACGGAGGCGGATGGTTTGTCCGTCTTCGTTAATCCGAAACGTCCACCATGGTTAAGTTTTCTATAGTAGTGGTTGTTGTCTCGTTGACAAGAACGACTTCCTCAAGGAGCGGCCATGAGTCGGAGGTGAGTCTTATAGAGGAACAACAATATTTGTATTTCTATCTCTTTTAACTGTCTCAGGAAAAATTATCTGTTGTCTGAAAAGCACGCCAACTATTGTATGCTAGGTAACATAAACGTGATCGAACTGGAGGTAGCATGCATAAAGGTTTTACTTAATACTTATGCTAGTTTCGTCCTGATCTAGCTATATCATGTTATGTTTTGCTCTCTCCAGTAGCGTCGTGGTACTGTAGCGCCGCCGGTCTCTTAGGGTTTAATTTGTTAGTTGGAGATAAGATTAGAAGTTTTTTACTTACGGATAAAGTAAGTCCCCCCCGGTGGTGTCTGCCCTAATGATCTAAGGATCATAACATTATTCATGTGCCTTCGGTAGGTACATGAAATCAACCACCATACCATTCTGTGTTTTAGAAGTAAAAGAATGATTAGTTTGCATTTGTTCCAAAACAACACATGGTCAGTAACAGAGGGCAGGTGGTAGCATCAGAAATCAATACAGGGAGCACATGTGAATTCATATAGTGGTTAGATTTATAGTTTTAGTTGACCTTGTTTAGGTTTAGGATATGTGAAATTTTTCTTCTTAGGAGCAACCTGAATAACACTGCAGATGGTAGCTGCAAAAAAATGTTCTTTGATTGAACTCTGCACCTTTCTTTATTTCTTGCCCACATGGTGCCATTTGGTTCTAAGTTCATGCTTCTTTTTTCTAATAATATACGTATATTGGTTTAACATGCCATTGGGCCATTTCAATATTATTTTCCAAAGGGAATTTCTCAGTTTCTTTAAAGGTTCTGAAATAGATAACCGTGGTAATGTTTATTCGAATGACAGTACTGAAGATCAGATGCTGCTGTAGAAGCTTTGTCCAATGAGAAGTTCTTGTCCAATATGTCAAACTTTGAAAGTGATAGAATACTTTATCTATAATGTAGATCTAACTTTTTCAATTAGATATATTTTTAGGTTAGAATTAACCAGAAATATCTATCTTTGCTCCAAGAAAAGGCCTAAAACTGTGCTTTGTGCTGTTATGCATAGTTGCTATGTCTCCACTCTCAACAATATGGTTACATAGTTTTAGCTCGCAAAAATGGTTATGGCATTAACATTTCCTTGAAGAAAATGTTGTTTTTTGTTCATCTATATTCTGTAGGACTTGACTCATGGTTTATTGGGTAATACTCAATCCATCCCAAATTATAAGACGTTTTAACTTTTCTAGATACGTAGCTTTTACTAATATAATATGTCTAGATACATACTAAAACATAAAATATTTTATAATTTGAAACGAGTGAGGCCCCGTTTAGTTCCGAAAATTTTTTGCTTTTGGCTACTGTAGCATTTTCGTTTTTATTTGGCAAAAATTGTCCAATTATGGACTATTTAGGCTTAAAAGATTCGTCTCACGATTTCTCGGCTAACTGTGTAATTAGTTTTTTTTTGTCTATATTTAGTACTCCATGCATATGTCACAAGATTTGATGTGACGGGAAATCTTGAAATTTTTTTGTTTTTGGCTTAGAAGTAAACGGGGCCTGAGTAACTTTGTTCCTTGTTGTAATGCCACTGGCTGACCTACCGCTACACGCCGACACCGTTCTCTCGTGTGATACATCAATCACATGACAAGGCACAGTTCGAGGAGCCGGAGTACCTCGATAAGCGTGGACAGAGTGAAAGATTTGGTGAATCGTGGTCTGTCAAACTCGACATGACCAGCGCCTACGTGTTGATTTATTTAGGGCTGAAAACGCCTCAACAAAGGTACAGATATGTTACAGCTCGGATTGGATTCTATCTAGGATATTTCCGTGTAACAACCGTAACTTGCTCCAAGTAATAAACGACTTACAATCCTGATACATCACGAACTATACTTCTAACACAGAGGACAGGCCGAGGGCTCCACTCGTGGTTAAGCCTCGAGAGATTCCAAATTCCATTACACGGCCGTGGGTGATATAAAAAATGGGACGACTAGGGGTCGGACGTTTGGCCCGCGTCCGGAGGCCCGCGCTGCAGATTCCGCGTCCGGACACCCGAGCTGCAGCTGGCTGTTTGTACAGTGATTTTATAAGAGGCATGGCAGCTGCGGCGGCTGAAAAAAAAAACAGCGGTACCTATAAAAAAAACAGCGGTACCATATATAGTGTTTTATCTGGATAAAAATATTTGTAATGATTTTTAAGTGTTTTTCATATGTTTTTCAAGTGTTTCAGAAGCATGTTTCAGTTGTTTTCAGATGCATGTTGCAAGTGTTGCATCTGGATTGCAGGTATTGCATCTGGATATTTCAAAAGTAGATCAGATATTGCACATGTTGCAATACGTGTGAGAAGCGGAGGGGATGAACGGTCCCGCGCACAGGCCCCGCATGGGCACGTGAAACCCAGGCACAAGCAGGGGCGTGCTTTTTTTTTGTGCGAGCACGGGCGTGAATTGCCATTGCAAGCGCGGATCGCTTCGCTAAAAAGCGTTCGCTAATTTATTGTGAGAAAAAAATACTGTATCATGCTAATAAGCCAGACCGATAAGTTCATACGAACAGGGTAGCACCTGAAGGTGAGTGTGTGAAGAAAAACGCTCCTAGGCTAGCGAGGAGCGAAGCGCTTCGCTAACACACTGCCTGACACTTCTACTGTCTTGCATGTGATTTCTTCTATTTCTTCTTTCTTGCTTTATTATTTATTTGTTTCACTGCCAACTCCGTTAGCCATGTCTCCATCACCGTTGAGGACGCCCTTATGCTAGAGCTAGACCCAAGAATGCATTAAAGCTCATGTTCTCAGAAAACGTATTACCAGTTCTCCATATGATGTCCACATAATCTTTAGCGAGTTATCAAACTTAATACAACGGGGTACCAATTTCAGCTCTTGGGAAAAACAAGTCCCAACATATTCCAAACTCGGGAGGACCAAACTATTTATGTATAGTCCATCCATAAACAGATAGTACACAGGTTGTGCAAAAATGGTGTGTATTTTGCTACGCACAAACAACCGGTACAAGGAGCCTCTCCAGCCGCAATCAGTAATCATCGCCTCTGGAAATGACCTCTTTGCAGGTTGGCCGCAGTAGGATGGTGTGCTCAAACTGCGAGACATAGCTCCCTCTCACATCACACAGGGGAGGATACGGCTGCCGAGAGGGTGCAAGAAGGTGAATATACATGTCAGCAACAAGGTTAGGTTTGGACAACGAGATGGAGCGATACACTTACCTGAACGATGCCATTATCACATAGATTTTTCAGAGCCATGAGGTACTTGGTCTCACCAAGGCGGTCCAAGTACCGGCGGCAAAAGGCAAGCGTTCCAAAGTTGTTGTTGATGGTCCCAAGTAGTTGCTTGGCCTTTGCTAACCGCAATGGCACATGTCCAACATCAAAGTTCTTCATGTAATGACTGCATTCCATGTCCTCCCTAACAAATCCCTTTCCTGCAAACATCATGAAACTCATCAAGTGTGCACTGTGCAAGTCTTCAAGGACTTAAACATGTCCAAGTAGGGACAAGAAATTTATGTTGTGCAGCCAAGGGTCATTCTATTTTGTTTTTTTGCAAAACAATTATGACATAATATAGTACTCCTAGATTTCTATCTCTGAGTTCAAGCTACATAAGTAACATACCCGTAGATCCAAAAGTTTCTATGGCATAAAACTCCCCTTCCTCCATTTTTGTTTGTTCTCCACCTTTCACGATTGGAACTGATTTCCCAGCATGGATTTGATATGGCCCAATGCTATGTCCATTGAGGTTCCGAACACTTTTAACTGTCACACAAGCAACAGAGCAGTTTGAGTTATCATTCATTTTTTTTACTGTACATTATTTTCGCACAGCGGAAATCAGAAGCTGCATACGACTACTTTACATTACCTTGGAAAACTTTCCCATTGATTTCAACCTCATATGACTCCATAACTTCTTGGATTGCAGCACCAACATCACCAAGCCGTGCATCTATTCCAGCTTCCTGAAATGTAGTAGTAATCAAATTATTTGGATATTCAATGTGTGCATGCTACAATAGAGAAATAATTTCAGGCAACCACGACCATTAATAGAAGAAATTAAATTAGGCAGACAAATTATACAGTAGCAGCTACAAAGATGCCAATCCATACAATATTTGTCTAGTGGAAATCAGTATTCTAATGAACACATGAATACGATGCATTGAACAAAACATCTCAGTTCGGTACAATCAAACAGAGCACTACATGAAAAGGCAGCCTACAAAGTGCAGAGAAAAATGTCGAAATTACCTTGATCCCTGTATTTGTGGCATCTCTCGTTGCTTGAAGCAATGGATCGAACATAGGATTGAATGCAACAGTAAATGCACAATCAACAATGTACCCTAGAACAAATATCAAGTTAGAGTGTTTGCAATTAAAAAAGTATTGACTAATTGACGAGAAATCCACACTAGTCACATCAACAAACCAAAGAAAATAAAATAAAACAAAAATATGACAGACCATCTATATGTGTTCCAAAATCCAGCTTCATCACATCATCATATTGTAGCACAGTTTTGTCACCCGCATTTGGAGTCCAGTGAGCTGCAACCCTAAGAATTGCATTTTTCTTCCATCAATTCTTGAACCAAATGAAAACTTGGAAACAAATTTAAGGATACCATATTAACGGAAACACTATAAAAGAATGCCATACCAATTCAAGGAGGATCCAGTTGGAAAGGCAATGCCAGCTTGCAGTCCATTCTCCTTGATAAGTTTCCGGACCATGTTTTCCAACGTCTCACATAGATCAATCATTAACATTCCAGGCTTTATGATGCTCCTCATATATTTCCGTACCTGGCAAATAAGAACATGCATACGTTGTAGAATTGCAACCAACATAAAGAATAGAAGTTGTGCTGCACATAAATTACAGAGGGGTGTATTTTAAACCTGTCTATGAACTTCTGCTGCTCGGCGAACAGAGTTGTACATTGGCTTTTGCAGTCGTTCCAGCTCCCTCTTTTCCTCACTAGTTGTTCTCCACAAATTACTGAATACCAATAGTGCATAGATTTGTAAGAGTTACTGGTAGTTCATTGTATTAGTTCATAACTTCTGATGCTTAACAAGATGGAGAAAATCCTTTTCCCCCCAATACATAGGATAATTTAATTCAATAGGACTTCAGCTACTGGTAATAGACTTGTACTTACTCATCCTTATATTGTTGGATTTCACCCTCAGGAAATTCTCCAGAAGGGAAAAGCTCATCGACAGGTATTGATGGAGGATCTGTCTGTTGAAGGGGGTCCTTCTTCTTTCTAAACAAGAGATGAATCATCCTTGCGAAATGAAACAGGCCAAACAATAAAAGCATGGTTCAACTCAAAAGCAGAACTCACTTGGATTTGTTTTTCTTCTTTTTCTTCTTTACAGCTTCTGAAGAATATCCATTTCAAAACACAGATGTTAGACTAACCCCACAACCAATGCTAGATATTACAGAATAACCTTCAACTTTATAGGAAAAATTTGGCAAGGTAGAGTTGTCACCTGGTGCTCCATCTTGAGATGGACCGTCAGCTTGTGCTTCATCATCATCATCCTCTGGTGGTGAGGACTGAGCTGCAAGAACAGAATGATTGTTGTTTGCAGCTTTGTCTTCTTTAATAAGATTCTCCTGAAAAAAGAAAAAAATGGTGCTAATTGGTATGAGAGAAAAAATACAGCAAACCAAGGGTCAAGCATGAGAAATGTGCCATATAAGAATCCACGATCCATGTAACAATAAAAGTTGTTATCATTTGTTCACGTGTTCTAATCATTTCACTTTCAAACTGAAATCTGGAAAAGCTACCAACCTCATCTAGTCAAAAGTTTAGTTACCATTATTAGGGCAATTTTGGCCATTACTTACAAGTGACTTCAGACAAAGCATAATTGAAATATGGAACAAATGAAGAGGCTAATATTGCATTAAACATGTGAGTATGCAAGTCAATGACCCAGTTATCATGACTAGACCACCTCCGCAAACGAAATACTCCTACGATTCTCAAATAAATACCAAAGAAAAATATGCTCAACTGTGTGCACAACAATACTATTGATTCACTCCATGGGCCATGGAAAACAACGGAACTCCTGCAGCTACTTACTTTTGTTTCATCGTTTTGTCCAACATGCAGTGCCTCCATCTCCTTGGTTGTTGCGTCAACCGCAGCCATTTTGTATATTTCTAGAGCAGGTTCAAACCTGAATATGCAGGATAAACAAAACCGTAAGACCCAATATATCTCAGGATAAACTACATTTGAAATAAATGTATCTCCATTAGAAAGCAAATGAGTATTAATGTATTATCTCAGCTATTCACAAGTGTCTACAGAAACTTGACACGTTCATAAATGATAAAGCCATTGATAACAAATAATATCATATCTGGATTACCAGTATTTGCCCATTAAACTCAGTAAGCGAAATACATGATTTAGAGTTGGGTCAAGAATCAGGGGAGGATACAGTAAAGGGACATGGGTGTACACATGTACACCCAATAATTTTTGCAAAAACTTCGAAGTTAGGAGGCTTGTCAAATAGCTAAAAGCTTTAGGTTAGGGTTTCGGTGCTCAGCTTCGCACAGCATAAGGGAAGGGAAGAGAAGGGGTGGGAGTACCTGGTGGGTGCTCGTCGCCGGCGAAGAGACCAACGAAAGCCTCAGCACCTGGCTTAGGGCGGCCGGCGGCGGCGGCCCAACAGTCGTCTGAGAGCGAGAGGGAGAGAGAGAGAGAGAGAGAGAGAGAGACAGAGACAGACAGAACGAGGACTCGAGGAGGGAAGAGGGATGCAGCGGACGGAAGGGGTCGACGGCGGAAAAAAAACGCACGGGCTTCTTGTGGGCCGTTTTTTTCAGTTTCTTTGAAAATTCAGTTTTTTTTATTTTTCTTTCGCTCCCTTTTATTTTTTATTCTTTGAATATTTTGCTCATGGCAAATTCTATGCAGAGTGGAAAAACAATTCTAAGAGGACATTACTCCAGCCAAATATCCTCCCAAAACTTATTTTGTCTGCCACTCTCCACAACATTGCATTTGACTTTCTCATACCATTCTTTGACTGCATGTAAACCTTGCCATAATTGTTATCCTCCTTTGCTATTGCTAGTATCCCTAGCATTTCTTCTGTAAACTTTAATTTCATGCATTAGCATGGCTGATTTTGGCATAATTCCCAAGCACCAAAAAACATTTCTTGCGCAAAATTCAAATTTAATAGCTCATCTTGGGGAACTTTGGAATATTGCTGCTAGATATCACGTGCATCGTTTTTTTTGTTTGTCTGCGTGTTGCAAAACTTACTCTAACTAATTTTGGTTTGCAATACCAAATCGAAATGCCATCCCCTAAGAACAAGCGACTCTGTTGAAGATTATGAATATCTACATCTTATAGACAAATTGGATTTATATGTAGATGTGATATTCATTTGAAACCAGTTAATTTTATTGGTTTCACAATTCAGAATAAAAGGAAATCTATTATTGGACCTATTGGATCAGTGGTTTATATTCAGCAACCATGTGTAACCTGACTCGTAGTTTTATATGTCTGATGACGCTTTGTTTGTTTTTTTCTGTTATTCAGGCAAGAGGCTGATTTCAAAAGATTTTGCAGCAGGAAAAAGTCCACATTACCTCCCTTAATTTTTGTGAAAGTCTTATTTTCCTCTCTGAACTCTAAAACCAGATAAACCACCTCCATGAACTTTTAAACCGTTCGTTTTACCTCCCTGACCGGTTATAAGCGATTTTCAAAGACGGTTTTATCTTTTTCTTTTTTATTTATTTCGGATGAAACTTTGAAAAATTATAGTAAATAACAGAAAAATCATAAAATCTAATTTTGTTGGACTCCACATGCGTAGATCTACACGGTGAACATATAATATGGTATGCTTTAGTATAAATTTTTTGATATTGCTTTAGATCTATGTTTTTATCTAATTAATTCATATATGCGGTTTCTATGGTCCCATTTTATAATTTTCTGTGATTTACTATGATTTTTCAAAGATTCAGCCGAAATAAAAAAAAGAAAAATACAAAACCGTCTTTGAAAAACGCTTATAACCGGTCAGGAAGGTAAAACGAACGGTTTTAAAAGTTCATGGAGGTGGTTTACCCGGTTTTAGAGTTCAGGGAGGAAAAACAAAATTTCGTAAAAGTTAAGGGAGGTAGTGCAGACTTATTCCTTTGCAGCAACATGAAGTGGATTTGTGGGCTTGCTGGCTTCAATATTCTACTTGGGGTCTTTTTGGATCAAGTGACGCGCGCAAGAAACATCAAAAGCCAAAGCAAAAGCAGGTCCAGTAGTCCAATTTGTCCAAGCTGCTCCAGTCCGTTAGATGCTGCCAATGGTGGCACAGGACCCCGAGTAGATGTGGGATTAAGAGCTCAAACTGTGGCCATCTTTTTTTTTCAGAACTGCTGGCGTTCGGACGCCCCCCCCCCCCTCCCCTCGGTCCGTGCCTACCTTTCATGCGCCCATCCGGGGGTCCACGCCCATGGGACCACTGGCGCCCCTTTCCGCTTCCCACACGCATCCCATGTGCAACACCCGATCTATTTTTGAAACATTCAGATAAAAACACTGTAACATACGTCTGAAGACAAATGAAACACTTGAAACATGTGTCTGAAACATTTGCAAAAAAAACTTGAAAACTATTGCTAACATACGCAATATGCAGATGAAAACACTTGCAACATTTGTGTGAAACATATGCAACATCGAGATAAACGCACTTGCAACATACGTCTGAAAGAATAGATGAAACATTGAGAACAGACGCTTACATCATACGTGTACAACCATTGTAACATATGCAATATCCCGATCTACATTTGTAACATCTTGATCTACTTTTGCAACATTCGTATCAAACACTTACAACATACCTCTAAAACAACTGAAACATTTGAATTGTACACTTGCAACATGCATCGTATCCCGGTGCGGCCTCCTCCGCCGTTTGCATCAGGGCGCCGTCGTGCCCGCAACCGTAGTAGGAGGCAAGGCCCGAGAGCTTCCACGCTAGGGCCCGGCGCTTTCTCCTTGCGTTGTCGGCGCCTGTCGGCATCGTCGGGCGTGGCAGGCAACGGAGCAGGAGCAGCGGGGCGACATGTACGGAACAGGAGAGGAGCAGGGCGGGCACGTGGAGCAGGAGTAGCGTCAGGAGCGGCGGGCGGCACGGTGAAGCAGGAGCCGGGGCGTCCATGGTGCGGGGGTGGGAACGTCGTAGCGGATGCGGCCGACGCGAATGGGAAACAGTTCCGATGGGGAGTGAAGAAGACAGTCGAACATTTTTTTTATCAACAAACAACCGATCGGAGAGGCATCCAGGATTGTGCCGTTCGTACCATCGCGGCCCACGACAACTGGGCGTGACCCCAGCATTTCCGTTTTTTTTGTTTATATATATATATAGTTTTGATTTGGATTTGTTTGTGTGTTATATTGAACACGTCGTCTTTTTGAACTCCACGAATTTAGTAGCTGACCGAACTGAGAGGCCCAAGCCCAACCCGAGTGGATCGGCAGACATCCAGTCCAGCCACAGCCGCGCGCCCTGTCGTGCTCCCGTCAGCCCACCCGGCCCGCCATACGCATAGGGCCCACCCGGGCCGCTCTCTCTGCCAAGAGATTGCTGAAAGTTTCAGCCTTGTGACGCTCGTATAAGGCAAGCAGCTGACGATGATTCAGAAACCTACCATTAAATTTACAAGGCGACGGAAAGGGACTTGATCCGTTGATCGCAGCTAAAAGCAGCTAGCACAATCATAAGCTAATGAGGTCAGCTTCGTTAATATCATCATTCTAATATTTCAGGACACCGATTTGTCTCTCTCGTTTCATCTCTGACGAAATTTCCTTATTTGCTAAAAAAACAAACAAAGTTGTTTACTGTGTGGGGTTAGCTTGTGTGCTTATATTGGCCTGCTGACTGAACATGTTAGTTGTGTGTTGTTGGTAGAAACTGCACTTGGAGAAAAAAAAAGAATATGGGAATGTCTTTACATCACCATTGCCGGACTGCCCAAGAACAAGACGAACATAGCGACCCGTATTGTACGTCCTTAGATAGATTTCACTACCAAAAAAAATTCACCAAAATACGATGAGATGTGACGCGGATGCAATTTCCTTTGGGAAACTGAAAAAAAATGGCTAGTTGGTTGGGTTTGTGATGCGACTGTCAAATTATATGGTACTTCCAAGTACAGTTTCTGCATTTCATAGATATATATCGACATTCCTCTTGTCGTCCAAGTGCCGCTTCAAAGTCATCTGAATACGCGCTTAGGGGGTTCTAAATTATAATATGGCTACCAGCACAGAGTACTATCAAACAATGTACGGAGATGTTGACATTTCTTTTTTCTTTCACCTTGAGATGGAGATGCTCGGCATTGACCATCATGTGCTGCTCTGTGATGTGCTGACGATTTGGATGTTGTTTTTGGGCCTTGCAGATCGGCCACTTGGCCCTTCTTGACTGTGTATGCTTTGCCGTCCAGAATGGACAAGTGTAGCGTCTGGTTTCAGTCTTACTCTTGCTATGGATGATGCATTGCATCCGAGCAAATGAGGTGAATGACCCTTCAGAAGAAGAAACTGTGTAGTTCAACTTAAACAGCACGGCATCCATCCCTTCGTATTTCAGTGGAAACAAAGGGATTGCCATGAAGGAAATTGACAATGTCAGAAGAAATCAGGGCCGCAGAAAGTCCCGGGCAGGTGCAGGAGTATAGATAACTGTATAAAGTCAGGCTATGTTTAGACTTTGTACTCGTCAAGCTTTCTGTGCTGAGACTTGAACCGAAGTGCTATTCTTAGATATGAACGCAGAAGAAGAACATAGATGCTACGATTCTCCAACTGAAGCTACAGACGCGCCTATACATGGACTGACCGGAAATTCTATCTGTAGTGGTTTGAAGATGTCAGCTGCGTCGTGGTAAAAATGGCAATCATCTCTGTTGCATGAAATATTTACACGCCTGATTACTTGCTAACCCTTTGCTGTAACCATGATCGAGTTGGATAATCCTGTCAAGAAGCTAGCGCTTATCGCTGATGATCATGTGAGGAAGTGAAAACATTACTGATCATGATCATTGCTTTAATAATGATATATATAAGAGCATGCTCTTGCCACCTTCACACGAGTAGCAGTTAGTTATCCTTTATCCGTTATCCCGATTTGGAATTTTCCACGCGTCATGCATGCAGCATGCTTGTCCGAAGCATGAATGAAAACATCAAATCGAAGCAGCAAAGAGAAGGTCGGCGATAACACGGTCCAGGGCTCCAGGCGATGGCAAATAGCCAAATATATAATCCCAAAAAAATAAAAGGAAAAAACTTGACATTTATTAGCTGCGAGTTTTGACTTTGATTCGGAAATATGATATTCTGAATATGTACGGGCTACTATTCTATCGGTTTCCGAAAATAGTCAAGGTTCTTTTTGCGTGTTGAAAAATTATTATTTTTGGCTTATCGAAGATATTTATCCGATATGCTAATAATAAAGTTAATTGTTTTATGTGTTATAAAACACGTCGGTTACGGTTGGGACATCTTTCTCTCTATCTCCAACTATGAACACAACAGATGAAAGTAGAAGAACATAGACGCACAAAATCGGATAATTATTCTTTATTCTCTGAATGGCCCTGTTCGCTTCTCTTATAATCCGTACTTTTTAGCTTGTTTTTTCAGTCGGAACAGTATTTTTCTCTCACAACAAATCAGCCGGAACAGTGTTTCGGCTTGTTTTTTCAGCGAAGCGAACGGGGCCAATATCGATACACATCACTTATCGTTCTGAAAATCTCGGCATACTCCAAACAATGTTGAGCGCGCCGATGTTAGGGTCTATCGCGCTCTACAACCTTAGAGCATCTCCAATAGCTTTTCTTAAACTCACTCTCTAAATTATTATTTAGAGAGTCATTTGAACCATTTGAATAAAAATCATCTTTCCACCCTCCAACATTTTCTCTATATCTTGTATGTGGGCACTTTAGAGAGCCAACTCCGCTCTCCATCTTTGACTAGCAAAATTTTGAAATAGAGGATGACAATATTTGGAGATCTAATTAAACAAGTTATCGGAGAAAGTCTCTTTTTTTTACCAAAGTATCTATTCCTATATCAATAAGGAAGGATATAAAGATGTCATGGATGGAGGAGTCATGAGGGTAGCCCAAGTTAGCGTGCCGGGACTGGATGCGGCAGTCGGGAGACTATCGAGGAGGTGATAGTTGGGAGCAATAGGCCAAGATGTACTGCCTCATAGAAGAGCAATGGCCATCGGAGGTAGAAGAAAAGACTCGCCATTGGATGGGCGACAACTTCACTGCCTGATAATCAGGTTGTTTATAGGTGCCTAAACACCTGATGTACGGTACATCTCATATTGATCGTTACAATATACATCTCCCACATATATATAGTTCTGATATGGGCTAAGAGTTCAGTAAGAGGTTACATTAGAGAATGGACTCTAGTTAAGCAGATTCTTTCTTCACTTTTCCTTTTAGATTAGAGTCTGTATATTTACTACATTAGGTGACAAAGAAAAACTTGCATCTTCACTATGGATAAACCTTGGAGCATTTTTGGAACTTGGAAGATGAGCAGCTAGCGCCAAAAATAACACATAGGATAAACCTATATTTGCTTGCATTTATTGCCATGTTCGTTTGGCTGATAAGTCATGGTTGAAAGTACCGTTGGCTGATTTGTTGTGAGAGAAAAATATTATTCGTTGATCGAAAAAGCACGGCTTATAAGCCAAGCGAACATGACGTATGTTCCTCCTGCCATATCTAGGAAGTTTGTTTTGCACCGATACTCCTATATTAGTCATCTAGACCGGTCATCTAGATGTATAGTATACGCGTCCGGCTGACCTGGCCTGCACCATTGTAAAAACGGCGACTTCCCGCGCAGTTGTTCAAGTCAGCAAGGATGCCCCAAAACAGAAGCCACAGCTGGTGGGCCCCGCCTCCCGAGCACGAGCGCGACGTCGCTTGTCGATCGCTACCGTCGCAGCGTGCCTGCTGCCGTAACCGGTAACCCGCCGATCGTCACGCTGCTGCGCAGCACGACGGCGACCCGCGCCGGCGGCCGGTGAATGCCTCGCTTGCGCCCCGGGCCTCCGGTCCAGCGGGCGCAGGAAACCACGCTCGCATTGACCGCTCCGGCCGGCCGGCAGAAATGGCACGGAAGGTGCATGTGCGCGCCGGCCGGGCCCGGGCCGGATCGTTTCTGCCGGCCGTCTGGCTCCTGTCCGGTCCCGTCCCTACGTGTAGCAGTGTAGCACGTCGCTGTCGAACCGTCCGTACGTACGCCGTCGTGATCGCTGCACGTTTCGTGTCTCGGCGAGACGGCCGCAGGTGCCCGGCAAGTTCCCGTCGTGCGCGAGCACCGCCACCAACCCAGCACCTTCCCCCTCGTGGGTGTTGACTCCAGGCACCATTCAACGCCGCCATGGCAATACAAATAGCGCCCGGCAGCACCACGGTGGATTCCCCCCCTCCTCCTCTCGCTCTCCCACTCACCTTTTTCAGCCCTTTTTCGCCTTCACTGCACTTTTTCTCCAGCGTGCCCGTGTGGCCGTGTCCGTGTCCGTGCCGTCCCGTCGTGTCCCCGCGCGCTCGTGGTCATGGCGCCTGCTGCATGCGGCGGCGGACGTGGACGTGGTCGCTCTGCTCTGTCACCTCTACTAGGCTGCCTCCTCGTCTTCTCGCTGCTCTGCCTCCGCGCCGTCGTCTGCCGCGCGCAGGAGCCGGGGCACGGGCAGCTGCAGCCGCTGCCGGCGCTGGAGGTGGAGACCTACAACTACACGTCGTTCCAGGAGGGCAACTCGCGGGAGCAGAAGGAGCTGGCGTTCAGCAGGGAGGCCCGCATCTACCAGGGCGCGATCCAGGTCTCCCCGGACACCGGCAACGTCGGCAGCTACCAGGACATCATGGTCAACAAGTCCGGCTCCGTGCTCCTCCAGCGCCGCTTCACCATGTGGCGCCGCGTCGACAATGGCAGTGGCAGTGCCACGGCCCCGCGCGTCCAGGTCGTGTCGTTCAACAGCACCTTCTCCATCAACGTGTTCCACCTCCCGGACTCGTCGCCGCGGCCCGGCGAGGGGCTCACCTTCGTCGTCGCGCCGTCCCGAGACGAGCCGCCCCCCGGCAGCTACGGCGGCTACCTCGGCCTCACCAACGCCACGCTCGAGGCCAACCCAACCCCGGCGAGGAACCGCTTCGTGGCCGTCGAGTTCGACACCACGAAGCAGGACTACGATCCCAGCGACAACCACGTCGGCCTCAACGTCGGCTCTGTCGTGTCCGTCAAGACGGCGAACCTGACGGCGTTCCGCATCGCCACGAACAGCAGCAACCCCACCAACTACACGGCCTGGGTCGAGTACGACGGCGCGGCGCGGCACGTGTCCGTGTACATGGGCGTCCGGGGCGAGCCGAAGCCGGCGTCCCCGGTGCTGGACTCGCCGCTGGACCTCAGCGAGCACGTCCCGGAGAAGGCGTACATCGGCTTCACCGCGTCCACCGGCACCGACTTCGAGCTCAACTGCGTCCTAGACTGGACGCTGTCGATCGAGGTCATCCCGGAGAAGAAGAGCACGACGTGGGTCGTCATCGTCGCCGTCGTCGTGCCGGTGACCGTCGTCGCGGTCGGCGTCGCCGCCTTCTTCCTCGCCAGGAAGCTGCGCGCGAGGCGGTCCATGGAGAGGCGGCAGGAGCGGCTGGAGCAGCAGCTCAGCAACCTCCCCGGGATGCCCAGGGGATTCGCGTACGACAAGCTCAAGAAGGCCACCAGGAACTTCGACGAGCGGCTCCGGCTGGGGAAAGGTGGGTACGGCATGGTCTACAAGGGCGTGCTCCCCGCCGACGAGGCCCGGCCGGAGGGGATGGACGTGGCGGTGAAGCGGTTCATCCGGGACGACGGCAAGGACGTCACCGACTTCCTCCAGGAGGTCGACATCATCAACCGGCTGCGCCACAAGAACATCGTCCCTCTCATCGGTATGTGAAAAGCAAAATTCAGATGCTTGATCAGTGATCATCATTTTTGTTCATCATGAGCCGAAACTTGACTAGGATGCAGTAATAGTTTATACTTACTAACCATTTTTGCATTAGTTGAAGGCTTGTAGGTGGTTAGTAGCTTTAGGCTGAACAACCAGCAACTTCATTTTGTAGCATTGACGAGTCAGTAGTGATGGTCAAGTAGAAGGGGCAACATTTTCTACTAAAATTCTGACACAGTTATGAAATCGTATACGAACAAACAACTTAGTATTCTGTTGTTCAACTATCCGGTGATACGCGTCCTGAATTTTCTTCTATTGGGCATCACCGCATCACCATTGAACAAATCCTACAGAGTAGGTTATAGTTGTTAGAGCGAACGTGCAGTGATGTCCACTGGACGATGAGATGCGTCTTGTCCTTTTTCCAATCTGATCTGACGAGCACTGCGTCGCTTGCATTTCTGTCAGGTTGGTGCTACAAGAAACGTCAACTGCTGCTGGTGTATGAGTACATGCCCAACGGCAGCCTGGACCAGCACCTGTTCCGGCGCGGCGTCCACGAGCAGCGGTGGCCCGTGCTGAGCTGGGCGAGGCGGTACGCCATCGTGGGCGACGTCGCGGCGGGGCTCCACTACGTGCACCACGAGTACACCCGCATGGTGCTGCACCGCGACGTCAAGGCCAGCAACGTGCTGCTGGACGCGTCCTTCCGCGCGCGGCTGGGCGACTTCGGCCTGGCGCGCGTGCTCGACGACGACCGCGAGGCCTTCACCGACCTGCACGTCGCCGGCACGTGCGGCTTCATCGCGCCCGAGTACTCCGTCGGCCACAAGGCGTCGCGGGAGACGGACGTGTTCGCGTTCGGTGCGCTCGTGCTGGAGGTGGTCACGGGGCAGCTTGCGCTCCGCGCCGGCGACCCTCGGTGCCCGCTGCTGTCGGACTGGGTGTGGCAGATGCACGGCCGCGGCGCGCTGCTCGGCGCCGTGGACCAGAGCCTCGGTGCCGACGAGTTCGACCACGACGAGGCCGGACGCCTGCTGCTGCTCGCGCTGGCGTGCAGCAGTCCCAACCCGGGTGACCGGCCCACCATGCCGCAGGTGCTGCAGGTCCTGACCAAGGCCACGCCGCCGCCCGAGGTGCCACTGTTCAAGCCCCGGTTCGTGTGGCCGCCCGAGGGGGGAGCGAATTTCCAGCTGAGCGATGTCGAGATGACCACGAGTGGCACCGGCACCGACGACGGCGTGTCGACGCGGGCCACGCAGAGCACCTCCTACGACAGCTTCCAGCCGCACACCGCGCCAAACAGCAGCGACGGTTACTTCCCAGTCCTCTCTTCCGGCCGTTGATCCATGATTACAGCTAGCTTCGAACAACTTTTACATGTGAAATGTAAAAGAACTTTTACATGTGAAATGTAAATATATATTCATGTAGATATCGAATTCGTTAAGGAGTTTAGTTCGTGCATTGGGGCACAATATAGCTGCACCTGCAAGTTTTAGGAGACCTGCATCTGTTGTTTCAGTGAAGCAGGACAGGGTGTGTTTTGGCTAGTCAGAATTTTTAATTTTGTACAGCCAGATCTTTAAATTGATTCAATTGAAATAAAGGAGTATTTTTTTGTTTGATTTCTTGGAAGAAACGGAATTTCGTCTTCGGAGTTATAAACTCACTAAAATGCCAAATCAGATAGCAGTCCAACTGCAAATGTGCAGTGGTGGAGCGAGATAGAATCAAGGGGGAGGGGGCAGCTTTAGTAAAACTTGAGCATACGATCCAATGTGCAACACACAAGGATAAAGTTGTGTGCGATGTAGAGAGTTATCCGATTTCTCAAGAGAACTGGTGGGATAAGGAGCTTGGAGATTTGATGGATAGGTGCAAATATTAAAATTTGCCTTTGGATCAAGGAGACAAGAGTCTACTATCGCCTCCATGAGGTTCTGTCCCTGGCAATGTGGCCACACATTACAGTTTTTATACAACTCTGCATCATCCTCACTCTATGTTTTTTAAACTATCCTCACTCTATTTATTTATATGCTTTGCTCTCAAATCCGTAGGTTGTTCCATTAATATGGTGTGCTGAAACGCTAGCAATTTCGTCCTTAGATGGGCCCACCTTAAAGCCCGTTGCGATATGAGAGACCTCAGATCTTCATCCTTAGTTGACACTAGCATTCTAAGCCATCCCAAGCCTTTTCATCTCTTCTCAAAAGCTTCATCTAAGTCTTCCTCTTCCATCCGCAAATGCAGGAAATAAGGGGAAGCAGATCGATCCATATGGGACTGATCTAAGAAATTTTGAGCGACTAGAGGAAGCCTTAGCACTTAGGGCCCGTTTGGATCCTTGAAATTGAATTCATTCTAATAATTACAATTTAAATATAGATTAATTAAGCTAATATAGTTATATATGAAATATATTTGTATATTTATTGTTAGGCATATAAGGGACATACTTATATGTTGCATTTCCTATTGTAGGGAAGTGAGTTGAAGAGTGTGCTATAAGTTGGAGAATAGAATTAAAGCATAGTGATCTATAGAATCCATTTCCATCTCCCACCCTATGAATTTGAGATAGGCTTATTTGTGAGCTTGGGAATGTTAATGTCAAATTCTAAGCCATATAGCCTAATCCATTACGTAGATTTCAATTCCTCCAAAATAAAGGGACCCAAACGGCTCCTTAATGTTTTTCCTCCAAAAGAGATTGTTCCAACTCTAGCAAACGATGTAGCTTTTAGTGGATGGAACGGGTCAGCCAAACCCTTTTACGAGCAGGCAACCTTTCCTGGTGCGTCCACCAATTCTTGCCCATTGCATGTGCCTCCAATTTCTCATGTTCCAATGAAGTACAAGATTGGAGGAGAGAAGCATCCGTTTGATCAGCTGAACCCTAAGCCAATTATGGTGGGCAAGGATCTTGACATCCTTCCTCCTAGGAAGGGGAGAGTGTTTTTCTCCAAGAGAGATTGTTCCAACTCCAGCAAAAGATGTAGCTCTTAGTGGTTGGAACGGGTCAACCAAACCCTTTTACAAGCAGGCAACCTTTCCTGGTGCATCCACCAATTCTCGCCCATTGCCTGTGCCTCCAATTTCTCATGTTCCAATGAAGTACAAGATTGGAGGAGAGAAGTGTCCGTTTGATCAGCTAAATCCTAAGCCAATTATGGCAAGGATCTTGACATCCTTCCTCCTAGGAAGGGGAAGAGTGTTTTTCCTCCAAGAGAGATTGTTCCAACTCCAGCAAAGGATGTAGCTCTTAGTAGTTGGAACGAGTCAGCCAAACCCTATGCATCCACCAATTCTCGCCCATTGCCTGTGCCTCCAATTTCTCATGTTCCAATAAAGTGCAAGATTGGAGGAGAGAAGCGTTCGTTTGATCAACTGAATCCTAAGCCAATTATGGTGGGCAAGGATCTTGACATCCTTCCTCCTAGGAAGGGGGAGACCTTGATTAATTAATGTAGCCACAATCAAGGATAGAGATACTGCTTATGCCATCTAGTGTCAAGTGAAGCCAAGAGTGACTATTAAGGGGACTGGACAAGTGAGGATTCCACCGAAAACCTCTACTCCGGTAGAGAAGAAGAAGGTGCCTCCATCTTTTGAAGTGCAAGAAGAAAAGTGCAAGAGGATCATTGTTGGGGGTAGTCCCTGTGAGACAGGCTTGACCATGAGGACGCTTTGAATTAGAAGACAAGTTTATTGTGTTATGCCCTCTAGGCTTGAGAAAAGATTAGATGATGAAAATCTGGAGTAGAAGTTTGAGCTTGATGTTAGTATAAAGCGCTATTAGGCTAGGCTTAAGAAAAGATTAGATGATAAAATCTGGATTAGAAGTTTGAGCTTGATGTTAGTATAAAATGCTATTAGGCTAGTTTGTTTAAGTTTAGTTCGCTTTAGATTAAATGGTGTGTTAGTTTGATAAAGTTTGCTTATAAAGTTTGGATTGTAATAAAAAACGCTTTATATACTATTAATGCAATTGCTCTATTATATATGTCTCTTTGTATTTTTGTATGTATAAGTGTTTGTCTCCACATTTTGTGCATAAAAGAAAACAGAAAACAAGTGTAAAGATCCACCTTGACAAGACAACGAACAAGATTTTTGTCTCACGCACATGCAGAACAACAATACACGAAGAAAGAACCAACCTTGACGAAGTTGGGCCAAGATGGGCCCCAGAGGCAGTCGACCGACCCCATGGCATGGCATGGAGGAGTATGATGCTGCTAGTGCTATGGACGTACTTGCTTCTCTTTATATTTTTTTGTACCAGTGCTTATAGAATATAAATCATGAAATAAATTAGCATAGATGTAATAGGAAGTAGTATTGAATGAATTAAAAAAAGCCATAATATTATAATGGTTAGAAAATTGTATTGTACCTTTAAGAGGATCGGTGTTGGGGACACAAGCGGTGGTGGTGGTGTACTCGGGTCGGGCCTAACCGAGTCGCTAATGTAGTGCAACGACTTGTAGTGACAATCCATGTGGCGGTGGGCTTGTCGGAGTAGTCGGCCATGAGGACGGTAGTAGGTAGGACCTTTCAAATTGAATGGAAGGCAACTCCTGGTGAAGAACACAAGCAGTAGCACGAAACGCTTCAAAAAACCTGAATGCGAAGAGGTTCCGTAAACTCATCGATGCAAGGTGGTGATGCAATAGAGAGAGGAAAACGAATCTAATGGACTACATTAGGAATTTCCAAACCTTGGGCTCCCCATATATTTGTCGTGGTATCCTGGTATACTTCTATCAGCAAAGGTTAGCACATAGATATATAAGTGAGAAGACTATTTTAGCTCCACATCAATTAATAATATTTTTTTGAGTGGATCATCAACTAATAATATGGTACTAATTAATATTAAATCTTTTATCTCTGTTCATCATGGGCTTTTAATATTAAAACCCATTAAGCAATACAGATAAATAGGCCTCCGTGAATCCACGGCAGATTCATGGTGCCTCCCCCATTTAATTTTTTTTTCAAGTGCTGCTACCTAGCACGGGTTGGTTGGTTGGATCCTGATCCAACGTTCGTGATGCTCGAATGTTACTGCCACTCTTTTCTGTTGATGCACTCACACTGTGTAGCATAGCATTAGCATGTGGGCACGTCACCTGCCATTATAGGTAACTGATTATGAATTGCAGAACTGTCTGGATGACTGGACCGATCTTAGAAAGATGGCAAACAAAAGCGACAATTCAGCGGGTACATACATCCCAATATCCCATCACCAACGATGGTGTTGCGATGACTCCTGATCTGGACCAATTGCGAGCTGTGACGACGATGCCAGGAAGAAGACACTCTTGGTACCATTTCCTCCCTTCCTGAACTCACCGTAAATTCTCCTCCACTCCACTTTTACCTTGACGCAGTAAACTTCACTACAATTGGATGCAACATTTGTGAAAAATGTGAAAAAAGAAAGAGAGAGAGAGAAAGAAAGTTTGGTATAAGCTGCTAGCTGCATGCCCCTATCATTGTTGAACAAAAGTGCTGTCGCCGGCACCAGCTCGCACTGCATCTCATCTTTTCCACCTGATGATGCCAGTCTCCTCGCCGCGTCAGTTTCACACGGCAAAGCCAAAGCCAAAGCGAGACGACCTGATCTCTTTTTCCCGGGAAAGAAAGATGAGAAAGTGCCACTGGCAGAACAGAACAGCTCGAGCCTGCACGGAGCTGGCGGCTGCGCCATGTGCGGGCCACGTACACCTGTACAGTTCTTGGTCGTTCATGCGTCAGCCAGTCGGTGTGGAAACTGAATGATGCAAGCAGTGCAGCAGTTGAAGAGCAGAGATTGACCTGGACGGGCGATCTCTCGTTACTTCGTCAGAGTCGCATGCAGCTCCAGGTTGGATTCAATCACAGGTTCAGGTTCAGGTTGGTCGCCCTTCTTCGCTGCAGGAAACTGTCAGATGAGTTGCTGACGTCGCCGAGCCCCGCGTGGAGCCTGAGCTGAGGAGAGCGTCAGGAAATGCCGCTGCAAATCGGATTCTCCGGTGCTTGTGCATAGTATTTGTACAAATAAAGTGATTCATATACGCTAGGAAATATTGAGACTACTATTCACACAATATAAACTATCGCTATTTGTGGTTTGTAAAGAATTTTTTTTCTTTCATCATACCTCACCTTTATTTTCTCTCCATCTTTTTTTTTAGCATGGATCACATTCTCTCTCTCCCAAGCATATATAGCTTCTACAAGCCACTATCACAAGTATAAAACACCTACTTTTTTTATCCGATCCTGGCACTTGGGGCTACTGTTAAAAAAGCAGCGTTGGGGCTGTCTTGCTGAACATTTGAAGGTGAAGGTGTCATCACTGAAAGGTGACCCAATGCAATCCGGTCACCTGCTGACCGGTGACAGCAGCGAGCAGGCAAGCGTGCCATGGCCCGTGTGAATCCCTCCTGTCATCGTCTCCTTGTCTGTCTCCAGCGCTGAACAAGAAAACGGCGAATGAGCTACGGTCTACAGTCTACTATGCAGGTACAGAAGTACTGTATTCCCTTGTAAAAATTCAGTCTACAATAGTACCGCTGCGAGTGCGAACAGAAGGACAAGGAGCAAGATGAAGTTTCATCCGGGGAAATGAACAGAAGCTTACATTCCAATTGCAGACCGTACCAACTCAAGCATATGCATATACCTGCACATTTCTTCAACTGACGAAGCATGATAGCAGCATGGGCATGAGGGCATCATGTTCAGTTATTATTCACTTACTCACTCACATGCTGTTTCTCATCATCTGGCCAATTGGCCCAGCCACATCCACACCAGCAGCTTGATCATGTTTCTTTCAAAAGAATGGGGATCGTGTAAACTTTCAGCAAGAACAGAACTGGAATGCTACTGTATTTTCTGGTTACATTTTGGAATGTCTTTGATCCGAAAGGGCATCGTACCAGCCGTGCCAGATTGGCAGGTTGACAGGACCCAAAAGATAATAAGAAGAAACATTGCAGCGACGGCACCTTCCTTCCTCTCTCCTTCTCCCCGCTCTCTTCTTCAGTCTTCACGCAAGAGGGCAACAGGACAGGAGCAGACAGACACTGGTGTGAACGGAGCTTTGGTTGCTACTGAAGAAAAGCTTCAATTTTTATACATGGGTCATCTTTACCGGTAGGCGAGCGAAGCGAATCTAATCTGTCAGCCTCAGGAAACCCGGTGGAAATAAGGAGGGCAGCCGGGCCGCAGTGGCACTGCACACGGGCAGCAACAGTGCTCGTCTCGCCCTCTCGCTCGCGGTTGATGGCCGCCGCCCGTTTCCTCGTACACCTGCTCCTCTTAGCCGCCGCCAGCGCCAGCGCCGTCGCCGCCGCTTCTGCCTCGCTCTCCACCAATGCCACCGCAGCCCCTGGCGTCAGCGGCGGCAACGTCACCGGGTTCAGCTTCTCCCGGTTCGTCTCCGCGAACCGCGTTGTCAACGTGACGGTGCTCGGCGACGCCAACATCAACCAGGGCGCGCTCCAGATCACGCCGGACTCGCTCAATGATGCCGCCACCTACCTCACCCACAAGTCCGGCCGCGTGCTCTACGCCACCCCGTTCAAGCTCTGGCACCGCGACAAGGCCACCAACGCCACCGGCGGGGGCAAGCGGGTCGCGTCCTTCAGCACCGTCTTCACCATCAACGTGTTCCGGCCCAATGGCACGGAGCCTGCGGAAGGGTTCGCGTTCCTCATCGCGCCGTCCGCGGACGAGCCGCCCGCGGGGAGCTCCGGCGGGTACCTCGGCCTCACCAACGCGGCCACCGACGGCAACGCCACGAACCGGATCGTCGCCGTGGAGCTCGACACCGAGAAGCAGGCGTACGACCCGGACGACAACCACGTCGGGCTCAACGTCAACAGCGTCGTCTCCGTCGCCACCGCCTCGCTCACGCCGCTCGGCATCGAGATCTCGCCCGTCGTCCCCGTCAAGTACGACGTCTGGGTCGACTACGACGGCGCCGCGCGCCGCATTGCGGTGCGCATGGCCGTGTCCGGGAAGCCGAAGCCACGGCGCGCGGTCCTCGCCGCGCCGCTGGACCTAGGGGCCACCGTGGCCGAATGGTCCTACTTCGGGTTCGCGGCGTCGACGGGGCGCAAGTACCAGCTCAACTGCGTCCTCGCGTGGAACATGACGCTGGAGAAGCTCCCGTGCGACGACGACGGCGACGGCAAGAGACGGATGCTCGGGCTCGCCGTCGGAGTGCCCGTGGGTGTCGTCGCGGTGGTCGGCGCCGCCGTCCTGGCGTACGTGTGCGTGGTGGAACGGCGGAAGGTGCACGGCGACGACGGCAACAGCAGCAGCGCCATCACCGGCACCATGATCCGCAGCTTCGCCGGCGGGCCGCGGGAGTTCGAGTACCGCGAGATCCGCAAGGCCACCAACAACTTCGACGAGAAGATGAAGCTGGGGCAGGGCGGGTACGGGGTCGTGTACCGTGGCGTGGTGGTCGGCGACCACACCAGCCCCGGCGGCGCCGGGAGCGCCGTCGAGGTGGCCGTCAAGAAGTTCTCCCGCGCTAGCACGCAGGGCCAGAACGACTTCCTCGCCGAGCTCAGCATCATCAACCGCCTCCGACACAAGCACCTCGTCCGCCTCGTCGGTAAGCTATCTAGCCCCACATTCTCGCTGTCCTCCGGCCGCCGGCCGCCGGCGCGCCGCCCATTTCTCCATTCTTTATTCATTCACCTGCGCTTCGGTTCTCATCAAGTCATCATCTCATCTCGCACATGGAATGCCCATTAACAATGCCCGTTTGAACGCACTGCACTCGTCTTTCCAGGCGATCCGTGTGCGCACAACATTTTTTTTTGTTCTGTTGACTCTCCACTTTGCGTCCAAACTAATTAACCTACTAAGTGGACTACAACAATCACTGATTAACGACATGTTTATGGCTATCTTTTGACGGGCAGGGTGGAGCCACGACAATGGCGAGTTGCTGCTAGTGTACGAGTTCATGCCGAACGGGAGCCTGGACCAGCACCTGTTCAGCCCTGCTCCAGGCCGGCAGCTGCTGGGATGGGAGCTCCGGTACAACATCGTCAGGGGCGTGGCGTCGGCGCTGCACTACCTGCACGACGAGTACGACCAGCGCGTGGTGCACCGGGACCTCAAGGCCTCCAACATCATGCTGGACGCTGCCTTCAGCGCGCGCCTGGGCGACTTCGGCCTGGCGCGCGCCATCGAGACCGACAAGACGTCGTACATGGAGGAGGCCGGCGGCGGCGTGCACGGCACCGTCGGGTACATCGCGCCCGAGTGCTTCCACACCGAGAAGGCGACGCGGGAGTCCGACGTCTACGCGTTCGGCGCCGTCGTCCTGGAGGTGGTGTGCGGCCGCCGCCCGCGCTGCGACATCGAGGGCTTCCACTTCCTGGTGGACTGGGTGTGGCGCCTCCACCGCGACGGCCGCGCGCTGGAGGCCGTCGACGCGCGGCTCGACGGCGCGTTCGACGCCGACCAGGCGGAGCGGCTGATCCTGCTGGGGCTCGCGTGCAGCCACCCGACCCCCGCCGAGCGGCCCAAGACGCCGGCCATCCTGCAGATCCTGCTCGGGTCCATGGCGGCGCCGGAGGTGCCGCCGTTCAAGCCGTCGTTCGTGTGGCCGGCGACCGACGGTGGGCTCGACACCATGTCGACCACGGCGGGCACCACGACCAGCCAGCTCAGCTTGACGTCGGCGTCCACGTGGAGCGGCAACTTCATGAAAGGCAGCCTGAAGCACGCGTTCGAGCAAGAAGGCACCACCGATTCCTTGGCGTAATATAACTGAGCTACTATCATTCTTGTTTGTTCTCGTAAAACTGCAACCTGTTCGACACGATGGAATCATCGTCATGGTCACTGTGGAGGTTAATTGTCCAAAGCAGAGTGACCTCCACGATCGCAAGACGATCAAAGACCGTAGACCGGAGAAGATGATGAACTAGTGATACGGTTGTTCGTATGAACATAAATGTCTTCTTTGTGTTTTGTTTGATTTCTTTACATTCTTTTGCTTTGTTCAAATTTTATACCATTGTAATTTTTTTTATAGATGTTTTGATGTCGTCACTCGGCGATGAAGGTCCAGAATTGGCCGTCCAGTTCTCCCTTTTTTTTACGCAATAAATAGGAAAAGCACATATATCTTGTAAACTACGATGGGAACATAGTGTCCGATCTTTGGTCAGATAAAGATAACTTTTGATTTCGTGGAAGTGATGTTGAGAAAGGTCGAGGGTGCGCAATGATATTGAAATTTTCCGACTTCAGCCTTCTTCTAGGAAGAAGAAGCATCAGTCCAAACTTATTGTAATAACGCATCCATAATTAAAACTTATTATAGGTTCATAAGTAAAGTTCAAGACGGTAAATGAAAGACCATCCATTCAATATGAAGAAGTGATATACTCCCTCTGTCCCAGTTTATCTGTCGTCGTAGCGACAGTAGAGTGTCCCAATTTATTTATCGTTGGCTACTCGTGTCGTACTGGTAGTAGCTGTACCGCAGCGCACCACGCGTTGTCGACCAAGGCAATGCTGATTTGTTTATTTTAAAAAATGATGCGGTGGATGGCATTGATGGCATGCGCATCCAAATTCACAGTTGAGAAATGATTAGTATGTAGGGGTATCAGTGTCTTTGGCCACTCTCCTTGGTATCTGGTGTTGAGGCTCCGACGACAGATAAACTGGGACGGAGGGAGTATATAGGGAGTAGTAGTTATCCATGTATGTTTGCACGTGGAAGCCTATCTTTCTAAATGTAGATCATTCACGTATGGTTACGCGTGGAAGCCTCCTTTTTCTAAAATGTGCACAAATACAAAGTTAATATAATGTAAGTTGTTGGAGGAATAATTTTTTCATCCCACAAAATAAAATTATCAGTGGGTTTAGTAAACTATTGGAGATGTTCTTGTATCTACTTCCTGGTAGAAGTAGATATCAAGCTATTTTTTTTAGTTTTCTTCAAAATTGATTTAATTTGTTTATATAGTTTTTTGTGCTGTTGGAGATCCAACTTTAAACTGAATCTAAACTGACCTTCATCCAGACCAGCTAATTTTACCTTCAAAAAAAAGTGAGCTGAGTTTAATCGACCCAGTCACCGAGCTCAATTCATCAGGTTTTTATCGGTCCTAGAGCTGCAAAGCCATTCCTGGGCTTGAGACTTCGCCGTTGGCCCATCCAATGCAGGACCAGGCCCAGCCGTGTGGGTTTTACCCTTGTGAACTTGAGATCCCATTCGTATCCCAATTCCCCACTCGGCCACTCTTGCGCCTGCAACCGCAGTCCGCAGAAGCGGGACGAACCCTAGCGGCGGGCGAGGCGACGGACGGCGAGGTCCCGCGGAGGTTCGTTGCGGGATCCGGGTAGATGACGACGGTGGTGACGGGGCCGCGTTCACGGTCGGCCAGATGACCTAAGTCAGGAGTGCGGAAGACGGAGGAGCTGCCGCGGTGAGTCATCTCTCCGGTCGCTGCCACCAGCAGGCAGGTGCAGGCACCAGCCATCGCCACCTTCACCTCCGGCAGCAGATAGTGAGTACCCCTCTTATGTGTGCTTCAGTTCCTGCAGATTACGGATTTCGTTTTCAGTCTGATTTGGTGCTACATTGACCTGATGTGTGACTGCAACTCTGCAAATGGAAGGATTAGAAGCTTCTGATTTGTAGTGTTCGATTGCTACATTTGAGCTCCATTTTTTTTGTTTAGACTCAGTTTAGTTCCCGTTTATGCAGTGAGCAAGCGACGCCGATTGGCTGGGCTGGAGGGGCAGACCATTGATTCTGCTGTCCACGAATGCAGAGTAGACTATGAGCAAATCAAGCACGGCGACATTGGCATGCCCGTCTGCTCCGACGTCTTCTCCGCTGGTGGCCATATGTGGCAGGTTAAGTTCCTTCCGTGTGGGGAAGATGAGTCTGACCAAGCTAACTACCAGCAACTCATTATCCTCATTGAGCTGGTGAGTGCATCATCTGGAGGCGTCAATGCCATGTTTGAGGCATTCTTACTGCACAGGGATGGTCAGCCACAGGACGTGGCTGCAAGATCTAACATTCAAAGTGGCCTTCATCTGTTCCTAAGTGACTATCCTGAATGCATGATGCACAAATTTTTACGAACTGATCTCGAGAGAGTATGTGACAGATGGACATTTGACCTTTATGTGTCGTCATGGTTGTTTGTGACAGATCTATTCCTGTGCTGGCTTCAGACATTGGAAAACATTTTGGCTCACTGTTGGATAGCTCAGATGGGACAGATGTCTCGTTCGTCATTGGAACTGAGACATTCCATGCACACCGAGTGGTGCTTGCTGCCCGTTCGCCGGTTTTCAAAGCCGAGCTCCTTGGTCCTATGGCTGAGTCCACAATGTCGTCCATCACCCTACACGACATTGCCCCTACAACATTCAGAGCCATGCTTCGGTTTGTTTACACAGATGCCTTCCCAGGAGCTGACGAGCTTGGGGACTCTCCTTCTGAGATGGTGCAGCATCTGCTAGCTGCGGCTGATCGGTTTGCATTGGACCGGCTTAAGCTTATGTGTGCGCAGAAACTGTGGGAAGGGGTGTCTGTCGATACGGTTGCTGGAATCTTAGCTTGTGCTGAAATGTACAGCTGCCTAGAGTTGAAGAACAAGTGCGTTGACTTCTTTGCATCAGAGGAGAATTTCAAGAAGGCTGTGTTGACCAAGGGTTTTGTGCAGTTGGGTCAGGAGTTCCCTTCAATTATTGATGAGCTATGACAGAGGATTGGGTTGCGACATTGTGTGAGAAGGCTCCATGACATAGTTCAAGCGTTCAAGGATAGCCGAATATGGTGTTCGGATATTTTGGTCTCGTGTTTCTATAGATTTTGGAGCATGATGGGGCATTGAAATCTTCTCCTTTCAGTATTGAACTAAGTTGCTGCCATGTAAGGCAAGGTGGAGGATATTGTCGCATATCAGGTTCAGCTGTCCAAGGCTATTGAGGCGAGGTGGATGTTGTCGCTTGGATCAGCTCCAAAGTTATGGAGCCATGGTTCAGAGTCGGTGTGAAGCTATGGAGATTATGTTCACTTAGTAGCCTAGTTTTATTTTTGTTTCTGTATTGTCTTGGGTCCTGTCCTGTCCTGTCCTGTCCTGAATTTGGTTATGCTTGAAGCTTTTGAGATGTTCAGTTTTACTTTGCTACAATGTCTGGTCTTAACTATATGTATTCTCAACTCCATGAGTAATGTCTGGTCTTTTCAAGCCTGTTGGAACCTGGAAGTAGTTGGCTTTTGCATCACGACTATGCACCATTGTAGACTTCCGTTTGGTAACTGCAAACTGTGGTGACTTAATTTGTGGCGTGTTCAAGTCAATGCTCCATTCTATACGTCTATTACTGCTTTCATATAACTGAAATTATACACCATTTGTTTGGTAAGATGCTTGTTATCTTGTACATAGGTCTATGGCCATGCATTGGCCCGGGTGCTAAAAAAAATTGATGCCATATGGATTTTATTTACCCAGTTTTTTTTTTACTTCCAAAGTGAAAAGGTTGGCTCCATTTCTACTAAAATAGAGAACAAAACTGCAGAGCAAAGATTGATAGGAAAACTAACCGGTGCCTGAGCCATCAAGATCTCGATCTGGTTCAAGAAATGATCTTCCCCTGCCCCCTGATCCTCTGTCCTGATCTGAATTGAAAAGGCAATGCTATCAGAATGAAGTATCAACATGTTTTTCTCAAAGAAAAATGATTCAGAATGAAGTATGGTTGGCTTACATCTAAGAATACCGGAATGCTTGTTCACAAGTCACAACACCAAATCTTACCACTGTCCATCATACCCATGGTCCATGGATTTCAGCCTTTGTTGTTTCGTCTTTCATATCTAACATGGCTCCTTATAGTATGAGACCATAAAACATATGTATTATTAGCATGAACCACTAATACGGTCAAACTAATGTTCATGGGAAAAAAGGTTTTCGACTAATAGTTGTGTTCCAGTCTCCAAATCGTTCTCTACTTCTCTCTGACCACCAGGAAACTGTAACCTTAAAAAGATTTCACTCCACCATGTCTCAAAGGTCTGCAAGTTGCGTGGCAACTGACAACCATATTTTAAAAGAGTAAATGTTTCTTCAAAATGATCCCATGCATTTGAAAATGGTCACCGATAAAAAATTCTTACATCTCTTACAAGGATGTATATGTGAACAAATCGAATTCTTCTTGTGGAATTCATAATCTACAAGATTAACTGAAAGTGAGAACATTTATCTGGGAGCTTATGGTTTTGATATTATTCAGTTTTAGATTTATCCTCATTTTCATTTACACAATTACACTAGAACCCAATATGTATGCTAATCCAAGGAAGTTGACTGATGACCCTGTTCAAAAGAAAAAAAAATGTGTTAGTTGATAGTCTAGTTTATAAAGCTGCCAGTTTTACCTGACTTTAGGAAGAAAACAGTACTGTGCAAATTCTGAACATTAGAGTTCTTATTAATCAAGGTCACAATTACACTAGAACCTAATATGTATGCTAATCAAAGAAAGTTGACTGATGACCCTGTTCAAAAGGAAAAAAATGTGTTAGTTGACAGGCTAGTTTATAAAGCTGCCAGGTTTACTTGACTTTAGGAAGAAAACAGTACTGTGCCAAATTCTGAACATTAGAGTTCTTGATAATCAAGGTCATCTTCTATATATTCTAATGGCGTGGATTGTAATCATTTTGTGAGGGTGTGTATATATGGCATGGGTGTTTGTAGGGACTCTTTTCCCACTTTCCCCTACTTCTTATTATAATGATACCAGCTCTCTTGCATGTTAGAAAAAAAGAGAGAACAATACTTACACAAATATTTGGTAGAAAGATCCAGGAACAAAGTAATGCATTGATAAAAATGTACCTGCTGGTGTCAGCCAGCTAGTGGCCCAAAGTTGTAATCAGTAGCATGCTAATGTCACCAATCACTTAGTTTCAAACTTGCATTATGTTACAATTCTCTGGTGTGGACATGGTATTATATCTTTCATTTTGTGGCCCCCTTTTAACATTCAATTTGCCATTATAATAAAAAGAACCTTTCAATTTGCAATGCACGGCTCCCTCATGTGTCCACCTCCATTTATGAGGTCCAAATGAACATAAATAGTTATGAATGGCTGTAATTTGTACCTATTTATGAAATAGTTGCACGGATAAAAAACATCTCTTGCTCATCAGTAGTGCTGTAGGCAATATGGTATCTACCATATTAGCTTGCTTTAAATAGCAATTAAACCTTGAGTGTGTTTGTATTATTTGTGGACAACTTATGCCTCTTTTATGAATGAAGAGGACTGAAACGGGTACTTCTCCATTTTTTTTTAGAATTACAGCCGACAGATCTCGAGATTCACGAAGTCACCACACACGCGCCGTCGCTGTCGACGGGGATGTTTACCGCTGAAAGCATAGCGCCGTTAAATCTTAGAATAACTCCAGAAAATCGAGCACCCGTGCCAAGTCAAGGACTTGAACCCGGGTGGGCAGGTTCCACCACAAGGAACCCAGGTACTTCTCCATTATCTTCTCCATTATCTAAAAGAATATCATGAGGATAGAATTATAATATCGAATGATGGTGTGCACAACATATGCAAAGAAAAAAAAGGCAAACCACCAATCCATTCCATTTGCATTTTTCCATTTTCCTCCACATCTATCGGTGCCTAGCACACGGCACACACGGCACTCCTGTGAGACCCAATGAGGGATGTAGATTGTAGTGACATACTATGTTGATACATAAAAGTCGACAATTTTTAACAATGACAGTTTTTTAACAAAGTTTAATTAGGTCTCCTTTGGAACGCAGGAAATTTTCTTGTCAAAAGGTGAGGCCGGACCCCTTGAGTTTCTCCTCAACGATGCAATCCAACCTGTGTGCCATCTCCTGCGTCAGGTGGTTCTCCCAGTCTCCTACCTTGCCACTCCGAAACCACAACGAATTCTTGATCGGATTAGCGACGGCGGCACCGATCTGACCAGACACTCCATGCGTGTTCACAGGCAGATCCTTCAGGTTCTGGAAGCTGCACAGCCTCACCACTTCCTCCACGACTCCGCCGCTCTCCTCTTCCTCGGTGAACGGAACGCCCAGGAACTCGGCGAGCTTCCTGACATGCCTGGCAGGATGCGCCATCATCTCCTCGTACTTGAGGAAGAGAACCCTGCTACTGCTAGGGTTTCTCTTGCTCAGCTTCCAGTACTCCAGGTAGTGCTCCCAGACAGGACCGCAGACGGAGACCCCCTCGCAGAACAGCTCGAAGGCCTTGTCGTAATCCACGAGGGACTCCTGGCTCAGGGTCCGGACGTGGTGCCAATAGGACACGAAAACGTCCTTGGGCTCTCGGCAGAGGTAGACGGCGCGGGAGCTCGTCATCAACATGCCCGGCGGCAGCAGCGCGGGCGGGAGATGCGTGCACAGGAGCCTCGGGGACGGGAGCGCCTCGAGCTCCGCGACCGGGCGGAGGCTCCGGTCAGGCAGCTCGAGGAACGGCACGAGGTCGTGCGGGTTGCTGCTGAGCAGTGGGTGGTCGTCGCTGGTGATGATCGGGTGGCGGGAGCGGTTGATGAGTGCGAAGGCGAGAGCCTTGAGCCAGGTGGTGCCGGACTTGGGGAATGTCGCGAGGAGGACGTCGTCGGGGCGTGGCTTGAACTCGGCTTGCACGAGCTCGACGCTCCTAGCAAGTCGCGCCGTGACCCAGCAGCCGTGCTGTCGGAAGAGCGGTGCCGCCCACCACCCTTCCCTCGTAGGAAGGGTGGATGTGAAGCTGCTGCTGTCGTCGTCTCCTTTCTCGGAGCCGCCGCCGCTTTGGGTCTGGAACAGTTGAGGTGTTGGATCAGCCATGGCGGCGAATGTGCGAGGTGGCCGGTGGATTGGTGGAGGATGATGTGGTCTCTGGGCGTTTATATATAGGGTAAAGTACACTTTCCAATCCTCAACTTACGTCGAAGTTCGATTTTCAACCTTCAACTACGAAATCGGTTAAGAAACACCCTTCAACTAAAAATCGGACAAATTTGATCTCGGCCGGTTTCAAAAGCGGTTTTCTATTTTCGGAAGACGTCGAACTTTTATATTATTTTTTTGAGCATCTTAACGTCCTCAAATGGAAAAACTCAAAACTACAAAGTTGTATATCTCTTTGAGAGCTACAACTTTGGTATAAAATGTATTTTCATTTAACTCCATATAAATAATATATTAGTGCTCTAATACGACAAGCGCTAATAGGCGATTATTATGGTGCTGAAATTTTATATTATTTTTTCGAGCATCTTACTGTCCTCAAATGAAAAAATAAAACTATAAAGTTGTAGATCTCATCAAGGTCTACAATTTATATATAAAAATTATCTTTATCCGACATTGTATTGAAGGGTTTTCTATTTTTTGAAATTTGAGTCTCATCACGTCACAATATTATTTTATCGGCGTGACAAGACTCAAATTTCAAAAAATAGAAAACCCTTCAATACGATGTCGGATGAAGATAATTTTTATATGTAAATTGTAGATCTCGATGAGATCTATAACTTTATAGTTTTAATTTTTTTTTCATTTGAGGACAGTAAGATACTTGAAAAAATAATATAAAATTTTAGCACTATAATAATCGCCTACTAGCGCTTGCCGCATTAGAGCACTAATATATTATTTGTATGGAGTTAAATAAAAATACTTTTTATACTAAAGTTGTAGCTCTCAATGAGATCTACAACTTTATAGTTTTGAGTTTTTTTTTCATTTGAGGACGTTAAGATGTTCAAAAAAATAATATAAAATTTCAGCGCCTCCCGAAAATAGAAAACCGCTTTTGAAACCTAGCCGAGGACCAAATTTGTCTGGTTTTGATAGTTGGAGGGTGTTTTTTAACCAGTTTCATAGTTGAAGGTTGAAAATCGAACTTCGGCACGAGTTGAGGGTTGGAAAGTATACTTTACCCTTATATATATATATATATATTAGTAGTAGTTAGTTCTATTTTCTGATGAAGGGCGGCAGCTGATGAGGTTGAGGGGTTATATTGCTCCATCAGGTGTATCACGTGATGCTGACACTCCACCAGCTACAGCTACCGATATATATATATATGTATAGGAGCAGTTCTATTTTCTGATGAAGGGCGGCAGCTGATGAGGTTGAGGGGTCAATACATATATATTACTCCATCAGGTGTATCACGTGATGCTGACGCTCCACCAGCTACAGCTACCGACGCCTATAGATGGAGCAGATCTAGCACGCAGGCACCTCTCGGTTCTTACTGTCACCGGCCCTGGCCAGGTGCATGCGTGCATCGAGGAATGAGGAAGGGAACCATGCATGCAAGGGGGAGCAGGGCGAGCTACTGTCGTCTCTTTTCACCGGGCCTGGCCTGATGAGTGATGAATGATGATGAACAGAATGTGCAGTCAGAGGAACATGCATCATATAATGGTGTGTGACTGCAATGCAGGTGTAAGGATTAGAAAACTGACCACTTGCATTGTGAGTTGCTATATTTGAGCGGCGTTATACTCCATTTGTTCCAAATTATGGGACCCGTCGGACGGCCGTTTCCCGCGCGCGCCTGCACAGCCTGTCCCCCGTCCGCTAATTTGCTCTGCCCGCATGCATATCGTGCCGGCGTAGCATCCGTACAGCTCGCTCGCAATCCGCCCCGTCCGTCTCGATTCGACCCGCCCCCATCCGTTCGTCCTGTCTCGCAGGCGCACCCTGCCCTGTCGTGCCCCCGACCACCGACCCCCAACACGCCGCGCATCACGTCCGCCGGTCATCGGCTTGCCGCACCCCATTCCCCAGCGTCCGTGCCGTGCCACCATCACTACCCCGCGCCCCTTGACTTTCCGAACAATATGAAACAAGTGCAACATGAAACACTTGAATGTAACATACGTCTAAAACAGATGAAACATCTGAAACATACACTTGCAACATATCTGTACTATAAAGGAGCAAAGGAATTAGAAAATACCATGTGTGAAAACATATGCAATATCCAGATAGAACATATCGGGGACCAAATACTGGGGTACCCAAAGAGGAGGAACTAATAAACATCAAACGTTGATACTTCCGAACAGACAAGAGCGCGACTACACCTCTTGCCCAAACTACCGGGGTTAACTCCATCTCATCCGACCCCCCAAGGTTGGCTCCGCCTCGCCCGACCCTTGAGGGCTGGCTCCGCCTCACCCGACCCCAGGGGCTGGCTCCGCCTCGCCCGACGTCTGAGGGCAGACTCCACCTCGTCCGACGTCCGAGGGATGGCTCTGCCTCGCCCGACGTTTGAGGCCAGACTCCGCCTCGCCCGACCCCCGGGGGCTGGCTCCGCCTCGCCCGACGTCGGAGGGCAGACTCCGCCTCGCCCGACGTCTGAGGGATGGCTCCGCCTCGCCCGACGTCTGAGGTCAGACTCTGCCTCGCCCGAGCCCCGGGGGCTGGCTCCGCCTCGCCCGAACCCCGGGGTTGGCTCCGCCTCGCCCGACGTTCGAGGGATGGCTCCGCCTCGCCCGATGTCTAAGGACAGACTCCGCCTCGCCTGAACCCCGAGGGCTGGCTCCGCCTCGCCCAACGTTCGAGGGATGGCTCCGCCTCACCCGACGTCTAAGGACAGACTCCGCCTCGCCCGAACCCAGGGACTGGCTCCGCCTCGCCCGACGACTGCGCGCTGCTCCTTCATAACTACGACGCAGATAAGGCGGGGTACCCAAGTCAACCGTAATACCAAGGACCATACCTTGCACGCCTGTAGGAAAGTACCATTAGGATATGACAAGACGGGCGCTTTAAGCCCTTCCAGGCATGTCAGAGCCTGAACAGTATTGTGGGCGCCGACATTTGTCTTACAGTGTTATGGGCGCTGGCATTCGCCCTCGGGCATGGATCCTGACGGAAGAATACGACAACCATTACGGTCTAGGAGGAAACTCACATCATCTACAGTAACGGACGTGGGGTCATTGCACCGTATGCTCCCTGTAGGGTCGCGGTTCAGCATCCCGGTCCATCACGCCGCTCGCCAGGGTGGGATGGGACGTGACCACTTGCTGATAGAGCCAGAGTGCGGCCCTATCATGATTAGCGGGCATGCACCCAGCATGGAGCTATCCCTGGCACCATCTGTCGTGTCAGCGGGACTCGCTCAGAAGAAAAGGAAGACCCGACACCTTCGAAGGACCTTCTTTGCCTCTAGTTTTTCTTCTTTCTCCCATCTGTAATCCCTGCTTCCCCTTGGTCTATAAAAGGGAAGGCAGGACACCCCACTAGGGGGGAATCAATTGAACACACCACGTATCACATAACACACAGCTGAGCAGCAACCAAGCTCTTAGCGTCCTTTCAACCTTTCCATCAGAGACTTGGGACCTGTCCCTCTCTCGCCCATTTGTAACCCCTTCTACGAACCTTTCAGTGCTAATAACATGAGCAGCAGCCGCAAACTGGACGTAGGGACATTCTGCTCGAACCAGTATAAACCTTGTGTCTTTTAGCACACCATCTGGGTCCAACGCGTAATAATACAAATTTACTCATTGGTGTTTACTCGAAACACCGACAGTTGGCATGCCAGGTAGGGGCCTTTGTGCGTTCCGACATCAACATCAGGCCATGGATGGCTAGCCACGGAATCAGCTGGGTCCCGGACACACACGTGCGTTTTGGGGACCTAGACTTCATCGTCATGGTGGAAGGAGAACTGGCGCGGATGCCCATCGTCGTTCAACCCTTCCACCCCGCCGACCTTGACGTGATCACCAAGATGCTCGAGGAGCTACGGCTTACCGGAGGAGAGCCATTCTCCCTGGAATACATCATCCGGAATGTCCCAACGGTGCTCCCGTTTGGTCTCTACAACACCGTAGAAACCATTGGCCACCTCATGGCACAATGTATGATCCAATCCCCCGCGAACAATGAGTTCGTGGGGGGTGATCGAGCATGATGCGGAATCCTTCCATGACCTCCTCGCAGAGGCGCTAGAGTTGCCTTCTGGTTCTAACTCTAGCAGGGGGAGCCATCACCCCTCTCGTGAATGCTTCATGATGGGTACCCCGAAGGGACACGTTGAAAGCGTCCCGGAGGAGGAGGCTACCCCGGCAAACAACCTCGACGATGAGGCTGAGGGGGAAACAGCGGCCCCACCTCGCATAAGGGTGGAGCAGCTGAAAACCTAACACCGAGAGATCGAGGAAGCTTGACTCTAGCTTGAGCAGGAATGCATGGAGCTCGATTGGGAGATCGAACGCCACGGAGACGATGGGCGCGCACGCGCCATGGCCCACGACGTGAACTGAAGGATCATCGCTGATGATGAAGCCCTCCCTCGCTTTGCTCAAGCAAGCTAGAACATCGCCGCTGCAGCGGCCTTGCTCCACGGTCTTCTAGAGGCCATGACGCTCGAGGATCATCGGGCTCACCATGAGATTAGCACGCTGCTCGAGCATGCGGCGGCACAGCAGACAGAGAGCTTGTTGTCTCAGCGACGCGAGCTCGATGCCAGCCAACGCACGCTCTTCGGGCGTCCCAATAGGGACGCGTCGGTCCACTAGGCACCACAGGGCGGTAGGCAGCGCGCCGCGGTCCCGGTGCATCAGCATCTCGGTCGCAACTGCGACGCACGCAGCACTCTTGATGCTTGCAGGCGTACCCACAACGATCCAAGAGAGGGAGCCAGCCGTGGCTATCATCCTCATTGTGGTGGACGCTATGACAGCGGCGAGGACCGAAGCCCGAGCCCCGCCAACTAGGCCCTCAAGCCTTCTGCCGACACATCCTTAACGCTGCCTTCCCGCCAAGGTACCGGCCACCAACCAACATCCCAAAGTACTCTGGGGAGACAAACCCCAGAGTATGGCTCAAAGATTATCGGCTTGCCTGCCAAGCCGGTGGTGCGGATAATGATGACTTCATTATCCTCAACCTTCCACTGTTCTTAGCCTATTCGACACGAACATGGTTGGAACACCAGCCGTCCAACATGATACAGAGTTGGGCGGACCTAAAGGAGATCTTCGTGGAAAACTTCCGAGGCACATACAAGCACCCTGGAAACCCATGGGACCTCAAAAACTGCCGGTAGAAGGCTGGAGAAACCCTCCGTGGGTACATCCGGTGCTTCTCCCGGCAATGCAACGAACTCCCTAACGTTGCTGACGCCAACGTCATAGGAGCTTTCCTATCCAGGACCACCTGCGAGTCCCTGGTTCACAAGCTGAGACGTAAGGGCCCGCGTACCACCAAGGAACCCCTTGACATCACCACTAGCCATGCCTCGGGCAAAGAAGCGGTCGGAGTGATCTTCGATCGCCTCGATGGCAAGGCAAAGAGGGACGAGGATGCCATCGAAGGTGCCTCCAATCATCCTGCCAAAAAGAAGAACAAGAAGCAACTGCGTGAAGGCTCGCTCGTGGCCGCCGCTGACCGCAGGGGTGGTCGGAAGCCCGCAGAGGGCACTCCAAACCACTTCAAAAAACTACTCGAGGGGCCATGCCTAAACCATGCCTTCTCCGTCAAGCATCTGTACAAAGACTACAGCCTCATGAGGCAGTTCTTGTCTGGAGGCTCTAACAAGGGGTTGCACGGGAAGGACCTTGACCCCGCCGCGGACGACGCCGAGGAGAAAGACGGTGGGTTTCCAATGCCGGATGGTTGCCTCATGATCTTCGGAGGATCAGAGGCCTACGACTCCAAACACCGCCAGAAGATCGCACGCCGCGAGGTCTACGCGACCGAACCGGCCACACCTGCCTTCCTCCGGTGGTCAGAGTCCGCTATAACCTTCGATCGGACCGACCACCTGGAGAACGTCCCACAGGCAGGGAGATACCCCCTCTTGGTCGACCCAATCGTCGGCACAAAGCGGCTCACCAAAGTACTGATGGATGGAGGCAGTGGACTCAACATCATGTATGCCGAGACGCTCGACACCATGGGAATTGATCAAGCGCGCATCTGGCCAACCGGAGCGCCTTTTCATGGCATCGTGCCTAGAAAGAAGGCCATGCCACTTGAGTAGATCGATCTGCCCATCACCTTAGGGGGTCCGTCCAACTATAGGACCAAGGCCCTCACCTTCAAAGTGGTCGGGTTCCACGGAACTTACCACACGATCCTGGGACGACCATGTTACACAAAGTTCATGGCTGTCCCCAACTACACCTACCTCAAGCTAAAGATGCCAGGCCCTAGCAGAGTCATCACTGTCGGCACCTCCTTCCAGCATGCCTATGAGTGCGAGGTCGAGTGCTGTGATCATGTCACAGCAATCGTCGCCTCCGAAGAGCTGTGGACATCAGGAAAGAGGTCACCGAAGAAGCGCCCGACCCCAAGAGGTCGACCGGGTCCTTTGAGCCAGTGGAAGGCTCTAAGGAAGTCCTCATAAACCTTGGGACCGCCGAGGGCAAAACGGTGCGCATTGGTACCATGCTTTCCTCCGAATAGGAAAGTGTGCTCGTCGACTTCCTCCACGATAACAAAGACATCTTTGCGTGGAACCCCTCGGATATGCTAGGCATTCTAAGGGAGGCCACCAAGCATACCTTGAAAATCTGCCTAGGCTCCAAGCCAGTGAAGCAACGCCTGCGTCGCTTCGATGAGGGGAAATGTAGGACCATCGGTGAGGAGATAGCAATGCTTTTGGTGGCTAGATTCATCAAGGAAGTATACCACCCAGAGTGGTTAGCCAATCTTGTCCTTGTATGAAAAAAGAGCCGGAAATGGAGGATGTGTGTTGACTACACGGGTCTCAACAAGGCGTGCCCAAAGGATCTGTTTCCTTTACCACACATAGACCAAATAGTTGACTTTACCTCGGGGTGTGAAACCCTCTGTTTCCTTGATGCGTACTCTGGGTACCATCAAATCATGATGAAAGAGTCCGACCAGCTCACGACATCTTTCATCACCCCCTTCGAATCATTCTGGTATGTCTCAATGCCGTTTGGTCTGAAGAACACTAGGGCTACATACCAGCATTGTATGCTCAAGTGTTTTGGGGACCTCATTGGGCGGACCGTCGAGGCCTACGTTGATGACATCGTGGTCAAGTCCAAACGGGCTGACCACTTCATTGCTGATCTTGAGCAGACCTTTGCAAAACTCTGAGCAAACGGCATCAAACTCAATCCCGAGATGTGCGTTTTTAGGGTCCCGAGGGGCATGTTGCTTGGTTTCATCGTCTTCGAACGTGGCATCGAGGCCACCCCAGAGAAGATCTCAGCCATCACGAGAATGGGCCCAATTTCGAACATAAAGGGAGTACAACGAGTTGCAGGGTGCCTCACCATGCTCAACAGCTTCATCTCGTGCCTCGGCGAACGAGGTCTTCCCCTTTACCAACTTCTAAAAAAGGCTGATCAGTTTGAATGGACATCCGAGGCCCAGGAAGCACTTAACATGGTTAAACAGCTCCTGACAAAAGCCTCGATCCCGATTCCTCCTACCGAGGGAGAACCCATCCTGCTCTACATCATGGGCACCACACTAGTGGTCAGCGCCGTCCTGGTAGTGGAGCGGGAAGAAGAAGGGCACACCCTCAAAGTATAGTGCCCTGTGTATTTCATCAGTGAGGTCCTATCTGACTTGAATACACGCTACCCCCAAATCTAGAAGCTTCTATACGCTGTCCTCATCACTAGGAGGAAGTTACACCACTACTTCGAGTCACATCCAGTTATGGTCATGACATCCTTCCCCTCGGCAAGGTCATCCAAAACTAGGATGCCACGGGAAGAATCACAAAATGGGCGCTCGAGCCGATGGGTCAGGGCATTGCGTATGCCTCCCGGACGGCCATCAAGTCCTAGGTGTTGGCTGATTTCATCGCGGAGTGGACCGAGGTCCAAATGCCACCAGCGGTTGTCGATCAAAAGTACTAGACAATGTACTTCGACGGATCACTGATGAAGAAGGGCGCCGGTATGGGGCTGGTCTTCATGTCGCCCCTCATGGTACGCAAGAGGTACATGATCCGACTCCATTTCCCCTCCTCCAACAATGTGGCCGAATATGAGGTGCTCATCAACGGCCTATGCATTGCCATGAATTGGGCGTCCGACGCCTCGATGTTCGAGGAGATTCCCAACTGGTCGTCGACCAGGTCATGAAGGAGTCAAACTGCCATGACGTCAAGATGACCGTGTCCTGCCGAGAAGTCTGCCAGTTGGAGGACAAGTTCAATGGCCTTGAGCTCAACCACATCCTGAGGCATCTCAATGAGGTGGCTGACGCACTTACGAAAGCAGCATCCGGCGGAGAGCCGGTGCCAACGGGCATTTTCGCCAGCGACCAGCACAAGCCCTTGGTTCACTACATGGAGTCAGAACAAGGCGGTGATGGTCCATCCAATCTCAACCCAGGGGCTGACCAACCATCGGCTATATCCAGCTCCAAGGTCATGGAGCTCGAAGAGGACCCAACGACAAAGCCCAACCCTCTGGTCGACTGGAGAACGCTCTATATTGACTACCTTCTCCATGAAATGCTACTGACAGACAGGACGGAGGCTCGATGGCTTGCACGTCGCGCCAAGTCCTTTGTTTTTGTGGAGGGCGAACTCTACAAGTGAAGCCACATCAGGATCCTGCAGTGCTGCATCCCCTTGAACAGGGGAAGCATTTGCTGAGTGATATCCATGGTGGGGTCTACGGTCACCATGCCGTGCCTAGAACCCTGGTCATAAATGCATTCCGACAGGGCTTTTACTAGCCTACCGCAGTAGCCAATGCCGAGCAAATCATACACACCTGCGAAGGGTGCTAGTATTACGCTCGACAGACTCACCTACCAGCCCAAGCACTCTAGACGATCCTCATCACCGGCCATTCACAGTCTGGAGACTTGATCTGGTTGGACCACTCAAAAAGGCGCTCGGGGGCTATAGCCACTTGCTTGTCACCATAGACAAGTTGACAAAGTGGATAGAAGCTCGGCCGATCTCCGCGATCAAATCCGAGCAGGCCGTGCTGTTCTTCCTCGACATCGTCCATCGCTTTGGAGTCCCAAACTGCATCATCATGGACAATGGCACGTAATTCACCAGAAAGAAGTTCCTTCAATTCTGCGATGAATACCACATCTGGGTCGATTGGGCCGCCGTCGCGCATCCCCGAACGAACGGGCAGGTCAAGCGCGCAAACGACATGGTCCTACAGGGCCTTAAGCACATGATCTTCAACCGATTGAACAAATTCGGCGCGCGCTGGGTCGCTGAACTTCCTTCAGTACTCTAGAGCCTGAGGATAACCCCCAGTCGAGCCATCGGCTACACGTCCTTCTTCATGGTCTATGGTTTCGAGGCCATCCTCCCAACCGACCTCGACTATGGAGCGCCAAGGATCAGGGCATACAACGAACAGGGAGCCAAGGCATCCCACGAGGATGCCATGGACCAACTGGACGAAGCACGCGATGTCGCCCTCCTCCGTTCGGCCAAGTACCAATAGGTGTTGCGACGGTACCACAGCCGACGGGTGCTGGGCCGAGCCTTCAACATCGGGGACCTGGTCCTCTGCCTCGTACAGAGCAACAAGGACCGCCACAAGCTCTCCCCACTGTGGGAGGGACCATACATCATCACGAAGGTACTCCAGCTAGGTGCCTACAAGCTGAAAACCATCAATGGCGAGGTCTTCACCAATGCCTGGAACATCAAGCAGCTACGTCGCTTTTACCCCTAAATAAACACATACTTTCTCTTATCTGTTTTGTTATCGAAATCCCCTATCCTTTGTGACATCCGACCCCTGCAACAGTGAAGGGTCGGGTCTCACCCGGGGGCTGATATGAGTGTATTTACCTTGCAAACATTCTGTGTGCCAGCCTCCCTTTCTCACATTAATGCCTAGGAGCTAGGTTTTTGGGAACAAGCTCTGAGTATAACTGGTCGGACTGCGAGAAACCTACGCCATAGCGGCTATGGCGCCTTTGCTCACCAGCGTGATCAGAACTGGCTCGCCCACACTCCAAGCTTTTATGGCCTTAACAACGGAAAGCGTCGAAACACGCTAAACCCTTCTGTAGAAAAAAGGGGGAGAAGAGCTGAAAAGCTATTTGCTGTAACGAAATTTGAGAACTTGTCCATTTTTGCACAAGTTCATCGCTTGGCTTATCTGCCCAACTAAATTCTTATACGGGATGCTCCCGTCCTCTACTCCCACAGGAAAATCTTGTCTCTAAAGGAAACACAAGTCGACCGGATGGCTTGGCTACTGCTGAGAAATGGGACGATCGAACGGCTCAAAACCGCCACCAAGAGATAATCACCCTTACTTACTTACATTACATATTAAATTCGCTACCGAGCGACCGACCCCAGCAATGGCAGGGGGTCAGACATCGCTCGGGGGCTGGCAAGAGTGTCTACTCGCTAGACATTTCTCTTTACCCGACCCCTCCTTACGTTTACAAATTGGAGGCGTGGTGTGCGGGCATAAACTTTGAGTAAAACTGGTCGAACCGCTAGGACCCTACGCCCCAGCGGCTACGGTGTTTTTGTTCACCAGCGTGATCGAAGTCTTTGTCTCTGCACTGCAAGACTTAGCATCCACCTTCTCGAGAAGGGTTCAGAAGGGCTTGGATCATGGCCAAGAGACAGAAACGAAAAACTAGGACACTCGTGCAGGTTACACCGGCCCTATCACGAACGTCGGACCTGAACCCCGCACGGACATATCCGGTAAGAGCTCCCAGAACCCGTCACTCGTACCATTGAGGTAACATTACCAACCCCATTTTTTATGAACATTCATACATTCATCCATTAAATCATCCCGTACATCCAAGCGTTGCATATGTGATTGCTGCACCTCATCGCTTTGCGTCGCATCACGAAGCGGTAGTCGTCTCATTCGATATGAGCGGCGATAGACCAAGGTTTGAAGGCTAGCCCACGAAGGGCTCGAGGCCGCCTTGCGTCAAAGAAAGCCAGGGGAGAATAACCGAGATGAGCCCCAAGGGCCTTGCCCGACCCCGCTCAGAAATGGACAAGGACATCTCGACCTTTCTTGTTTGATTCTAACCTCAAACCAAACCCATAGAATCTCCGTCTAGGAGAGGCCAACGGGCCACCTGAGCCTATCAAACGGCTTGGGCATCTACCGGGTGGCACGTTAAGAAGCTGTGGAATGCCACATGAGGGCTCTACTGACCCCATCAGCGTATGACGGACCCAGATTCCACTCAAACATGCCCATTAGTGAGCTCACCAAGTGCGACACTCGAGCCATCGAGGCAAGTGTCGTTAGCTCAGCCCCTCTGATTGCGGAAACCGAGGATGGGGTGATGCACGAATCAGGGCCGACCCCTACCGAATCCCATGGGGCTCAAGAACTCGAGCCGCCCAATCCTAGATCAAAAGGCCAAGGTTCGAAGGCCGACTCACGATGGGCCCGAGGCCACCTCGTGTCAAACAAAGAGCTAGGGGGGAAAACACAGATGAGCCCTAGCGGCCTGTGGCCATCCCGCTCAGAAGCGGACTAGACCATCTCAACCTTCCCATTAGATCCTAGCCTCTAGCCAAGCCCATAGAATCCCCATTGAGGGGGAATCTGTTGGATGGCGGGTTAAGGAGGAACGGAATGCCCCCCGAGGGCTTTGCCGATCCCGTCACAAGTGACGGAACCGGATTCCGTTCGAACATGCCCGCTAGCGAGCTTTCCCAGCACGTCACTCGAGCCATCAAGGTAAGTGGCGTTAACTCAACCCCTCTAGTTGCGAAAACCGTGGATGGGGCGACAGCCACAAAAATGAGCCGACCCTTGACCGAATCCCCACCATGCGCGGGGGCTTGAGGAAGATTGGACTTGCAAGGAGACCGAACGTATGGTTGTAGAATGATAGCTAAGATCCTAGGGAGAGGATACGTGCGAATACAAGAGATGCATTCTCCTAGGTCTTGCCGTCCTCCCCTCAATTTTCAGTGACTTCCGACCCTAGCAACGGCAAAGGGTCGGATCTCACTCGGGGGCTGATAAGGGTATAAAGACACCTTTTCTAAAAACAGTCGCCATGTTAGACCTCTTCCTCACGTTAAGCCCAGCGGCAAAGTTTGCGGAAACAAATAAACTAAGCATGCCTGATTGAACTGCAAAAAACCTACGCCTCGGTGGCTACGGTATCTTTGCTCACCAGCATGATTCAAAGTTTTTTCCTCTTACGCCTCGGGCCCTATGGTCTTAACAAACGGAGGGGTCAGAATACGCGAGCCCTTCTTTCACACATAAAAAGGAAGAAAACAAGTTCAATCAAATAAAACAAAGTTACAAATCTGTTTTCACGATACATAAGGGTCGGTGTTTGTTCACAGACTACAATAATGTTCATCCACCCTACATGACTAATTACCCCCTCTGGGGGAGAACTATATCTTCAACTTTGCTCGCTAGGTCTTGTGCAAGAGGGGCCACCTCCGCTTCTATCTCGTCCAACTCAGAGTCTTTGTAGCCAGGCGAGAAGCCAAGGCTCATTGTCTCCAAGTCGATGCTTTCATCATAATGCGAGTGGGCGATGGCGAAGGCTTGGGTGATCCCAAAGCGAAGATCTTCCCTCTCGAGCTGACGCACCCATGCCGTGATGTCTACGGCATGGGTCGCAATCGAGCTGGTCCCTTCTGGCCGCACCACCTCCAAGTCATTGCAAACCACTCTGAGGGTAGCTCATAGGAGATCGTGCTCGTCGCTCTCTGCTTGATGGATCCTCCATGCCTCGGTGAGCTCTGTGGCTAGTCAGCGGAGACGCTCTCGGCCTCCAGCCTTCGGGTTGTCGTGGTTCTAAGCTCGGCTTCGAGGGAGCTGATCCTCTATTGCGCCTCGTCGTGCTCTTGAAAGGCCTGGTCGCGCTCCCCGTGGACCATGCCGCTCTTCGAGTGGAGCCTCTCCATGGTCTGACATAGCTCGTCATGCTCCTTGTGTAGCCGGGCAACCGCCTCGGTGTAACACCTCGGGTGTTTTAAATACTAAAACAGGACATGTCATCATATGCATTGCAAAGCATGTGGTCATATTGAGAACTTTGATATGCATTCACTAAAAAAGTTTATAGTTGTGTTATAAGTGTTGTCTTGTAGTGTTTGAATCATGTTCCAAGTTTTGTTTGGATTGGGATTTTCGAAAACCCTAATTTCGGCCTTTAAGTTTTGACCTGGAAAACCCATTTCAAAATCGAAGCTCATTTTTGGGTTGAGCCTTAAAGAAAAAATGTAGAGCTTATTGAGTTGTGCAAAGTTTGTTTTTGGAGTTTTCAAAGTTGTTTAGAAAAAATTGAAGTAATTTGAAAAGGCGAAATGTACTTAAAGTGTCCCCTTTTGAATTCAAATTTTCATTTCAAAATGTAGACCGAATTAGGGGGTGGTTATAAAAGCAAAGTTGTAGAACTTTTGATTTTGAACAACTTTTATTTTTGGAGATTTTTGAGTTGTTATACAAATTTGGGAGTAATTTGGAATTTTAAACGAATGACAATTCTGTAATTATAGTGAATAGTGTTCACCGCCTAAGCTACATGGCCGGCGACCTTCTTCGGCGTTCCTGGCGCGTCGTGGCCATCTGTGGCGTCGCGCTGGCACGGGAAAAAGGCTCCATCGTGACTTCCTCTGGCTTCCTGGCCGTCCTTTAAAAGCCATGACGTTGTCGTCGTCGTTCTTCTCTCCCCCTCTGTTTTCACCACCGTCGCTGTTGCCATAGCTCCGTTGAGCTTTTGCCATCACCGTAGCGCCTTCCAATCCTCGGTAACGCTTGCCACAGCTCCGCTAGTTCTTTGCGCACTCAGCCGAACCATCCTTGACGCTTGCCTCCACTGAGAACCCGCTGTCCACGCCTTTCTTCCTCGCGGCCGGCAACCTCACCGTCGTGGGCGTGTCATCATGGCTAGAGCTCTCCGGTGAGCTTTTGCTTCTGCTCAGCATAGCTCCAGCTCTGCCTTGTTCCCATGATGCTCTATGACCGGTTGATTGCTCATTTTGTCCATCACAGTCACCGGAAAATTGCCGTCACCGTCGCTTGCGCCTCTGGGATCACTGTGAACGTCGACCAACATATCCGTAGCTTCTCCGACCTCGTTCTTTGCTCCATCACGTTCGGGGTGAGCTACTGATCCTTCCCATGCCATTTATTTAACCGCTACCGGTCTCCTGTCGCCGGCGTAGCACAGCCGTGCCACCGCATCCGCCATGGCGGCATGAAGCTTGAACCTTGCCGTAATTAGTCGAACTGGTGCCCCATATCGTTGCGCCTTGTTGTGGTGATCACCGTGGTGCCCTTGTCTTCGCCGTTGGTCTCGCTGTTGCGAGTTATCGCCGATCAGCGCGCGTGTCACCGGAGTCAAAGCCGGAGGTTGAAGATGACATGTGGGGTCACCTTGTCAGTGACTTAGCGTTCAAAATGGAAATTTTTTTCCTTTTTCAGAAATGAACTAATAGTGTCTGTTTTTGTTATTTTTGTGTAGAATTATTTAGAGCTCCAAAAATTATGAAAATTTTTGTGTGACCTCTCTGTGATGAATACTATTTAGGAAAAATATGAAATGTTGTTTTTAAGTACTTTTTGGATGTGATAAAATTGCTCAATTAATTAATAAATGAGTTTCCATAATTTTTCTAGGCTTATTTATGTATCAAAAAATTATGAAAATTGTTTTGCCACTTAGTTATCATGTGATGAACATTACAAAAATTTTGAGGTCAATTGGAACAAGTTGATTTATTTCATAATTCTTAATTAATTAATTAATTCATAAAAGCAAATAGTAACGTTTAGTGATTTAGGTTTTGTTTGAATTTTTGATTGAGTGATGTCCTTGGGTCATTAGTTAGTAAGAATCCCTGGCAATTGAATTAGGTGTACAAAAAGGTTTAGTTAGTTTGACTTGTAACTGTACCGCAAAGGAAAGTTGTATTCAAGTTGTTAACTTTTGCATCCATCATCGAGCATCATATTTTGTATCTCGCATCATGTTAAACATGGCATTGTTACTACGTGTAGTGAACGAAGGTGAACACGTGGTAGTTGATCAAGTGGTTGTGGAGGTTAATCCGTCTGTTGAGGTCGGGTTGGATAATTGTTGTGCGACTCCTGAACCGAACTTTTTCGTCAACGAAGGCAAGCCCCGGATGCATTCAAACGTACCTTGTGTTTTACAAATTGATTTCGCTTTTGCTTTTCTTTATTGCATTAAGTGATTAAGAGTTAAGTGAAAACCTAATTGATGCATCACCAACCTTGTTTTTCCATATCTACCGTATTACCAGTTTTAATTCGTATATGCGTAGTTATGCTTAGCTATGCTTAGAACGATGAAAGTCGGGTGATTACCTGTCACCTGTAAGTCTTAAATGGAACTTTGGTTACTTATGTTATCATGTGATATGAGCATGTGGAGTAATAAATCTGGACCGGGTGGACTTGGTGTGTGTGAGCTACAAGACATGGAGGTCTTGTGAGCGGGTTCTTTCCGCCTGTGTCGATTAAGGCCCGTACCGTTGTTGAATTGTGTGCGGTGAGACTTTGTAGTACTAACCACATACTTCGGTAAGCCTTAACTTGGCTATTCTATTATGAGAATGGCTACTCACGCACTGGGAGTGGAGAGATGGTGGGAATAGCGTGTACCCACGTGGCAATGGGCTGGATTGGTGGAGTACTGTATTCTCGGGTGGCGTGGACCCGTTCTTGTTTTAGAGGATCCGAGGGTAGGTTGATATATGTAAGTCGGGGACCTACATATGTCGTGTGGTCTAGAATTCCCAGCTAGGTTTTTAATCGGTTCGAATCGTCATTGCTCGGTTATGGAGACTCACTTCTCTGTTCATCATCGTAGATAAATAACTGGAACTTGAGGATGGTTGTGAAGGTGTTGGTTATGAAGTTTCATGATCTCAATACGGATCGTGTCAGCTTTGTCTACGATCTTATGAAGTTTTAAATGTTGATATAAGAATTCTGTTAAAAGCTTTTACGCAAAAGAACTTTGATTATTGCTAAAGCCATACCTTGAATCCCCTGAGTCTGCATTCCTGCGTTCTATCAATTCTTATTTCGGTTAAGTCTTGTTTAGTACTTTTGTACTCAGGGTTCGTTGACCCTTGTTGTAGGTGAGGTTCATGAGCAGATCTATTTTGGATTGTGCTGCATGACTGTTGTTCCATGTGATGACGATAAGTAATTGTGTGGCTCTTGGGCAGGGCAACTTATTTGTGTGTTCTGTAATATGTTATATTGCCACTCCACTACTTTGGTTTGTATTATTTATCGAACTTAGTTGTATGGTTTGAAACAAATGGTTTGTAAACTATGTTATTGTAAGACTTCTGCTGATTTACTCTGGTGCAGATATTTAAATAAATGTTGTAATACTGCAATGACTCTGTAATGTGATCCTGCTCAGAAATCGTGGATGATTCGGGGTTCTCCGAGGACACCCATCAGTCTTCTAAAGTTATCGGGAACATATGCATAGTTGTCAAAGGTCGTCAGACAGTGACAGGTGCATTTGGGTCCTATAATTTAGGAGTGTTGACACAAAATGTGACGCACTGTGCCTCACACATAGCAAGCCGAAAAGCGTAGCTTCAATCGGGTTCCCGGGTGCTTCGTTATCCGAAGCGTGCGGTCGATTTGACTGAAAAAAACTAACAAGGGACAAAACAATTAAATGTCAAACCGGAACATGTCGGGTAATACCAGATAGTTCCATATATACGACCACGAAGTTACTTACAACGACATATATGACTATAGAGAGTCATGTTCGCCAATGAGTTCATAAACCGTCAACTAATAGTAAGATGAATGCACGGAGACCGATTGCGAATATACGTGCATGGGAAGACATGTTTGAACAAGTGAAATTAATTATGAGTTAATGCATAACCAAGCTCGGCAGTTCAGCCGAATTGGGGTCCATGAAGAAGGAACGTGCAAATAAAAAAAACGATTAAACTAATCTAAAACCTGCATCTGCCGCACGACACCTGGTTTTATTAAAGCTTAAACATGATTAACATGCATGAACCCACGACATGTGACAATCTAGATTAAAATAATTCAGCCATTATATGCACACTATCTGGTTGCAAAGGTATTATGAAAAGCAATGATCGTTGAAGCACGAATAAAACCACAAGAGAGAAAAAGGCCGAACAATATCAATCTAGATTGGGCAGAAGTATGTTACAAATATATATAAAATGTTCCGTAACATGCAACACTGGATAACTTAATGAATCTATTTAGATTTGCCATATCTAAAAGAGCCGATAACTATCTTGCTTTCACTAAGCATATTGAGCAAACGTCACGCCGCATACGGTATCTACTCATAAACAAAGCATAAGCAAAGACTTCTTGATTGTCAAACAAAGATCCGCCCAAACGACCATTGAAAACAAACAAGACTACTTGCATCACGTCTAAATCCACCGCATGATACTAAACATGATAACAAGGTTGTCGGAACTTACGGAGGTCGACGGATCGATGACTCCTCTCGAAGAACTCGACGACACGACAAAAGGACTCGAAAGTTGGCACGGGGCCGGTTGTATTGATTTGGTTGTGAACCCCTATTACAATGGTCGAGGGTCAATATTTATACCCTAGACAAAACACGAGTCCTAGAGGACTACGATTTACAAAGGAACCTTTAAATAAACTTGGAAACTCACGATTCCTTACCCTAAACTTTTAGAGTCCTTTACTATTACAACTTTCACCTTTTCGATCGGCCTTGCCTGCCATCTTCTGTTTTTTCCCGAATGGAATCACCGCCTTCTGGAGTAACCGACCGCAATGCATTTAGCCGACCGCTTGCTTTGTTTGCCGAATACCCTTCTTCCCGCATGTGGGTCTACCTGTCATCTTCCAGAATCGACCAAAATCCAGTGTTAACACATGCCCCCTCAATTTCGGGATAAAAGTTGTTTTATTCTGAAATTGACCACAAGCTCTTTCATTCTCCTAGGTCATCACCGTTCAAAACCGCAGCCGCTGCCCAAAAATTCAAGCTTTCAGCGCAACCTCGGACCTCCTTCAAATCTTCAATGGCGACCCAGGATGAAATCCCAGAGGTAAACTTTACTTATATTCGGCAATTTTCATTTTATCCTCCCGCTCCTCTTTTGATTTACTCCCCTTTGATTTCAATCATCTTCTAAAGGAATACAAGAGCCAGATTTTGATCCCCTATGCTGCCAACCCCGACTCCTATTTCCTCGGCCCAATGGGAAATCCTGACCCTTCTGAAATTATTGAGAAGGAAACCCAAAGAATTCCTTTCAAGTCTGGGATCACCTCGCCAAACCGATGGCCAAACACGTTCAAGAATTGGCCATTTCCCCCAATCACCGGATGGCGTAACTGGTACAGGAGAATGCTGGAGAAAAGCAGCAGCCACTGGGAAAGTCAGGACATCAGTCATTGTCTGGAATTATCTTTAGCAGAAACACCCAGGAATGATTCCCTTTTGATAGCAGCTTCTCATTTTTGGTCTGACACTATCAATGCCTTTATCTTTGGTCATGGTATTATGACCATCACTCTAGCCGACGTATTCATGATGACTGGCTTGAATGTGTCATTGCCAGTATATCCCTATAAGTACAAGAGCAAAAGTAATCAAAGAGCCGTCAGTTCTGGATGTGGATGGGTCAAACATATTCAGAACTACATGAATGCATCTGGCACCGTCTCTGACAAAGAGTTGAAAGCCTTCATGAATATGTGGCTATGCAGATTCATCTTCTGTGGAAAATCCAATGAACCAACCCTGAATCACATGGTAATGGCTGAAGACTTAGCTGCAGGCACTCAGATCCCACTAGGCAAATATCTCTTAGGGTCTGTTTATCATATGATGCATCAGATTACTCTTCAGATGCGCCAAGGTGGAGAAATCTCTTGTGTGAATGGTCCCTGGTGGCTAATTCAAATGTGGCTTCAGCTATATATGCATCAGATAACCTCTGTGAGCCTCTTCAATCTAAGTTTTCCTTCAGTCAACTATGCTGAAGGCAACACAGCAAAGGTCAAGGCATGTCAGACTTATGGGGAAGCAGCATCATCCATAAGCATTGACATAGACATCGGTCATTTCTTCAAGCTATTTTTCAAAGGATTCGGCAATGTGCTCTGGTTTCCTTACAGAGAAAATGAAAATTTGACTTTGCCCTGCAAGTTTAGCTATGAAATTGGTTGTTCAGGCCAAGAATCCACGGAGATTTTCAACTCCTTTATCAAGCCTTGCACTCTGCCAGCCGAATTTCATCATGGGAGACTAGTACAATCTACCTATGAATTTTATTATCCAAACATGGTGGCCAGACAATTAGGATGCGGCTAACTGCCTCCAAAATTCCTCATCTCCATTTGGGCTAATAGATGTTGCTCATCCCTTCTTTGTTTCTTGGTGGCAAGAATGGCATGCTCATATCTTCAATATATCAGTTCATTCTTTATGCAAAAACTTGCAACCCGATTTTGCTTCTGACAGTGAGGTAATTTCATTATGCCCATCATTTCTTGTTCTTGAATCCACTTCTTACTTTAACATCTGGTCATGCACAGGATCTTGAGTTTACTTCCCCAGCCAAAGCAATCCAGTACTATTCGGCTGGTCCCAAGCCTGCTCTGGGGTTTGATGCTCCAAACTTAAAGGAATTCATGAAAACTTCTGCAACTTTGGATTCAGCACCTCTAAAGGCACTCATGAGAACTCCTGCTACTTCAACTGCTGCATCTTCGAGAGGAAAAAGCAAAAGGAAAACACCTGAAAGTTTTCTCTTACCCAAAAAACCAAGGACCAAGAAAGCCAGATTATCCCTTAAGGCATGAATCTTTTATTTTCTTATCAGGTCAACAATCTCACTTAGCAGTAAGCCTGACCACCTCTATATTCATTACTTCTATTGCAGCCACAAGTCGAAACTCCCACACTGGGCAATACCTCAGCGCCTGCAGAACCAACCCCTGAAGTTTCTACTGAAGATGAAGAAATTCATAATAGCGAAATTTCAGAGACTCATGAAGCTGAAGGTTCAAAGGCTCATAAACCTGATGAGACTATAGGTAACATTGTTCAACCAATTCTCTTTTCTTTCTTTTAAATAACATCTATTCTCCTATGCTCATTATCATTTACTTCACTGAAAATAGATGAAATCTTAGATGAACTGGCAAGGGAAACCTCTCCTGATCAAGCTCCAAACCTGTCCCCTCTAAATCTTCAGCCAAGTTCCCCAGCAGGCCAGGGTATAACCCATCCCGATGATCAACCAGCTCAGCAGGTAATTCCTTGTTTTACACTATATTTTATCAAAATTACCCAACCGGCTAACACTTTCTTTCTTCTCTTTTCTTTAGAAGAACATCACTAAACCGACCACCAGTTACTCTTTCTCTATTGAGGATTACATCATTGAGAAAGGTGAAGAGATTACTTCCCATCAAACCTTATCGCTGGAAAATCAGGCCCGGCTAAAAGAGGTGATCATTCTGCTAAACAAGGATACCATCAGTCTGGTTCAGGATGCAGACCAGATAAAAGACCTCCTTGAACTCATTGATCAAGATATCCCCTCTGCTCTCAAGGCTCCCCTAGAATCTGCAGCCCATCTTGATGACCATTTTGCTATGGTGAGAAGGGCAATCAAAAATACATCTTCGAGGACCGCCCTGCAGAAGGATAGATCTTTGAAAAAGCTGGAGATTAAAGATCTTCACTCTCACATCCAGACTACGAGAAATTCCTTGGCAACCTTGGAGCCTGAACTGAAAACCATGGAGGATGAAAAAAGCAGACTAGAAGCTCAACTAGCCGAACTGAATACCAAAATTCAGTCTCACAGGGCCCATATAATTAATTTGCCGAAGAACATAGAAGCAGCTTCACTAAAGATAGCTTCGATCATCAAAGAAGATCAGCAGATCAAAACTAAGTTATCCAGCATCCAGAGTTCTGAAGATGAAGATCAAAAAGTGCTAGATAATGTTAGCCGAATCAGGACTGAGGCTATAGAGGCAATCAATCATCTTCTGAACCAGTAGACATTGGATTTGTAATAAACTTAAGTGTGACATCTTCTTTCCCTCGGTTAACCAGCTTTATGTTTACTTATTTTTATTCATTCGAAAGCAATCGGCCCTTTTCCCTTAAATTACTCGATTAGAATGTAGCCGATTGTCTCCATTCTTCCGATAGCCGAACGAATCCAATTCAAATATTGTGAGGGTATAACCGAACAATGTTGGCTCCAACAAACCAAGGAGATATTCGAGCGACGTTCGACTTAACCCATGCCTGGTCCAGCCCAGTAACGGCCCAGCCGAAAAGGAAAAAACCTACTCCGCCGTTCGGGATTCAACAAATAGTGCCGTGATTTGGTACATGAGTAATATACACACAAGCAAAGTTTTTCTGTAGCCGAATACCTTGTTTCCGGGTCTAGCAGCTTTCGGCTAAGATAAGCTATGACTCTTTCTTTTCCTTCAAACTCTTGCATAAGGGCCGATCCTATCGTTAGGCTATCGGCCGCCACATACAACTTAAAAGGCTTGTCAAGTTGTGGAGGTACCAGCACAGGTGGTGCCTTCATATATTGCTTGATCTCATCAAAAGCCTTTTGTTGTATGTCACCCCATACAAATTTTTGATCCTTCTTGAGCTTTAATAGAGGAGAAAAGGGTAAAACTCTTTCTGATAGATTGGATATGAATCTTCTTACAAAGTTGATTTTGCCTAACAATGATTGTAATTCCGTGAGATTAGTTGGCGGCACAACTTTGTCTATTGCTTCCATGCTCTTTTTCCCAACTTCAATTCCTCCTTTATGAACTAAAAATCCCAAAAACTCACCAGCCGAAACTCCAAAGGCACATTTGTTTGGATTCATCTTCAAGCCATGCTTTCTTGTGCACTCCAGAGTCTTTCTTAAATCAGCTAAATGTCTTTCATGATTTCTAGACTTGACTACTACATCATCGATGTAGATTTCTACAATCTTGCCGATCAACTCGTGAAAAATATAATTCATAGCTCTTTGATAAGTTGCACCGGCATTCTTTAACCCAAACGTCATGACTATCCATTCGAACAAACCAATATGACCAGGACATCTGAAAGCTGTTTTCGAAATATCTTCTATTGCCATAAAAATTTGGTTATAGCCAGCATTACCATCCATAAAACTAATGACTTCATAACCTGCTGCTGCATCTACCAGCAAATCGGCAACTGGCATTGGGTAACTATCCATGGGAGTAGCCTTATTAAGATTTCTGAAATCTATGCAAACTCTCATTTTTCCATTTTTCTTGTATACCGGTACTATATTTGAAATCCACTCTGCATACTTGCATGGCCGAATGAAGTTTGCTTCTATTAATCTTTCAACCTCCTTCTTCACATCGGCCAATACTTCCTCTTTGTATATCTTCCTTGGAGGTTGTTTATAAGGACGAAATCCAGGTTTAATGGGTAATCGATGCTCAACAATGGAACGATCCAATCCAGGCATTTCCGTGTAATCCCAAGCAAAACAATCTTTAAACTCTTTCAATAAATCTATCAACTTTGATTTATATTCTGGATCTAACTTTGCACTAATATACATCGGCCTTGGCTTAGAACCATCACCAACATTAATTTCTTCCAATTTATCAGCCGACATAAAACCACGTCCCAACTTTCCTTTGTTGCCATCGACGGGATTTCCCATTAAAAATTGCTATGAGAGCCGACTGCTTGGATCGGCTGTTGGCCCTCGCTGAAAACATTTACAGGACCTTCTTTCCACACTTTTCCAGAGAAACAATCGATGCCCTCATATTCCCAATAGGTAGATTCTGTGGCAGCAACACTTACCGAATTATCAGCATGTACAACTTCAACATCATCTCCAATCCATTGAATGAGAATTTGATGCATAGTTGAAGGAATGCAACAATTAGCATGGATCCAATCTCTCGCCCAAGAGTAGACTATATGCCCCTTACCGTCAATGACAAAAAAGGTAGTAATCAGAGTTTTCGATCCAATGGTCAGCTCGACATGGATAGCACCTCGGGTATCGGAAGGATTGCCAGCAAAGTCCCTAAGCACCATGTCAGTTTTCAACAATTCTTCATTAGTCATCCCAAGTTTCCTGAAGGTAGTATAAGGCATGATATTGATAGCAGCCCCTCCATCAACAAACATCTTGGTCAAAGGCTTGCCATTGACATATCCTTTTAAATAGAGTGGTCTCAAGTGACGATTCTTGATTGGTTTGTCAAAAACAAACTGCTCAATATTATCTGGTGAGCCATCAAATCCTGACATTCACTTTCATCAAAATCAGAGTACACCTCTTCTTGGACATCTTGGCTTTCGGGAGCTATAAACTCTGATGGGAGGAAGAAAGCCATGCAAGCATTAGCCGAAGGACCACATCCATCAGGTTTCTTTTTAGGACGCCATATTTACTTTGTTTTGGTAACTTCTTGTTCCAACTCCCTATTCCTCAACCGCGTTGCACTCTTCTTTTCTCGACTTTTTCCTCAGCTCGAGGACACCACCGTCCTTTTTTGCCATACGTATCTATAGAAGTCATCTTCTTCATCATGCATTCTATCATGAATCCAACCTTGACCGCAACTCTTTTCCTTTCTTTGATTCTCAAAACCATCTATTTTAAGCGCCGATCATCTTCGGGAACCTTCGTTCCAAGTCTTTCTTAGACGGGACGGCGGTTGATTCGAGATTGCCTATACTCGAGTAATCGAGCACTACACTCGGACAATTATTTCTTGCGAGCAACCTCAAGCCTTCATTCCAACAATGCCTAAAGAACGAACAACCCCAATGAGACCGCTGCTCCTGCTCGTCATGTATTCTTCTTGCTCCCTTCGGTATACTTCTTCCTCATACCTCCGGCATTCTTCCATAAACCATTGCTTCTTTGATGTATTCCTTCTCTTGTTCCCTCTGCCACTTGTTTAGCAAAAAATACGTGATGTAACTACGGGTTTGGAAGTTTGACCTTTCTCGGTTCGGCTATTCGAAACCGAACTCGTTCTGTCGCAGCTCTCTCATCGGTGACTTGCCGATCGGGTCAACAAACACCACTCTCCTTTGCCCTATCGTAAGTCAACACCTTCACCTTGCCCTTACCCTTGAGATCATTGGCGGACACCATATTCACAGAGAAAGAAATCATATTTTGTGGAAAAGGTGATCATCAATTTTCATCTTACCATCAAACCTCAAATGTCCCTCTTGGATAGCTCGGATTCGTATTTCGAACACTCGGCAATCATTAATAGAATGAGAATTAGTGTTATGGAAACCACAATACTTTTTGTCTTTCACTCCTTCAGGACGTAGCATAGGATGTCCTTCTGGCAGCTTGATGCGTCCTTCCTTTATCAACAATGCAAAAAGTCTATCTGCTTTAGTAACATCAAAATCATAGGTTCCCTTTTGTTGTTTCAACCAGTGTTGACTAACTTGAGTGGGTTCCTTTGCCCAATTTAACTCATTTCGTGACTATCTCATCTTCATCAATATACTCAGCCGCTTCATCCAGAAAGCCTTGATACACCTCATTAGTGGCATTGTTCTTCTGAAAGCGATTATCTCTCCTGAATCCTTGGGCTTGATTACTCATAGTCGCTAAACGCCTGTGCAAGTTATTTGAGATCATCAAACTCTAAACCGAACAACTTCTCCACGATATTCGGCAACATTTCGCTATAGCTATTCCGGGTAGTTGATCATCCGGTAAATTTAGAGAATAACACATATTCTTGGTCTCCCTAAATCTGCGAAGATACTCCAATGGTGTCTCATTTGTTCTCATCCTCGGACTCATGAGATCAACCAACTTCTTCTCATTGGTACCCGATAGAAATATGAATGAAACTTACGCTCTAGTTCGCGCCCACGTACCCAATGGAATGAGCTGTAGAGAGGCGTGAACCATGTGAAAGCTGGTCCCTGTAAGAGACAAAGGAAAATATCGAATCCTCCAAGCTTCATCTCAAGCAGCTTCTCCAAGTTGCATTAAGTACCGAATCGACGTGCTCTATGGTACTAGTATCATCTTGACCGTAAAACTTGGTCAAATCTGTTGGAGGCTTCACCCTTGGAGGCAATGCCACTCTGTTATACCATTCTGGATAAGGAGACTTGTATGAATAGGATTGATTCTTTGGCTTCAAGCCGAACTGATTTTGCATCATATCAGCCATCCTGTGCATCAAAACATCAATGCTCGGATCCCGATTTCCTTGTACTTGCACTCCGAAGGCAATCTCAAACACTTCTATACCTCGGATTTGGCACAAGATTAATAGCAACCGTAATCGGTAAATTCTTGATATCCATCTCCATACATATTCTTACGCAACTGTTTGATGCTGGAGAAACTCTATAAGTGAAGGTGGCACTTCTCATGTAGTACCAAATGTCACCTGGCCATAGGTGGGATGTGATTGCTTTTCAGTGTGAGTCAATCCACCTATATTTGAAGGCGACGCTACTTCTTTTCTAATGAGGCTTCTCTTGATGCTTTGGAACATTGAAAGCGCGGCCCACCGAGTGGTCCAACATTTTCTTCAAGTATTTATCAACCATTGGGCCAAAAGTACTGATCATGATTGCCCGAGAGGTATTCAGAAAAGCTGTGTGATGATTTGTCATGGTCTCTCCCATGGCTTTATAAACCGTGGCTGCCATCTTCTCGAGCATCCTCCTCTTGATGTAATCAGTTTGATGCGGAAGAAGAACCCTTGGCATTGATCGCTTTTGAAATACTTTATTGCTCTTGTTTTTGGAAAAAGACATCAAGCATTTCCGTTGGTATTGCTCACATGCTTGTAGCACTAAATCCTTGTAATTATCTCGCAATTCGCCATGCTTACATCCGAACATGATCATTGTTGATCTCGGATGCCATCTTGAACTAGCAGATTGTCCCACCCCAAGCGTGCCAAAAGTGTGTTGACACAAAATGTGACGACTGCGTGCCTCACACACGAGCAAGAAGAAAAGCGTAGCTTCAATCGGGTTCCCGGGTGCTTCGTTATCCGAAGCGTGCGGTCGGTTTGACTGAAAAAAAAACTAACAAGGGACAAAACAATTAAATGTCAAACCGAACATGTCGGGTAATACCGAGATAGTTCCACATATACGACCTTGAAGCCACTTACAACGACATAGCTATAGAGAGCTGTCTGCCAATGAGTTCATAAACCGTTCAGCTAATAGTAAGATGAATGCACGTGGAGACCTGATTGCCGAATATACGTGCATGGGAAGACATGTTTGAACAAGTGAAATTAATTATGAGTTAATGCATAACCAAGCTCGGCAGTTCAGCCGAATTGGGGTCCATGAAGAAGGAACGTGCAAATAAAAAACGATTAAACTAATCTAAAAACACGCATCCGCAGACGACACCTGGTTTTATTAAAGCTTAAACATGATTAACATGCATGAACCCGCGACATGTGACAATCTAGATTAAAATAATTCAGCCATTATATGCACACTATCTGGTTGCAAAGGTATTATGAAAAGCAATGATCGTTGAAGCACGAATAAAACCACAAGAGAGAAAAAGGCGAACAATATCAATCTAGATTGGGCGAAGTATGTTACAAATATATATAAAATGTTCGTAACATGCAAACTTTGGATAACTTAATGAATCTATTTAGATTTGCCATATCTAAAAGAGCCGATAACTATCTTGCTTTCACTAAGCATATTGAGCAAACGCTCACGCCGCTACGGTATCTACTCATAAACAAAGCATAAGCAAAGACTTCTTGATTGTCAAACAAAGATCCGCCGCACGACCATTGAAAACAAATAAGACTACTTGCATCACGTCTAAATCCACGCATGATACTAAACATGATAACAAGGTTGCCGGAACTTACGGAGGTCGACGGATCGATGACTCCTCTCAAGAACTCGACGACCACGACAAAAGGACTCGAAAGTTGGCACGGGGCGGTTGTATTGATTTGGTTGTGAACCCTATTACAATGGTTGAGGGTCAATATTTATACCCTAGACAAAACACGAGTCCTAGAGGACTACGATTTACAAAGGAACCTTTAAATAAACTTGAAACTCACGATTCCTTACCCTAAACTTTTAGAGTCCTTTACTATTACAACTTTCACCTTTTCGATCGGCCTTGCCCGCCATCTTCTGCTTTTTCCCGAATGGAATCACCATATACGAGTAACCGACCGCAATGCATTTAGCCGACCGCTTGCTTTGTTTGCGAATACCCTTCTTCCCGCATGTGGGTCTACACATCATCTTCCAGAATCGACCAAAATCCAGTGTTAACAAGGAGGTTCTGCCACACTCGGCATCTAGGTTTGTCCTTTGCTGCAGGGCCACGGACCTCTCCTCGGCTCCTAGCTTGAGCTCCCGCTCCTTCTCCACCTCGGCCAGGAGGTCGAGGATCCGCTGGCAGGCCTCAGCGCCTCTCTGGAGCAGCTCATCCTGCTCCTTCCAAACTCTAGCGGCCTCCTCCTCGTCCTGATGCACGCCCTTGCTGCCAGATCCTGGAATGCCTTCTCGGCATCCTCTATGTTCGATGGGCCTCGGCCTCCCACTGTTGGAGACCGGCCGCCTCCTCGTCCAGGGGAGTCAGCTCGGCCACCCTCTGTTGGGGGACAGCAAGCTGGGCGCTTACATCCCTGCGTAGCTAGGCCTCTTTGTCAAGGTAGTCCCATTTCTCCTTCTGCTCACGAAGGAACCGGGATTTCTCCCGGCTATGAGCAATAAGGGACTGAGAGAAGATCGATGTCAAGACACAAAAATACATGAAGAAAGAAGAAAGCGAGAGGAGGATTCGAGTGAATACCCAGCCAGCAGGAATGATGACATCACGCAGGGCGCCCCGGGCCTGGTTTAGAGCTTCCAGCACAGCCGAGATGCCCTCATTGAGACCCTCCCACTCTATGCTCTCGGTAGCATCATCGAGCGAGAAGAGTATCGACATCGGGTCTCACGGATCCATCCATTGGAGCAGCGACTCACCCCACGCGGGTGAGCGGCTGCCCCTCGATGTCAGGGCCAAGGGCGACCCCCCGCTAGTCCTCTCCACCACCGCCATGACACCAGGGGAACCTTCGGCCGTGTCCCCCTTCGTCCGGCCCATCTCGGGCGCCGTCACCTGGGCCGCCGGTGGCACTGATCGTGCCGCATCCTTGGGCACCACCACAGCTACGTTCGGCTGCGCCTGGCTTGTCACGGTCGTGGCCACCTCCGCTTGCGTCGGTGGGGCCTCGACCGGTGGTGCCGCGCCCACCACAGACGGTGCCACAAGCGCAAGCGGTAGCTCCATCTGCTCCGACATCGGCAGCGGAATCGCCTCCATCGCTAGTTGCTCGGTGACCTCTGAGGGCACACCTTTAGCCCCGATGTCCGCTTGACCTACCGAGGGCATGGGCATTACCACGGGTGGCGCCTGACTGGCCAACGAGGCAGTAACCGATGGCCCCTGCCTCGCCTAAATGGCGACGCTCTTCTTGGGCACCAGCGCCAAAGAAGTGCCCCGTCTTACCCATCTCACGACACTGCAAGAAAAGAAAACTCATAAGTCACGCTAAAAATAGAGAAAATAGAGGAGTTGAAGACTTACATGGGCGCTGTTGGACGTTGGATACATTTGGGGGATGAACCCCCAAGTCCCTGCTCCACCTCCTCGGAATGGGGCCATTTTGAGCCCGCCCCCTGCTCCTGGGCCGAGGACGTCGCCTCCCTCGCATCCGGGGGCACGGCGGCAGAGCCACTCCCCTTCCTTGGCACCTCGGGCATGGCGGCGGATCCGCCCGCCCCCGTCGGCTCTTGGGGCACGATGACTGGTCCACCTGCTCCCGCTGGCTCTTGAGGCACGGCAGCGGGGCCGACCCCCTCTGCTAGCACCTCAGGCGCGGCAGCAAATCCACCCGCCCCTGATGGCTCTAAGGTCGGGCCAACGGTTTGACTTGCCTCCTCTGGCCTCACGGCCACACCTTCCCTTGCGTGGAACGGGAAGGGTCCCTACATGGACGAGTGGATACCTATTAGCGTATCCCCACTCTCCAGGTCATCCCACTCGGTGTCGGCAACTACCTTGTCGTCTTCCTCATCGTCATGATCATCACTGTCCGTGTCCTCCCTATGCTCCCATGCACACAGCTTCTGCTACTTCTTCCTCCTTTCGTCCTCCTTCGCCTTTCGCCGCCGCTCGGCCATGGCGTGGTTGGCCACCATCACGGCCGGGTCCTTCGGCAGCGGAGCCAGAAGATCCGTTAGGACAAGTTTCTTTAGCTGGTCCCCCTATCTCAATATCAGCATCAAGAGGTCTGGAGTTCAATTAAAACGTAGGCACGAGGAGAGAAAACTTACGAAGACAATGTACCCCGGTTCCGGCCGCATTGGGGGATGCCCCAGCACCGAATATATGAAATCAAGGACAACGCCGGCATTGTCCCATGGAGGCTCCATCGCCTCCTTGATGCGCTGCGCCACTTTGGAGGGGGGGAGGGCTCCCTCGGCGAGCGTCGTCTCGTCGAGTGATGCCTAGGGCACCATCATATGTAGGAAAAGCGTGCGCCTCATCAACGGCACCAGCCTCTACGCGTGGTAGGCGCCGATGATCCCCGACCCCTTCACGCCCCTCTCCTTCAGAATTCAGACGACAGCGAGATGGTCCTGAATTTTCTTCTTGTCTTTCTCTAGGACTCCCCACCTCCTCCACAATTTCAGGACCCCTTTGATGAGGCGCTCGGTGAACTCTAGCAAGGGGGCGACTGCGTCATTCTTGACATAGAACCAATGCGAATGCCACCCCTTGTTGGAGGTCGACAGACGCATCGGCGGATACTCGTTGACGCGGTTATTGCGAAGCAGAATGCCAGCACATCCCATCGGCACGTTCAGCTCCTGCTTCTTCTCCCGCTTCTTCAGGAGGGTGATGGTGAAGAAGTACCACCATAGGTCGAAGTGGGGACTAATCCCCAGAACCCCTCACATAGGGTGACGAATGCCGTAATGTGCTAGATTCCATTGAGATTAAGGTGCTACAGCTCCACCTTGTAGTAATGCAGCAACCCCCGGGGGAACTTGTGGGCGGGGGTGGCAAATCCCGCTCATGGAAGTGAGTGAAGGACACAACGTAGCCATCGGGCGGTGACGACATGTCCTCATCGCTGGGCAACCGCCACTCCTCGGCAGTGGTCCACGCGTAGAGACGACCACGGCGGACAAGGCCCTCCAGGCGTTGGAGGGTGATATCGGATCTGCACCACGGCTCCATTGGATGATTGGGGTGGGTGGATGCAAACTTGACGGGGGCTAAGATGCGGATGCGGGGAGCTTGGGCGATTGACGGCGGAGGTTGCAGATGCGAAGGCAAGGAGGCAAAATATGAAACCCTAGGGGGAACCCTTTGGTTTTATAGGGGCGACGGATGCGAAGAAGGCAACCATCCGCCTAGATCTCCGCGCCTGCCACGATCCACCACCATGTCATGTCATGGGATATGCGCTCACAATCCCTATCATTTCCCTCCAAAGTCACGCTGGACGTTTTGCCTCCCCTGATGGACCAGGACTCTTTGCCAGCAAAGGGGATATGGGTCAAAAAGCATTTTCTCTGGCCCGCCTGGGCCCAGAAGTTTGAGGGCTGGCCCATCAATGGTTTTGATGGCCGTCCCAAGGCACCCTTACGACAAAGGATGGGCCTGCAAGCGGCCAAAACTCAGACGTACGAGCTTCACAGGAGTCTTGGTCCGTGATCGAGTCTCAGCCGGGCTGACCCTAGGAGGATCCCCGCGAACAGGATACCAGGGTCCCATTTAAGCTATCCGGCTAACAAACCATCAAATCTAACAGGCCATACCCGCGAAGGGTCCGAATCACCCCTAGGTGATTCTATCCAAATCACCTAGGGGCTCGGGGGCTACACCCAACGGGTGCGCTCGCGCTCACCCTCTGGCAAGTCGAATCACCCCCGAGCGATTCTATCCGAATCACCAGGGGGCTCGAGGGCTACACCCGTCGGGTGCGCTCGTGCGCACCCTCTGTCAAGTCGAATCACCCCCCGGGTAATTCTATCCGAATCACCCATGGGCTCGGGGGCTACTGTCGGGGACCAAATACTGGGGTACCCAAAGAGGAGGAACTAATAACCATCAAACGTTGATACTTTCGAATAGACAAGAGCGTGACTGCACCTCTTTCCCAAACGACTAAGGGTTAACTCCATCTCGTCCGACCCCAAAGGTTGGCTTCGCCTCGCCTGACCCCTGAGGGCTAGCTCCGCCTCGCCCGACCCCCGAGGGTTGGCTCTGCCTCGCCCGACGTCTGAGGGCAGACTCTGCCTTGCCCGATGTCCGAGGGATGGCTCCGCCTCGCCTGACATCTGAGGCCAAACTCCGGCTCGCCCGACCCCCGGGGGCTGGCTCCGCCTTGCTCGACGTTGGAGGGCAGACTCCGCCTCGCTCGACGTCTGAGGGATGGCTCCGCCTCGCCCGACATCTGAGGCCAGGCTTCACCTTGCCTGACCCCCGGGGGCTGGCTCCGCCTCGCCCGACGTCTGAGGGCTGGCTCCGCCTTTCTCCCAAACCCTGGGGGCTGGCTCTGCCTCGCCCGATGTTTGAGGGATGGCTGCACCTCGCCCGATGTCTAAGGACAGACTCTGCCTCGCCCGAACCCCAGGGACTGGGTCTGTCTCGCCCGACGTCTAAGGATAGATTCCGCCTCGCCTGAACCCCGAGGACTGGCTCCGCCTCGCCCGACGACTGTGCGCTGCTCCTTCATAACTACACGCACAGATATGGCGGGGTACCCAAGTCAACCGCTAATAACACGAGCAGCAGCCGCAAACTGGACATAGGGACATTCTGCCTGAACCAGTATAAAGCTTGTGTCTTTTAACACACCATCCGGGTCCAACGCGCAATAATACAAATTTACTCGTTGGTGTTTACTCGAAACACTGACAGAACACTTGCAACTTGCAACATGAAAACTTGCTGCAACGAAAGACTGTAACAGATGAAACATTTGGAACATACTGTTGCAACATATGTGTGAAACATATGCAACTTCCATATCAAAATACTTGGAACATACGTCTAGAACAGATGAAACATTTTAAACAAACTCTTGCAACGTGTCTCTGAAACATTTGCAACATATGCAACATGTGCAACATTCCCGATCTACATTTGCAACATCCATATGAAACAACTGCTATATACGTCTGAAACGTCTGAAACACTTGAAACATATATTTGTAATATAGGGAAGGGGGAGCGCCTATGCCGGTCAATTCCGGCCGTCGGGGTGGAAGCCGGCGGCGAGTGGTTGTGCACGAGCACCACTAGCATCCAGCACCAGTGGCGCACGAGCACCACCGTCACCAGCACCGGGCTTGGGTTGACCGAGCGGGCGGCGCACACGATGGGCGGAGCGAGCACCACCAGCACCAGCGCGCGACTGGAGGGTGTGAGAGGCACACGCTATGCCATCGTCCATACATATTAAACCAAATGCCATCATCCATACATATCCAAACACACACATCATATGGCATATATACCCTAGCGAGCTTTTTGGAGGACACAGATAAGTAGATCGATTAAGCCTAGCTACTTGCTCATGTTTATCTAGCTAGCTAATAACTAAAATCTTGGGCGACAAATTGAATAATCACGAGAAAAACTTGTAGGTAGAGGCGTTGATGATGATCGAACGGAGGCCACCAATGGGTGCAAACACCGTCAGGAGGACCGCCAACTATGATGCAAAACTGTAGGTCAAAGACATACCATTTATTTATTAGCATACATCAACGATTTCCCAAATTGTAGACATGAATAATATATATATACAGGTAAAAGAAGAGGAAAAAAATATTATGAAATAATTAATGACTAACCCAGTTGATGAACCAGGAGAGGCTAAACGTCCTTGGCTTCTTAATCTTGAGCCACAGGATGCAGGGAAGCTGTTCAATTGTAGTAGCGTCGGTTCAGTCAAATTAGTACATCAACAACTTGCATTGCTACTATAATAATACATACATACATAATTGAAAGAAAAATTGTCAAGGATCTCTCACATAGTAGGTTGTCGGTGCAAATGCGAAACCACCAAAGAACCCTAGCAACCCCCCGAAGAACGGCATGGCGATGCCAACCAGAGCTGTGAACACTGCACATACGACACAAGATGCATGGAGCAACAAATAAATGATGAACAACACAATATAATACGTCAATTAATAGGTTTTCTTAGACACTAGACTATGCATGTAATCAGATCAGATCAGTTAATAAATGCATTGGATATATAAGTACTTACCAACATAGAGTGAGCGCGCTATCAAACGGGAGAGGCAGACCTGGCCTGAACCGAAGTTTCTTCACCAGGAACGTCTCGAGCATGTCAAACACGGGCATGGCGTAGATCTATTATAGATGTATATCGATCAGAAATGTCATCAATATAATCAATGAATCAATGCAATAATACATATGGGATTAGGAGATCGACGACGGGCCAGGGACCTAGCTACTATCAGACCTGGTAGCTGCCGATGATGTGGACCACGACGAAGATGTTGGCCATGGCGATGAGCCAGCGTGGCTTCTCAAGTGTGATGAGGATGTTGTCGTCAACGGCATTGCCGAAGACATAGTAGCCGATGAACGCCACGGGGAGGTAGCAGATGGCGACGACGATGTAGACGAGGACGACGCCCTGCCACATGGGCTTCTTGGACGGCTTGTCGGGCGTGGACGGGATGGTGGCTTGGATCTCCAGCACCACGTTGTGGCCCGCGTACGCGAACGCCACATCTGCCAGCGCGCTCAGGAAGTTGAACGTCTGCCCCGTCGCCGTCGACGCCTTCTTGCTGTAGTCCACGTCTGCGTGCCGCCCCTTGTGCACCGACGCCGCCCATGCAATCGTCGAGTAGCTGCATTATATATACAAGTATTGATTGAATTGATCATGATCCGCGATCCAAGAGTAGGGGTTTGCTATGGTACCCCAAGTAACTTTGAACCGTGGATGACAATTATCATATTTATTACCCCCTAAGAAGTAATAAGATGAATATAATTGTATATATATTTTAAATACGAAAATATCTTACAATTGAATTTATAAGGTAAACTATCTTGCAATTAGATCAAACATGCAGCATGCGAGATGGATGATCCTAGCACAAAGTCTTAGTCGTAACATTTCTTTAAAGTGATATTTGACTGACCCAATGCCAGTCTTAGTTGCAATGTTTGGCTATAGCCCCAACACGAATCATCATTACAATGTTTTTTTTTGAGGTATACGAAATTGACATGATTTGAACTGTTGGCTTCATAAACCCGGGGTCCCTTATGGACCTGCTTCCCAGTAAAAGCTCGGCCCAGCAGACGACATTGCGAACGACGCGCAACTCCTGGGCCGGTCCTAAAAACCTAACGATAGGCCAGAAATACGATCCAATCTCCGACCGGAAGGCCTGGCCAAGGAGGAACGATGCTCACTTCCGACTCCGGCCCGCCTCTCCGACCGGAAGGCCTGACCGAGGAGGAACGATGCTCGCTTCCGACTCCAGCCCGCCTCTCCGACCGGAAGGCCTGGCCAAGAAGACTCCGGCCCGCCTCTCCAACCAGAAGGCCTGGCCGAAGAGGAACGGCGCTGCTTCCGACTCCGGCCTGCCTCTCCGACCGGAAGGCCTGGCCGAAGAAGAACGGCGCTCGCTTCCAACTCCGACCTGCTTCTCCGACCGGAAATACACCAAACCTCTGCTTGCAGCTCTTCTCCGACCAGGAGTCCAGAGCCGACTGGGGAACGACCGACCGGGGATGCCCGCTCGGTGAAAACCCAGGAAACGGACATAGCAAGTAAGGCGGAGCGCTCCAGTCAACCGCGATACCAAGGACCGTACCCTGCACACCTACAGGATAGTACTGTCAGGTTATGTCAGAAGGGTACTTTATAACCTTCCAGACATGTCAGAACACCAACAGTGTTATGGGCGCTGATATTTGACCTACAGTATTATAGGCGTCGACATTTGCCATACCAGAAGAACCTGGTGGAACCGACCACATGCATTCAACCGTCAACAGTATTGTAGGCGCCGACAAACCGCCTTGTACCCGACGGCGTGGGCAACAAGACTAGAAAACACACACACTCCCTTTCTCTCACACTCTCTCTCTTGTAAAGCCGTCCCCTTCATCTATAAAAGGGGATGCACTCTCTCCAAAAGGGGGACAATCAATTCGGACGATTCGAACAACCAACGAATAACAGACAACCAACGTCCGATTCTCTCTGCTCGGCTCTAGAACTCTAAAGCTAGACAGAGCATACGTTTGAGCACTTAGCGCACGTCGGAGCTCCTGTCACTCTCGGCCCTTTGGTCCGGAGTCCGACCGGACCTCTGATACCCCCATCTTACTCCCTCTCGTTTGTAACCCCACAACAAACTTCGAGCACCTAGGCTCAATAATAAAGTCATCGACCGACTCAGACTGGATGTAGGGCACGTTGCCTGAACTAGTATAAACCCTGTGTCATTGAGTGCTAGGCCACATCTGATCACAACGTACGGCAAAACGACAAATATTTACTAGTTGGTCACTTTTCGCACCGACAGTTGGCACCGTCTCGTGGGGAGGACGCCGTACGTTCATGCTTTTAGTCATCGGATGGCCCACCTTTCCGCCACCTTCGGCATGGCGGGCTCAAGCAATATGATTCGCTTTGGCTCGCTGGAGTTTCCCACTCTCCCACCTGTTGGGATGTGGGTTCCTCCCGTCTTCGAGCTGTCCTAGGCCTTTCTCTTTGGAAGCCTGGACTTCGTCGCCGACCGGCTCGGCGTGCTTCACCTCCGCGAGGAGGCACTCATCTCAGTGCCCATCAGAGGAGGAGAGCCCTCCATCGGCTCCGGGCCACCCGGCGACCTCTCCGACGAGGTGCCTGCACTTCGCTCCGAGCCCACGTTGGGATCAAACCCCACTATAAGTAACATACATACTGTTCTTTACTCGCTTTTTCTTTTTTTTCTGCCGACTCTCCGGAGGGACCCTGTTGTCCCCACCGTGACCGCCATATGACCGGTTCCCCTACGGCCTCACGTCCCTCGCTGACACATACGCCTAGGGGCTCCGAAGGATGCTGGCGCCACCCCTCTCACATCCAAATTTGTGGGGATGGCGAGCTATGCTCCTGCCTCTTTCCACGACCTCATGGACGATGAGGTTGAGAGTGACGGCACATAGCCACCCTCTGTCGTGCAAGTACGCTATGGCGGACGCTCTGGGACAGCCACCGGTGGTGGCGGAGTCTCTACAGACCCACACCCCTCCAGACCTTTGCGCGAAGGCCCTCGCATGTGCGCAGGAGCACGGCGAGGAGCTACGACAAAGGCGGCAGAACCAGCCACCACCTACAATGGCGTGCTCGGCGCGCGCGCGTAACCTAGTGAGTGGCCCCCGGGGTCGCGCCTGCTAGGTCCAGCGCGACATCGTGGACGGGCGGAATGATCCCCCACAAATCGCTTGGGCTGGCCAGAACATCACCGCTACGGCGATGCTTCTGCGTGGCCTTCCAGAACATGTTGACCCCTAGGAGCAAGCAGTCCACCAAAACCTCCGAGCACTGGCAGAAACCACCGCCGTTCAACAGGCGGAGAGCTCCGCATCGCGACACCGACTCACGGCCTCTCTCTCCACCAGGGGAGTGGGGATGCACCAGATGAATTGCTCGATCCGCTCACCGCTACAGCCACCAAGCGTGGAATAGGAGGCCGCAGCTGCACCACGGCCGGACCCGGTGCCACACCTGCCACTAGTGCGTGAACACCTCGGGCCAAACCGAGATGCTCGCAGCGTCATCAGCAACCGGCGTCAGGCCCGGCATGATGATGATGTCCATCGGGCGGCAGTGAGAGCAGGCAACGCGGGCTTCGGCCCGGACCATCGAGGGGACCGATGAGACGCACCCCAGGCGTGGTCACCGACCGGATGACCGGAGTCCCAACCTGGATGTCCCGAGACCATAGGCCTTTGGCCGACGCATCCAGAGAGCACCATCCCCGCAGCGCTTCTGACTGCCTACCAACATCACCAAATATACCAGGGAGGCAAATCCCGGTATATGGCTCGATGACTTCTGGCTCGCCTGCCGAGCTAGAGGAGTGGATGATGACCACTTCATCATTCAATACCTCCCCATCTGTGTTGGGGAACATGTTCGAGCGTGGCTCGAATTCCTCCCGCATGACATCATCCGTGACTGGGCAGACCTCAAGAGGATCTTCGTCGGGAATTTCTAGGGGATGTATGTCCACCCCGTGAACTCCTAGGACCTCAAGAGCTGCCAGCAGGAGCCCAATGAGTCCCTACGGGATTACATCCGTAGGTTCTCAAAATAATGCAACTCTCTCCTTGATGTTGTCGATGCGGACGTCATCAGCGCATTCCTCTTTAGGACAACTTGCGAGTCCCTGATCCACAAGCTTGGCTGTCGGAAGCCTCGTACCACCCATGACCTGCTCGACGTCGCCACGAACCATGCCTTTGGCGAGGAGGCAGTCGAAGCGGTCTTCAACGGAGGCCGGGACATGGGCAAGGCCAAGCGCGAGGACCAAGATGAGGGCCCCTCCACACAAAGGGGAAAAAGAACAAGAAGGATCGGCGCCAACTGGCCAACTCTGCGTTGGTCGTCATGGCTGATCGCGCAGGCAAGCAGCCCTAGCAGGGCTAGCCTGACCACTTCAACAAACTCCTAGATAGCCCATGCACCAACCACGCTTACCCCATCAAGCACATGTACAAGGACTGTGAGCTCCTCAAGCGCTTCCTACGATAGGCCAACGGGCTGAAAGAAGGAAAGGGCAAGGAGGTAGCAGCCAAGAGAGGAGGCGCGGCGGGCAAGGATGGGGACGGCTTTCCTGACCTCGAGGAATGCATCATGATCTTCAGTGGATGCAATGCCATCTACTCCAAGTGCCAGCACAAAGTGCGCTACAGAGAGGCATGCGTTGCGTGCCGTCCCCACCTTCCTTCACTGGTCGAAATCTCTGATCAACTTTGATCAGAGGCACCACCCTTCTCACGTCGCTAGACCGGGTCGCTACCTACTCATCATCGACCCCATCGTCCGCAAGAAGTGCCTCACCATGGTGCTAATGGACAGAGGCAGCGGCCTCAACATCCTCTATGTCGACACCCTCAATGCCATGCGCATCCCTCGGTCGGAACTCCACCAAGTGAGCTCTCCCTTCCACGGCATGATCCTAGGGACACAGGCGTACCCGCTCGGGCAGATCGGCCTACCCATCACGTTTGGCGACCGAGCCAACTTCCGCTCGAAGGTGCTTACCTTCGAGGTGGTGGACTTCCTGAGGTCTTACCACGCCATCTTGGGGCGGCCATGCTACGCCAAGTTCATGGCGGTCCCCAACTACACCTACCTAAAGCTGAAGATGCTGGGACCGAACGACGTCATCACTATGGGTAGCACCTTTTCACACGCCTACACGTGCGACCGCGAGCATTACAAGCTCGCCACTGCCGTCGTCAACTCGTTCGAGCTCCCGCGGCTCAGGAAGTTATTGACCCCTGCAGTCCCAGACTGCAACAAGCCAACCTCATCGACTGCCTTCCGCCCACTAGAGGAAACTAAGGCGGTGGGGATCAACCCCACTAACCCTACCAAGACGGTGCGGATTGGGACCTAGCTCCCGGCCAAATAGGAATACGAGCTCGCCGATTCTCTATGCGCTAATCGTCATGTCTTCGCATGAAAGCCTTCCAACATGCCTAGCATACCACGGGAGGTCACCAAGCACGCACTACGCCTTGTCCTGGGTTCGAAGCCCACCAAGCAATGCCAGCGTCGCTTTGACAACGAGAGGCGCAGGGCCATAGACGAGGAGGTCGCCAAACTCCTGGCAGCTGGATTCATCAAAGATGTATACCACTTCAACTGGCTCACCAATCCTGTTCTTGTTAAAAAGAAGACCAGGAAATGGAGAATGTGCGTTGATTATACTGGCCTCAACAAGGTATGTCCGAAGGACCATTTTCCTTTACGACGCATAGACCAGATAGTTGACTCCACCTCAGGATGTGAAATCCTCTCCTTTCTGGATGCCTACTTAGGCTATCACCAGATCACGATGAAAGAGTCTGACCAGCTCACAACTTTGTTTATCACTCCGTATGGTTCGTACTGTTACGTAACCATGCCTTTCGGTTTGAAGAACGCTGGCGCGACCGATCAATGGTGCATGTAGCAATGCTTCGCCGCTCAAATCGACCCGCTCGATCAGCCTGATCAAGTCAAGCGGCCAAAACCAACAACCACCATCTTTGTTGATGACATAGTAGTCAAAACGGCTCAAGCTTGCAACCTGATCGCAAACTTGGCCGCAACGTTCATGAACCCTCGAAGGTTCAACATCAAATTGAATCCCGAAAAATGTGTTTTCAGGGTTCCGAAGGGGAAGCTGCTGGGATACATCATGTCCAAACACGGCATCGAGGCCAACCCTGAAAAAATCATGGCCATCTCCAACATGGGCCCCATACGCAACATCAAGGGCGTACAAAGGCTCACCGGCTACTTGGCCACCCTGAGCTGGTTCATCTCCCGGCTCGACGAACGGGGGATGCCTCTCTACAAGCTTCTGAAAAAGACAAACGCTTTCGTCTGGACTGAGGAAACACAACGGGCTTTGGAGAGCTTCAAAGCATCACTAACGTCGGCCCCAATCCTCGTCGCTCCAGAATGGTGAGAAGCCCTCCTCCTCTACGTCGCGGCAAGCAACCACGTGGAAAGGGAGGAGCCGTGGGACACCACCTTAAGGTCCAACGACCCATATACTTCGTCGGGGAGGTACTCACCGACCCCAAGGTCCGGTACCCCTGGTGCAAAAACTCCTATACACCGTACTGATGGTGACCCAAAAGCTCCTGCACTACTTCACCGACCATGAGATCTTGATCGTCACTTCATACCCGGTTGGAGACATCATCCACAACCGTGACACCGCAGGATGAATCTCTAAGTGGGCACTCAAGCTAATGGGCCACAACATTAGGTATATCCCCCATACTGCTATTAAGTCTCAGACTCTCATGGACGTTGTCGCTGAATGGACGAAGGTCCAACTCCCAACCCCAGACGTCACCCATGAGTACTGGATGATGTACGTCGATGGGTCTGTAATGGTGCCTGGCTCGAGGGTTGGAGTGGTTCTGATCTCCCTGGATGGGAGTAGGCTTCGCTACGTAATCCATCTCCACTTTTCAGCCTCAAACAATGCCATGGAATACGAGGCCCTCATCAATGGGCTACGCATCGCCATCGAGCTCGGTGCTACATGGCTGTACATCCACGGTGACTCAGAGCTGGTCGTTGACCAGGTCATGAAGGAGTCCTCTTGCAAAAGCCCCCTCATGACAGCATACTACCAGGAGGTGCGCAAGCTCGAGGACAAATTCCAGGGGATTGAGCTACACCATGTCCCCCAAAAGGACAACGATGCCGCTGATTTTCTCGCAAAATTGGCTGCCAGGCAGGTTCTGTCTTTGGACGGGGTCTTCATCAACGACCTTCAAGAACCATCTGCCCACATCTTGGAAGGTCCAATCCAGACACACCATGAGGCCGACCCAATGCTCGGGGGCTCCGACCCTGGTACCTCTGCAACGACGTCGCCCACCGATGTCGCCATGGTGGCACTCGATCAAGCCAATTGGCGAGCGTCGCTACTCGCCTACCTCCTCGAGGAGGTTCTCCCACCAGAGAGGACTGAAGCACGATGAATCGCTAGACGCGCTAAGACATTCATCGCAATCAGTATCAAACTCTACAAATGAAGTGCGTCCCTACCGATCAAGGCAAGCAGCTCCTCCTTGAGGTCCATGCCAGAATCTGCGAACACCATACGGCCCCGAGGTCGCTGGTTGGAAAAGCCTTTTGTCAAGGTTTTTACTGGCCCACCACACTATGAGATGCAGAGGAGGTCATCCGCAGGTGTGAGGGATGCCAGTTCTATGCTCGACAGACTCATTTGCCAACATAGGAGCTTCAAACCATCCCCATCACCTGGTCATTCATAGTCTAGGGCCTCGACATGGTGGGACCCCTCAAAAAGGGCCCAAGCGGCTTCACTCACCTTCTCGTAGCGGTCGACAAATTCACCAAGTGGATAGAGGCCAAGCCCATCACCAACATCCGCTCAAAAGAGGCAGTCAAGTTCTTCCTCGACATCATCTACTGGTTCGGTGTTCCTAACTGTATCATCACTGACCACAGAACTAACTTCACCGGGAAGAAGTTCCTGGACTTTAGTAATGGATATGGCATCAGGATCAACTGGGCCTCAGTCGAACATCCACGTACTAACAGTCACTTCGAGCGGGCCAATGGCATGGTCCTCCAAGGACTCAAGCCATGCATCTTCGATCGGCTCAACAAGTACATCGGGCAATGGGTTGTAGAGGTCCCAGCAATACTCTGGAGCCTGAGAATGACCCCAAACCGATCCATAGGGTTCACCCCCTTTTTCCTGGCCTACGGAGCTGAAGCAGTGCTGCCCTCCGACCTCGACCATGGCGCCACAAGAGTGAAGGCCTTCGACCATGACTGAGCCACGGAGGCTCAGCAAGACGCAGTTGACTTGCTCGAGGAGGCCCACAAGATGGCCATCATCCGCTCCGCTCGCTACCAACAAACTCTCCGTAGGTACCACGAAAGAAAAATCAGAGGGAGAATCCTCGAGGTCGGAGACCTCATGCTTCGAAGGACTCAATCAACCAAGGAGAAACACAAACTCTCTCCGCCATGGGAAGGACCCTATACGGTGACCGAGGTGATCCGACCGGGCGCCTACCGACTGAAGGACGACAACGGCAACATTCTCACCAACACTTGGAACATTGAACAGCTATGTCATTTCTTCCCTTCAAAATTTGGTCTTACCGCTTTCTTTCATTCAACGTTTGCTCCTACAAAGCACCTCGGCCTGAACACTTTCGTCCTAGGTCGCTCAAGGGCTCCACGGGGGTGCGATACCACCTCTCTTTTTACCTGAACGAAAGGGTAGTCTGTTCCTTTAATTACCTTACGTAACTTTGCTTTAAACATTCCGACCGATCACACCCTGCTACGACCTACGGTTATGAGCGGCTGAGCCTCGTGGGCCATTCTCGGGTTCTTAAGGTTGCAACCTATGGTTCAAACGGGCAGGTACGAAAAAGAAAGAATAAAAAACAAAGCTATGCTAGGGTAAAAATAAGGAATGGATGGGACAAGCTTCCCATCACAAAGTGATTCCATCACAAAACGAATTCAATGTATTCATGGATACAAAAATGTTTACACGGGGACTCCCCCATGAACTTATCCTTTACATGTGCTAATTACTTCTACTCTAAAAACTACTGTGGCCGCCCGGCGGAATCGGCTGACGGCGCGACCGACGAAGGTAGGGGCTGCTCACTCTCTGGCTAGATGACACTCGGTTCAGTCAGAGGCGGGGCGACGTTCGCTTCTGACCCAGGCTCCGCTCCATCTACAGGCTGGGCAACGTCCTCCTAGCGCGTGCCTTCAGCCACGCTCACACAGCGAGCCTCCATCACCCATTGCGCGGAGACTTGCTCTGCTACAAACTGTGCGTGTGGCAGCAAGCTCTCCCCGAGCGCATGGATGGCGTCTGGGCTCCAGCCATCGGCGTACCCACTGTAGATGGCGGCGAAGTCTAGGTCCGGGTGGTGCGTTGCCACCGAAGGCAGCACCCCCGATGTCCCATAGAACATCCCATCAGAGATAAGCGTCTGAACTTCGTCCGGGACCTCCGCCAGTCGGATGGCGGGCGTGCTGGTGCTTGGCGCTGACCCGAACACCTCCGAGACGATGACCTGGGAGACGTTGCGGGGCTGGTCGAGCTCCCCCTCGAGAGCACGTTGCTCTTCAAGGGACTTGGCCAGCGCCTCTACATTCTGACCAATCATCGCCTTGGCTATCTCCAGGTCCCGCTCCAGCGAACCAACCTTTCCGCCCAGTTCTGGAAGAAGGATGACAAGCTCAGAAGCAAGTTAAAGGAAAAACCAAGACATCAACCAAAAACAGAAAAGGTACATACTGAGGTGGGTGTTCTTGAGGATGGAGAGTCCTTCCTCTTGCTGAGCCACTTGCTCACACAGCCGAGCATTCACCTCCTCCGTCCCAAGCACCCGGCCCGGGAGCGCGAGCACTTCCTGGTCGACCTTCGACCGGGCCTTCTGCTCTGACTCTAGGGCCTCCAGGGAACTCTAGAGCACCGCCTCGGTCTCCACCAGGGACTTTTGGAGCGCTGCCTTAGCCTTCGCTTGGTGGACCTTCACTGCGGCAAGCCCTCGCTCAGCGGTAGTCGCCCATTCCACCGCGAGCAGTTCCACCGCCCGCACCTCCGTCGCCTTGGCCGGCTGGTCTTGAGACTCACAGTGGGTAAACTCTAGCTAGCGCTTGAGCTTGGCAACCCACCATGACGCCGCTGCCTCCTGCTCCATCCAAGTGTGCTCCTCCTGAAGGAAATGGGACTTGCGACTCGACATCTCCTCCAGACCCTGCAAAACGAGAAGCAAGCATGCTGAGGCAACCAGCGAAAGACCAAGGAGTCAAGGACAAACGTAGAAAACCTACCTCTGCGATGCGGCGCAAGTCGACCATAACTGCCTGATGGATGACCTTGACCCACTCCAAGGCCTCCTCGAGCTTCACCCTAGTTTGGGCGAGATCGGACTCCATGGCAAGTCCTCTCCCCCAAGTACGTCCTAGAGCTGCACCTCTTCCTCATCCCAAAGGATGAACCACACCTTCCTCGGGTCGCCAGGGCAGGGCCACACCAGGTCGGTGGTCACCCCAACCCGCTAGAAGGCCCCACCGATGACCGGACCACAGCCAGCTCCCATGATGGCGGGATGGCCGGCGGCTCCACCCTGGTGCCTACCTCGCCGGGGGAGGGGATCTCCACCTCCTCGACCTCACGGCCCACCGGCGGTTGCTCTGCCTCTGGTCTAGCTGCGTCTCCCCCTAACCCTGATAGCTCCGACCAAGAGGACAAGTCGTGCGTCCCTCCACTGGGTGAGGTAGGGAGTCTCCCTCCCCTCTTCTGCCGTAGCCAGTGTAGGAGGGATCACGAGGGTCACCTCCGACCCGGCCTCTGCCGTCGCCACCGAGATCGCCGCCAACACCACCGCTGTCGCTGCCGCCATACTTGCGACCGACCGGGAGGGCGTAGCCCTCGGAGGGGAAGGTCGCACCGCCGCCACCCTGCTCTCCCCGCCGCTCATCACGATGCGCTGCAAGGTGGGCCTCCACTCCTCCTGCATGGGAGGCGGGGCGATGCTCAACATCGTCAATATCGGGCCACTATAAAAAAAGTACAGGTCAGTCATGCTAAAAAACTCAAACTATGAGAGTGGTAGGGTTCTGAAGCCCCAACACACTGGCAACGGGCCCACCGGATGAGGGCCGCTCACAGGTCACGAGCCACGCCCCCTCACTTCGACCGGGGGAGGAGTCGACCTGGCCGTCTCCCGAGCGCCACGTGAGTCACCGCGACCTCTGGCTCAGGGCGCGTCAACCGGAGCAACTGGCTGGGCGTCCCCCCATTATGGGTCACGCGCCAACGCTAGCCCCGAAGATGCGTGGGTGCGAGCCCGCTCCTCCGACCACCGGGCCTGCCCCGCCACGCCCGGAGCAGGTGGGGACAAGGCTGGTGATGCCTCCAAAGGACACGACGATTGCATCTACTTTGCCTCCCGCTCACCGATGGCGTCCAAGCTCACGGCGCGCTTCCTTGGCATGGGAACATGGCCGTGCCTCTTTGCCTCCCGCCCACTGCCGGCGAACGCAGCCGTAGGCTGACGACGCTCCTCCCGCCCACTCCGCTTAGCTAAGTGTGTGTGGGAAAGAACCAAGTATTTGCCATCTGCGTAGATTTAGCTGTACGGTATATGTGCCAGTATCGCCACCTCAGCATACATCAATGGGACCCCACCGGAAGCTAGGGAAATATGTTGGTTATTGAAACGATCCATGATTTCTTCGAAGGGAAATCCACAGATTACATCATAATGTGATAGTTTAGGAAGGCCAAGCTGTCACATTATCATTATTCAGTTGATACCACAGTTCATACATTGTGGAATTACAAGTTTATAAGGTATTACAATACTTGGTAACACACCTAAGTACAATGTAAACTAGCGGAAACACACATAGATCAGCATTAGAGTAGACATAGCGCCTCAGCGGGTGAAGGCTCCTCCTTCACAGACAATCATCAGAGTAGACGTAGAGCTTCAGCGGGCGTGGACTTCATCTCCTCAACCAAACTTAAGCGTAGGAATGAGACCACCTAATCCTTCTAATCTCCATTGTCATCATCGTAGATGACATCCAAACCTACCAAATATCTTTCAGTACAATTTGTACTAGCCACTGGCTCCCACCCTATGCTTTTACATTGCTTTATGGTAAGTGGAATGCAAGGGTAGAGCAAAAGGCCAATTTATGACTGTAGTTTTCCTATGCAAGTTCATCAATATTTTATAATAGTTCATCAAGTTTTAACCCATCTCATTCACATGTTCACCCACCCCATCACACATCTCACCACACTCTCACTCTCTAGGCGGCAAGAACGACTCCCTCTCATGCCTTGCCTTAATGGCTAATAGCCGAGATCCAACAAACCCAGGTTGAGAAGAAGAAAGGACTCCTCTCACTAATCAAGAGAAGCGTAGGTCATAGAAATGTCCATATCCGCGGATGCGGCTATATGTATAGATCGATCAACTCTGCAGAGCGTGTACACCTAGAACCACAAGATCACCATCTTCGATGGTGGCCACCGGCTAGGCTGATGCTGAGCTGCCTCCCAAACTAGTGCAATACCACCCTACCACTTAGCCTTGAGTCACCCCGGAGTCCACCGTCACACTGAGACTGTGAGATGTAGTACCGGTCCCTCAAGGTCACTATGCTGTCTTAGGAGGGTGTGAGCCATACGCCTGTACCTCCCTACACAATCACCTACATCATAGGTAGTAGTGGCACCATCCTAGCTAGTTAACATCCATCCCTCACCTGACCAGGGATGAGTGGTGTGTATGTAGGGTCCTATGATCCGGTTCTCTCGACATACTAGTCCTTAGGGGGACCAGACATGACATCTTCTCAAGTGGGGTTATCCGACACCCCATGCCTCGACAGCACCTCCTTCCCAGGGGCTCACCCCTATGAGGCATCCCAGGATCTACTCTACTCACATGTACCTGCCACAGGTACCTCTCATAGAGGATGCTCAGGTCACACCCTCCTGGCAAGACTTTTCCTAAGGACTCATCGTAAAATCATGTTCAATTGACTCAACCCTCACCACGCACCCAAGACACATGCCAAGATCTCCCCAAGTTATCACCAGTTTTAGTGGCACCATGTGCCTTAGCCACTCACAAACAATCCTCCACCAAGCATCACATCATAGATATAATACGTAGTAGAAGTAAGCAGTAAGTAGTAAGCGAGCGTCTAGCCTATCAGCGGGTGTGTAGGGTAAAGGTTGCGTCAAGGTAAGGGCTTTCATGCAATTCTACCATGCAACCTATCACAGTTCAATTGCATATGGGATTTTATGAGGTTGGGTGGGACATGGCGCCTGTTGACTGATCATCTCCGAGATCCTCAATGTACTCATAGCCATTCCCCTCCAAGTCTGGCTGTTGTTCACATGTCCTTCCTCCAACGGGTTCTGGTCTAATCATCGTTTTCCTCGATGCAACTACCGCAATAGAGCGACAAATAAGGCAAAAGTGCAATCAATCCCTAAACCAAGAAAGACTATGAATAAAGAGGCAACAAAGCTCGAGAAGATCGAAAAACACCAAAAGGACACTGAAGGAAAAAAGACTTAGCCCTCGCAGAGGATGTCCAATCCTTGGGCTTGAAAGATACAGAAGTAGTTGTTTCCTAGGCACAAGCTTAAGTCATAGCCTAGCTGGTACTTCCCGAGCGAAACATGTCGACCTATATGGCTTCAAGTTTAATGGCCTAGACCCTAGCTCAACTTAAGCAAACACCACAGAGAAAACAAGGCTAGCCCTCATGAAGCGAGTCTGTTTCCTCGGGCTTAAAAAGGGGCGAGGGAGAAGGTTGGGTAGGCACATCCATGTCACATCCTCAGTATAGACGGCACTCTAATGGTCAATTAGGTCGACTCTTGTGATTTCGAGAATACAACATAGACCTAATCTTCGCCAACTAGAAATGATAGTTCGGTCTTTGATCCGATCATCATGGCTAAAGACGGAATCGAACAGAGCGGGCTAATGGGGAAAGGGAGTAGTTCTGGTATCTCTCAATCCATACGCCATTGTAATTGATGAGAACCGAAGAGAGGATGGAACTGGAGGAGAAAGAGAGGAGCGGTGGTCTGCTTCTTCCAATTCCACACGCCATGGAATAAGATGGGGCATCGAAAAGGAGAGGCACACAAGAGAACACAACCGCCCAAATCCACTCATAGGGTACCAAGATCTACATGCACTAAATGGCACTTGGACATCCCTAGGGGTCTTAGCGGTGCGGTTGTCACCACAAGAACCTAGAGAGTGCTAAGGTCCATAATAGGCACAAGCATACAAGGGGCTCGAGCACAAAAGAGCCAAAAGAGGGGAAATACGGATTCACCTTCCTTTGATCCGCTTGACATAGCAATCAACGGGAATCGAAGGAATGGACTCAAGAACGCAACAAAAGAACACTAAGAGACGCAAACAAGCAAAAAGGGATTTTTGGTTCCATGGTACTTTGGTCCACATGTCATGGCAATTAACAGGAATTGAAGTTGGAACAAGTGAGCTCAATCCACATCTTACTAGATCGATGAGGATCGAAAGAGAGAACAAGAGAAGATAGAAGAATGGTCCCCATTCCTTCAACCTGCTCGACATGGAAAATGGTTGGAGGTTGAAAGAGTTAGAACAACAAAAGTGAAGCATGGGTAGCAAGACCTACCACTCTTTGATTTACTCGCCATGGCAAAAGGTGGAAACCAAAGAAACGCAGCAAAGCACAATAGTCCACTACCTTTCGATCCACTCATCATGGTAATGGATGGGAACTAAAAGAAGCAATGCACAAGAGGGTTGCCTCGACAAACACTCACAAATGACACTCCACACCAACCTATAGGGCACCACGACCTCCGTGCAACTAAATTGGCACAATGCAATCCCTAGGGTTCGTGCCGGTGCGGTTGCCATCGCTAGATCCAAAGGAACGCTATGTGGTCTAGGTGGCGCAAGCATACTTGATGGTTAGGAAGAACAAAGAGCAAAAGAGAACAAAAGAGCAAAAGTGGTAGAGCCCAATGGTCATGGCGAGGCAACTCGCGGCCATGAGCTTCACCTACATGAGTTGGCTTCCGTAAATCCCATGATGGTAGTCCCCTAGTATGTCTCTTATAGACTAGGTCACGATAGCTCATTGTTTGTGGGTAGGAAGCACACCGATGTCGAGCCCATGGTGGCCACGCCCTAGAGCCATAGGAGGGGCCAACAACCATGGCACTACAGAGTCAACTAAAATGAGGGGTTGAGTTACGCTCGGCATCACGGCCATGGTGGGTCTAACCCAAGACCAAAATGTTCGAACGAGGTACGATCCCTCGACCGGCTCGAAGGCTCGGTCCACAGATAAACAACACAAACACACAAAGAACTGACAACACAACGACAACCGAAGGAGTAGCACATATCCATAGCAAGAGATAGACACCATAGCACAAGAGATAGACTGGCATGAAGGCACGGCATAGGCATAGATAGATAGATCTTGTATGAACAAGTATAGATGACAAGTATGAATGAAATGAAAAGCAAGAGCTGTGTCGACGTCAAGGATGGCGTCGACGGGGTTCAAAGGTTCAACCTTGGAGGCAGAGGGCTGCTACGGTGCATTTTGGTGGGCTACGACTAGCTGCAGCTGGCTACGGCTAGCTATGGCTTGATGCTAGCTGGCTTTGGCTTGCTGGAATTGGTAGCAGATGGCCGAGAAGTGGTTGCTGTTGCTAGATGTGGCTCCAATGGAGAGGAAGGTGACCTACAGGGTTGCGTCGACATCTGGCTTCCAAGCAACGGCACAGCAGGGCCGTGGCCTCCCTGCGGCAGTGAAGAACAATGACACGATGGCCGACCTCAAACAAGGACATTGTCAAGAAGGGGAAAAGTGGAGGCTTTGGGCCCTGGTGGCTCACCGGTGGTGGCTTGCTGTGGTTGGCTAGGTGACAATGAGCAGGGAACGACACCAGTGAGGAGTTCAATGGCGCGGTGAGGGCAGGGTGTCACAGTTGCTGCCCGACAAGGATAGAGGCCATTGCATGGTGAGGGCAGAGCTGCTCCTGGTCATGGTCTAGTGCAATGAGGAGGGCAATGCAGCTCGGCATGGAGGCAGGGTCGCTGGGGGCTTGGGTTCGTAGCGCCCTTCCACGATATCCAGGCGGCTCCATAGGGAGGACATGACATCCACGTTCTACATGGATGTGGCTCAACTTGGAGTGGCTCGCGGTGGTGGTGGCCTAGAGCTCGATGATGCGGTCCAACGAGGGAGGGGCAGCGCTGGGTCGAGGAGGAAGTCACAGCGCTAGTGTCGAGGCTTGGAATGGCATGATTTTGGTGACGTTGGGGTTCAAGGCACTGGCTTGGGGTCAGGGATGGTCGGTGGTTCCTCCATGGCAAGGCTCGATGAGGCGGGTACGTCGTCGTGGCTTGAGGTCCTGGACTTGATGTCGCAGGGCTCGAGCAGGGGCACGTCGAGGCGGAGAGGTGCAACTGGTAGATGCGGTCATGCAGCTGGGGCTTGGTAGAGGCACGGTGTCACAGAGGAGCCTCGAATAGGGCTCGGTAGTGAGACTCGGTGCGATGGCGTGGACAACACCGCTCGTCCAGTGGTGGCTCATGGTGGTCGAGGCATTGACATCGGCGCTCATCGTCATGGGTGCCGTGCAAAAGCGGCCGGCGGAGTAGCCATGGCCGGCTAGAGACAGCCTTGGCCATCCTATGGCCTGCTAGGGATGGAGGCTTGGTGCAGGGTGGCAGGTCGAGGTGGTTGCCACAACAGTCAGTGTCTAGGCCTTGGTCATGTTGTGACGAGGTCCGACGTCGGTGAGGCTACAAGAGGAGACAACGGGCAGGGCATCGAGGGGCTCGGTGTGAGCTCCTCCATGGCACAACACGGCTACAATGGTAAGGTGCTCGGCAGGAGGAAGGGCATAGCATGGATGTGGTTGGCCACTACGAGGAAGAGGAGTGGCATCGGTGGATGGAAAATGGATGAGGGCGACGGCTGTTGCGGTTTTTATAGCGGCACCGGCTAGGGTTCTCGAGGTGCTGGCATCCTTGATGTCCGTGCCCGCTCTAGGACACATGGTGCGGATCTAGGGCATGCGTGTATAGATGTCGATGCGTCGGGGTGCGCGCCCGTGGTGGCAGCGGCTGGGAGGCCAAGTGCCTGTGCGCCCGCTCTAGGGTTTGGGGGTGCAGGGGACGCGACTGGGCCTTGGGCTGGAGATAGGGGCTAGGCCTATGGGTGGAGGGAGGCCGAGGCCTGGTGGCCAAAGCGAGTTGGGCCTAGCACGGGTGAGGAGAGGGGCAGTTGGCCCAAGAAGAAGGAGAGGTGGGCTGGTTGAGAAAGGAAAAGGAAAATGGATTTTTTTCCTTTTATGAATTTTGACTCAAGGAATTTGGGAGAAATTCAAAATGGGATTTGAGAGGGATTCAAAGATATTTGAGAGGAATTCGAGGGGAGAAGGAAAAAGGATTTTCCAATTCCTTGTTAGGGAAAAGATAGGGGTCTCCCCATTTTGCTACGATGATATGAGAAATATTTGCTATGGCTTTGTGCACTCCAAACTCCAAACAAAACTCAGGCGCAAAACCAACTCAAGAACGCAAACACTCTTCTACAATCAATTCTATATGGATGCACCAAATTATTAATAAGCTCTCCTAGATTTGACTTAGATTTGACCTAGCGACTACATGATTCACACATTGTGGGAAAATTTGTTAAAAAGCTCATATTTTTGGTTGCACAAAAACCCGGGTTGTTACAGTTATGGGACCTCATATTTAGAGCCTATGACCGGGATCTTCATATGGCTTGGTACGCTGATCACATTTCCTAGCATTAGGAGGAGATAGGCATCTAGAAGAATGCCGAGAAATTGTGTGGAATGCAACTGGGATGCATTCCTTAGAACCACACACTAGTAAATTTGAACCAAAAGTTCAAAGGATTATACATTTGCAAAGTCTTGCAAATGCACTGCCAAATGCCTTCACTGATCATAAAAGAGTGACAAGGTCGCATTTACCTGCAGTAAATGCGTCGGAGAGAGTATAGGTAACCCAGAAGGTTATCAACTCTATTGTCTCCTCTGATCCTAGGAAGAGGGGGAGACCTCTAGGTGCTCGGGACAAGGGTCCACGGAGACATCCACATAGACAAAAGTCTGAGCCACTTGTATAACTTAAGGATTCAGTTGAAGAAGTTCAACATGTAGTATAGAACGTCCCTGAAGGACATCTCCCTAAAGTTGGAGCCCCTGAAGTGGCAACTCAACCTGAAGTTGAGATGGTCCATGAAGGACCCCATCCTAAAGATGGAAATCCCATTGCATCACGCGTATAATATCGCATGGGAAGATCAGAACGCCCTAGCTCGGTCGTTATGGGAAATCACGATGAGCTAGAGGATATGCATGATGAGATCGCCACTAACTATGTGGAATCAGGAGAGTTGTATGACTAAAAGACCACTATTGTCGATAAATATTTTGCCTCAAAGATTGCTGGCTCAATGGATCCGAATCTAGAACCAAAGTCCATGGAAGAGTGCCAGAAGCACTTAGATTGGGTCAAATAGAAAGCCGCAATTGAGGTAGATGTGGCAGAACCGCCTAATCTAATGCTCTCTCATGAGTACTAGTCTTCCATTAGACATTGAGCACCCAAGTGAGGACACTAAACTATGTAGTTCTGTCGAGCACACCTCGAGGGAGAACTCGAAAACTCCATATTTTTCCATCAGGATCATAAATGAGAGGGTAAGCTTACAACATTCTTAGCCATTTCTTACATCACTTTATTACAACATCAGGGTACTTAAACAAGTTGGATGCAACAGCGGGATTAAAACAATTTACATGTAAATGAGTTTATACATTTCAAGTTCATAAGTTTTATCTTGCAGCGGAAAATAAACATATGATCAGAGTTATAGCGAAAACAAAGATTAATTTAATGACATGGTGAAGTATTAACATAGTGGACATTTATATACAAGAGATACTAGCAAATTTTACATCTTTTCTTATAAAAATCTTTACTAAAGGTTATAAATAAACACTACGACCGTAGCACGAAAGGAATCCTCTCTAAGCCCACCAGGAGGTTTCCACACACAAAAGTCATCTACCATCCATCGGTCACCTGCAACAAGGGGAATAAAACCCTGAGAACTCAATTGTACTCAGCAAGACTTATCCGACAGGAGAAAGTAAAAGACTACAAGGATATGCAAGGCTATTTGGCTTGTGGGTTATTGCATCTGTGGAAGCATTACTAAACGTGCGTCCTTATATTCAATTTTATTAGCTGTCATCAATAGTTCATTAACTAACCATTCTATGTAAGCACCTAAGCTACTTTCAAGCATGTGGTAAGCAATCAGAACTATTTTACCATCTTTCATATTCCAGTTCTTACTACGATGCTAGACCATAGCCAAGTCGTACCGTCTCACAGAAATGGCGATTCGTGAATCAATGTATCCCAGTTGGGTACCCCAAAACACACGCCTCGCTTCTACCCCAGGCACAAACAAGACTAACCCATTCTACTCCTGTCAAGGGGTCCAGGTCTCCGTCCAAACTTGGACTCCAAGCTCCCAACACATGAGACCCAGTCTCAGTATGGTGCCCAGACCTCCACCTAATACCCACCCCTAAAAGCCGATCTGGAAAGAGCCAAAACCCATGACAAGAGAGTAACAAGTCTTCCCGCTCCCATAAGCAAGTATGTGCTCAGGATAATAAGTCTGTGACCTGACTACCATCCACAGCAACGAATGGTCCTCAATCGACACGGGCGGAACAAGTGCAACCCGAGCCTCACTCGATTGCCTAACCGAATCCAGATCCAAAGTACAATTCTATCCGGTCTCCAATTATCATTCATATATATTCCATGTGATAGTTATATGATAATAAGAACAATAATATATTTTCTATCTCTCGCGAGTGACAAGTAATCACTCAACTTCTACCGAAACCCTTTAGCATAGCAATCTACACAACCCTGACATACTAGTAGGACTCATAGGATAAGGATATATATATATATATATATATATGCAAGTGGTTTTCATTCAACTCCTTAAACCTTAATGTACAAGCATAAAATAAAGTGCATAATAATATGGGTTATGCACTGGGCAAGATATAACCAAGGATTAGCATTCCACCATGGCGACACGATCCGCACCACCCTTGCTGCTACTCTGGTCGGCTCAATGACCCATCGCTTTCCTATTATGATATTCATAGATACAACATAGAAAATGTAATTAACCAACGGCAACTGCGACTCTAAGCATACGATTATGACTTGCAAGCTAACGAGCTAGCTCTAATGACTAATGTATTAGTCTACTTATCCATGTCATGAAGTAAGGCTTCGTCTCTAGAAAAATGTTTTAGTTCTACAATCCCCAGGTATTTTTGGCATTTTATTGATTAAATATATATATTCAAACTTGGGCTCATTTAGCTACCCTAGCAAACTAATTATTATGGAGCTACAAAAATTACAGTGAGCACCTAATAATGTTTGGAGTTTACTATGAAAATTCCAAAACCAGCACTACTACCAATTCATCACAATAATTCCTATAAGTTGATGTTTTAGCAATATTAAATATCTCAAATTAATTAGATTACTCTTGAAAATACTATGAAACTATGTGAACAAAATATACTAGCAGATAGATCATGATTTTGAAAACCTAACAAAATTAGTTTTACAATGTTTGGTCAACTACACAAATTTTCATTGAATTTACAAGTTTGCCTTAGAAACTAAATTAGAAAATACTTACGGAAAAGGGAAAAACCAACGGCAGCCAATTCAGCTCAGCAGCTCCCTGGCCCAGTGTGAGTGCGGCTGCGTGCGCAGCAGGCCGGCCCAACAAGTGGCCCACGCCGGAAGCGCTCCGCCCGCGCGGCGTTTATGCGAAAGAGACTCTGTATTTCTAGTAAATCCACCCGAAGTCCAAACCCTATTTATATCTCTCTCTGACATTCGCGCTTAACCCCTGGGTTTCTCCCAATTCGAGCGCGTGTGCCCCTGGTGGCCCAACGCATGACGGCGCGACGCCTGCTGGCACGCGACGACCACACCAGCACCGGGAGCCCCAGATAACTCCACAAAGAAGCCGACCGCCACCCAGGGTTCCCACGGCTATACTGGGAGGTGGTTGGGGACTCGAAGGGGTATCTAAGCCTAGCCAACCAAGGTGGTGGCCGGGGCAATGCGTTTTGCGACAACGGTGAGGCCATTCATGTGATCTAGCACGGCTAACGGACTAAAGGTGGGCGAATGGGCAACAGTAGCTTACAGGGATCATGTTCGATGCAGTGGTTTCATCAAGGATGGACCAAGCGGAGCTATCCATGTATGAGTCGGTGGGGCGGCGGTGCTCCGAGACGGACACCGACGCGTCACCTCATCGCTGATGAAGATTTTGACCAAAATAAGGTGAGCACTAATACAAGAGGGTCAACCCGAGCCCTGAAACTCCATCAATTGAATCCTCACCCTAGGATTGGGACTTACCCCCAATCCACTGGTCGCAGTGGCGCCCATGGCCCACGGCGAGCAAAACGCCCAATTTCCGGTCGGTAGTGCTCGGGCGGGCTTGAGGAGGAGGGGATGCCTCATTAACTTCTTGTACTACTTTATGGCATGACGGATTAGACTGGGAGCCTGAGCTAGGGATTTAGAAGGGGATGGTGCGCTACCGCTACTACATCGAGACATGACGAGGGCACAGCTACGTGGGGACAAGGCCATGCGAGCGTAACAGAGGCGCATCGGTTAGTGAGGGGATAAAGATGGAAACCGGATAAGCAAGAGCGCCAGGCACAGCGCTTCAAGGTGACGATGGCGCATGGGCGGTAGGGCAGCGGTGGTGAGATGGTAGCGCTATGAGGCATCTGAGACAAGCGGTGACTCAGCGGGTAGGTAGAATGAGTGGCGAGATGGGTGCCATGACGATCAGACGATGACTGCTGTGGCATTGGCATGGCCCCACGCATGGCCTAGCTGGCAGCACGCACATGGTAGCCATGCAGTAGCACCACAGCAATGCCCGGACCCACTAAAGACGGCTGGGGTCGACACAGCCCGACGTGCGGCCGACAGCCAACGAGGTCGGCAAGCGGAGCAGCGGCCATGGCTAGGAGTGGCCAGGCAGCGGTGGCCTACTCGCGTGTTGATTATGGGGCTCAGGCTGAGAGAGTGGGAACAACGCCATGCACGCATTTCAAAGTAGACCAAAATCTACTTACTAATTCGACAAAAGCTCAACCAAGTCCACTAACCCAAAATCAGCACTAACGGCTAGCTAACGAAGCAATTCCTACCACCAGAGGATGACCAGAGAGGAAGATGGAGAGACGCCAAGATAGGTCCATCGCGCTGAACGGTAGTTCACGAATAGAGCGCCAACCGCATAGTTACAACATGTTTTGATGAAATTTGGGCAATTTTTAAGAAGGCCACGTGACACCCAACACAACTACAACCTACACATGCTCAAGTGCTTGCTTAGAGGCAACCAACAGTACAAGAACATGAAGTTAGTGTTTAAACAATTTTGTTAGAATTTAAATGTTAAAACGACATTGTCTACTATAATTTCTAGACTTAGAAAAGGGCAAGGTCCGGTTAGAACTAACAACCATTAGCGCTTTCGTCACAATTTTTAACATGTCTAAACCTTATTAATTTCAACCAATAAGCATTTCACACAATAGTCCATACTTCATACTAACCCATAGGAGCAAAACATTTAAGCACTATTTAACTATTTTGCTCAATATTATTCTCTAAAAATGATACTTTAACCACAATTTCAACTTCTTGCCGATTTAACGAAAAGTCCTAGTTTAAATTTAGGATTCGATTTTCGAGCTCCCAAAAGCACTAGTTAACAATGTTCACTTTCCAAAATTAAAGTTGCATTCCCATCTACACTATTTGCTCATCATTTTTACATAAGCACTTTACATACGTTATATTTTGTTTTTGTTTACAGAAATTGTTTTTCGTTTCCTGTGTTTTTTAACTTGTTAAAATTTAAAAACTTGTTCGGCTAGATTCTTCGAGTCCTTAACCTAGGTGCTAAGCAAGCTCGTAACACCAGAGGTGTTACAACCTTCCCCCCTTAAAAGAATCTCGTCCCGAGATTCGAAACAAGAATCAGAAAGGGGAAAATGCGATTACACTTCGCAGATCTACAATTTCATGGAAGATTACTCGACGTCGAATACTAAACCACATAGGGATTTAGAGATACACGGTTAAGAGCAACCTAGTACAACCAAGGCTTAATCTAGAAGTCGAGATAGATGAGGACAATGGAGAAACAACAAGATAATGATCAACCAAAACATGACGTATGTCCAACAGATCCAAAAACATGGGGGTGAGAAATCAATCATCGTAAACCCTAAGACTTAAACTAACCAGAGGTGGACTTGAACTTTGTTGACAAAAACTAGATCCCTTCTTCTCAGATTACACAATCACCTCTGACTGACGACCCTAGTTCCACGAACGACGACTGGATCTCATAGCTCTGCTTTGGATTCGAGGGGGATGAGGATGAAGGAGGAGAGCAAGGGCATCTTATAGTGGCGAATGGAGGTGGGGGCGCAGCGCACCAGGAAGTGGAGGCGAAGTGGAAGAGAATCACTGGTCGGACACAAGGCAGGGAGAGCGTCGACCATGGTGCGCTCCCAACGCAAGCTTGAGTGGAGAGAGGAAAAAGAAGGTGGGGAGGGGATTCGTGTGATGGGGAGGTGTGCAAGTGGTTGTGTCCCCAAAAGTAGAAAAAGGAGGGAGGGGGTCAGGTATGGGGATGAGGGCGTGGGTCGAGAGCCGACAGGGGTGCCAGGGAAAAGGGAAAACGCACAATGCACGAGTATGATGGATGTGGCATAATGCCATGGTCACATGAAAACGGGGTGCTAGTGGACCCTGACACTGACGGCGTCCATAGGGCACGCGACAATAGTGACCGGCGTGCATAGCATGGTCGATCTAGACATAGGGCTTGGGACATGACGTCCACTCAGGCTTTTCCAATCACTCCCGACTTCCCGAGGGCTAACTTTTCCTTGTTGCTCTTCTTTTTCCTTCCCTTCCTTGACTACAGTATGCGCCAGTCTTTTGTATGTCCTGAGATCAAGACATACGTACTTCCTCCAAAACCATGTTCTCTTGATTACTTTGAAGGAATACTATTCCATCAACCCATTATGGATTTCCTGTTAGAACACAAAGATATTTTTCCCAAGGAGAATATTTTGTTGCAAGAGTGGTACGGCGGTGTAACATGGTAAAGGTGCTTGGTCAACAACCTCGATACCAATGCGTGTCGAGCAGTGTCACTAGGTGGCAGCTATTCCACAGGGGCCCTAGTTTCGTCGCAGCACCATAAGCTGTTAACCAGGCAACTTTACCAACTTACACGTAGTGAAAGCAGTGGGGTCGTAGACCACAGAATAAGAGGAGTATTGCGAGGGAAGATTCAAACAACAAGGGTTCCTTTGATAGCAAGGGACAAGGAATTCAAATTCTAAAACATATTTAATTTAAAGAGATTCAAATGCTCTACGGGGATATCCACAATTAGTCAATATAGTGTCCTCTGTTATCCAATCATGGCTGGTTTGCTTGCAACAGACTGGTTGCTCTCTTGTGACTCGCTTGATGTCGTCTCAAGAACCCTAAGCAAGTCTAATGGAACCTAAGGGTAATTTGATGTGGGCCCCCTGTCAGCCTCCATTTTGCTACGTCAGTTCTCCACCGCCTTAGGGTTTGCATCTACGTCGTTCTTTCAAGTCGGTTTGATCCGAGGGCTTAGGATTGATGCTCCCCCCTATATATACCAGCCCCTACCACCGCCAGGGCATAACCCTAATCATTGATCAAGTCATCATCTAGAAACCCTAATCAGAGAAGAACCTCTGAGCTCCACCATATTTTAGGGCATAGCTAGCTAGGCTAGATCTAGAGGGAGGCTAGCTTCACTTGGATACTAGATCTTGTCAAGAGCGTGGCTTGGTAAAGCCCGTTGTATCCTCTTTTGTATATTTCATTATTCATATGTTTGCTACAATTGATTCGACAATGTTCTTAATATTATTCATGTTCCTAGTTATCATGTTCATCGTCTACTTTGATTATATGCTTACTATAGCTAGATTATCATTATATTCAAGCATAAGTTCATATAGCGCTCGCTCCAAGGTACAAGGGGCCAGTGGTCGACATTGTGTAAGCATGGTGCTTATACATTGTTTACCTGCGGATGCACCCTATATTCTGGGCCATGTGGTAGATCGCGGATGTGACACTCCCGTTGAGTCCTTTGTAGTCCACTCCCCGAATATAGGTCAAGTAGGATCTAGTTACGAAGGAAGTCATGCTCTGTTCTTGATCTTCCTGAGTAATATCCCTTATGTGTAGATATGAAGTTGATCTTAGCCATAACTACTAAGTGTAATTGCACTAATCATAGTATGCTTTGACTTATAATTAAGAATGACTTAGGGATTATTCCTCTAATTTCTACTTAGTCATGCTATTGCCATAGAAAGGAGTACTCTGAGTGTTCAATTATTAACTATCAATGATCCTTTATCGTTATTTATCATATACCCTGTGACTTACCCATGTTATGAGTAGAAGTTTGGTTCTGGTTTATCTCTCCATCATGTGTATAAGTTATCAATATATTCCTTTGCCCGTCCTTCCCTATGATTAAAATATAAATAACGATACCTGGAATACTCCCGAGTGAAGTGCTATAATGGTAAATTATCTGTGCGCTTGTAGATCCCTTCATATTTATATACTAGGTAGCGTGCCCGTGCATTGCTACGGGATAGCTAACAATTTATACTAAAAACATACGGATCGCACGATAAGAAAACAATACTGTAAAAATTAAATATCAACGTTAAAGTTACAGTTAATCCAAAAAGCAAAGTTTATGAAATCCTCTTGAGAAGCAGTGCAAAGAAATGTACACAATACTTGAATCCTCATGATAACCTTCGAAAGGGATCGAAGTTAGTTGGAATAATACATGTACACACATGTAATTAGATCGAAGTTTGGTAGGGTTTGGGTGCTCGGTTTAGCACAACAGGAAGGGAAGAGAAGGGATTGGCAGACCTGGTGGTGCTCCTTGTAGGATGGGAGGGAGGTGGAAGTGCGGCAGGAGCAGAGGTAAAGACACAAGCCAGATTGGGGGGAGGGACACGCGGGCGCCCTCTCGGCTTTTGTTGCCACGGGTCTTCGTCGCCGATGAAGGGCCCGATGAAGATCTGGCGACGCAGATGTGGGCGAGCCAGATCAGGGACGCAGATACGGACACCGACATGGATGCTGGTGGTCCTCGGTGGCGGTAGTCTGGCTCCCTGGTCACGTGGAGGTTGCAGGTGTTGGTGAGGGCGGTCAGCGGAGGGGTACTGCGGGGAGGATTGGAGGAGAGCGGGGAGGAGATAGCACGGGCAGGCACGGGCGGCTGCGGCACGGCCAGCTGCAAAAGACATGAAATGTGGCATTGATGTGATTCTATTTAGCCAATTATTATCAAACACTAATACAGCTTCTTGAAGAAAAAATAAATAAGGTTATGACATGCATAATTGGAAAGAATGTATCAATGAAGCAACATAAGAAGCTTGCCACTCATGTAACAGAAGGTTGCTTATTTCTAACCATCAATAAATGAAAGGATAACCTACTTGTCATTATTTATCACAACATCAAACAGAATTTAACAGTTATTTATGTCTGCATTACTTGTCGTAGAGCTTACTATAGCAACAAACGATCACAAATTTACAATATTATTGTTCCAGATACTGCTAGGATTGCAACAAGAAATATGAAACACAGCATGAAGTTGATCAATGGCAGTGAAAAAAGATTAATTTTATGGAATTACATCCTTATATGAATGAATCAAATTGGGAGTTTCCAAGCACCAAGCAATGTCGAAGTAGAATACCACCCTTGGACTACAAAAACCATGTCAGGTTTCAAAAAACAAAAAGGCATCAAAATCAGCACAAGAAACACACATTTATGAAAATGCACATAGATTCCATGTTACATCTAAGAGCCAGCCCTCTCTGTTCTACTCTTTGATCTCCATTACCTTCAGAAAACAACTAAGATTAAGAACCAGGGACGGCATAAGCGGAGCACTTTTGCAAAGATGGAAGGGCCATAAGCTAATATGACTTCCTGACCTCATAACTAACTAATACTAATTGCTGTAATCAAGGAGTGAGTTATGTCTGGCTTGATAATTGTCTTGCCAGTAATCAATAGAAAATAATTACCTAATTGATTGCAATATCAAGAAATAAAAGCCAGTTAAACAAAAACCTATTGTTCAGGTGGCAAGGGCACCAAATATTGTGGGCTTATGCGTTTGACAGTCCACTCGATCCAGGCACCTGTTAAGAAGATACACACGGTATTATGAAGAATGAAACGTATGCTCCACAGCTCAGAAGGGAATATTAATAAACTGCTAAAAAGGCAATCGACATGTAAAATCCCTCAAAAGAAATTTTCTTGCCATAGTAAGAAGTAGATTTTTAAGTTGCCTAATTCACCCCCTCCTCTTAGGCATCATGGTCCCTTACACAAGCAATGGAAGGGCAATGGTGGGGCGGCCACTGGGGCGCTCGATGACAACGACCGTGACTATGAGCGCCATGCCATGGGGACGGTGCACTGGCACCAATGCGCGAGCGCCAGCGGTTGCCCGATCGCGGCAGGGGGTGGCGGGGTTTGGCAAGCGCGAGCAATCGCCTCTCTTCCCTTCCCCAACACGCGACAATGGAGGCAGTGAGCGATCGCCTCTCTTCCCTTTCCTGGCAGGAGTTTGATGGGCGGCAGCAGTGTTGGCGGTGCTTGAGGGCACCGACAACGAGGCCTAGCTTAAGGGCACGGGAAGACGGTCCCAGCTGATGCTCTGGTTCAAGGTGTTGAATTTCTCCTGCTGTGGTTGTGCCAATGCTTCATTAGGGGCACAATGTTGTGATGTCATAAGAAGGAATTGTTTGAAAAGGGCATTGAGAAATTTGTTTCAAGCATGGCATATAAGAACTGAAGAGTATCAATTTATATTTTGGAATCTCACAAGGGATGTCAGTGCTCCGGTTCACTTTTTCAAGACAAATGTTTATATATGAGTAAATCATGGCTAGTTAGTAAAACACCTCTACAATTCAGTAAATTACATTGGTTCATATTCTTGTCGCTTTCAGCATAGAAAAAAAATAGTAATAAAGAATTAGGAAAATGCTGCTAATTAAGCTACACTGGGGCCAAATTAGAATAGAACACATAATTTCTGCAGTGGTGGCGCTGTATTTTAGGGTCATATAATTTATTTATGTTCCATGCATGTGTGCAAATAGTACATTATCTGTGCGCTCTAGCCTCTTTTTATTGTATAAAAAAAGGTGCTGTAGACTTTTAAATAACATAGCCCTCAGGATCCTTGTTCATGATCTTCATCAAGAAATCATTTGCATCGAAATTATTGTCACTGAACTGTGGTACTCAACCTGCACATGGCGAGAACAATGTAACTAAAGGCCAGCCAGTCCAAAATTATGAAACAAATAAATGAACATCATGAAAAGAAAACGTGTCAACATCATGATATACACAGATCCGAAAATCATGAGAATCGTTTGATAAGTTACTACTCAAAACATCACTAACAAAGTTATAATTGGCTACATCTAAAGTTCAAGATGAGAATTCAAACATCATGTAGCTCCCTGATCTGTTGGCATGGAGGTCACCTATAGTTCAGAAAACTATAGTTCTTCACTATTGTATCGGTACGATGAATAATTTGCACCGGAAACAGTAAAGAACCAAAATGATCTATGGTTTCCAAACCTGCTTGATGATCTTCTGTGTGACATCGGCCAGACTTGAGCCCTTGGGGTTGGGGTAGCCACTGATGCCTGTAGCTCCGGGGATCTCGCCATGTCCAAAGTCCTACAGGAAGCACGTGGGCTCCGTCTCAGCAAAGAAGTTCCGGTCCACGTCCAGCCCACCGCCACTGCTTGAAAGTTGCAAGAACGGAGAGAGTAGTAGCCTGCGACCGTCAAATCATGTGGCTCTGCTCATGTCTGCAATGGAGTCGTCTCCTCATGCAGGAGACGTTGCGAGCAGCAGTACACTCGCTGAGCGAGGGGAGTCGATGCACGCGTTGATATTAGCGACAAATAAAAGTCAAAAAGACTAATTAATACCATTTACTTATATTACAAAATATTGATATTATATATAAAAGGACCAGTAGTTACCTTCGTTGATCTGGTTTGTCAAGTCTTTAAATAGTGTGCGGCAACCGTAATTTTCAACGGGTTCTATGTACCTAAGAATGACTAAAACATAAAAAGATGAATCAGGTCTGAAGCTTCTCGATATCTTAAGAAACTTTTCCAACCCCGAAACTTTAAGATATGCAGCATGCCTGTCTTTTTACTGTTTTTGGTAGCAATAGGAATATCTGGAATGAAGTCATTTCCTGTTAAGAAACAAATAAATATGGAATCATCTATAAGCTTCTCGATATCTGTTTTGACAACTGGGTTTGGTATCCTCAAATCAAGCTCCAGGTACTCCCTTTGAACCCATATTATGATAAAAAACTGCAAGAAGGTGGTGTTATAAAAAAAATTCAAAAATAGAAAGACCCTGTTATCATCTCAGAGGAACAAACCTGATAAGGTTTCTTGGGAGACTGTCCCTAGGAGTTGTTTCAGTTACTCATGGGAACCATCCTCTACATTTTCTTGAGGAATCTACATTTTTGAACGGTTCACACTTGTTCAAGTTAACAAAAGGAGTATCCTGAACTCAACATTTACAAAATTCTACAACTACATTTAACATCAATACACTGTTGCTTGCTAAATGTAGTTAAATAAATGTGGTTTGCCAAAAACCATCATAGTATGGATGAATCCAGGAGTTGACACCGAGGATGGATTAATAGACTTCACGCAAAATCGAAAAGTGAAGTTCATTTGATGCCAAAGCGAGCATTATTAGGTACGCATCCTGTACTAATATTCAGTGTGTAAAAGAGACACAAAAAAGAGAACAATTAGAAGATCAGTGATGTAGAAAATTATTCAAATATTTAGTTAGTCCAGATACCAATCCATACAAGCAGTGCCTTGTGTTTGGATCATAGTTCTCCTACTGCACATTGCACTCTTGTAGCGCATTAGTAGATATCTAGTGTAAGCAGCTGTCATCACGCATCAGCCAACTTCAATAATAAGCATATCAGTTAGAAATATATTTGCATAGCTCCGAAAGACCTTAACATTTCATGGCTTTATTTCAGGAAGCTATGAAGACAGTAAAATTCCTGACAATACTATATTCAAAACTGAAACAACACTATGTCTGATTAAGAATTTAAGAAGCTGAGATCACACTAGCAAATTTTTCAAAAAAAAGTATGCTACCATTATAGATACCTATGTCTGATTAATCTCTATGAAAAAAGATCGTGCACATCAAAATAGTAATTGATAATAATATGGCCTGACTGAAACTTACATAAAAGAAAAAGTCTACATAAACATTCATTTAATTAGAACCACATATAATTCTCCCTTGCTTTCTTAGTTCTCCAGAATTTTAAAAATTGAGTAACATAAATTGCCCGTGCTAACAAAAATTGAGTAACACAATATTTTAACCAAATTCGATCAAGGTACATTGAAAATGCAAAGTGCTTCTTACAGTTTAGACCTTACCTTCGAACTAATTGGTCGTTCCTAAGTTTGTAGGCTCCAAGGAAGTATCAGAATGCTTTTCAGACAGGAATGGTTGAAAAAATAAAGTTAAATATATTTCTTTAAATACATCTATGCATAGTGCTCGCAGTTTCTAACAAACTAATTATGCAATGTTATGTCTCCCACATGCAACTACATTAGTTAAAAGAACTGCAAAGATGCCTCCAGGTGACCTAAATGGGTTTAAAATAAAATTAATTTCTCCAGTACCTTTTACCTGTAATTTCACAGTGACTCTTTCTTGTGCTTATGCGCCAAGGCCAGCTCTAATCTATTGTGCTCTGCCTTTCATTTTGTCCATATATGTATTTGATTCCACGCCACCCAAGCACCTGCAGTTCCGCACAATCCAATCAGGCTCCATCCATCCAAGCATATTCTTTATACGGAAGCAGCAATTAATTAACTATAAGCCACCAGGGCAACAAATCAGAAGCAAAATGAATGAATAGAAAACCGACAGATTGGATTAGATTTTCGTCCATGGAGAAATCAACTACACCCCAAGCGGACGGATTTAGGAGCTACGGGGAGGGAGGGAGAGAGAACGGACCTAGATCTAGATCGCACAGCAGGGATGGAGATCCGCGGCGGCGGGGATGGTGGCCGCCGCGCTCCGAGCCCACACCACACTCCCCGTCCCGCACGCCCCCGGGTGTGGTCGCGCGCCCTCCGGCACGCCGCCAGGGTGTGGCCGCACGCCCGCAGGGGCTCCCATGCTCTGTCACCATTTTTCGCTCTCCTTCTCATGGATGATTGAAACCCTAGCGACTGTGCCTTCACATCGGTGGGGGATTGGATCTAAGGCGAAGGCACTCCATCGCCTGGTGGCTGGTGGCCTGGTGTCGCCCTCGCTTGGGTGGCCAGTGGCGGCCTGGAAGGCGCCCTTGCCCTGCATGGTGCCCGACACCCTTGCCCTGGTGGCTTGCCTCGCTCGCGTTGGACTTGCTGGCCTTCTCGGAGCTCCCGCCTACGGCAAGCGCCTCCACCTCAGCCGTGCTGACCCGCCGACGGTGGCACGAGTGTGGAAGCACGCGAGAGGAGAGGGCGACAGTGGTGCGGGGTGCGGGGATCGGGATGGGGAGCGGCACGCACTATGGCGGCCCATGGGATCAGCGAGGACGACGGCGTAGAGGTAGGGTGGGGATGGATCCATCGCAGGGGGGTGCGGTGATTGCGGCTTTCCGTTTTTAGAGCGACTTGCGCGTGGACGGGAGGCGGGGATCGCAGGGGGAGAGGCAAACCCAAAATGAATGTCGCACCAAAAAGTGTCCACACTTTGTTCTTTTTAGTTGTAGGAGATATTCTTTTTAGTCACAATAAAATACTTAAAGTACTACTTAGTTCCATTCTAGAAGTGACACTAGGTAGTATCAACAAGCATTTTTGGCATCATAGCTAGGGATGACAACTTAGCAAAAGTGATGTTAAGAAATGTCAACAAACATTAGGTGGCTACTTAAACAATTGACTAGTTAATAAATACCAACAAGCATTTCTGGCGCCGTTGCCGGGGAAGGTAGCTAGCCAAATGGAATATTGATAAACTGTTACTTATTGATGTGATCGAGAAAACCATTCACCCCTGCTCAAGTAGGATTACCCTTGTTCTGTCTACTTTTATATCTTATGTAGGGTAATGTATGACTGGTTTTGACCTTCTAACAAACTATGTTGAAAATCTAGAAGCACTACTTAGGAGAACCCGCAACATAGTTTTCAAAGCCATGGCTAACAAGACTCTCTGTGAATTCTCTGCTCCAACTACGGCCAACATCCGTACTGGACCCGCGATCAACATTGGAGACAATGCTTTTGAGCTCAAGCTAGCTCTCATCAACATGGTGCAAGCTAGCCAGTTTTGTGAAAAGGCACATGAAGATGTGAGTGCTCATCTCCAACACTTCCTGGAGATCTGCAGCACTTTCACCATCAAAGGAGTTACTAGAGATGCCATTTTACTTCGCCTCTTCCCATTTTCACTTCTAGGGAAGGCGAAGCAATGGTTCTACGCCAACAAAGATAGAAATACTATATGGGAGAATTGCTCCACTGCCTTCCTAGCAAAATTCTTTTCCACAGGAAAGACCAACGCCCTGCTTGGAAGAATTTCAAGTTTTCAGCAGCAACATGATGAATCTGTCCCTGAGGCATGGGAATGCTTCCAGGACTACATATCAGAATATCCTCATCATGGGATGGAGGATTGGCTACTCATGCAGACTTTCTACCATGGGTTGACAAACAACACCTGTGAGAATATGGATGCCGCTGCTAGAGGTGCATTTTTATCACTCATAATCGCACAAGCAATAGCTCTCATGGAGAAGATGGTTTCCAACCAAGGTTGGAATGAAGAATGTCTTCAAACCCACAAGAGAGGTGGAGGTATGCATCAACTCAAGGAGGTAGACATAATATCTACCAAGATGGATATGCTGATGAAAAAGCTTGAAGAGCGAGCCAATGAAAAGAAAGAAGTCATGCACGTTCATGATTCCCGCATGACATGTGAAGAATGTGGAAACACTGGGCATTCAGGAAACAATTGCTCTGAAACCCACGAGGATGTGAACTTCATCAACAACAACAATTATCATCCTCAACAGAATCAAGGATGGAATTAGCAACAGAGGCCCAACTACCAAGGTAATTACCAAGGTAACTATTAAGGTAATAATTACAACAATTTCAATAACCAACCATCTTTGAGAGATTTAGTTTCTGGGCAAGCTAAAATAATGGAGGGCTTATCTAGAAAATTAGCTTCCAATAATAAAATCTTAGAAAACATAAATAATAGAATGGATAGCTTCTCCTCAGCCATTAAAAACCAGCATAGCTTTAATAAAATGATAGAATCACAAATAGCTCAGCTGGCGGCTACTGTTCCTTCAACCGATAAAGGTAAGATTCTGGGGCAACCGGAAGATCTCGAAACTACAAATCTTGTTGATATTCACAATGCTGCAGGATGCTACATAGAACAATCGACAGGAAGATGGGAGGATTATTCCTTGCCCATCAAGAAAGGAGATCCAGGAAGACATATCATCCCCATAGCCATTGGATCTCACATATTCCAAGAAGTTGTTTGCGACTTCAGAGCAAGTGTTAACATCATGCCAAAGATAATCTATGATAAAATTAATGGAGATACTTTGTTGTACACAAACATGCGTTTGTAGCTTATAGATCAGTCACTCTGATACCCCAAGGGAATTCTTGAAGACATCTATGTACGAGTTGGACAATCGTACGCACCCGTAGACTTTGTGGTTTTAGAAACAGGTGGAGATGTAAGGGCACCCATTATCTTGGGCTGACCTTTCCTAAGCACCATAAAAACCATCATCTACGCGGACAGTGCTAAGATCTGCTTCATAAAAAGGATAAGTTCACTTTTAAGAATCGTATACATCACTCTCCTAGTCATCCACAGATGGCGTATCTACCCGAAGAGACAACAATGAGCAAGAAGAGAAACAACTGAAGAAGGAAGAACAGGGCTAGGCAGCCAAGAGATGAATCAGTCATGATGATCAACACACTTCGATTAGAGTACGACAACCTTCTTTCTTCATCATTCCTTACCAAGAAGGAAGACCCTGGATCGAGTACCAACGATCGAGTGTACAATTGGACAAAGAATCTTTCACAACACCTTCTGCGACATTAGATCAGGTGTTAACATAATGTCTAAGGTAATATATGACTATTTGTTTGGTGATGAACCTTTGTTCCCTACATATATGCAATTGCAGACGGCGGGCCAAACAATCCAATTTCTGGAGGAAATAGCAAAAGACATCATGGTAAAGATACAAGACTACTATGTCCCTACCGACTTCATGATTCTTGACATGGGAGAAGAAGAAGACGACGTAGCTATCATCCTTGGAAGACCGTTCCTCAACACTACCAACACGATCATCTACATTGGATCAGGACAAATCCACTTCCAATTTCCAGGACAAAAGGTACTATGTTATTTCAATAGTTCTACAACTTATGAGCAAGCAAAGAAGATCTGTCCCAAGAGGAGACGCCGATCAAACCAACGCTAGAAGAATCAACTCCAAAAGAATAAGGAAGAAGAGGAAGCTATGAAGGATGAATCTACTACTATGGCAAAATCAAGTCCACAGACCAAGCAGGTCTAGAAGGAAAAGGTGGCAACATCACTAGAGTCACCATCATAAGAGGTGCAACCATCAAGGTCTCCATCTTTGGGACCGACAAATGCACCCGAAGAATGATCAAGACTGGAGAAGAGTCCTGTCTAGAAGACTTAAAAATTCGAACCCTCGTAGAAAGGTAAAATCGGTAGTTATCCATGTTTACCCTTTCGTATTACATAAATTATTTTTGCTTTAGCATATTTACTTTCCTGCATTAGCATTGCATTTAGAAAATAAAATAAAAATTTCATTATTGCATAAAAATCCTAAGCCCCATTTGAATAATATTTATGGTGTGTAAAAACCGCAAGAATATTAACCGTGGTGGCATAAAAAATAATAAAATATAAAAATACCATGCATACATTATAAAATCCAAAAAAATAATTAGAAAGACATCCTACTAAAATTGTGCCAAATCAAAAATCTTTCTAACTCCAAGAACGACTAACCCATGGATGGCTGACCGCGAACCCTGTAATCCTAATCCATTCCACGAGTTTTGTTGTTCTTGTTGAAGTTTTTACAGGATGATCATGAGCAAGTTCACCGGGTCATCTTCATCTCATTCCACTAGGAGTACATCCTCCCGAGCAGGCTCCAACATGCTAGAGCCGTTGTATAAGAGGAACCCAACCTCCTAATGGACCAGAAGGACATCTGTTGGCAAAATCGCTCTAAGAAGTACAAGTTTGAGCAACCATGCTATCGGTACAGAAAGTGACCAACTAGTGAATATTTGTAGTTTTGCTGTACGTTGTGATCGGAGGTGGCCTAGCACTCAATGACACAGGACTTATACTAGTTCAGGCAACGTGCCCTACGTCCAGTTTGGGTCGGTCAGTGACTTTATTCCTAAGCCCAGGTGCTCGAAGTCTGTAGTGGGGTTACAAACGAGAAGGAGAAAGGTGGGGTGTACGAGAGGCCTGGTCGGGTCCAACCAGAAGGGCCGAGGGTGACCGGAACTCCGCTACGAGCTAGGTGTTCAAGCGTGTGCTTGAGGGGTGGTGAGTTATCGATCTAGTGAATCTTAACTTGAAGAAGTCGACCTCTTTCGTTGGAGGGAGCGCATCCCCTTTTATAGATAAAGGGGATGGCTTTACAGGTGAGAGGGAGAGAGTACGGATGTTTTTAAGCCTTGTTGCCCACGCCGATGAGGGTAGCGATGATGGTAGGCGCCCACAATACTGTTGATGTCACTGTAGAATGTCAGGTGCACATGGGAGGTTGCGTTGGCTTCTTCAGGAAGGGTGGATGCTGGTACCTGCAAAATACTGTTGGTATGTGAGGAGCCATATCGCGTGTACCAGGTATGGTGAATCCTGGCGCCCACAGTACTATCGATGCCCAGAGGCATGTGGGGGATTTTTGCCGTACGGGAGTCACAACGCGCCTACAACATTGTAGATACAAATGTCGACGCCTACAATACTGTTTGTATCAGGGTGCTTATGGGGCACTGTTCCCACAGGCGTACAGGGTATGGTCCCGGTATCATGGTTTGACTTTGTGACCTGCCTTCTCCGTTTGCCCCTGGTCCCTTCTGTAACACCCCAGGTGTTTGGCTTCCACAATTGCACTTGCATTTCATAAACATGAGCATCATTCATCCATTTATGAGTTCATATTGCATGAAACATGCTCTTGAAACATTGTAACATATGGTCATGTATCATGTATGTTTGTTTATGAAATGAATAGGGTGCAACACTCAAGTGCAACATATACAACACACTTTAGTGAAACATGGTTAGTTAGTACTATGCAACAAGATCATGAAACATGTGAAACATGACTATGAAACAATGGTAACATTTCATGTGTTTTTCATTGTTTCAGTACATACCTTACTTGATTCTTGTGTGACCAAGGTATGGTGTGGCTAAATATCATTCTAAGAACCTTAGTGATACTTAGAATGTCATTAGGAACAATGTTCATGTTGATCATTTTGCCTAATTAGGTTTCCAAGTCATGGTTGACCAATTTGGACCCCTAGAGCTCCTATGTTTGACTGTTTAAAAAGTGTAGCTTAGGATGTTTGCATGTCTGAGCAACCTAAAGCAAAGTTGTAGAGAATTATATGTGGAACAAAAGTTATTTTGTGACAAACTCATGAAAATGTGCACAACATGCTCAAAGGGGTCCCACAAGCCAGTTTTGGGGTTGGATTCAACACTTAGAATTTTTCTAAGTATGAAACTGAGTTTTCAGTTTCATGAACTCGACTTTGGCATGATTTTACTCTCCATCCTTTACAAATTAGACTTTGGTCTCTAAATAAGTTTTGTAGCTGGCACATAGGTCTTCAACTTTTGTTTAGGGAGTTTGCGCTAATGATCAAAGGATTCGGAAATCCATCGTCTCCAAATGGCGCTGTCAGTCGGCTTCATCAGGCCTGATGGCCGTTCTGACCGACCGGTCATGGCCGACCGTGGCCAGGAGGTTGCCGCCGCGTGGCCGCCACGCGCCTTGCTCGTTCTGACCGCGCCGCGCGCTGGTCGGCTTGAAGTGGACGACGCCTGCTGCCTCTCCACTCACCCGCACGCGCTCTGCCTTCCCCATTCACAGCCGAAGCACTGCAGCGCACCGCCGACACCATCAGCCCGCTGAGCTCGCTTGAGCTCGCCGCGGCACCACAGCCACCACCGTCCCGCCCAAAGCTCTGCGAGCACCCCCGAACCGAGCCGCCACTCTCTCTGAACCAGACAAGCTCTAGGTAAGCGGCATTGCCGAACCGCGCACCACCGTGACATGGCCGCCATGGTCGCCACCGGTGACCTCCCGTGGCCACGCTTGAGCACTTCACCTCAGCCTTTAGCGGTAGCATAGATAGGTCCGTCGTGATCCTTGGAAGCTTACGCGCGCCTTGTCCGGTCACCGAATGCCGGGGTTCGCCGGAGCTCCGCCATGCGCCATGGCCGAGCCGCCGTGCGCCATGGCCGGCGTGCTTAAGGGCCGCTAGGGTCTAGGCTTAGGGTATCAATCGACGCGGGGTAGCTTGGGGGAAATGCCGGTGCCTTCGGTTTTGCCGGAGTCCTCGTCGTCGGCGAGCTCCACCGGTCCCCGTCGAGCGAACCGCCGTGGTCTAGTTTTTTATATCGCTGACGTGTGGGCCAGCTGACTTGTGGACCCCGCCTGTCAGTCACTATGAATAGAAAGCCAGTTCAATTATTTCTAGTTTTTGTGCTGTTTTGTAAATTTTGTAACTCCAAATTGGTAGATCCAAATTGGGTGGTTCCAATTTTGTTAGACTCACCGTGAGGTCTAGTATTTAATAAAAATATGTCTTGAGCACATTATGTATAAATTTTGGATGAATTAAATAGGAACTTGAAAAGTGTTTTTGAATGCATGCAAACTTGTTTAAATCATATCTTGAGTTTCTGTGATCCAAAAATTATGAAATTTTGTGGGTAAGCTAGTCTTGTATATTAGAAGCTCTGGTTAAAATTTGAGAGTCATTGCATATGTAGTTTTTGAGTTATAGATTTTCCTTTTATCACTGGTAGATACTTGGGTGAATTTTTGTAAATTATCTATGAATCCAATGACCATGAAATTTGTTGGAGAGTGTCCTAGTACCTTAAGGATGCAAGGAAAAATATGAAATCTGTTGCTTGACACTTTTCACTAAGGTTTCCTAATTATGCCATTTTAAGCCATTCTGCCTTACCATTTTTGTGTAGGTTGTTATACTTACTCAAATGGTGTGAAATTTTTATGGTAGTCTACTTAGAGCATGTAGTGTCTACTGTAATTTTTGTAGAATTAATGGGGCAGTTTTCATATATGTTTACTATTTCCCCTAATTAATTAAATAAATTAAGAAAGGTATTAAAAGAAATGTTTTGGTGATGGACACCCTACTTTCTGGTGTTCTTGTGATAGGTGTGATATGTCAGTAAAGTTGGTTTTGTCCAATTAAGCGTTTATATCATAAGTTAACAATTATTTGTTTGCATCATGTCCCTCTGGACAGATCTGGGGACTTTGGAAGGTTCCCCATGATAATTTGGTTTTATGTGATTGTGATGAATACAAAAGTTGTAGATAACTTATATATCTAGCTCCTATCAAAATTTGAGGGCATTTGGCCCTGTAGTTTAGAAACTACAGCTATTTAAAGTTAGGTTCCAGTTTTGTTTACTCTCTGCCTTGTGAGGACAGGGTTCTGTTGATTTATAAATTCAACTTGGTAAAGTGTTGAATCATGCTTTGAGGTCTAAAAATGAATTGTAGACAATTTCATAAGATTTCCAGATTGTCTTGTTTCATGTCATTTGGAATAATAAATCTCTAGTTATGGCTAGTTTACTGCACCGCTACATAGTATTCATTTTGCTGAAATACAAATGCTTGAGTGTATGTTGTTGCAAGGTTCTCGTTGATTATTTAGGGGTTATCCTAACTTGAGAATATGCTTAGGTGCAGGTGCTAGGTCATTAACTGAAGATGAGCAATTATACATTAGGTTGTATAAACTTGGTAAGTAAAGTGATTTGAATAGGGCTTAAGTTGGAATATGCAAACTACAATGAACATGTGAATTCCCGAGCATCCACGACATTCGTTCATGTGCATCCATGATATTTATCTTGCGATTCATGCAATAGGTGTGCGGAGGGAGTGACATTGCTGGAGTTCGAGGGAGCCAACCAGGAGGAGGAACCCGAGGTGCAGGAAGTCGACGAAGCGATGCGCCATGGAGGATTTGCCCGAGAGTGCCACGACCACCAGCCTTCCTCGTTCACGAAAGGCAAGCCACGGAGCATATTAAGCCTCCCATGTTTTTACAAATACTTTGAGTACCTTTTATTGTTGATGATGCATTAAGTATAGGAATTGGTTGGAACCAATTGCTGCATTATATATCCTTCCTTGTCTAGATATCGCACTGGAATCCTATTTAAGTTCAGGAACGGGTTAAATGCTTAGCCATGCTTAGTGCGGTAGAAGTCGGTGATTTCGTCACCTGCGAGCTTTAGGATGAGGTGGATCACGGTTGGCTATATTTGCTATCGTGGAAAAGAACCATGTGATTAATGAATTAAGACCGGCGGAGTCTTGTGTAGGTTTGAACATAGTGACTCCGTCTCGAAGTCGTTTAAGGACCGACAATCTGTTGACGTCCTCATGTCTTGTTGACGCATGACCTAACACTTAGGCTGGCGGATAAGTCGTTCCGACCATGAAGCCTAGTAGCTCGACTCGGCGGGACGCGCAAAGTGGCGGCATTCTAGAGGTAGTAAGGATGTGCGGAGAGCTATTTGCATAAGTCCAAGGCGGGTTAGAGTCCCGAACAACCTTGGCAGAGTGGTTCTCTGAGAATGTCGATCTGATCAGACTCATGATTCCTAAATCGTACCAAAGGTGACTTGTTTGCGACTCCGACAGGAGAAGCAGGGTTTGTGTTTAGGAATACCCCTCCAGCTGGATAGGAATCGATTCGAATCGCCGTCTCTCCCGGATAGTGAGAACTTGACTGAGCATCGGCAACGTAGATTCAATTAATTTGACGATATGGTTAAATGGATGATGATGATAAGGTTGCCACAATGAATACCTGATATGGTTATTAATGTTTGCACCCTAATAAAATGATTGCTTAGTACAGGTGCTAATATAGTTGACAGGTTAATGGCTAAAAAGTCACTGCTAGTCCAGGCTAAGATTTGATCATTATTACTTATGCTTTTCTGCAAAAAGAAAGTGTCAGCCAGATCCACTACATTAAGCTATGCATAATCCTTGGTGTCATTTATTTTGGTTTTTGGCAGGTAAGTCTAGCTGAGTACATTCCCGTACTCAGGGTTTATTCCCTCTTGTTGCAGATGACCTTCTATATCAGGGATTCTGTAAGTATTGTCTCCACCCGGCGGGTGATGAAGACTAGATCATGGGCATGATCTCTGTTCTCTTATCTGAATGCTTTTGCGGGTCGTGATCAGCAAACCAGTATGTGTATTTGAACTCGAGTGTGTGAGTTAAACTATTTGCTTCCGCATGTTTTACAAGACTTGTTTTGTAATAACAATGACTCTGTGATGATGTAATCTATTTGCGAACGTCTGCGAAATGTTGTAACGTACGATATGTTATGTTGAATTACTGTGATCTTGGTTGTATGCAAGTTGGTTTGAAATCCTTCGAGATTTCAGTTGACTACCGGGTTTATATGGGCTCAAGTTCGAGAATTTGATCGTTTCGGCGATTGTTTTTGTACTTGTGCTCTTATAAATTGGTCGGTTCTGTGACAGCTGGCATCAGAGCTAGATTCAACATTAAACATGTCTTACGGCTATTTAAAACAAAAGCTTTTGTTGTAAAAACGGTTTTCCAACTTATAGTTATATATAAGTGTTCAAAAAACAAAATTTTTATGGTATACTAGTGATCACATCCTTGATAGCCCACTTAAGGACTTCTAGGTGGCTTATATATAATTACTAACTTGGGGGAATTGATTGTTTCTATTTCGTCGTCCATGCGGCGTGATATTGTATGGATGCTGTTCGTTTGAATGGTAATGTATGGATCAATTGCCTCTACGCTAAGGTAAGTGTGAGTTGTGAGAGCATGACCGTCCAACCGTCGGTCTAGGGGAGAGCTAGTTGTGGTTACTGGAGTATTTACATGTTGTATACATGTATATATGAAGGTACTTAATTGTGGGTACATTTGTCGGGTAGTTTGGATCTCGAAGTATATATATCGGGGGATGTATATATGGAGAGTATCTTAGTTACTGCTTGTGTAATTAGCATTATATCTTGTTGGGTTGGGCTGCAATGAAGTTTCTGTAGGTACGCTAACAACGCACCGTGTAGATCGACTAGTTACCGCTAATTGAGAGAACGTATGTATGCCACCGTATATTCCGCTAAAGCTTAAATTTTAATAGGTTTGTGAGGACGTACGGAATGAGCATGCATCATATTCACTCATGTCATTCATATTGCATTACCCTCCCTTATAATTGCTTATACCTCTCGCCAACTTCGGAAGCATGAAGTGAATTATCCAATGCATGACTTAGAACTCGCTGCAGTTGTTCATGCCTTGAAGGCCTGGAGACATTATTTACTTAGCAATGTGTGCAACATCTATACTGATCATAAAAGTCTCAAGTACATCTTCACTCAACCTGAGTTGAATATGCGTCAGAGAAGATGGCTCGAGTTGATCAAGGATTATAACCTCCAAGTGCACTATCACCCTGGCAAGGCAAATGTCGTAGCAGATGCCTTAAGTAGGAAGTCTCATTGCCACTCTTTGATTGAAAGTGATGTCCATTTGTCGAAGCTCCTTCATCCTGCAGTCCTTCACAACATCACTGTCAGTTGTACTCTACAGAGTCGAATTATCGAGCTACAGAAGACGGATGCAGGTGTGTTTCACATCAAGCGCAAGATGAAAGAGCAAGAAACCAAACATTTTCGAGTTGATGAGGAAGGCGTGTTATGGTTCAAGGATAGGTTGGTAGTTCCGAAGGATAGAGAGCTTAGAAATCAAATCATATCTGAAGCTCATTCCTCTAAATTATCTATTCATCCTGGTAGTAGCAAAATATATCATGATTTGAAGCCTCGATTTTGGTGGACCAAAATGAAGAAAGAAATCGCCGCTTATGTGGCTAGGTGTGACACTTGTTGTCGAGTCAAGGCTGTGCACATGAAAGCTGGATTTCTTCAGCCACTCTCGATTCCAGGTTGGAAATGGGAAGAGATAAGTATGGATTTTATTGTTGGACTCCCTACTACTCAGAGGAACTTTAACTCTATTTGAGTGATTGTAGACCGTCTAACCAAATCAGCACACTTCATTCCTGTCCGTATAGACTTTCATCCCACTGACTATGCGGAGTTGTACTTTAACCAGATAGTCCGACTTCATGGGATCCCTCGTACTATTGTCTCGGATAGAGGACCACAGTTCACTGCTCGCTTTTGGGAGCACTTACACGGATTATTAGGAACTAAGCTAGTAAGAAGTTCTACCTATCATCCGCAAACCAATGGGTAAACTGAACGAGTGAATCAAATCTTAGAAGATATGTTGAGAGCATGTGTCATCTCCGCTAAGGGCTCATGGGAAAAATGGTTACCCCTAGCTGAATTCTCGTACAATAACAGTTATCAAGAGAGTATAAAGATGACACCATTTGAAGCTTTGTATGGTCGGAAGTGTAGAACTCCGTTGAACTGGGTAGAAGCCGGTGAAAGGAGATATTATGGAATTGATTTTGTTCAAGAAGCCGAAGAACAAGTCCGTACTATCCAAACTCACATGGCTGCAGCTGAAGCTAGGCAGAAAAGTTATGCTGATCGACGTAGAAAACCTATTGAGTTCGAAGTTGGAGACTTCGTTTATCTGAAGGTCTCACCTATGAAAAGTGTCCAACGCTTCGGTGTGAAGCGAACGCTTGCGCCGAGATATGTTGGTCCGTTTGAAATTATTGGACAAAGTGGTAAAGTGGCGTATAAGATTCAATTACCTCCTGAGATGAGTGCTATCTTCAATGTCTTTCATGTATCCCAATTGAAGAAATGTCTTCGCGTCCCTGAAGAGAGAGTTCCATTGGGGGATATCGAGTTAAAATATGATTTGACCTTTGAAGAAAAGCCGGTTCGAGTGATTGACACTCGTGAGCGAGTGACTCGGAGTCGGGTGGTCAAGTTCTACAAAGTCATGTGGAGTAATCAGGGTAGTGAACGCGATGCAACGTGGGAAAGGGAAGATTATTTGAGGGATGGTTATAAGGAATTCTATCAACAATGGTACGCTTTTCAAATCTCGGGATGAGATTTTTATAAGGGGGGGAGGGCTGTAACACCCCAGGTGTTTGGCTTCCACAATTGCACTTGCATTTCATAAACATGAGCATCATTCATCCATTTATGAGTTCATATTGCATGAAACATGCTCTTGAAACATTGTAACATATGGTCATGTATCATGTATGTTTGTTTATGAAATGAATAGGGTGCAACACTCAAGTGCAACATATACAACACACTTTAGTGAAACATGGTTAGTTAGTACTATGCAACAAGATCATGAAACATGTGAAACATGACTATGAAACAATGGTAACATTTCATGTGTTTTTCATTGTTTCAGTACATACCTTGCTTGATTCTTGTGTGACCAAGGTATGGTGTGGCTAAATATCATTCTAAGAACCTTAGTGATACTTAGAATATCATTAGGAACAATGTTCATGTTGATCATTTTGCCTAATTAGGTTTCCAAGTCATGGTTGACCAATTTGGACCCCTAGAGCTCCTATGTTTGACTGTTTAAAAAGTGTAGCTTAGGATGTTTGCATGTCTGAGCAACCTAAAGCAAAGTTGTAGAGAATTATATGTGGAACAAAAGTTATTTTGTGACCAACTCATGAAAATGTGCACAACATGCTCAAAAGGGTCCCACAAGCCAGTTTTGGGGTTGGATTCAACACTTAGAATTTTTCTAAGTATGAAACTGAGTTTTCAGTTTCATGAACTCGACTTTGGCATGATTTTACTCTCCATCCTTTGCAAATTAGACTTTGGTCTCTAAATAAGTTTTGTAGCTGGCACATAGGTCTTCAACTTTTGTTTAGGGAGTTTGCACTAATGATCAAAGGATTCGGAAATCCATCGTCTCCAAATGGCGCTGTCAGTCGGCTTCATTAGGCCTGATGGCCGTTCTGACCGACCGGTCATGGCCGACCGTGGCCAGGAGGTTGCCGCTGCGTGGCCACCACGCGCCTTGCTCGTTCTGACTGCGCCGCACGCTGGCCTGCTTGAAGTGGACGACGCCTGCTGCCTCTCCACTCACCCGCACGCGCTCTGCCTTCCCCATTCACAACCGAAGCACTGCAGCGCACCGCTGACGCCATCAGCCCGCCGAGCTCGCTCGAGCTCGCCGCGGCACCACAGCCACCACCATCCCGCCCAAAGCTCTGCGAGCACCCCCAAACCGAGCCGCCACTCTCTCTGAACCAGACAAGCTCTAGGTAAGCGGCATTGCCGAACCGCGCACCACCGTGACATGGCCACCATGGTCGCCACCGGTGACCTCCCGTGGCCACGCTTGAGCACTTCACCTCAGCCTTTAGCGGTAGCATAGATAGGTCCATCGTGATCCTTGGAAGCTTACGCGCGCCTTGTCCGGTCACCGAATGCCGGGGTTCGCCGGAGCTCCGCCATGCGCCATGGCCGAGCCGCCGTGCGCCATGGCCGGCGTGCTTAAGGGCCGCTAGGGTCTAGGCTTAGGGTATCAATCGACGCGGGGTAGCTTGGGGGACATGCCGGTGCCTTCGGTTTCGCCGGAGTCCTCGTCGTCAGCGAGCTCCGCCGGTCCCCGTCGAGTGAACCGCCGTGCTCTGTTTTTCGTATCGCTGACGTGTGGGCCAGCTGACTTGTGGACCCCGCCTGTCAGTCACTATGAATAGAAAGCCAGTTCAATTATTTCCAGTTTTTGTGCTGTTTTGTAAATTTCGTAACTCCAAATTGGTAGATCCAAATTGGGTGGTTCCAATTTTGTTAGACTCACAGTTAGGTCTAGTATTTAAGAAAAACATGTCTTGAGCACATTATGTAGAAATTTTGGATGAATTAAATAGGAACTTGAAAAGTGTTTTTGAATGCATGCAAACTTGTTTAAATCATATCTTGAGTTTCTGTGATCCAAAAATTATGAAATTTTGTGGGTAAGCTAGTCTTGTATAGTAGAAGCTCTGGTTAAAATTTGAGAGTCATTGCATGTGTAGTTTTTGAGTTATAGATTTTCCTTTTATCACTGGTAGATACTTGGGTGAATTTTTGTAAATTATCTATGAATCCAATGACCATGAAATTTGTTGGAGAGTGTCCTAGTACCTTAAGGATGCAAGGAAAAATATGAAATCTGTTGCTTGACACTTTTCACTAAGGTTTCCTAATTATGCCATTTTAAGCCATTCTGCCTTACCATTTTTGTGTAGGTTGTTATACTTACTCAAATGGTGTGAAATTTTTATGGTAGTCTACTTAGAGAATGTAGTGTCTACTGTAATTTTTGTAGAATTAATGGGGCAGTTTTCATATATGTTTACTATTTCCCCTAATTAATTAAATAAATTAAGAAAGGTATTAAAAGAAATGTTTTGGTGATGGACACCCTACTTTCTGGTGTTCTTGTGATAGGTGTGATATGTCAGTAAAGTTGGTTTTGTCCAATTAAGCGTTTATATCATAAGTTAACAATTATTTGTTTGCATCATGTCCCTCTGGACAGATCTGGGGACTTTGGAAGGTTCCCCATGATAATTTGGTTTTATGTGATTGTGATGAATACAAAAGTTGTAGATAACTTATGTATCTAGCTCCTGTCAAAATTTGAGGGCATTTGGCCCTGTAGTTTAGAAACTACAGCTGTTTAAAGTTAGGTTCCAGTTTTGTTTACTCTCTGCCTTGTGAGGACAGGGTTCTGTTGATTTATAAATTCAACTTGGTAAAGTGTTGAATCATGCTTTGAGGTCTAAAAATGAATTGTAGACAATTTCATAAGATTTCCAGATTGTCTTGTTTCATGTCATTTGGAATAATAAATCTCTAGTTATGGCTAGTTTACTGCACCGCTACATAGTATTCATTTTGCTGAAATACAAATGCTTGAGTGTATGTTGTTGCAAGGTTCTCGTTGATTATTTAGGGGTTATCCTAACTTGAGAATATGCTTAGGTGCAGGTGCTAGGTCATTAACTGAAGATGAGCAATTATACATTAGGTTGTATAAACTTGGTAAGTAAAGTGATTTGAATAGGGCTTAAGTTGGAATATGCAAACTACAGCGAACATGTGAATTCCCCGAGCATCCCTGACATTCGTTCATGTGCATCCATGATATTTATCTTGCGCATTCATGCAATAGGTGTGCCGGAGGGAGTGACATTGCTGGAGTTCGAGGGAGCCAACCAGGAGGAGGAACCCGAGGTGCAGGAAGTCGACGAAGCAGTCGCCGCGGAGGATTTGCCCGAGTGCCCTGACCACCAGCCTTCCTCGTTCCTGAAAGGCAAGCCACGGAGCATATTAAGCCTCCCATGTTTTTACAAATACTTTGAGTACCTTTTATTGTTGATGATGCATTAAGTATAGGAATTGGTTGGAACCAATTGCTGCATTATATATCCTTCCTTGTCTAGATATCGCACTGGAATCCTATTTAAGTTCAGGAACGGGTTAAATGCTTAGCCATGCTTAGTGCGGTAGAAGTCAGGTGATTTCCTGTCACCTGCGAGCTTTAGGATGAGGTGGATCACGGTTGGCTATATTTGCTATCGTGGAAAAGAACCATGTGATTAATGAATTAAGACCGGGCGGAGTCTTGTGTAGGTTTGAACATAGTGACTCCGTCTGAGTCGTTTAAGGACCGATACGCTGTACGTCCTCATGTCTTGTTGAACGCAGCCTAACACTTAGCTGGCCGGATAAGTCGTTCCGACCGCGAAGCCTAGTAGCTCGACTCAGGCCGGGGACGCGTGCAGTGGCGGCATTCTAGAGGTAGTAAGGATGTGCGGAGAGCTATTTGCATAAGTCCAAGGCGGGTTAGAGTCCCGAACAACCTTGGCAGAGTGGTTCTCTGAGAATGTCGATCTGATCAGACTCATGATTCCTAAATCGTACCAAAGGTGACTTGTTTGCGACTCCGACAGGAGAAGCAGGGTTTGTGTTTAGGAATACCCCTCCAGCTGGATAGGAATCGATTCGAATCGCCGTCTCTCCCGGATAGTGAGAACTTGAGTGAGCATCGGCAACGTAGATTCAATTAATTTGACGATATGGTTAAATGGATGATGATGATAAGGTTGCCACAATGAATACGATATGGTTATTAATGTTTGCACCCTAATAAAATGATTGCTTAGTACAGGTGCTAATATAGTTGATGAGTTAATGGCTAAAAAGTCCTTTGCTAGTCCAGGCTAAGATTTGATCATTATTACTTATGCTTTTACGCAAAAAGAAAGTGTCACCGGATCCACTACATTAAGCTATGCATAATCCTTGGTGTCATTTATTTTGGTTTTTGGCAAGGTAAGTCTAGCTGAGTACATTCCGTACTCGGGTTTATTCCCTCTTGTTGCAGATGACCTTCTATATCGGGGATTACGTAAGTATTGTCTCCACCGGCGGGTGATGAAGACTAGATCATGGGCATGATCTCATTCTCTTATCTGAATGCTTTTTATGGTCGTGATCAAAGCAAACCAAGTATGTGTATTTGAACTCGAGTGTGTGAGTTAAACTATTTGCTTCCGCATGTTTTACAAGACTTGTTTTGTAATAACAATGACTCTGTGATGATGTAATCTATTTGCTAACGTCTGCGAAATGTTGTAACGCACGATATGTTATGTTGAATTACTGTGATCTTGGTTGTATGCAAGTTGGTTTGAAATCCTTGAGATTTGAGTTGATCTACCGGGTTTATATGGGCTCAAGTTCGAGAATTTGATCGTTTGGCGATTGTTTTTGTACTTGTGCTCTTATAAATTGGTCGGATTCTGTGACGGTGGCATCGAGCTAGATTCAACATTAAACATGTCTTACGGCTATTTAAAACAAAAGCTTTTGTTGTAAAAACGGTTTTCAACTTATAGTTATATATAAGTGTTCAAAAAACAAAATTTTTATGGTATACTAGTGATCACATCCTTGATAGCCCACTTAAGGACTTCTAGGTGGCTTATATATAATTACTAACTTGGGGAATTGATTGTTTCTATTTAACGCGTCCATGCGCGTGATATTGTATGGATCTTTGTTCGTTTGAATGGTAATGTATGGATCAATTGCCTCTACGCTAAGGTAAGTGTGAGTTGTGAGAGCATGACCGTGGGCCAACCGTCGGTCTAGGGGAGAGCTAGTTGTGGTTATTGGAGTATTTACATGTTGTATACATGTATATATGAAGGTACTTAATTGTGGGTACATTTGTCGGGTAGTTTGGATCTCAAGTATATATATCGGGGATGTATATATGGAGAGTATCTTAATGCTTGTGTAATTAGCATTATATCTTGTTGGGTTGGGCTGCAATGAAGTTTTCTGCAGGTACGCTAACAACGCACCGTGTAGATCGACTAGTTACCGCTAATTGAGAGAACAGTATGTATGCCACCGTATATTCCGCTAAAGCTTAAATTTTAATAGGTTTGTGAGGACGTACGGAATGAGCATGCATCATATTCACTCATGTCATTCATATTGCATTACCCCTCCCTTATAATTGCTTATACCTCTCGTCAACTTCGAAAGCATGAAGTGAATTATCCAACGCATGACTTAGAACTCGCTGCAGTTGTTCATGCCTTGAAGGCCTGGAGACATTATTTACTTGGCAATGTGTGCAACATCTACACTGATCATAAAAGTCTCAAGTACATCTTCACTCAACCTGAGTTGAATATGCGTCAGAGAAGATGGCTCGAGTTGATCAAGGATTATAACCTCCAAGTGCACTATCACCCTGGCAAGGCAAATGTCGTAGCAGATGCCTTAAGTAGGAAGTCTCATTGCCACTCTTTGATTGAAAGTGATGTCCATTTGTCGAAGCTCCTTCATCCTGCAGTCCTTCACAACATCACTGTGGGTTGTACTCTCTGATCGAGTATAATCGCTCGAGCTACGAAGGCGGATGCGGTGTGTTTCACATCAAGCGCAAGATGAAAGAGCAAGAAACCAAACATTTTCGAGTTGATGAGGAAGGCGTGTTATGGTTCAAGGATAGGTTGGTAGTTAGAAGGATAGAGAGCTTAGAAATCAAATCATATCTCAAGCTCATTCCTCTAAATTATCTATTCATCTGGTAGTAGCAAAATATATCATGATTTGAAGCCTCGATTTTGGTGGACCAAAATGAAGAAAGAAATCGCCGCTTATGTGGCTAGGTGTGACACTTGTTGTCGAGTCAAGGCTGTGCACATGAAAGCTGGATTTCTTCAGCCACTCTCGATTCCAGGTTGGAAATGGGAAGAGATAAGTATGGATTTTATTGTTGGACTCCCTACTACTCAGAGGAACTTTAACTCTATTTGAGTGATTGTAGACCGTCTAACCAAATCAGCACACTTCATTCCTGTCCAGTATAGACTTTCATCCCATGACTATGCGGAGTTGTACTTTAACCAGATAGTCCGACTTCATGGGATCCTCGTACTATTGTCTCGGATAGAGGACCACAGTTCCTTTGCTTCGCTTTTGGGAGCACTTACACGGATTATTAGGAACTAAGCTAGTAAGAAGTTCTACCTATCATCCATAAACCAATGGGTAAACCGAACGAGTGAATCAAATCTTAGAAGATATGTTGAGAGCATGTGTCATCTCCGCTAAGGGCTCATGGGAAAATGGTTACCCCTAGCTGAATTCTCGTACAATAACAAAGTTATCAAGAGAGTATAAAGATGACACCATTTGAAGCTTTGTATGGTCGGAAGTGTAGAACTCCGTTGAACTGGGTAGAAGCCGGTGAAAGGAGATATTATGGAATTGATTTTGTTCAAGAAGCGAAGAACAAGTCCGTACTATCCAAACTCACATGGCTGCAAATTTGAAGCTAAGCGAGAAAAGTTATTATCTTGATCGACGAGAAAACCTATTGAGTTCGAAGTTGGAGACTTCGTTTATCTGAAGGTCTCACCTATGAAAAGTGTCCAACGCTTCGGTGTGAAGCGAACGCTTATGCCGAGATATGTTGGTCCGTTTGAAATTATTGGACAAAGTGGTAAAGTGGCGTATAAGATTCAATTACCTCCCGAGATGAGTGCTATCTTCAATGTCTTTCATGTATCCCAATTGAAGAAATGTCTTGGCGTCCCTCAAGAGAGAGTTCCATTGGGGGATATCGAAGTTAAAATATGATTTGACCTTTGAAGAAAAGCCGGTTCGAGTGATTGACACTCGTGAGCGAGTGACTCGAGTCGGGTGGTCAAGTTCTACAAAGTCATGTGGAGTAATCGGGGTAGTGAACGCGATGCAGCGTGGGAAAGGGAAGATTATTTGAGGGATGGTTATAAGGAATTCTATCAACAATGGTACGCTTTTCAAATCTCGGGATGAGATTTTTATAAGGGGGGGAGGGCTGTAACACCCCAGGTGTTTGGCTTCCACAATTGCACTTGCATTTCATAAACATGAGCATCATTCATCCATTTATGAGTTCATATTGCATGAAACATGCTCTTGAAACATTGTAACATATGGTCATGTATCATGTATGTTTGTTTATGAAATGAATAGGGTGCAACACTCAAGTGCAACATATACAACACACTTTAGTGAAACATGGTTAGTTAGTACTATGCAACAAGATCATGAAACATGTGAAACATGACTATGAAACAATGGTAACATTTCATGTGTTTTCATTGTTTTGAAGACATACCTTGCTTGATTCTTGTGTGACCAAGGTATGGTGTGGCTAAATATCATTCTAAGAACCTTAGTGATACTTAGAATATCATTAGGAACAATGTTCATGTTGATCATTTTGCCTAATTAGGTTTCCAAGTCATGGTTGACCAATTTGGACCCCTAGAGCTCCTATGTTTGACTGTTTAAAAAGTGTAGCTTAGGATGTTTGCATGTCTGAGCAACCTAAAGCAAAGTTGTAGAGAATTATATGTGGAACAAAAGTTATTTTGTGACCAACTCATGAAAATGTGCACAACATGCTCAAAAGGGTCCCACAAGCCAGTTTTGGGGTTGGATTCAACACTTAGAATTTTTCTAAGTATGAAACTGAGTTTTCAGTTTCATGAACTCGACTTTGGCATGATTTTACTCTCCATCCTTTGCAAATTAGACTTTGGTCTCTAAATAAGTTTTGTAGCTGGCACATAGGTCTTCAACTTTTGTTTAGGGAGTTTGCGCTAATGATCAAAGGATTCGGAAATCCATCGTCTCCAAATGGCGCTGTCAGTCGGCTTCATCAGGCCTGATGGCCGTTCTGACCGACCGGTCATGGCCGACCGTGGCCAGGAGGTTGCCGCCGCGTGGCCGCCACGCGCCTTTCTCGTTCTGACCGCGCCGCGCGCTGGCCAGCTTGAAGTGGACGACGCCTGCTGCCTCTCCACTCAACCGCACGCGCTCTGCCTTCCCCATTCACAACCAAAGCACTGCAGCGCACCGCTGACGCCATCAGCCCGCCGAGCTCGCTCGAGCTCGCCGCGGCACCACAGCCACCACCGTCCCACCCAAAGCTCTACGAGCACCCCCGAACCGAGCCACCACTCTCTCTGAACCAGACAAGCTCTAGGTAAGCGGCATTGCCGAACCGCGCACCACCGTGACATGGCCGCCATGGTCGCCGCCGGTGACCTCCCGTGGCCACGCTTGAGCACTTCACCTCAGCCTTTAGCGGTAGCATAGATTGGTCCATCATGATCCTTGGAAGCTTACACGCGCCTTGTCCGGTCACCGAATGCCGGGGTTCGCCGGAGCTCCGCCATGCGCCATGGCCGAGCCGCCGTGCGCCATGGCCGGCGTGCTTAAGGGCCGCTAGGGTCTAGGCTTAGGGTATCAATCGACGCAGGGTAGCTTGGGGGACATGCCGGTGCCTTCGGTTTCGCCGGAGTCCTCGTCGTCGGCGAGCTCCGCCGGTCCCCGTCGAGCGAACCGTCGTGCTCTGTTTTTCGTATCGCTGACGTGTGGGCCAGCTGACTTGTGGACCCCGCCTGTCAGTCACTATGAATAGAAAGCTAGTTCATTTATTTCCAGTTTTTGTGCTGTTTTGTAAATTTCGTAACTCCAAATTGGTAGATCCAAATTGGGTGGTTCCAATTTTGTTAGACTCACAGTTAGGTATAGTATTTAAGAAAAACATGTCTTGAGCACATTATGTAGAAATTTTGGATGAATTAAATAGGAACCTGAAAAGTGTTTTTGAATGCATGCAAACTTGTTTAAATCATATCTTGAGTTTCTGTGATCCAAAAATTATGAAATTTTGTGGGTAAGCTAGTCTTGTATATTAGAAGCTCTGGTTCAAATTTGAGAGTCATTGCATGTGTAGTTTTTGAGTTATAGATTTTCCTTTTATCACTGGTAGATACTTGGGTGAATTTTTGTAAATTATCTATGAATCCAATGACCATGAAATTTGTTGGAGAGTGTCCTAGTACCTTAAGGATGCAAGGAAAAATATGAAATCTGTTGCTTGACACTTTTCACTAAGGTTTCCTAATTATGCCATTTTAAGCCATTCTGCCTTACCATTTTTGTGTAGGTTGTTATACTTACTCAAATGGTGTGAAATTTTTATGGTAGTCTACTTAGAGAATGTAGTGTCTACTGTAATTTTTGTAGAATTAATGGGGCAGTTTTCATATATGTTTACTATTTCCCCTAATTAATTAAATAAATTAAGAAAGGTATTAAAAGAAATGTTTTGGTGATGGACACCCTACTTTCTGGTGTTCTTGTGATAGGTGTGATATGTCAGTAAAGTTGGTTTTGTCCAATTAAGCGTTTATATCATAAGTTAACAATTATTTGTTTGCATCATGTCCCTCTGGACAGATCTGGGGACTTTGGAAGGTTCCCCATGATAATTTGGTTTTATGTGATTGTGATGAATACAAAAGTTGTAGATAACTTATGTATCTAGCTCCTGTCAAAATTTGAGGGCATTTGGCCCTGTAGTTTAGAAACTACAGCTGTTTAAAGTTAGGTTCCAGTTTTGTTTACTCTCTGCCTTGTAAGGACAGGGTTCTGTTGATTTATAAATTCAACTTGGTAAAGTGTTGAATCATGCTTTGAGGTCTAAAAATGAATTGTAGACAATTTCATAAGATTTCCAGATTGTCTTGTTTCATGTCATTTGGAATAATAAATCTCTAGTTATGGCTAGTTTACTGCACCGCTACATAGTATTCATTTTGCTGAAATACAAATGCTTGAGTGTATGTTGTTGCAAGGTTCTCGCTGATTATTTAGGCGTTATCCTAACTTGAGAATATGCTTAGGTGCAGGTGCTAGGTCATTAACTGAAGATGAGCAATTATACATTAGGTTGTATAAACTTGGTAAGTAAAGTGATTTGAATAGGGCTTAAGTTAGAATATGCAAACTACAGCGAACATGTGAATTCCCCGAGCATCCCTGACATTCATTCATGTGCATCCATGATATTTATCTTGCGCATTCATGCAATAGGTGTGCCGGAGGGAGTGACGTTGCTGGAGTTCGAGGGAGCCAACCAGGAGGAGGAACCCGAGGTGCAGGAAGTCGACGAAGCAGTCGCCGCGGAGGATTTGCCCGAGTGCCCTGACCACCAGCCTTCCTCGTTCCTGAAAGGCAAGCCACGGAGCATATTAAGCCTCCCATGTTTTTACAAATACTTTGAGTACCTTTTATTGTTGATGATGCATTAAGTATAGGAATTGGTTGGAACCAATTGCTGCATTATATATCCTTCCTTGTCCAGATATCGCACTAGAATCCTATTTAAGTTCAGGAACGGGTTAAATGCTTAGCCATGCTTAGTGCGGTAGAAGTCAGGTGATTTCCTGTCACCTGCGAGCTTTAGGATGAGGTGGATCACGGTTGGCTATATTTGCTATCGTGGAAAAGAACCATGTGATTAATGAATTAAGACCGGGCGGAGTCTTGTGTAGGTTTGAACATAGTGACTCCGTCTGAGTCGTTTAAGGACCGATACGCTGTACGTCCTCATGTCTTGTTGAACGCAGCCTAACACTTAGCTGGCTGGATAAGTCGTTCCGACCGCGAAGCCTAGTAGCTCGACTCAGGCCGGGGACGCGAGCAGTGACGGCATTCTAGAGGTAGTAAGGATGTGCGGAGAGCCATTGGCATAAGTCCAAGGCGGGTTAGAGTCCTAAACAACCTTGGCAGAGTGGTTCTCTGAGAATGTCGATCTGATCGGACTCACGATTCCTAAATCGTACCAAAGGTGACTTGTTTGTGACTCCGACGGGAGAAGCGGGGTTTGTGTTTAGGAATACCCCTCCAGCTGGATAGGAATCGATTCGAATCGCCGTCTCTCCTGGATAGTGAGAACTTGACTGAGCAGCGGCAACGTAGATTCAATTAATTTAATGATATGGTTAAATGGATGATGATGATAAGGTTGCCACAATGAATACCTGATATGGTTATTAATGTTTGCACCCTAATAAAATGATTGCTTAGTACAGGTGCTAATATAGTTGACAGGTTAATGGCTAAAAGTCACTGCTAGTCCAGGCTAAGATTTGATCATTATTACTTATGCTTTTCTGCAAAAAGAAAGTGTCAGCCAGATCCACTACATTAAGCTATGCATAATCCTTGGTGTCATTTATTTTGGTTTCTGGCGGGTAAGTATAGCTGAGTACATTCCCGTACTCAGGGTTTATTCCCTCTTGTTGCAGATGACCTTCTATATCAGGGATTCTGTAAGTATTGTCTGCACCCGGCGGGTGATGAAGACTAGATCATGGGCATGATCTCTGTTCTCTTATCTGAATGCTTTTGCGGGTCGTGATCAGCAAACCAGTATGTGTATTTGAACTCGAGTGTGTGAGTTAAACTATTTGCTTCCGCATGTTTTACAAGACTTGTTTTGTAATAACAATGACTCTGTGATGATGTAATCTATTTGTGAACGTCTGCGAAATGTTGTAACGTACGATATGTTATGTTGAATTACTGTGATCTTGGTTGTATGCAAGTTGGTTTGAAATCCTTCGAGATTTCAGTTGACTACCGGGTTTATATGGGCTCAAGTTCGAGAATTTGATCGTTTCGGCGATTGTTTTTGTACTTGTGCTCTTATAAATTGGTCGGTTCTGTGACACCTTCCGAGTGAGCGTCCCTGATCGGATGGCCCCAATCGGAGAAGAGTGGTAAACAGGCTTCCTACGGGGTCCCCGGTCGGAGACGCGGGGTTGGAGTAGGAAGCAACATTTTAGGCCAGGCCTTTCTGATCAGAGAGATCGCCCAGAGGCGGCTGGTGTCTTAAGCAAGTGCTCCGGTGCTTCGGTCAGAGAGGTGGGCCGAAGAAGTTGACGAGCGGGTGCTTGTTCTTTTGGGTAGACCTTCCGGTCGGCGACCGGACTGTCCTTTCGGCCCGTTGTGTTTTAGACTCTTGGGCCGGCCCATGGACTACATGCTGTTTTCTTAGGCCGAGCCCTGGCATGGAAGCCAGTACTCTAGGGACCCTGGGTTTATGAACCCGACAGGAGCCCTTGAGCCCCCGGACGATTTGAGCAGAATCATCTGGGGGATTTTTTGTCTTGCCAGCGGGTGCGCGTGAGCGCACCCGCGGGTGTAGCCCCCGAGCCCACGGGTGGTTCGGGCAGAACCGACTGGGGGTTTTCTGCGTTGTCAGTGGGAGAGGTTTTTTGCGTTGTGTCGGCAGGTGCGCGCGCGCACCCGCGGGTGTAGCCCCCAAGCCCCCGGGTGGTTAGGGTAGAACCGTCTAGGGGTGTGTTGTTTCAGCGGGTGTGCATGTTTTTAGTTTGAGATGGAATTTTGGTTAGCCACGGCATCGTTGTGCAGCCGAGGGGATTTTTAGGCGCGGAGATGAGACAGAACTTTCTGATCCCGGCGTCGGTGCGCGGCATGGATTGGGTGAGAAGGTTAGTTTGGGACAAACCCTGGCGTCGGTGCGCGCCACGGAAGGAGATAGCTTGGTTCGGATGCGACAGTGCTTACCGATCTTTGGCGTCGATGCACGCCGTGGGAGGGGTCGAGGCGGAGTCACGAGCGGACCCAGGCATCGGTGCGTGCCGTGGATCAAAAGTTAGTTTAGTTAGTTTGGGAATCGGTTGAGCCAGAGCTCTGTAGCCGTATGACATGAGTTCGGGGTCGTGGTCCAAGAGTCTGGAGCGTAGTCGGAAGCGGAGCCATTTACGCGAGTTTAGGAGTCGCGGTCCCAGGATTTATTGGAGCGCAGTCAGAAGTGAAGCCGTTACACGAGTTAGGAGTCGCGGTCCTTGGTTTATTGGAGAGCAGTCGGAAGTGAAGCCGTTACATGAGTTTAGGAGTCGCGGTCCTAGGTTTTATTGGAGCGCAGTTGAAAGTGAAGCCGTTACACGAGTTTAGGAGTCGTGGTCCTAGGTTTATTGGAGCGCAGTCGGAAGTGAAGCCGGTACGTGAGTTTAGGAGTCGCGGTCCCAGGTTTTATTGGAGCGCATTTAGAAGTGAAGCCGTTACGTGAGTTTAGGAGTCACGGTCCCAGGTTTATTAGAGCACAGACGGAAGTGAAGCTGTTTTGAAGCCAAAGCATAGTTAGTTTGGTTAAAGATCGGACGAGGCGATGCTCGTGGATCCTGCTGTTGGTGCGCGCCATGAGACTAGGCGAGTCGGAGTCGTGGATCTGGCGAGTTCAAGGTCGCCGTCCTTGGCGTTTGTCTTGAGCCCCCGAGCCCTATCGGACCTTTGTGGGGGTCAATGTGAGTATTGTGCGTTACCCCATCCTCGGTTCCTCACAACTGAGGGGCTGAGTTTCATCGCCTATCCCGATCGCTCAGGCTTGAAGACTAGCTCGGTGAGTTCGCTAACGAGTGTGATCGAGTGGAATCTGGGTCCATCGTTCGTGACATTCCACTACTCCTTTACCTACAACCCGGCAGATGCCTAGGTCGTTCCGGAGACCGACCCGGGTGGCCTAATGGCCTCCCCTCGATGGAGATTCTGTGGGCCTAGCGAGAGGTTTAGGATCGAACGAGAAGGTTGAGATGACCTGGTCTACCGGACCGAGCGAGGGCTGCACGGTGGTCATCTACGGTTTTCTCCCCTGGCTCTATTGGTTGCCCATGTTGAATGAGGCAACCGCCGATTCCTGACGCAACATGGAGTGTTCTGGTGCATTTCGCTGCACATGCGATGCTTAGTTCCTGAGCCCCCGGGCGGTTCAGGGCTCGAATCGTCCGAGAGGCGCGGGCGTATGAAATGAATGCGCGTATGGATGTATGAATGATTTATAAAGAAATAGAGGGGGTTTTGGTAATGTTTACCTTGATGACTGGAGTGACGGGGCTCAGAGAGCTTTAGTCGAAAACATCCGACCGGGACCCATGCTCGTCGTTCATGACGGAGTCGGCATGGCCTACATGGGGCGTCCCTTCACTTCCTACCTGTGTCTCGGTGTTTATCCTGAGCGATTCGATCGGCTCAGGGGATCGATTGGTCTCCTGGCGGAGATTTCGTTTTTTGGTCTCCCTAGGCCTGGCCTGGGGAAGTGGAGAGCTGCCTGCTCGCGGTGACGCTTCGGTTTTCATGCCCGGTCATGTGGTAGTGGTGGGCCATACCTAGGCCACATTTCACCTTGCCAGGCGACATTTCGTCTGACCCGACGTTGCTCCGTCAGTCAATGTGCGTCCCTTCGGCCAGGACATGTCCTGTCGTTTCGCATCCGCATTGAATGGGGGCAGAGTTTTGCGCTCTGATCGTCTGCTTTTCTTCTTTAAATAGGGGGAGGGAGAGGGTTCTCCGTCGTAGTCCTTTGCCTGTTCTCCAACTATTGCCTCTCTTCCTTCTTCCTTCTCACTGAGAGTGCCTATATGCCACGGCGGTTCCTAAGTGAGAGAGAGAGAGAGAGAGTGAGCGAGGGGGAGGACTTATAGATCCTTTTGTGAACCTGGAGTGTGATGTCGGACTGGAGGTGATGCTGGATCTGATCTGCGAGGCCTTCTTTGGGATGGAACCGTGTGTAGACTTTCTCTGGTGGATCTTTACTGGGCGAGCCTCGTCGGAGGGGAGGTTACTCACGATTATGCCAGTGGAGGGTTCCGTGCCTATAGCTGCTCAAGTCGGCCACTTCATAAAGTTTGATGAGATTTCTTCCAGCCATGGTGACCATACCTTGGTAGCGGTGCCCCCACCCAGGAGCTACCTCGACTGCATGAGAAGGTCAGGAGCTCCATGTTCTTCTGCTGAGGATCTATAGGTGCGACGCCCTTGAGGTACCCGTTGCGTTTTGCCGAAGTTTTGAAGGAGTGGAACCGAGTGATTTCTGGCGTTCAGGCAAAGTCATCGAGTGCCTGCAGTAGTATTTGTAGTAGCAGAAAATGCAATAGTTAAGTTTTGTGGGTAAGTCCCCGTGTAAATAGTTTCTTTGTATCAATGAATACAACCGCACTACCCCTGTGACAAAACCACCGTATATGTTTCCTTGTTTTTGTCCTAGCATAACCTTTGTTTTTATAATTTCTTTCTCGTACCTGCCCATTTATCCCATAGGGTGCGATCTTGGGAGCCCGGGGCATGGACCGCGAGGCTCGGTTGCTCGTATCCGTAGGGAAAGGCGGGGTGCATTCGGTTTGGGAGTAAGAACAGGGTTACGTAGGGTAATCAAAGGAATGGAATGTGTTTCTGTTCAGGGAGAAAGTTGTATACCATGTGATAGTTAAGAGAAAGAGAGGTAATACTCAATATTTGTACACTTATGGAGCCCCCGAGCGACCTGGGTTGAAAGTGTTCGGGCGGGGGCGCTCTTATAGGAGCATGTGTTTTAACCGAAAGTGTTTAGACCAAATTTAAGGGAAAAACGACATAGCTATTCAATGTTCCAAGTGTTGTTGAGAACATTGCCGTTGTCCTCCAGTCGGTAGGTGCCCGGTCGGATTACTTTGGTTACCGTATAGGGTCCTTCCCAGGGTGGAGAGAGCTTGTGTTTTTCCTTCGTCGATTGGGTCCTTCAGAGCACGAGATCGCCGACTTTGAGTATCCTTCCTCTGATCTTCCTTTCGTGGTACCTGCGTAGGGTTTGTTGATAGCGAGCGGAGCAGATGATGGTTGTCTCGCGGGCCTCTTCGAGCAGGTCGACTGCGTCTTGTTGAGCCTCCGCGGCTCGGTCATGGTCGAAAGCTTTTACTCTTGGTGCGCCGTGGTCGAGGTCGGAGGACAACACGGCTTTTGCTCCGTAAGCCAGGAAGAAAGGTGTGAATCCCGTGGATCAGTTTGGGGTCATTCTTAGGCTCCAGAGGATCGCTGGGACCTCTACAACCCATCGCCCGGCGTGTTTGTTGAGTCGGTCGAAGATGCGCGTCTTGAGTCCTTGGAGGACCATGCCATTGGCGCGTTCGACCTGACCATTAGTTCATGGATGTCCGACCGAAGCCCAGTCGATTTTGATGCCGTACCCATTGCTGAAGTCTAGGAACTTCTTCCTGGTGGAGTTAGTCCCATGGTTAGTGATGATACAGTTAGGAACACCGAATCGGTAGATGATGTCGAGGAAGAATTTGACCGCCTCTTTTGAGCGGAGATTGGTGATGGGCTTGGCCTCTATCCATTTGGTAAACTTGTCGACTGCTACGAGTAGGTGAGTGAAACCACCTGGGCCTTTTTTGAGGGGTCCTACCATGTCGAGGCCCCAGATCGCGAATGGCCAGGTGATTGGGATGGTTTGGAGCTCTTGCGCCGATAAATGGGTTTGCCGAGCGTAGAACTGGCATCCTTCGCACCTACGGATGACCTCCTCTGCATCTCAAGCACGGTGGGCCAGCAAAAACCTTGGCGAAAGGTTTTTCCAACCAGAGACCTTGGGGCCGCATGATGCCCGTAGATCCCATCATGGACTTCAAGGAGGATCTGCTTCCCCCGGCTGGCAGGGATTCACTTCATGAGCACTCCTGACGGACTCCATTTGTAGAGTTCGTTACCGAGCATGATGAACATCTTGGCGCGTCGAGCGATTCGTTGGGCTTCATTTCTTTCAGGTGGGAGAACCTCCTCGAGGAGGTAGGTGAGTAGTGGTACTCGCTAGTCGGTTTGATCGAGTGCCAATACGGCGACGTCTGCGGGTGACGTCGTTATAGAGGTACTAGGATCGGAGCCCCCGAGCGCTGGCTTGGCGTTGGGGTCAGACCCCTCGAGCGCCGACTAGGTGTCGAGGTCGAAGCCTTCAGGCGCCGGCTGGCCACCGGGGTGTGTTTGGGTTGGACCTTCTAGGATGTGGGCGGACGGCTCATGGACGTCGTTGATGAAGACCTCGCTCGGGGATGGATCCCACCTGGCGGCTAGTTTTGCGAGGAAATCGGCGGCATCGTTGTCCCTTCGAGGGACGTGATGCAGTTCGATCCCCTGGAATTTGTCCTCGAGCTTGCGCACCTCTTGGCAGTATGCTATCATGAGGGAGCTTCTGTAGGAGGACTCCTTCATGACCTGATCAACGACTAGTTCCGAGTTGCCGCGGACGTAGAGTCGCATAGCACCGAGCTCGATGGCGATGCGTAGTCCGTTGATAAGGGCCTCGTATTCCACGATGTTGTTTGAAGCCGAAAAGTGGAGGCGGATGGCATAACGGAGCCTACTCCCGTCTAGGGAGATTAGAACCACTCCAGCCCCCGAGCCAGGCGCCATTATGGACCCGTCGAAGTACATTGTCCAGTACTCGTGGGAGACGTCCTGGGCCGGTAGCTGGACCTCCGTCCATTCGGCGACAAAATTTGCGAGAGCCTGAGACTTAATAGCGGTCGGGGGGGGGGTATACCTGATGACATGGCCCATGAGTTCAAGGGCCCACTTAGAGATTCGTCCCGCGGCGTCGCGGTTGTAGATGATGTCTCCGAGTGGGTATGAAGTAACGACTGTGACTTCATGGTCGGTGAAGTAGTGTAGGAGCTTCCTAGTGGCCATTAGCACGGCGTATAGGAGTTTCTGCACCTGGGGGTACCAGACCTTAGGGTCGGTAAGTACTTCTCCGACGAAGTATATGGGTCACTGTACCTTGAGCTGGTGTCCTGGTTCCTTCCTTTCGACGACCAGGGCGGCACTCACCACATGGTTACTTGCCGCGACGTAAAGGAGGAGGGGTTCTCCCCGTTCGGGAGCGACGAGGATCGGGGCTGACGTCAGGGACATTTTGAGGCTTTTGAGAGCCTACAGGGCTTCCTCTATCCAGACGAAGGCGTTTGTCTTTTTGAGCAGCTTGTAGAGTGGCATCCCTCGTTCGCCGAGCCAGGAGATGAAGCGGCTTAGGGCCGCCAGGCAGCCGGTGAGCCTTTGTATGCCCTTCATGTTGCATATGGGGCCCATGTTGGAGATGGCTGCGATCTTTTCGGGGTTGGCCTCAATGCCGCCCTCGGATACGATGTATCCAAGCAGCTTCCCCGTCAGAACCCCAAAAACACATTTTTCGGGATTCAGCTTGATGTTTAACCTTCAGAGGTTTGCGAATGTCGCGGCCAAGTTTGCGAACAGGTCACGCGCTTGGGCTGTTTTGACCACTATGTCATCAACATAGACAACGATTGTTGGTTTTAGCCATTCGGCCTAATCAGGCTGATCAGACGGGTCAATTTGGTCTGCAAAACAATGCTGCATGCACCTTTGGTAGGTGGCGCCAGCGTTCTTTAAGCTAAAAGGCATGGTCACGTAGTAGTATGAACCATATGGGGTGATGAATGAGGTTGTGAGCTGATCGGACTCTTTCATCGTGATCTGGTGATAGCCTGAGTTGGCGTCCAGAAAGGAGAGGATCTCACAACCCGAGGTGGAGTCGATTATCTGGTCTATGCGCGGCAAGGGAAAGTGATCCTTTGGACATGCCTTGTTGAGTCCAGTATAATCGACACACATTCTCCACTTCCCAGTCTTTTTTCTGACAAGGATGGGATTGGCGAGCTAGTCGGAGTGGAAAACCTCTCTGATGAATCTGGCTGCCAGGAGCTTGGCGATCTCTTCGCCTATGGCCCTGCGCCTCTCATCGTCGAAACAACGCAGGCGTTGCTTGGTGGTCTTTGAGCCCGGGATAAGGCGTAGTGCATGCTCGGTGACCCCCCGTGGTATCCTAGGCATGTCATTGGGCTGCCATGCGAAGACATCGCGGTTGTCGCACAGGAAGTCGACGAGCTCGCATTCCTATTTAGCCGGGAGCTGGGTCTCGATTCGCACCGTTTTGGCTGGGTCGGTGGGGTCGACACCCACCGCCTTGGTTTCCTTGAGCGGGCGGAAGGCCGTCGAGGAGGTCGGTTTGCTGCAGTCTGGGACTGCTGGGGTTGATGACTCCCCGAGCTACGGGAGCTCGGATGAGTTGACGACCACGGTGGAGAGCTCGTAGTGCTCGCGGTCGCACGCAAAGGCGTGCGAGAAGGCGCTACTCACGACGATGACGCTATTTGGACCCGGCATCTTTAGCTTGACGTAGGTGTAGTTGGGGATCGCCATGAATCTTGTGTAGCATGGACGTTCCAAGATGGCGTGGTAGGACCCTGAAAAGTCCACCACTTTGAAGGTGAGGACCTCCGAGCGGAAGTTGGCCCGGCTACCGAACGTGACGGGCAGATCGATCTGTCCGAGCGGGTATGCCTGCGCCCCCAAGATTACCCCATGGAAGGGGGAGCCCGCCAGGTGGATGTAACAGAACTGACCAAATCATAAGAACGTAAGTACAAAAACAATCACCGAAGCGATCAAATTCTTGTACTTAAGCTCCCATAATCCCGGTAGTCCGGAAATCACGAAGGATTTCAACCAACTCTCAACATACAAACCAAGACCGTAGTGATTCAACACAACACATCATTCGTTACAACATTTCACAAGTAGCATTCGGATTACATCCATCAGAGTTCAAATAAAATATTACAAACCAAGTTCAAATCTGCGGAAGCAACATAGTTTAGTACATAACTTCATAGTTTCAAATACATTGCCAGATCTTAGTCATGTCCCACAAAAGCATCTTTAGATACGAGAACTAGGAGAGACCGTGCCCAACGGTCTAGTCTTCATCCCTAGCCGGGAGAAGGCAATACTTGCAGCAACCAAAGTAGAACTGGTCATCTACAACAGGTGGGAGATAAACCCTGAGTACGAGAAGGTACTCAGCTAGACTTACCCAACAAAACTAGAAATAAAAGACACCAAGGATCATGCAAGGCTTATGAGGTGGGCTAGCTTGACACATTTGCATAAAAGAGCTTATGAATATAGTGACCAATTTAAACTTAGCATCAAGCTTATCATCATTTACCTGTCCACTAGATTAGCACCTGTACTAGAGCACTCACTTATTAAGAGCAATCAATATTAACCATAGTAGGTATAATAAGACTGTCATCATCATATCATCATTCCCGAACCATTAGGTTATTTTGTGTGTCTACATTGGAGATAAGCCCGTCAAGTTCTCACTAACCGGGAGAGACGGCGACTCGAATCGAATTACAACTCAGCTGAGGGAGTATTCCTAACTCTCATCCTGGCATACTTAGCAAGGGTAGCCGTGGGTCACCTTTGGAACAACTCAGGAACCAAATTCGCGGGTTCGATCAGCGCCAGCACTCTTAGGGATTACCCTTCTGCCAGGACGATCAGGACTTTTAAATCACCTGCCCTTGGACTCATGCCACACGGCTCCCTTCCGAGGCGCACTTTATACTTATCGACTCCCGGCCCGAGGTGAGCTACTCGGCCATGGTCGGTCTTGATTACCTGCCAACTAAGAGAGAGGCATGCGTTCAACATGAACAGAAAGGCTCCAAGATTCAGTCCTTAATCGACACATAGACGGAGTCATCGCAAAACCGGCAAGCCTCCGTCCGGTCTTCATTTCAAATTAAGACTGGTTCTTTTCCACGATAGCAAATATAGCCAACCGTGCCATATGTATCTTCCTATATCTCGTGGTGACATGGAAATCACCGACTTTCTACCGTGTTAAAGCAGGGCTAAGCACTACATGAGCCTCGAGCTACATAGGATTCTGTGGTATCAATATCTCGGACAAGGATTGGATAACCAATGCAAAGCAAGTGTTTGCATCCAACACCTAAACTTAATGCAACAATATATATGTAACAATAATACTTTAATCGCATTTGAAAATTAGGAGGCTTAATATGCTCCGGGCTTGCCTTTCACAAAGTTGCACGGACGGTGATCGGGCACTCAACGGCGACCTCGTCGGCACTTCTCTGAAGGTCGCACCTCCCCGAACTTCCGGTGTTGCCATCGCTGCGCTCGCTCGGTTCCTTGAATTCCAAGAGTGTCACACCTTCGGTACACCTAATGCATGCCGATGCACATGATAAATATCATGGATGCATAAGGAATGACATGATGCTCATGATGAATGAAGCACAGTAAGTGTTTAACGAAAACTTCACTGGACACTCGTTTACCGATTAAGAATAGCTCTATTCAAATCACTTTAAAACGTGTATCTAAATTAACTTGAAGAACAAGATCAACTTACCTAACTTGCATAACCTAAGATAAAGATGCTCATCTTCAGTTAAAGGCCTAACACCTAGAAACATTATCATAAACTTAGAAATAGTAAAGGCATACTTAAAACAATAGTTAAAGTTTCATATGCACACGGGTAGTTCCTTAATTCAATCATAACAAGAGTTCTATAAATTCAAATGACTTGCAAGAGGACATTCTGGAAAGCTTATGAAATTCTCTACAAATCATTTGTAAACATCAAAGCATGATTCTTACGTTAACTAAATTGAATTCTAGTAAACCTAGAATCTGTCCAGAAATGACAGGGTTACTAACTTAATTATTTAATGATGATGTAAAAGCATAATTGGACCAAACCAAGTTTACCAACTTGTTGCACATACCAGAGGAACAGCAGAAAGTATAGTGCCAACTTCTAAATGAATTATTTAATTCCCTTTTCTAATTTATTTAGTTAATTAGGTGATTAAAGCAATATATAGTAAAACTATTCAGAAAAATCTACAAAAATTACAGTAGCTATCTCATGCTTCACATAGACTACCATAAAAATTTCAAAGTCATTGGGCAAGCAGAACTTGCTGTATCCAAAATAATAGGTGGCATGTCTATTTTTAGCATAATTAGGAAACCCTATTGAAAAGTGTCAAGCAACAGATTTCTTATTTTTCCTAGTATCATTCTAGCATAAGAATAGCACTCACCAATTTTTACCCTTACTGGATCTATAGGAAAATTATGAAAATTCACACAAGATCCATCCATGCAAACAAGATAATTTTCTATCTCCTACATACAGTGTCTAAAATATATGAAAATTTAACAACAAGCTATTCATGATATGAGCAGTACACCATAAACATTTCATGCCATTTGGAGCTACATAGAAAAAGATATAATTATCCCTATTCCCTCCATGATTAAAAGAGATAAATAGAAACTCCTATTTTCATAACAGAACATTGCATAAATCATATTTTTAATATAAACTAGACAATATCATGAACTCAACAAAATTGGAACCATATCATTTGGATCTACCAACTAGGAGATACATATTTTTGAATATATACACAAATCAGTGAAAAGAATAAAACAAAACACAAATAAGAAAACCTATCTCAGCTACAGGGCCGGCCCAGAAGAACGGCGGCCCACAACACGCGCGCGTACGCAGGCGCTGGCGCGGTCCAGAAATGACACAGCCCACGCCGGCTCCCGCCTGCTTCAGCGACTAACAACGGGGTCCCGCGGGTCAGCGAGAGAACAGGGGAGGAAGAAAAGGGCGGCGGCGAAGCTCGTCACCGGTGACTCCTTCGACGAGGCCAGCGGTGCTACGGCGTTCACCTCCCCCGTGCGCATCTATTGGAACCATCTATTGAAGCGATAGTCGCGGCTAAAGGCAATGGCGACGGCCATGGCGGCGCACGGCCATGGCTTGGCCGGTTCCGGCGAGTCGACGGCTCTACGGCCCTAGTGGCCTGCTCTCCGAGCATCAGTAGCACACGCAGCAGCTAGCGCAAGGGAGAGAAGGGATGGCAAGGGGCGCGATGATAGTTGGCCACGTGGAGCGCCAACTCCGGCGAGGTCCCGCCATGGCGGCGGTGGAGCAAATGATGAATTCGCACTTACCAAGACTCAAACGAACCGACTGAGAGATGGAGGTGGCAGAGAAGATCATGGCGAGGCTCTAGGCAAATTGAGCAATGTGTTTTTGCAAAGGCGCGTGAGCTAGGCGGAGCTGCAGCGGCTCGGCGCTGCGCGCGGTGGAGGCAAAAAAGAGGCAAATGGAGCTGGCGGGTGCGTCGAGCAGGCGCGCGGGGTGCTCAAGTCGCGGCCAGTAGCGCCAGGATGCCCGTGGCGCATGGCAGTGCGAGCAGAAGTACATCGACAGGTGACACACATGTGGCATCTGTTGTCTGATGGCGGTCAGTCCCTGTAGCACCCATTCAGACAACGAAACCGACTGACAGGCGAACTTACCAGTGATGGATCTCCTAAACCGTGATGATTTAGTGGAAATAATGTATACGAAAGTTGTAGAGCTATGGTAGGGCTACAACTTTGATTTAGACATCAACAGCTAATTCACCCTGTATCCTGAGTTGTATCAAGCCAAAAGTGGCTCAATCAAACTGAAAATACAGTTAGGACTTAGAATCTTTTTCAGTGTTGAATCCAGCATCAATAATGACTTGTGGGCCATGTTTGAGGATGTTCCACACATTTTCATGAGTTGATCATAAAACAACTTTTGTTCCTTGATAATTTAGCTACAACTTTGGTAACGAGTGCATAGCCATGCAAGGTCTCTAAGTTAGTCTTTTGAATCAGTCAAACAGTGGCACTCTAAGGGTCAATTCAAGTCAAACCTCTCCAAAAGGGCAATTTGGTCATTTTGGTCCACATGAACAGTGTCCAAACAATTACCCTAAGTGTAGTTAAGGTGTATTAGACCATAATCAACCACTTTACACAAGTGCTATACCCATGCCAAATGATCACATGTGATGAAACAACAAAACAAGCAATTCACCCAAATGTTGCAATGCAATGTTTCACATGTTTCATGACTTTGTTGTTATTTTAGACTTGTCACATTACTACCATATTGCCATGTTTCAAGGTATGAGAAATTCATGTTGCATTCACAGGTTGCACTACTACCATTCATAAGCAATCAAGTATGAAACAAACAGAATTTGCAAATGTTGCATATGTGTGTTTCAGTGATAATGGCATGATGACATAGATGATGCATATGTTTATGAAATGACATGCAATTTAGTGGTAGCCAAACACCTAGGGTGTTACAGCCCTCCCCCTTAGAAAAATCTCGTCCCGAGATTTGGAAAGCGTACCATTTAGTATAGAAAGCCGGATAATTTTCCTTTAGATAATCTTCCCGCTCCCATGTTGCATCCCGATCACTATGATTACTCCACACTACCTTGTATAACTTAACTACTCGTCTACGAGTCACTCTTTCTTGAGTATCCAGAACCTGCACGGGCTTTTCCTCATAAGAAAGATCCGATTTCAATTCGATTCTCCTCGTAGCTATTGTTTCCTCGGGAATATGAAGACACTTCTTCAGCTGGGACACATGGAATACAGGGAATATAGCTCCCATCTCACGTGGTAGATCAAGTTTATAGGCTACTCTTCCACTTTTCTCGATAATGCGGTAAGGTCCAACATATCGAGGCTCAAGCTTCCTTTTGATTCCAAAATGTTTTACTCCTTTCATAGGGGATACCTTCAGATAAACATGATCACCTACTTCAAACTCAATAGGTTTTCTTCTCTTGTCAGCATAGCTCTTTTGTCTAGCCTGAGCGGTAGTCATATTCTTTTGTATAGTTTGGACTTGCTCTTCAACTTCTTTTACAAAATCAATACCATAGAATCTTCTTTCTCCGGGTTCCACCTAGTTTAAAGGAGTTCTACACTTGCGGCCATAAAGAGCTTCAAAAGGAGCCATTTTGATACTCTCTTGATAACTGTTGTTATAAGAGAATTCAGCGAGTGGCAACCGGTCCTCCCAAGAGCCTTTGCAAGAGATAAGACAAGCTCTAAGCATGTCTTCAAGAATTTGATTAACACGCTCAGTCTGTCCTGATGTTTGCGGATAATAGGCAGAACTGTGGATTAGATGAGTGCCAAGATTTTGATGTAAGCACTCCCAAAAGCGAGCCATGAATTGCGGTCCTCTATCAGAAACAATGTATTTGGGTACCCCATGGAGACGTACTACTTGTTGAAAGTAAATCTCAGCATAATTATGAGGGTGATAGGTAGACTTGACCGGAATAAAGTGAGTGGATTTGGTTAGACGATCTACGATAACCCAGATGGAATCACAACCCTTTTTGGTAGTGGGTAATCCAACAATAAAATCCATGCTAATTTCTTCCCACTTCCAGCCAGGAATAGAGAGTGGCTGCAATAATCCGGGCCTCATGTGAATAGCCTTGACTCTGCAACAGTTATCGCACCTTGCCACGTAGGCTATGATTTCTTTCTTCATCTTGGTCCACCAATAATATAGCTTGAGATCTTGATATATTTTACTGCTACCAGGATGGATGGACAATCTCGAAGAATGGGCTTCAGCCATAATTTGATTTCTAAGTTATTTGTCTTTGGGTACTACAAGCCTATCATTAAACCAGAGAATTCCTTTGTCATCAACCCTAAAGTGTTTGGTCTCATGCTCTTTCATCTTCCGCTTGATGTGAAACACACCCACATCAGTCTTCTAGAGTTCGATAATTCGACTTCTAAGAGAGCAATCCACAGTGATATTGTGGAGTACTGCAGGATGAAGGAGGTGTGCCAGATGAAAGTCTTCACTAACTAAGGAATTGCAATGGGCCTTTCTGCTTAAGGCATCAGCAACCACATTGGCCTTGCCAGGATGGTAGTGCACTTGAAGATTGTAGTCTTTGATTAATTCTAACCATCGTCGTTGATGCATGTTCAACTCGGGTTGAGTAAAGATGTACTTGAGACTTTTATGGTCCGTATAGATGTTGCACACATTACCTAGCAAGTAATGTCTCCAAATCTTCAGGGCATGAACAACCGCGGCTAGCTCTAAGTCATGGGTAGGATAATTGAGTTCATGTTTTCGAAGCTGGCGCGAAGCATAAGCAATTACTTGGCCTTCCTGCATAAGAACACACCCCAAACCGGTGCCACATGCATCACAATAGACATCAAAAGGCTTCTCGATGTCAGGTTGTGCCAATACAGGAGCCGAAGTTAGTAAGGTCCGCAAAGTGTGGAAAGCCTCTTCACACTTCGGAGTCCACACAAACTTCTCATCCTTTTGAAGTAGGCGAGTCAAGGGCTTGGCGATTTTAGAGAAATCTGGGATAAAGCGACGATAGTAGCCAACCAAACCCAGGAAACTTCGGACTTATGTGACCGTAGTAGGTGCCTTCCACTCTAGGACTTCTTGCACCTTAGTAGGGTCAACCGAAATTCCATCTCCAGATAACACATGACCTAGAAAAGGTATCTTGTTCAACCAGAATTCACACTTGTTGAACTTAGCATAAAGCTGGTTGTCACGTAACCGAGTTAAAACAATTCTCAGATGTTCAGCATGCTCTTCTTGATTCTAAGAATATACAAGGATATCATCAATGAACACGACAATGAATTTGTCTAGTTTCGGCATGAATACCGAATTCATCAGGTACATAAAGTGTGCCGGAGCATTTGTCAACCCAAAGGACATGACAAGATATTCGAACAAGCCATAACGAGTAGAGAAAGTTGTCTTAGGTATATCTTCAGGACGAATTTTGATCTGATGGTAGCCAGACCTCAAATCGATCTTGGAGAATACCTTAGCTTTGGAGAGCTGATCAAACAGAATATCGATGCGAGGAAGAGGGTATTTGTTCTTGATAGTAACAGCATTAAGGGGGCGATAGTCCACACACATGCGTAGAGACTCGTCCTTCTTCTTCACAAAGATAGCCGGACAACCCCAAGGAGAAGAACTAGGCCGAATCAAACCTTTCTTTAGTAGCTCATTCAACTGATTCTTCAGCTCAGCCAACTCATTGGGCGGCATTCTATAGGGCCTTCGAGAAATAGGAGCCGTACCCGGAATGAGTTCTATCTTGAATTCTACTTCACGGTCCAGAGGTAATCTAGGCAAGTCATTAGGGAAGACATCTAGAAACTCACAGAAAACCGGTATATCTTCAATGGCTTTGGCTAGGGTAGCATTGGCTGTATTGTGGATAGCGATATCACGAGGCAACTGCACTATAAAACCCTTCTTATCCACAGGATCTCTCAACATTACCACACGGGTTGATGTATCGATCAACACTCCATTCCCACTCATCCACTTCATCCCTAGGATTACATCGATTCCTACCCCCGGCAGAACTACAAGATCTGCAAGGAACTCTCGATCCCCAATCTCAATCTTTACATCTTTAACTACTTGGTTAGTCATGATATTATTCCCAGCAGCACTAATACAATAACCACCCTTGACAATTATAATCACATTCATCTTATGCTTAGATGCAAAAGTAGAACTCACAAAGGAATGTGAAGCACCCGAATCAAAGAGCACAACTGTAGGGTGATCATTAACAAGAAACTTACCAGCGGTGACCACTTCACCAGCAGGAATTTCCTCCATAGTAGTGTAGTGAACAAGCCCCTAACGGACGTTTCCCTGAGCATTCTGCTTGGAAGGATAGGGGCACTTATTAGCCCAGTGACTAGGCTGGTTATAGTTCCAACACGGCCTGTTAGCTGGTGGGACCTTGGAGCTGCCCTGCCCAGAGGTATTCTTTGACAAGGAAATTGTGTACCCCTTGCGGAAACCAGTTTTTGCTTGATTCTTCTTCTGAGGCGAGCAGTACCGGACATTAGCATTGGGTGAACGATACTGGGTTTTGGATACCACTAGTGCCTTGGACTGAGAAGCAACTGCCTCAAAGTTTCTTTTATGGGTCTTGGAAGCAGCATATACCTTATCATTATTCTCTTGAGTCAAGGTGTCACTGATAAACTCATTGAAGGTGACACACTTGCAGTTGCCGGTAGACTTCATCAGTTTAGGGGAAAGTCCCCTCTTGAAACTAGCTATCTTTTTGGCATCAGTATCAATGAACTCAGGAGCATACCTCGCCAGGTTGTTGAATGCCTGGAGGTATTCATTAAGACTCTTGTTGCCTTGGGTTAGCTTCATAAACTCGGTATGCTTAATGGCCATGAGACCAGGAGGGATAAAATGTCCCCTGAAAGCTGCCTAAAACTGGTCCCAAACTATCTCGACGTTTGCAGGGAAGGTGGTCCTATGATGGGTCCACCAGATGCCTGTAGGGCCTTGGAGCTGGTGTCTTGCATACGAGGCCTTCATACCTTCAGTCAAATGGAGCAATCCAAACCTTTGCTCTATCATGCTCAACCATTCATCAGCTTGTAATGGTTCTTCCACCTCTCTAAAGATAGGAGGCTTTGTGTCCATGAAGTCCTTAAAGCTGCTGTACTGGTTCGGCTCGGGTCCCTGGCGGACATGTCGATCCTCACGGTTAGCCATTTGGCGCATAGCCTCAGCTAGCATGTGCTGACTTTCGACAAATGTCTGCATTAGCTCAGCTGGTGTGGGCGGTGGAGGAGGTGGTTGTTCCTCATCTCCCATGCTACGACTGCGACGAAGGTTATAAGCCATCTACAAAATGTATAGCCAATGAGCACTGACGGTGTGGAAATTTTTGTAGATGAATTGTATAATTATGCCAAACTGAGTCCATTGGAGAGAATGCATTTATATAATCAACAGAGGCACAATCATTCATCACAACCACACAACTCATCAAGCGCATCAATTGACACATAAATGTGATGAACTTAACCAACAACGAGATCTATAGACCGCAAAGACAGAATTTAACAAAGGCTCACATACGTGGAGCATAACACGTTCGATAGGTTACATCCAAGCCATAGTGGTTCCAAACTTACATCCAAAGATAACTTAAGGTTCGATATTACATCCCAACGATTAACTTATTACAAAGCTACTCGTTCATGCATGAGGATCAACAAAAGACTAGCTCTAGCGCATTAGCTAAGTAGTAAGCTAAACTACGCATCGTCCTCAGAGTCAGTGTCAAAGATCTCTCCTCCATCTTCATCACTAGCAGGCTCTAACTCCTCATTCTCCTCCTCTTTAGGTGGAACATCCTCAGGTCCATTGACCTCCATGTCATCATCACCTTCACCATGATGACACTAGAGCCCATCTCATCCTCATCATTAGGGGGCAGGAGAGGTGAAGCTGATTATGTAATAGGTGAACCTCCTCATGGAGATGGTCATTGTACTCTTCAAGAATCGCCAACTACTCGCTCTAGCTCAACTCCATCACGCCTCAACACATCCTCTTCGTGCAGGCTTCATTCCGTTGGTTCAAAGACGTGAATCAACATACGTTCACGATTACGGTGAGCAAGCTGTCAACCTCTGAACCTCCGTGGTCTCTTGATCCTGTTCTGTGTTACTTGTTTCTAAACGGTCTTTGAGCCGCATTCCTCTCAAAGAATTACCCGTGCCAACTCTCGCCTCAGCCTTTCCACCTCAAGAGGGTTCGGGACGGGCTCACAAGGAGCTAATGGTGACGAGGCGCCCGCCTCAAATGAACTTGCTGAGCAAAGTGAGTTTCAGGCGCCATCTCAGTAGCAAAAAGTTGCAACGTAAGGAGAGAATCATTTAAGGGATACGAAATTTAATCAGTCGAGACCATCAAATTTTTAAAGGAGGGAGTAATGCAAGAAATGCCATGTATGCTTGAACATGATGCATGCACGATCCGTACGTCCTCACAACCCTAGAAAAATTTAAAGGCTAGCAAATATATGGTGGCATACATACGTTCTCTCGTATACGGTATCTAGTCAATCTACAACGATACGCTGTTAGTGTACCTACAGAAAATTTCATTTCAGCCCAATAATTTCCCAAAAAGGCATGTAAAGTAAGCAGTAAACTAAATACTTTCATACATACATCCCCCGATGCATATACTCTAGTATCACAGCTACCCGTCAGAGATACCCATATTTAAGTACTCTCATAGATACATGATCAAACATGTAAGTATGTGAGCAACCACAACTACTCTCCCCTAGACCGACGGTTGGACGGTCATGCTCTCACAACTCCCACTTACCAGAGTGTAGAGGTACTTTGATCCATACATTACCACCCAAGCGGATGGCATCCATACAATAGCACGCCGTATGGACGACAAAATAGAAACAAGCAGGAACCCCCAAGTTAGTACTTTAAGAAGCCACCTAAGAGTCCTTATTTGGGCATAAGGGATATGACCACTAGCAATACTTAGTATTTAATTTAGGATTTTCACAAATACTTTTGTTTTAAATACACAAATGACATGTTTAGTGTCGAATCTTGCTCTGATACCAGCTGTAACAGAACTGACCAAATCATAAGAACGTAAGTACAAAAACAATCACCGAAGCGATCAAATTCCTGTACTTAAGCTCCCATAATCCCGGTAGTCCGGAAATCACGAAGGATTTCAACCAACTCTCGACATACAAACCAAGACCGTAGTGATTCAACACAACACATCATTCATTACAACATTTCACAAGTAGCATTCGGATTACATCCATCAGAGTTCAAATAAAATATTACAAACCAAGTTCAAATCTACGGAAGCAACATAGTTTAGTACATAACTTCATAGTTTCAAATACATTGCCAGATCTTAGTCATGTCCCACAAAAGCATCTTCAGATACGAGAACTAGGAGAGACCGTGCCCAACGGTCTAGTCTTCATCCCCAGCCGGGAGAAGGCAATACTTGCAGCAACCAAAGTAGAACTGGTCATCTGCAACAGGTGGGAGATAAACCCTGAGTACGAGAAGGTACTCAGCTAGACTTACCCAACAAAACCAGAAATAAAAGACACCAAGGATCATGCAAGGCTTATGAGGTGGGCTAGCTTGACACATTTGCATAAAAGAGCTTATGAATATAGTGACCAACTTAAACTTAGCATCAAGCTTATCATCATTTACCTGTCCACTAGATTAACACATGTACTAGAGCACTCACTTATTAAGAGCAATCAATATTAACCATAGTAGGTATAATAAGACTGTCATCATCATATCATCATTCCCGAACCATTAGGTTATTTAGTGTGTCTACATTGGAGATAAGCCCGTCAAGTTCTCACTAACTAGGAGAGATGGCGACTGAATCGAATTACAACTCAGCTGAGGGAGTATTCCTAACTCTCACCCTGGCATACTTAGTAAGGGTAGCCGTGGGTCACCTTTGGAACAACTCAGAACCAAATTCGCTGGGTTCGATCGGCCGCCAAGACTCTCGTGGATTACCTTCCGCCAGACGATCGGGACTTTTAAATCACCGCCCTTGACTCACGCCACGGCTCCCTTCCGAGGCGCACTTTATACTTATCGACTCCCCGGCCCGAGGTGAGCTACTCGGCTTCATGGTCGGTCTTCGAGACACGCCAACTAAGAGAGAGGCATCGCTCAACATGAACATGAAAGGCTCCAAGATTGGTCCTTAATCGACATAGACGGAGTCATCGCAAACCGGCAAGCCTCCGTCCGGTCTTCATTTCAAATTAAGACTGGTTCTTTTCCACGATAGCAAATATAGCCAACCATGCCATATGTATCTTCCTATATCTCACAGGTGACAGGAAATCACCTGACTTCTACCGTGTTAAAGCAGGGCTAAGCACTATATGAGCCTGAGCTACATAGGATTCAAGGTATCAATATCTGGACAAGGATTGGATAACCAATGCTGCAAGTGTTTGCATCCAATACCTAAACTTAATGCAACAATATATATGTAACAATAATACTTTAACTGCATTTCGAAAATTAGGAGGCTTAATATGCTCCGGGGCTTGCCTTTCACAAAGTTGCACGGACGGTGATCCGGGCACTCAACGGCGACCTCGTCTGGCACTTCTCCTGAAGGCTGCACCTCCTGAACTTTCGGTGTCGGCTACTGCTGCTCGCTCGGTTCCTTGAATTCCAGTAGTGTCACACCTTCCGGTACACCTAATGCATGCCGATGCACATGATAAATATCATGGATGCATAAGGAATGACATGATGCTCATGATGAATGAAGCACAGTAAGTGTTTAACAAAAACATCATTGGACACTCGTTTACCGATTAAGAATAGCTCTATTCAAATCACTTTAAAACGTGTATCTAACTTAACTTGAAGAACAAGATCAACTTACCTAACTTGCATAACCTAAGATAAAGATGCTCATCTTCAGTTAAAGGCCTAACACCTAGGAACATTACCACAAACTTAGAAATAGTAAAGGCATACTTAAAACAACAGTTAAAGTTTTATATGCACACGGGTAATTCCTTAATTCAATCATAACCAGAGTTCTACAAATTCAAATGACTTGCAAGAGGACATTCTGGAAAGCTTATGAAATTCTCTACAAATCATTTGTAAACATCAAAGCATGATTCTTACGTTAACCAAATCGAATTTCAGTAAACCTAGAATCTGTCCAGAAATGACAGGGTTACTAACTTAATTATTTAATGATGATGCAAAAGTATAATTGGACCAAACCAAGTTTACCAACTTGTTGCACATACCAGAGGAACAGCAGAAAGTATAGTGCCAACTTCTAAATAAATTATTTAATGCCCTTTTCTAATTTATTTAGTTAATTAGGTGATTAAAGCAATATATAGTAAAACTGTTCACAAAAATCTATAAAAATTACAATAGCTATCTCATGCTTCACATAGACTACCATAAAAATTTCAAAGTCAGTGGGCAAGCAGAACTAGCTGTATAAAAAATAACAGGTGGCATGTCTATTTTTAGCATAATTAGGAAACCCTATTGAAAAGTGTCAAGCAACAGATTTCTTATTTTTCCTAGTATCATTCTAGCATAATAATAGTACTCACCAATTTTTACCCTTACTGGATCTATAGAAAAATTATGAAAATTCACACAAGATCCATCCATGCAAACAAGATAATTTTCTATCTCCTACATACAGTGTCCAAAATATATGAAAATTTAACTACAAGCTATTCATGATATGAGCAGTACACCATAAAAATTTCATGCCATTTAGAGCTACATAGAAAAAGATATAATTATCCCTATTCCCTCCATGATTAAAAGAGATAAATAGAAACTCCCATTTTCATAACAGAACATGGCATAAATCATATTTTTAATATAAACTAGACAATATCATGAACTCAACAAAATTGGAACCACATCATTTGGATCTACCAACTAGGAGATACATATTTTTGAATATATACACAAACTAGTGAAAAGAATAAAACAAAACACAAATAAGAAAACCTATCTCAGCTACTGGGCCGGCCCGGAAGAACGGTGGCCCACAATGCGCGTGCGTACGCAGGCGCTGGTGCGGTCCAAAAATGACGCAGCCCACGCCGGCTCCCGCCTGCTTCAGCGACTGACAACGGGGTCCCACGGGTCAGCGAGAGAACAGGGGAGGAAGAAAAGGGCGGCAGTGAAGCTCGTCGCCGGTGACTCCTCCGGCGAGGCCAGCGGTGCTACGGCGTTCACCTCACCCGTGCGCATCTATTGGAACCATCTATTGAAGCGATAGTCGTGGCTAAAGGCAATGGCGACAGCCATGGCGGCGCACGGCCACGACTTGGCCGGTTCCGGCGAGTCGACGGCGCTATGACCCTAGTGGCCTGCTCTCCGAGCATTAGTAGCACACGCAGCAGCTAGCGCAAGGGAGAGAAGGGATGGCAAGGGGCGCGATGACAGTTGGTCGCGTGGAGCGCCAACTCCGGTGAGGTCCCGCCATGGCGACGGTGGAGGAAATGACGAATTCGCGCTTACCAAGACTCCAACGAACCGACTGAGAGATGGAGGTGGTAGAGGAGATCACGGCGAGGCCCTAGGCGAACTGAGCAACGCGTTTTTGCAAAGGCGCATGAGCTAGGCGATGGCGAAGCTTGGCCGGCAATGGCGGAGCTGTAGTGTCTCGGCGCTGCGCGCGGTGGAGGCGAAAAAGAGGCAAATGGAGCTGGCGGGTGCGTCGGGCAGGCGCGCGGGGTGCTCAAGTCACGGCCAGTAGCGCCAGGATGCCCGTGGCGCATGGCAGTGCGAGCAGAAGTCCAGCGACAGGTGACACACACGTGGCATCTGTTGTCTGATGGCGGTCAGTCACTGTAGCACCCATTCAGACAACGAAACCGACTGACAGGCGAACTTACCAGTGATGGATCTCCTAAACCGTGATGATTTAGTGGAAATAATGTATACGAAAGTTGTAGAGCTATGGTAGGGCTACAACTTTGATTTAGACATCAACAGCTAATTCACCCTATATCCTGAGTTGTATCAAGCCAAAGGTGGCTCAATCAAACTGAAAATACAGTTAGGACTTAGAATCTTTTTCAGTGTTGAATCCAGCATCAATAATGACTTGTGGGCCATGTTTGAGGATGTTCCACACATTTTCATGAGTTGATCATAAAACAACTTTTGTTCCTTGATAATTTAGCTACAACTTTGGTAACGAGTGCACAGCCATGCAAGGTCTCTAAGTTAGTCTTTTGAATCAGTCAAACAGTGGCACTCTAAGGGTCAATTCAAGTCAAACCTCTCCAAAAGGGCAATTTGGTCATTTTGGTCCACATGAACAGTGTCCAAACAATTACCCTAAGTGTAGTTAAGGTGTATTAGACCATAATCAACCACTTTACACAAGTGCTATACCCATGTCAAATGATCACATGTGATGAAACAACAAAACAAGCAATTCACCCAAATGTTGCAATGCAATGTTTCACATGTTTCATGACTTTGTTGTTATTTTACACTTGTCACATTACTACCATATTGCCATGTTTCAAGGTATGAGAAATTCATGTTGCATTCACAGGTTGCACTACTACCATTCATAAGCAATCAAGTATGAAACAAACAGAATTTGCAAATGTTGCATATGTGTGTTTCAGTGACAATGGCATGATGACATAGATGATGCATATGTTTATGAAATGACATGCAATTTAGTGGAAGCCAAACACCTAGGGTGTTACAGCGGAGCTCCAATCGGGGGATGCGCATGGCATCGAGGGTGTCGATGTATAGGATGTTGAGTCCGCTCCCCCCCCCCATCAGCACCTTGGTGAGGCGCTTCTTGTGGACGATGGGGTCGACGACGAGCGGGTAGCGTCCTGGTCTTGTGACGTAGGGGGGATGGTCCCTCTGATCAAAGGTGAACGGGGACTCCGACTAGCTGAGGAAGGAGGGGATGGCCGTCTCGGCGGCGCACGCCTCCCTGTAGCATACCTTATGCTGTCGTTTAGTCCAGATGGCGTCGGACCCGCCGAAGATCATGATGCACTCCTTTGGTTCGGGAAAACCATCTCCGTCCTTGCCTACCGTGCCTCCCCTCTTGGCTGCCGACTCCTTGCCGTCTCCCTCCTTTGACCCGCCGGCCTGTCGGAGGAAACGTTTGAGGAGCTCACACTCCTTGTAGAGGTGTTTGACGGGGTAGGCGTGGTTGGGGCATGGACCATCCATGAGTTTGTTGAAGTGGTCAGGCAGTCCCTGCTGTGGCTGCCTGGGTGTGCGATCAGCCACGGCGACCAACGTGGTGTTGTCTGACTGACGCCGATCCTTCTTGTTCTTCTTGCCCCTCTGAGTGGAGGGGCCTTCGTCTAGATCCATGCGCTTGGGCTTGCCTTTGTCCTGGCCTCCACTGAAGACCACCTCCTCGCCAGAGGCGTGGTTAGTGGCAACGTCGAGCAGATCACGGGTGGTACAGGGTTTTAGGCAGCCAAGCTTGTGGATCAGGGACTCGCAGTTTGTCTCAGAGAGGAATGCGCTGATGACGTCTGCGTCGACGACATCAGGAAGGGAGTTGCATCGTTGAGAAAACCCGTGGATGTAATCCTGCAGGGACTCACTAGGCTCCTGCTGATAGCTCTTAAGGTCCCAGGAGTTTCCCGGGCAGACGTACGTCCCCTAGAAATTCCCGACGAAGACCCTATTGAGGTCCGCCCAGTCCCGAATGCTGTCGTGTGGAAGGAATTCGAGCCATGCTCGAACATGTTCCCCCATGCAAATGGGAAGATATTGGATGATGAAATAGTCATCATCCACTCCTCTAGCTCGACAGGCAAGCTGAAAGTCTTCGAGCCAAATGTCTGGGTTTGTCTCCTCAGTGTATTTGGTGATGTTGGAGGGAGGCCGAAAATGGTGTGGGAACAGTGCTCTCCAGATGCGCTGGCTGAAGGCCCGTGGCCCCGGGCCCTTAGGGCTGGGGCTCCGGTCGTCCGGCCGGCGACCGCGCCTGGGGCACATTTCATCGCTTCCCTCGATGGTTTGGCCAGGATCCGTGTCGCCTGCTGCCATACGGCGGACATCGTTATCGTGTCGGGCCCGATGCCGGTCGCTGATGATGCTACGAGCGTCCTGGTGCAGATTGGACCGCTCGTGTACCGGCGGTCGGTGTGGAGCAGGCGCCCAGTCAGATCGTGGCGCGGCTGCCGCACCCCGAGCTGAGCCTGACGGCTGCAGTGGTGAGCGAACGGAGCGATCCGGCTGGCGCATCCCCGTCCCCCGGTGGGGAGAGAGGGCGCGGGTCGGAGTCATGATGCGGAGCTTTCCGCCTGCTGGACAGTGGCGGCCTCTACTAGAACCCAGAGGTTTCGGTAGACTGCCCGCTCCTGAGGGTCGACGGGCTTGGGAACACCACGTAGAAACATTGCTGCAGCAGCAATATTCTGGCCTGCCCGGGTGAATTGTGGGACATCGTTCCCCTGATTCACGATGTCGTGTTGGACCTGACGAGCGCGACCCTGGGCGCCACCCACCGGGCCATGCACATGGGCGCAATGTGCCGCACCGACCGTGCCGGCGTAGGCGGCGGCTCGCTCTGCCGCCTTTGTCGTAATTCCTCAGCGTGTGCTTGCGTAGACGCGAGAGCCTCAGCATGTGGGTCCAAAGGGGCGTGAGTTTGCGTAGACTTCGCAACCACTGACAGCTGTCCTGGACCGTCCACCATAGCACATTCCCAGGATAGACAGTGGCGGGGCGCCACATCACCGATGCTGGAACCATCGCTCTCGCCCTCGTTATCCAGGAGTTCATGGGAAACGACAGGAGCGAAGCCTGCCATTCCTACGAATTCAGACGTGAGTGGGGATGGTGCCAGCACCCTTCGGAGCCCCTGAGCGTAAGCATCCGTGGAGGACACGAGGCCGTAGGGGAACCGTCCGTACGGTGTTTGTGGTGTAGGCGGTGCAGTCCCTCCGGGTGATCGGTGGGAGGTAGTAAATAAAGGGCGAATAAAAGTACGCGTTTTACTTATAGTGGGGTTTGAGCAGAGAGTTTGCTCAGAATGAAGCGCAGATGCCACGCCGTCGAGGTCGCGCGTCCCGGAGTCGATGGAGGAAGTCTCTCCGACGGGTGCCGAGTCACGAGTCTCCTCGCAGAGGTAGAGAATCTGTTGAAATTGGTGGCGTGACGAAGTCTAGGCTTCTGAAGAGGAAGGCCAAGGATGGCTCGAAAACGGGTGGAACCCGCATCCCCGTAGGCAAGAGTGCAGGATACCCCAGCGAGCCAGAGCGAATCGTATCGCCCGAGCCCACCATGGCGGGGGTGGCAGAAAAATGGGCCATCCGATGACCAAAAAGCGTTGAACGTACAGCGTCTTCCCCACAGACAGCGCCAACTATCGATCTGTAAAGTGACCAACTAGTGAATATTTGTAGTTTTGTCAGACGTTGTAATCGGAGGTGGCCTAGCACTCAATGACACAGGAGATTTATACTAGTTCGAGCAAGCGTGCCCTACGTCCCGCTTTGGGTCGGTCGATAATTTTATTCTGAGCCCGGTGCTCAAAGTCTCAGTAGTGGGGTTATAAACGAGAAGGAGAAAGGTGGGGTGTATGAGAGGTCCCGGTTGGTCCGGACCGGAAGGGCCGAGGGGCGACGGAACTCCGCTTCTGAGCTAGGTGTTCAAGCGTGTGCTTGAGGGGTGATGAGCTATCGATCTAGTGAATCTTAACTTGAAGAAGTCGACCTCCTTTGTTGGAGGGAGCGCATCCCCTTTTATAGATAAAGGGGATGGCTTTACAGATGAGAGGGAGAGAGTATGGATGTTTCTAAGCCTTGTTGCCCATGCCGACGAGGGTAGCGATGATGGTAGGCACCCACAATACTATTGATGTCATTTGAGAATGTCGGGTGCACACAGGAGGTTGTGTTGGCTTCTTGGGAAGGGTGGATCTTTGGTACACGCAAAATACTATTGGTATGTGAGGATCCCTACCGCGTGTACGGTATGGTGAATCCTGGCGCCCACAAGACTATCGATGCCTAGAGGCATGTGGGGCTTTTTTGTCTGACGGGAGTCCAATGGCGCCTACAACATTTGTCAGAGATACAAATGTCGGCGCCTACAACACTTTTGTGTCGTAGGCGGTTGTGGAGCAACCTTTGTTCCATGCGATAGGGTATGGTCACGGTATCGTGGTTTGACTTTGTGCTTGTTTGCCTTCTCCGTTCGCCCCTAGTCCCTTCCGAAGCGGGCGTCCACGGTCGGATGGCCCTAGTCGGCCACAGCCACGCCATCGGAGAAAAGCGTGGAAGTAAGCTTCCTCTGAGGTCCCCGGTCGAGATGCGGGGTTAGAGTAGGAAGCAGCGTTTTGGGCCTGGCCTTTCCGATTGAAGAGATCGCCCGAAGGCGGCTGGTGTCTGAAGCGAGTGCTTCGGTGCTTCGGTCAGAGAGGTGGGCCGAAGAAGTTGACGAGCAGGTGCTGGTTCTTTTGGGTCGACCTTCCAGTCAGCGACCGGACTGTCCTTCCGGCCCATCATGTTTTAGACTCTTGGGCCGGCCCATGGACTACATGTTGTTTCCTAGGGCGAGCCCTGGCGTGGAAGCCGGTCCTCGAGGAACCCCGGGTATATGAACCCGACACATGCCAACAACTTGCTTGGGGAAGGGCATCCCCATGTATCTAGATAAGTATTTCTTTCCCTTTTAGTTTGCTTATATATATTTGCTAAAAATGCATAACTAAAACAAAATAAATATATATCTTTGTGTTAGATATATACATTAGTAATGTGTGATCTAAAAAATGAAAACAAAATAAAAGGTGTGTGTCTAGTCTTCTTTAAGTTTGATTTTTAAGAGCTGAATAATTCAAAAAGACTCTAAGGATAATCTCTTGAAATAGAAATGATGAATAGTTGCTCTATTCAGGTACCTAGTTTTCAGCCTTGAATTCTACTAAGTTTTGGATACGATTGTTTTGATATAAGAATTTACTCTAAACTTGAAACTCGTGGGTAGCATATGCTTGATCTAAGTCTAGGTATTTGACGGATAAGATATGAGAAGGTCTGAGTTACTGTTTATCTTGTTTCAAGTGATACTAAAGTTCTGGAGATTTCTTTTAAAAAACATAAAAATGCTACATGATGAGTTCCTATATGACAAAGCTTGAATTCCCACCAGAGCCATATATAATATTTAGGCTAGGAAAACTTTCCCTCATATATGTTGCTTGTTTTGCATTGAGTTTAGTCAAGCTTTGTTGACCCTTATGAGAGGTTTGTCATGCTCTTAAAATTAAGATCACGTACACACCACCCACATATGCACTACTCCTACACTGGGGGGTAAGCTCAAAAACATGCTTTCCATTTAGATCCACCTAAAAATGTGTCACTCCTACACTAGGAGAAAACACCAAAAATATGTCTGATAGGTTTTTCATCCACCAAATAAATGCTCCAAAGTTCTTGTTGCCATCTCTCAAAAGTTTTGTTGCAGAAAAGAAGCAAGGGCTATGCAAAATTTATTTTAAAAAAAGTTGAGAAAAAATGGACAAGTGTTCGAGATATCTAAAACAATGGGTACTCAGATGCCCGCCTGAAAAAGAGAAAAAAATGAATAAGATAGCCCATGTTCTTTTGCAAGAGTATTTTTCAAAGTTTCTAAAGAGAGATATGTTTTCAAGGAGCATAGTAGAATTAAGTTAGCCACCATATCTATCCACCATATATCCATGCACATGCACATCTTGATTTGATTGTATGACTCAACTCTCTTTGGATCCAAGGTTTGACTTTACAATATATGCATTGCAAGTATGCTCTTTCATGCTATTTCCACTCCTATGAGCTCCACATAAGCCTTAGTTGTAGGAAGAAAAAGGCATGTGTCGATGAAGAAAGTGACCAACACGTAAATATTTGTAGTTTTGCCATACGTTGTGATCGGATGTGGCCTAGCACTCAATGACACAGGGTTTATACTGGTTCAGGCAACGTGCCCTATGTCCAGTTTGAGTCGATCGGTGACTTTATTCCTGAGCCTAGGTGCTCGAAGTTTGCTGTGGGGTTACAAACAGAAGGGAGTAAGATGGGGGGTGCAAGAGGTCTGGTCAAACTCTAGACCGAAGAGCCAAGAGTGATGGGAGCTCCTATGTGCGCTAAGTATTTGAGCGTGTGCTCTGTGTAGCTTTAGAGTGTCTAAAGCTAGCAGAGGGTGAATCGATCGTTGATTGTTTGAATCATCGGAGAGTCCTCTCTTGGAGAGTTGTCGTTGATGGGATTGATCTTGTGTGTCATCCATTGGGAGCGACGCATCCACTTTTATAGACGAAGGGGATGGCCTTACAAGTGAGAGAGAGAGAGAGTACGTCTACTAAGTCGTGTTGCCCACGCCATCGGGTACAAGATGATTGTAGGCACCCACAACACTATTTATGCCAAACGCATGTGGGAGGATTTATCGCATTCACCACGTATGGCAAATGACGGCGCCCACAACACTGTTGATGCCCAGAGGCATGTGGGGGTTTTACCATGTTCACCGGTATGGGAATTGATGGTGCCCACAACACTATAGGACAAACGTGCGGGCGCCACAACACTGCTTGGGTTCTAACATGCCCGGAAGGTGGTAGGGCACCCTTCTAACATGTTTGGTCAGACATCCTGTAGGTGTGCTGTGGTATGGTCCTTGGTATTGCGGTTGACCTAAGCGCCCTACCCATTTGCTCACTTTGTTTCCTAGGTCCTTACCGAGCGGGCGTCCCCGGTTGGTTGGTCCCAGTCGGCTCCGACTGCGCCAGTCAAAGAAGAGCTATAAGAAGAAGTTCGGTGCATCCCCGATGGGAGACACGGGTCAGAGTCGAAAGCAGCATTTGGCCAGGCCTTCCGGTCAGAGAAGCGGGTCAAAGTCAGAAGCGAGCGTTGTTCCTCCTTGGCCAAGCCTTTCGTTTGGAGAGGCGGGCTAGAGTCGGAAGCGAGGCCTTCCGGTCGGAGAGGCGGGCTAGAGTCAAAAGCGAGCGTTGTTCCTCCTAGCCAGGCCTTCTAGTCAGAGAGGCAGGCCAGAGTCAGAAGCGGGCGCCGTTCCTCTTTGGCTAGGCCTTCCGATCGAAGATTGGGTCACCCTTCTGGCCTATCGTTAGGTATTTGGGCCGGCCCAGGAGTTGCGCATCGTTCACAACATCGTCTGCTGGGCTGAGCTTTTGCTGGGAAGCAGGTCCATAAGGGACCCCGAGTTTATGAACCGGACAGCATGACATCACTATTGCCTTGGTGAGGATCCACAAATACCATATATATTGAGAGACTTGAGAGTGTCATACAATGGAAGCTCTGAGTTTTATTTTGAAAACCCATAAAAACTCCAAAATAATGGTTGAACAAAGAACTTGAGACATAGTGCTTGACTTGATTGTTCTGTCTTTCAATTGCTCAAGACCCAGTAAATGCTAAGAAGCCCCATGGTTGAAGGTAATACGGGTAAGTTTGAAAGTCAGAATAGTTGTTCTAATCCGGAGAACAATTCTTGTTTGAACGTATGTGTACTTTCAAGGAGTTGCTACAATGTTTTCAAAAATCTTAAAACTCCAGATTCATTGCTGAGTTTAGCATTGCTCAGGGACGAGCAAAGGTTAAGCTTGGGGGAGTTGTTGATGGTAGTTAACAACCATTTTAAACCATCAATATAATGCATGAATATGATCAACAACATTGGTTTCAGGGTTTAAACTAACAAATTCCACAAGTTTTGGTGAATCTGTGTTTTCAGCAGGGTTTATTCACAAAACCGTCAAGGTAGACCCAAACGTCAGATTTAATCATAATTATTCGCGACAAAAACAACTCCAGAAGGTTCCAGAGAACACCAGAAGGTGAACCACTGAAGCAGAGAGGAGGTGGCCGCTAGGTGGGGCCGGCCGGCCCCACCTACAGGCCGGTCAGCCTATGGCCCCCCTATCAGCCTCTGTTTTGCTGCATCGGTTCTCCACCACCTTAGGGTTTGCATCTACGTCATCCTTTCAAGTCAGTTTGATCTGAGGGCTCAGGATTAATGCTCCCCCCCTATATATACCAGCCCCTGCCACCCCCTAGGGCATAACCCTAATCATTGATCAAGTCATCATCTAGAAACCCTAATCAGAGAAGAACCTCTGAGCTCCACCATATTTTAGGGCATAGCTAGCTAGGCTAGATCTAGAGGGAGGCAAGCTTCGCTTGGATTCTAGATCTTGTCATATGTTTGCTACAATTGATTCGACATTGTTCTTAATATTATTCATGTTTCTAGTTATCATGTTCATCGTCTACTTTGATTATATGCTTACTATAGCTAGATTATTATTATATTCAAGCATAAGTTCGTATAGCGCTCGCTCCAAAGTACAAGGGGTGAGTCGTCGACATTGTGTAAGCGTGGTGCTTATACGTTGTTTACCTGTAGATGCACCCTATATTCCGGGCCATATGGTAGATCGTGGATGTGACACTCCTATTGAGTCCTTTGTAGTCCACTCCCCAAATATAGGTCAAGTAGGATCCAGTTACGAAGAAAGTCATGCTCTGTTCTTGATCTTCCTGAGTAATATCCCTTATGTGTAGATATGAAGTTGATCTTAGCCATGACTACTAAGTGTAATTGCACTAATCATAGAATGCTTTGACTTGTAATTAAGAATGACTTAGGGATTATTCCTCTAATTTCTACTTAGTCATGCTATTGCCATAGAAAGGAGTACTCTGAGTGTTCAATTATTAACTATCAATGATCCTTTATCGTTATTTATCATATACCTTGTGACTTACCCCTGTTACAAGTAGAAGTTTGGTTATGGTTTATCTCTCCATCATGTGTATAAGTTATCAATATATTCCTTTGCCCGTCCTTCTCTATGATTAAAATATAACTAACGATACCTGGAATACTCCCGGGTGAAGTGCTACACAATTATTTGTGCGCTTGCAGATCCCTTCATACATATTGCTACAAAGTTTCTTTTGTCCCCATAAAGATCTAGAAGAGCGGGGAAATAAATATCCTGCAAACTAAGTACTGTGAAAATATACCAGATTTTTTCACAAAGTCTCTGCCAGCCTCAAGCTTTCACAGATGTCTATGGAAAGTGTAACAACCCAAAAATCCACACACCAAAAATCCCAACTACAAAATTTTTTCTTCAAAACCCCATGTGATGATGAGTGACATTTGTAGGAGCTAACCCTAAGTGTTGCATTAGTCGTAATCCAACTAAACAAACTCATAAGCATAGCATGTCACTTGTTGTATATGTGTGTTTAAAATCCCTAGCACATACATTCTTGCATGCATTTTAATTCTAAACAAGTGAGTTGCCTTTTAGTGATCTTTTGTTGTGCAAATAAAAGTGACCACTTATAATTCATTTATTATGCAATAAATTAATCACCTAAGTACCACCTAAGTATGTGGGCCCCACCAACCAGCCCTAAGCTCCACCCTTAATCAAGGTGCACACTTGTACAATGAAACTAAATAAATCAAACCCTAACCAAATTGGCAACAAAAAAAAGAGAAAGGAAAGAAGCGGGAGCAGCAGCAGCCTAGGCCTGCTCGGCCTTGCGAGCCAGCCCGGCCGAGCCCACCTGCCCTCCCACTCGTGCACGCGGCCCACTAAGCCGGCCCAGCAACACCCTATCGCCCCCGCGCGCACAAGCCGCTGACGAGCCGGACCCGCCCTTCAGCCGTCACGCACCACACGCCGCCGCATCAGGACAAGCTAACAAATGGGCCCCCTCTGTCATCCGCCCAGCTACAGCGTCGTCGTCTTCCCCACGCTCCCTCCACCACGCCACCGAGAGCTGACCGCAGAGCAGGTGTGGGCCCGAGGTCATGCACATCGCATGACCCTGTCCCCCACCTTAGCACCGCGCTCACGCAACCGCCCCCGCACGTGAGAGCCGTCCGATGTGCTCGGCGCATCACCAGTCGTTCCGCCATCCACCATGGATGAGCATGGAGCTCGGCCTATAAAAGGAGGACCCCGAGCCCTAGCCCTCCATTCACCTCGCCGCCGCCGTGCGATTCGCACCAACACACTAAGCCGAGGGACGAGAGGAGAAGGAGATGCACGGAGAAGGATGCCACCACCGGAGTAGAGGAAGGCGCCACTGTCTTCTTCCGTGATCCAGCGCAGCACCACGCACCGCTACACGGCCGCACCATCATCACCACACCGCCACTCTGCACCGCCAAGCACACCGCGGTGAGCACCTTGGCTGAGACCTCTCCAAGCCCATCAGGAATGCCATCGCAAGGCATGCGCTCGCCGCACTCGCAACATCCCGCGACGAGGTCACCACAGTGCGGTTACGCGCCATCGCGGCCAACACCGACCTCGCTACGAGCTTCGCCAAGCCCGCGAACACGTGATGCACCCATTTAGTGATGAGGAGAGCATGGGAGAGACCCTGACCATGGGGCACGCTGGAGCTACCCTACCGCGGAACGCCGCCGCCATGGCGCAGCCACCGCATGCGCATCCAGCCACCTCGCTGGACTAGGAGTGGCCGTAGAGCACCGCTGTCACACCTAGATGATAGCCGTATAGACCAAGAAGCCGTTAGCCAGCCGCAGCGCCTTGGCCACGTGCACCAGACCTCGGGCAGAGCTCCACCGTGCACCACCACCACGTGCAGACTCCACCGTGCCTTATGGTCATCGTCGACGCTACACTATGCCTCTCGGCTAACTATCTGAAGGAAGACGGGGCACCAGGACCCCTGGAATTGCCCCTAGATGCCTCGCCGATGAGCACCACCACACCGAGCCGCCGTTCACCGTGGCCAGAGCCCTAGGAAGCCCTAGCCGTCGCCCCGACCCCACTGTCGTAGTCAACATGGCATGGGGAAGCTAATGCCTACCCTAATCGGACACTAGCGCCGCCGCGGGGGCTCATCGATGACATCACCTCTGGCGGGAGCACCGTCGGGGAAGAGAAGGGGATTTTCCCCTCATCGGCCACACGTCCGTGCACTTGGTGCACGTGAACCGAATCCTAGGAAGGAGTAAGTGGACCAAGTCCTTCATAGACCGGCTCTGCGGTCTATGGACCAACGCAGGCGGGTTCACCATGAACCACGCCTCACCTGCGCCCGTGGACCATGGCCCATTAGTGGCCTAGTAAGACGACATGGCTGCGCCATAGCATGCCACGTGGTGGGCCAAGCCCGGCCCAAATCCAAGCCCGTATCCAGGCCCAACCGGCCCAGTTTGGACCCGGCCTGGTTGACCGTTGACCAGTCAACGTTGACCATTGACCAAGGCCCACATGTCAGCGACATAGAGACTCTAGACCCACATGTCAGGAGGTGACATCATGCTGACGTCGTGATGACATCAACGGGACCCACCTGTCAGCCGCGGTTTAGCTCTGATGACGCCAAGCTGACGTCAGCATGCCACGTGAACCAGTCACAGTGTGACACGTGTCAGCCCTGAATTAATCAGCCTTAATTATTTTCAGAAATGGATTTAATCTTTGGAAATTCATAACTAATTCATACGACCTCAAAAAAATATGAAACCAGGACCAAAATTCATCTAAAATCGAGCTCTACGCAATGAACCCATGTTTGAGTGCATTTGGCTCTTTTGAATTTTCATTGCTTCTTTGTGCTATTCTATAGACGTCGCTAACGTGACTATAATTTGATCGTATGTAGACTCGGAGGAGAACCAGACGGACAAGGATCGTGAGTACCATGAGGAGTGCGGAGACGACTTCACTGAAGGTGCCACATCCCACCCAACCTCGTAGCACCTATTATGCATGGCTAATATAGAACTGCTATTGCTTTACTTTATTGTTATATTCACACTATGATAGGACTTGCATGGTAGTATGCTTACTTGATGGCCTATACCTAATGCAACCTTACCCCTGCTTACCCTGCTATTAGGCTAGACACACGCTTGCTGCTATATTTCATTGCTTATTACTTCTACTACGCTTGTACTACATTAATGCGTGGTGAAAACTGGTGTTATCTGGACTATGGGGAGAGTGCTGCATGTGTGACTTGGGTGCGTGGATGGTGAGGGTTGTGTCAACCAAGTTGGAATATACGATGAGCCTGGGGCAAGTCTTGCCGCGGGGTGCTACCTGGGCACCCCTGGAAATGGATACCTGTGGTGGGTAAATGGTATATGAGGTGGCCCTGGGTGTGAACCTGTGATGGGAGGAGCCCGGGGTGGAGGTGCTGTGGTGGCACGGTAAATGGAAATCCTGATGAAGACATTCTGGCTTGGTCATCCCTAAGGACTTACTAGTACTCAAATTCACTAGGAAGCCTTACGTACCACTCGCCCTATATGGTGCGGGACGGCCGGACTACTTGGTAGGATATTGCCACTACTGCTAGGTTGATAGCGGATAGTGCAAGGAGGTACGGGGCACGGAGGATTCCCCCACACCCTTTCGAGACTTCATAGAGACCTTGTGGACCCGGCTCGTGACTCACAGTTTCAGCCACCCTAGACTAGACTTGGGGTGTACCAGGGCTGAATGGTAGGGTGGCATTATCCTAGGCTAGCAAGCGGACGGAATCAGCCCAGTTGACGATGGTCAGCGAGGAAGGTGGATCTTGTGGTTATGTAAAACCTCTACAGAGTGTATGGTTGATCGATCGATACATATGCCGACTTGTCGGCTATGGACCTTTCCTGGGTTTCGCTTAAACTAGATAGTGAGATAAGTCCTTCTCTTCTTCCCCCTGTGAGTGAGTGTTTGGTCATAGCCAGGGGCTACGGGCCATGAGATAGTGCCAAGAGGGAGTTGGCCTGTCGACTGAGCGATGGTATGGTGGTGATGTGGTGATGGTGTTGAAAGCTCTAGTTTGGTTTTGGTGAATTGATGAAACCCTAAGTGCTAACCTAATTTATCAAGTGATCATGAGATAGGTAGCACACTCCAAGTGGTGAAGAAAATGAAGATCATAGCATGATAAAGATGATGGCATGGTGATGATCAAGTGCTTCGACTTGGAAAGAAGAAAGAGAAAAACAAAAAACTCAAGGCAAAGGTATAATTTGTCAGAGCTATTTTGTTTTGGTGATCAAGACACTTAGAGAGTGTGATCACATTTAGGATTGATAGCTGTACTATTAAGAGGGGTGAAACTCGTATCGGAATGCGGTTATCAAAGTGCCACTAGATGCTCTAACTCATTGCATATGCATTTAGGATCTAGTGGAGTGCTAACACCCTTGAAAATGTTTGTGAAAATATGCTAACACATGTGCACAAGGTGATACACATGGTGGTTGGCACATTTGAGCAAGGGTGAAGAAGTTAGAAGTGAAATGGAGTTGGTCGCAGTGATGTCAAGCGTCGGTCAACCGACGGACGACTGGTCACTCAATGATCGGACTGTTGAAAGGTGCGTCCCGTCGTCTTTGTCGCCGCACGGCATGATGATTAGGGTTAAACACCGGACGCTGGGCTGTGTCTGATCAAGCATGGCCAGACGCGTCCGGTCGGCAAAAATAGGATTTGGACCCTTACTGAAAACGACCGGACGCTGAGGGTCTAGCGTTCGGTCAGCTCTGTCGGAGCATCCGGTCAACATTTTGACCGTTGAGATCAAATGTTCACAGTTGAACGCAGGTGACACGTGGCCGCCATCAGGCGACCGGATGCTGAGGACCAGCGTCCTGTCAATAGGACCAGAGCGTTCGATCAGCCCAATCAGAACCCAGTGAAGGGGTATAACGGCTCTATTTCGTGGGGGCTTCTATTTAAGCCCCATGGCCGGGTTAAGCTCACTCTCTTGGCCATTTTTATTGACATAGCAACCTTGTGAGCTTAGCCAAAGCCCTCCCCCTCATTTCCATCATAGATTAAACATCTTTGTGAGATTGGGAGTGATCCAAGTGCATTGCTTGAGTGATTGCATCTAGAGGCACTTGGTGTTCATGTTTCGCTGCGGGATTTGCTTGTTACTCTTGGTGGTTGCCGCCACCTAGACGGCTTGGAGCAGCGAGGATCGTTGAGCGGAGGGTGGTGATTGTCTCCGGCTTTGATCATGATGATTGTGAGGGGTTCTTGACCTTTCCTCGGCAGAGCACCAAAAGGTACTCTGGTGGATTGCTCATGGCTTGTGTGATCCTCATCTTGTGTTAGTTGTGCGGCACCCTATTGAGGGTTTGGCGTGTGAGGCCAATTAGCGCGTGAACCTCCAAGTGAGTGAATCGCCACAACGAGGACTAGCTTGCCGGCAAGCAAGTGAACCTCGGTAAAAATCATTGTGTTCATCATATTGATTCCGAGGTGATTGGTCTTCATTGTTATCCACACTTGTGATTGATTGGTTCATACATCTACACGGCGGTATAACCTTCTTGCCTACTCCTTACCTTGCCGCAAACTAGTTGTCAAGATCTTTAGTGTAGCTAGTTGTGAGAGCTTGTTTGCTTGGTTGGTGTGGCTCTTTAGTTAGCCTTTGAGAGCACACTAACATAGAGTAGTGTCATAGCTATTGTGTGATTAGATACTATCAAAACTAGAATTGCGGTAGGCGGCTTGCATTTTAAGTAGGCTAGCGCAACACTTGCTTTGCCTCATAATTGTCTAACCATTTTGATTAAGTGTTGTTGTAGAAATTTTATTATGCTATTCACCCTCCCTCTAGCCATTAGGACCTTTCAAGTGGTATCAGAGATGAGGTCACCATGATTTGAGGCTTAACAACCTTCGGTGTAAAAATGGCTCAAATCAACAACACCAAGAAGCCACCTCAATTTGATGGCACAAATTATCCTTATTGGAAGTCAAAGATGACTACACATATTAAGTCAATCAATAGAAAGGTGTGGAAGGTGGTAGAAACCAAAATTGAGATTAAAGATCCAGAGAATCCCACCGCGGCTGAAGAAGTGCTTCTCCAAAATAATGATATTGCTCTAAGTGCCATTCATGATGCAATTGATGAGAGAACATTTGAGCAAATCAAGAATATTGAGATGGCTCATGAGGCTTGGAAGAAGTTGGAAGAATCATTTGAGGGCACTCAAGCCATGAAGGGTGCAAAGGCATACATTCTCAAAGAGAAGTTTGCAAGCTTCAAGATGAAGGAGGATGAGAGTGTGCCGGAGATGTTCCATAGGCTTCAAGTGCTTGTCAATGATCTCAAAGCACTTGGAGAAGAGGTAAAGGACAAGGACTTCTCCCACAAGTTCTTAAGATGCTTGCCTTCAAGATTTGGCACATTGGTCACTATTCTAGTGAGGAGTGGTTTGGACACCATGACACCAAACCAAGTGTTGGGAGATATAATGACCGATGATACATATAGAGATGATGATGAGAAAGAAGAAAAGAGGAAGAAGAAAGATGAGAAGAAGGATGACAAGAAGAAGAGCGTGGCATTCAAGGCCACATCATCCAAGGGCAAAGCCAAGCAAGAAACATCAAGTGAAGAAGATGATTCATGGGATGATGATGATGATGAGAAGATGGCTCTCTTTGTCAAGAGATTTGGCAAGTTCATGGTGAAGAAGGGCTATTGTGCTAGAAGAAAGAAGTCTTCATCCAAGAACAAGGAAGAGCCAAGAAGATGTTTCAAGTGTGGAAGCAAAGATCATCTTGTTGCTCAATGTCCATATAATAGCGACAATGATGATGACAACAAAAAGAACAAGAAGAAGGACAAGAAGGAAAAGAAAGAGAAGAAGGACAAGATGGCCTTCAAGAAGAAAAAGGGTGGTTCATATGTAGTCACTTGGGATAGTGATGCCTCCTCAAGTGATGATGATGATGATAGTGATGATCACAAGACCACCAAGAAGAAGGTTCTAGCAAGCATTGCCATCAATGAAAAGCCTTCTCTCTTCAACTCTTCATCATGCTTCATGGATAAGGCCACTAAGGTACAAACTTGTGATGATGAAAGTGATGAAGAACATGATGATGATAATGAAAATGAAAATGATAGTGATAGTGATAATGATGAACCTACTAAGGATGAATTATTCGACATGTTAGAAGATGCTAGAGAACACTTTGACATCAAGAGAAGGGAATGCAAAAGCTTGCGTAAGGAACTAAAAGCCCTTAAGCAAGCCTTTGATGAGCTCAATGCATCTCATGAGAGGCTAGAGGATGCCCATGAGAAGCTTGGCAAGGCTCACAAAAATCTTGAAAAGGCTCATTCCTCTTTGCTTGATGAGCAAAACAAAAAGACTCATGTTGATACTTGTGATGTAGGTTTAACTTGTGACATAATTGATAAATCACTATCTATGCCTATCATTGCTCCTTCTACTAACCCTTCTTGTAGTACTTCTACTTCCACCTCATCTAGTGGTGATGGTCTCACTTGTGATGCCTCACTAGTGGTTGAGAATGAGAATCTCAAGAAGGAGGTTAACAAGCTCACTCACACTTTGGCTAAGGCCTATGGTGGTGAGGACCGCTTGCTTATGTGCTTGGGTAGCCAAAGAGCTTCTCTCTACAAAGAGGGATTGGGCTATACCCCCAAGAAAGGCAAGGCGGCCTTTGCTCCTCACAAAACTAGTTTTGTAAAGAACAATGGTCGGTTTTGCATTAGTTGCAAGCAAGTGGGTCATAAAGAGCATGAATGCACCAACAAGAGTAAAAATGCTAATGTATCCTCCCTTAAGCTCGATTCATGCTATATGCTTACTAAGGGAACAAATGGTGTGAAGGCTAAGTTCATTGGTAAACCATGGATGGGCTCAAAGAAGAAAGCCATTTGGGTACCAAAGAGCCTAGTGACTAACCTTCAAGGACCCAAGCAAGTTTGGGTACCTAAAAAGAATTGATCTTCTTTTGTAGGTCAATTATAAAGCCGGAGGAAGGCATTGGGTTCTTGATAGTGGGTGCACTCAACACATGACCGGTGATGCAAGAATGTTCAACTCAATCAACACCAATGGCAATGATGGTTATGATAGTATCACATTTGGTGACAATGGCAAAGGCAAGGTCAAAGGGCTTGGTAAGATTGCAATATCCAATGACATGAGCATATCTCATGTGTTGCTAGTAGAGAGCTTGAACTTTAATTTGCTATCCGTGGCTCAATTGTGTGATCTTGGATTCAAATGCATATTTGGAGTAGATGGTGTAGAGATCATAAGTGTAGATGGCTCTAATTTGATCTTCAAAGGCTTTAGATATGAGAATCTATACTTAGTTGATTTCAATGCTAGTGAAGCTAAATTATCTACATGCTTGTTCACTAAGTCTAGCATGGGTTGGTTGTGGCATAGGAGGCTTGGTCATGTTGGAATGAAACAATTGAATAGATTGGTTAAGCATGACTTAGTTAAAGGCTTGAAAGATGTTGTGTTTGAAAAGGATAAGCTTTGTAGCTCTTGTCAAGCCGGCAAACAAGTTGGAAACACCCATCCTAAGAAAAGCATGATGAGCACTAGTAAAGCATTTGAGTTATTGCACATGGATTTGTTTGGGCCATGTGACAGAACCGCCCAATTTATACAAGATCAAGTACGGTTGTCCCCGCTAACACGTTGACACACCCATACTTTCACTCATATAAACCCGGTAGTCCGCCGAGTGTCCCGAAAGACCTCGGTAAATCAACATCACAACCATGATCGCGTGATTAAGCAAATACACATCACATACATCGAGTTGAAGCAGAAATAATATTACAAAGGGGTTAACAAATAATAGTACAAGTTTGGGTTTCAAAACTGATTAGTGAAAACAACATAGCTTTCAAATGATTACATTATTATAAGTTCCAAATATATGGCTAGCATAGTGACATCATCCGACAAAAGCATATAGATGAGAAGTAAGTATAGAATCACCGAGCCCACCGGTGGTTAGCCACCATCATCAACAGGTCGAGAACATCACCTGCAACAAGGTGGGATAAACCCTGAGTACTCGAATGTACTCAGCCAGACTTACCCGTCGGAAACCAAAACAAATGACACCAAGGATCATGCAAGGCTTTCTTTAGTGGGCTAGCTGACTTGTTTGCGAAAAGCATAAGCTATCATGAAGAAACCATTTTAAGTACTTTGCATCATCTTTATTATGACCTATCCATCTAGGTAAGCACCTGTACTATAGCAATCACTTGATTAACCAATAACATCCAGTTACCAATTTAGATTTAGCATATCCCATACCATCCAGATAACCATCATTGTTCCATAATAATTACTACGATGTAGTAACTCGAGTCAAGTGCTCACTATCCAGGAGCGATGGCGATTCGAATCGATTCCTAACCAGCTGGTGATTTATTCCTTACACAAACCTCACTCACCCGCTAAAGTGAGATATTGATCACCGAGTCAACTATCCAGGAATCTCGAGTTTGCCAGGAACCACATGTACCCGGGGGCCGACCGACTGCACTTTGGTCTTATCATCTCGCCCTCGTGTCCTACCACACCTGCTCCGGCACAGTGCGCTGCGGGCAATCTACTCGGCCCGAATAATCTCCCAGCTTCGTGGTTGGAAGGTACTTTATCCGACCAGCTAAATGTAAGGCATGCGTTCAATATGACTCGAGGCCCAACAACGGTCGGTCCTTAATCGACACAGACGGAAACTAACAGCACCCCAGAACCCTGTCTGGTTGCCTCCAACTTTTTCCGTCCGGTCTCCAATTATCCATCACACATGGTTAATTCCAGGATATCATTCTCTCCATAGCTAAATTCTTCCAGTAACCACCTATAATGTAGGTGATTGGATATCACCGATCGCTACCGGTCTAAGCAAGGCTAAGTAGTTATTCGATCCTGACCTAACAGGGTAAAAAGGTAATAAGGTAGGCAAGGATAGTAATAAATGCATCAACGGTTTCAATCAACTCCTACAACTTAATGCAACAATATCTAACTCATATATAGAAAGAATTGCTTTTATAAATTAGGAGACTTATTAATGCTCCAGGGCTTGCCTGGGATCCGACACAAGTCAGTTCAGTTAGCTTGCACCATCCTGGTGACATCTCAGATCCTAGCACTCGCTTAGTCCTTCCATCTTCGGGACAGATCCATCAAACACCGTCTTCGGGTTTGGCTCCAACATCACGTCCTTCACGTGGTTCATCTAGCATACCTAGATGAGATGCAATATGCAAGTGCATAAATATGAAGAATAGTACCATGAGACACATCACAAAATAGCAAGCAAGACAAGCATAGTTTACACTAACACACTTAAGTACTTTGCGATGCTTAACTTAAACATCACACAATCTATCATGCTAAGATGGCAAAGAAGATGACAACACCAATCATGACACAAGTTTCCCAAGATCTCAAGTGCTCTAACTCAGTCATCATTCAAGGCATACGTCACACTTAACAATATACAAGCAAGCACTATAATTGGAATCTGCCAATTTCTGGACATGCAAACAGCTACAAGATTTAGCTATAACTAGAGTTACACAAATCCAAATGACTTGCAAGAAGACATTATGGAAAGCTTATGAAATTTTCTACAATTCATATTTAATCATCTTAGCATGATTCTCTAGTTAACTAAGTCAAATATATCCATTTACAGAAACTGGTCTACAATTGATAGAAAGCAGCTATTTCTGAAACCCAACTTTAAACAGCTATAACTCTTAAACTACTTGCCAAATGACATCAAATTTTAATAGAAGCTAGATACATGAATTATCAACAACTTTTGTATAAACAAGTTTCACAACAAAGCACATTATCATGAAGAACTTTGCTAAGTTCCCAGATCTGTCCATAAACCACATCGGCAAGAAAATAATTATTAACTTATATTGCAAATACATAATTGGGCAAAACCAACTTTACCAACATTTCACACATGACTAAAGAACACCAGAAAACCTAGTGTCCATGACCAAATAAATTCTTTTAATGCATTTCTTAATTTATTTTAGATAACAAGGTGACTTAATGAACATATACCAAAATTGCACAATAACTTCTACAAAAATTACAGTGGCTCACATATCCTCTCAATAGTCTACTGTACAAATTTCACTCCATTTGAATATGTATATCAACCTCTATGAAAAAGACAAGTTGCTAAAGCAAGAAATCATGTGAGAGCAAGATAAACCAATAACTCACTCATACTTCATCCAATACTCATGAAATTTTTACCACACATCAACTATCACATGAGTAGCATGCCACAAAAATTTCACTTCATTTGGAGCCCTAGATCTACAGTTATGAAAAATAACAAATTCAACTAGCATTACAACCTTACTGCACAATTCTATTTTTACCGCAAAATATTTAAACTAAAATATGTCATATTATAGATCCACTGCATAGACAATTTCACAAGGATTCCAAAAAGTCCTCATTTACTATTTTACGAATTTTCTACGATTTACTATGAATTTCCAAAGTTCCTGCAAAATAATTACAAACCAGTCCTTACGGCACTATTCACATGAGTCTATGACATTGCAGATAGGACCCTCCCTTTCTTCAAATTGCTGTACGAGGTCCCTGACGTGAATTTGGAGCAGAGGATCGCCGGGGAATCGCTGCTCCGGCCGAAGGAGGCCATGCCGTCGGTGGCTGAGGGGCGGGGGAGCACCAGTGGGTCCACGCGCACCCTAAGGTCGCCGGATGTCGGTGGAGACGAGCAAGTGGTGCCTCGCCACGCATGCCGGGCAAGCATGCAACAAGGGCAGCGTCTGGGTCCTCCGTGGCATGACGGGCGACACTGGCGGCCGTGGAGACTGGAAAATGGGCGCAGGAGGGGCGGCATGAGGCGAGGAACATGACGGCACTGTCGGCTTGGAAAGAGGAAGAGGTGAGCAGCGGGGATGCGGCGAGGCCGAGCTCGGCCATGGCGGCCATGGATGATGGCTTGCGAAGCGCGGCAGCGTGAGGAAGGAAGCGACAAAGGCGAAGTGGGGAAAGCATGGCGCAGCTCGGCGCACGTGGAGAAGTAGCGAGGCGACCGCAGGAGGCAAGGGCACCTTGTGGCGGAGAGCGGAGGCGCTTTCGCGATGGCCGCCACGCAAGACGGGCATGCGGCATCCATTGGGGCATTTCCACGAATAGCGGTAAAGGCGACGGAGTGGACATGGTGGGAAGCCGATTTGGGCCGTCTCGGGTGAGAATTGGACTTTGGGCCTAAAACGAAGTTTGAAGCCCGCAAACTGCTCTTCATTTTTCATTTAGAGACCAAGGTCATTAGAGCTCTTCAACAGCAGGTAATTAGGCCACAAACTGTCAGTGTTAGCGCCTTGATAACGGTCACGGAAATTCACTTTCGGAGGTCAAAACTCGGTCAAACTCAGTGCAACTTTTTGCATGCTCTTCTCCATAGTATAACCTTCAACTTTTATTTTTGGACCAACTCAAGTTGCTTAACGAATTTCGGAGAACGCGAGACGTCAATGCCGATGTCGATGAATTTCTAGACTTAGAATATTTCTAAGTGCTGAAATCAGCAGCAAATTTGATCTTGTGACCTCGATTTGACTTACTTCCAAGATGATCTAGCTCTTAGTCCAAAAACAAAGTTTGTTCTACATGATATGGACTACAACTTTCATTTAAGGTCCAACCTCAAAACTGGTATAGAACCTGCTGTTCTACTTTGACCAAAGTAGGATCACGATGAAGCTTAAATCATCCTTTTTGATCCATTGGAGCATTTTCTTGGCATTTGCCCAACATGAACCTTTCATGACTTTTGTTGTAGAGTTCATCTAGAGTCATTTTGGCAAGGTTGCAAGGTTTGGTTGATATCTCATGTTCTCATTCACTTAATAGTGCAATTCAAGCACTTAGTAAAATCATTCCAACAAGGATATAACTTATCATTTCATGTGACTTTTTTATTCCAAACTTTATGAAACTTTTCGAGTGTCCAATATAGATGGGTATTGATGTGAGACACATGAAGATATCCCAATCACACCACCCAAGCATATATCTTGAAAAGGGGTCTATAGGCGAGCAAAGGTGCAATATCCAAGTTTAGGTTGGGGCTCGTTTCTATAGGTTTGACCTTGACATCTTCATCATCACTTAATATACCATGTTTTAGCTCAAACCCATTGCTTAACTAGTGGCAAACACCTGAGGTGTTACAGCCCTCCCTCCTTAAAAGAATCGTGTCCCGAGATTCAGGACGAAAGACTTTTATGGAAGAGAGACATGCTACCAGTTTCCAATATCAGCGATAGCTTTAGGCTACATAGCTTCAAGCATAAGAGAGGCTAATTTGGTCAAGACACTTTCTGATACTTGTCCTTCGTAGTAAGTTTTGTCTGAAGAATTTCCTTCGTTGGCCTTCATGAAGTATTGTTACTTTGGGAGGAATCCAAGATAGCAATGTCCTACGTACTTCGTCCTCGATGTACGAAGAGCGATATAAACATAGACTAAATACTTGTAGCATCTACTTCCCTAGTGGATACAGCACATACCATATGGACTTTGCACTATATTATAATCTTCTGAAGGATACTCGTTGTAATGGTTCCATGTGTGCAGTTTGCTTTCTCTGATAACAATATTGTATGGTCTGAGTCTGCCGAGTGAGTGGTAAACGTAATGGCTGACTCTGTCGGCTCAACATTCTCAATGATCATTCCTTAGGGAGCCTTTGGATCCAAGTTGCAACTTGATGATTCTGGGTGGGATATGATGCAACCTCTTGGGTAAAAACACATATAAGGTACCAAAGGCATGTCAAGATTGGAGAACCATCGACGTAGAAGGATGTTAGCGAGGCTTGGAGGACAACACAAGTTGCAAGTAATCACAAAACTAGGGACTAGTTCACTACCAAGCAGGTTGAGCACAATTTGCCTTCGTGGTGCAGTTGCACAGCAAGTTGGGTTGACTTGCATCAGAAAGGTAACCAAATTTTCTTGAACTATATTTGACATCGAGGCTTCCATTCTTAGGCCAATCAATATCTCAAAAACCATAATCCAAGAAAAATATATGGTTAGACACCTTTCCAGTTGCTTTCGAATTGCAAGGGCACAATTTTGACTTCTAGAACACCTTGGCTGCGTTGCTAATCTTGACGTCAATTGCAAACACAACTTTCTAAAGTAAAGGATGATCACAGTCAACAGAGAAATTGTAGATTCTATACCCCTTTTGTTTGCTGTTCATAACTCACAATCTACAGCTCCATTATGCATGAATTTTGGTAGGCATACAGATCCATGAGTCTTCTAAATACTCACCAAAATTCAACTCGAACGGACACCGTTTGACCATCCAAACAATTCATCTACCAAAACTGTTGTGTTCTGAAATGGCAGCAACCGAGCCGACAAGGTATCTCTCAAATCTGATGTTTTCTCAGCTAATACTCAAACCAACTTAGGACATTGAAGGGT